>JAJTUV010000744.1:0-600000 GCA_021653895.1 Mastomys natalensis
GGTATGTTAGTGCTTTTCAACCTCTTCCAGCTCCTTCCTTTAGAGGATTTACCCCTGGCTTCAGATACGTCACCCGAATTTTCATGAATCAGGTCTCGTGGAATTCTCTACTGTGGATCACAGAGAACATTATACTTGAAGGTGTACAGTGAACAACGGGTACATATATCGGGCCCATCGCCTCTGTTCAACTCATGCTCACATCTCCTTGAAATGTACTTATAAAATAGAAATTCAAACCTATTATTTAAAAGTTTAATGCAGGGTAGCAGAACATGAAATCAAACATGGGGACTTTTAGAGGTCTCATTGTAAAAAAAATATTAAATATTATTTTTTTATCAAACACTATAAAACTTTTTTTTAAAACAAGAGATTCAAATCGCTCCCACCTTGCAAACTTTTATGCAAATTATTTTATGTCCCTCACCTTTTAAAATCTTTATGCAAATGTTTTACTCCTCCCCAACATACAACATACATCTTGTGAAGCTTTTTTTTATGCAAACCTCCAACTATATCCCTATGCATTTCAGGAACTTGAAGTCCTGGAGTGGCTGACCTCTTTCCCCATTTTCCCTTTATGCCACTCTTTTAAAACTAACCAGCCAACTGTAAGCAATTGTGAGGTTGGACCCCAGTCAGTGAGGAAACACTCCATTATCACCAGCCTAGATTAAATAAAACCAAGAGCACCTTGGGTATCTTGCATTCTGCTTTAGGGGTTTCCATCCATGCCCTTCTGATTTTCCCCCTCTCTCTCCCCTCTCTCTCCCCTCTCCTCTCTCCTCTCTCTCTCTCTTTTTCTTTTTCCTTTTTCTTTCTTCTCAAATCCAGAGCTTACTTCTAACACTACAAAGCTAGTCCTTTCTTTTTCAAACACAGTGAACCAAATTTTTAGTCCAAGTTGCTTCAGTTGCTTGCTGTGCTATCCCTTTGGTAAGATTATATTTGGCTACCCTAGTAACAGAAAATCCTAATTAAAAATTGCTGTGGGCTGGTGAAATGTAGCAGTGTTAGATGTGCTTGCTGTGCATCCCTGACAGCCGAGTTCCCTGCTCCAAACCCAGACTGCTCTTAGGAATGGCAGCTTTGAAGTGAGCAGTTCTTCTGGTAGGATGGCCTCACAGGTCCTCATGAAAAAAAAGCACATTTCTATCACGTCACAACCAGGCTTCAAGTCTGTGGTTTTTTCATCTTCTGGTGGGGAAGGTGATTCCTGCCTTTCTAGACAGAAGCAATGCTAGACAGAAAGAATGAGAAGAGACAAATGCTCAAAGTGCCACCATCCTAGAGAGCTTGACTTTATGTTATATTTTTTCCTTTTTAAATTAATTGATTAATTAATTAATTAAATATTCACTTTACACTAGTCATTCCCCCCACCCTCGCCCATTATCTGGAAGTTTCAACCATAATATCTGCTTGCTTCTCATTGGCTGGGATTCTGTTACATTGCCTTAGTTTTATTCATGAAAGCCTGGGTCGGGGTGGGGGTGTTGGTATCTTCATCAGCACTAAAGGGAATCTGAATGTGACTGCAAAGAAGGATGGGTGAATGAAGGGGGGAGCAGGTTGGATGTAGCTATCAAAACTATCTCCCAAATGAGGATGTTCATATGGCTATGGATTAGAAATACAGTCGGGCATAGTGGCTCTAACTTGTGGCTACACTGTCTGGGCCATTAGAATTTGGAACTAAGTTAAGCACTGAAAGCTAGACTTCACTGAAGTTCCCATCTTGGACAGAATAACTGAAAGATGGGCTCATTTAAACTGTCAGCTCGATAGGCGTGCCCTCTCCCATGTGGCTTTAGCTCAGTATGGTGGAGTGGTTTCCGAGAGAAAACCTTGACCAAAAGACTTGACCAAAAGCTCTATGGGCTTATCTGACTTGGCCTGTGAGATCATTATGTACCTCTCGATTTATCAGCAAGTTATTAAGATTAGACAGGCTTCAAAAGAAGGGGATCTGGTGGTAAGATGCAGGTCGCATTGGGGAAGCGGGTTGAGTGGTGATGTGGTACAGCCTGCCCCAGTTGGATGTGTAGCTCAAGGACCAATAAGGCAGCTAGAAAGGTATTAATTTTCTTTCATGAAATTATGATCTGGGAAAGAGACTAGGATGGGTTTGAAACAGGCTTTGTTGTTTTGTTTTTTAACCAGCTGAGGTCTAACTATTCATTAGATTCTTTGCCCAGTTTGTTTCTTATATAGCATAAATTCATATATGGCAAAATCAGGTTTGGTTTATGTATAGTCCTGTGGGATTTAATACTTTGTTATATTGTTTTCACTACCACAAGCAGGATTTAGAACCATCCTAATAGGCCCTCAAATTCTCCCCATTCTTTTCTACTTAGGCCCCAGTCCTACTTCTAACCCTTGGCAACCTCCTGTTTCTAGGAAAAGATTGCTTTTTTTAGCAACAATTCAAATATGCCACACATATCCCAGGGACACTCCAGGTGAGACTGAGTGAGAGAACTGAAAATGACAGAATTGGTTTTTTCCTCTTTGTTATTTTACCTGTCCATATTTATTATTTATTTACTTATTTTGATCAAAACACATATTTATATTGTTGCATGCACGTACAATTTTAAAAGACATAGTTGGGAGGATTGTTCAAAAATTGGTTACTGGTCAAGATAAATAATCACAAAATTAATGTAGGCTGCAGACTTAGATTAACACCCAAAGCAATTTCCTCTGGGTGAGAATGGCAGTGTTTAGTAAACCCAGTCTTTCCCAGCAGATGGAATAATGTGGAGGGTGAGGAGGAAGAGGGAAAAAAAATGTAGTTTTCAGAGTTGGAATTCTGATACCAAAGGAGATTATAAAGATGAAATTACTTTCTCCAATTTTACCTATATAGATAGCTCATGCGCTGCATGGAAACCAGGTCCCTTTCTTAAATTCATCCAAATTCATGCCAGCCATAGTTGGCAGAGTCTGGGCACAGGCATGGGCAGGACGATCCGTGTCTTGGTTCTACTGTATTTTCTGGAGGAGGATGTAAGCAGCAATTCAAGCAAACAAATAGCTGAACGATTTTCAGAGGGCTGCAAGTTCTATGCAGAAGTGGAAAGGATTGTGGGATAGATGAATGTGATATAATTGGTACGCTGGAAGGGTTTTGTGAGAAGGTCATATTTGAACTGTCACCTGAATGGTAATGCAGCCACAGCCACTTGACAATCAGACAGGTTTGTGAATTTGATAGCAGATGGATAATGAATATTCTTTTGTTTGCTTGCTTTATTGATTCAAAAAAAAAAATGTAAGCCTTACAATGTTTTGAAATCTTTTTGGTTTTGGAGTAAAAATTTTAATGGGAAAAGCACCAAGCATTCAGTATTAACAACTTCATTTAGAGCCCTGATTTATGAAGAGTGGGTACAGAAAATGTTCATTTTACACCATGGAATAGTATTCAGCTATTAAAAACAAGGAGATTGTGAATTTTGCAGGGAAATGGATGGAACTAGAAAGTATCATCCCGAGTAAAGTGAATAAGTGTTTAGAAATCTTGATAGGTAGTGATGTGAATGGGTCCATTATTGGAGACTGGAGCATGGCTTGTATCTGGGAATATAACCAGTTTGGCACCTATGAGTTATTGTATGGGTTGTGATTGTCAAAGTCATAGTCCTCCTGCTGGGCATGAGGCAAGGGTGTGGGTTCCCTGATAGTCTTTCTACTTTTTGTTTCAAGTGAGAGGGCTGTCTCCTGGGGAGGTAGCTTGGGACCTGTAGGAAGGAGATGAAAAAAAAAAAAAGCAAAAGATTTTTCATCTGGAAATTAACTCTACAAAAGAGAAAGGAGAGGATGGAGAAGAACCGGGTGGAGAAAGACGACATCCCATGACAAAGGTCTGACATCTATGAATGAAGGTTGGAGAGGAGGAGGATTGCATTGGAAGACTAAGACTTCAGTGCAGCTCCACAAATCCCACGGGACATAAGAGGGGTGGGTTCTGCATCTCCCCTCACCTTGCCACTCTGCGCCTGGTCTGGGGTGGTGTGAACTCCGAAGGGCAGATGAAATGGGAGGCGCTAGGCCTCATTTACTCTCTTCTCCAGCATCAGCATCTGGCTTGTCGGAAGCACTGAGGGTGAGAGAACACTGCCTAAATTGGGAGCTCCAGCCCAGATGAAAAACGATGCAGGTTGAGGCTGCAGCTGGGGGTTTCCCTAACTCTCAGCACCCAGATACCACTGGAAAGCATGTGTGTAGGTTGATGATGATGAGCACAAGGGGCGGGGCATAGGTATCTCTGGCTTAGCTCAGGGGTGAGTGTCTGGGAGCACCAAGGGGTCTTCTGCAGGAGACTTAGGCAATGTGGCTCTGTATGAAAGGATGAAGGCTTCCCCCGTGGCCACTGCCCAGCAGGAGGACTATGACTATTGACAATCACAACCCATACAATAACTCATAGGTGTCACACTGGTTATATTCCCCGATACAAGCCATGCTCCAGTCTCCAATAATCTATCTTCTTGATAAGAGTGACGGTCCTTGCTTGTCTATACCGTTTATTTATTGTTCATTGTGGAAAATGGGTGCATACAACTTACTCGGGGTGGACCAAAGATTAAATACCTTTTGCAGGAAGGAATGTCCAGGGAGGAAAACTTATTGGCTAAACCTTCAGGCAGTTTATCTGGATACTTCATTGGCATGGAGAACTCTGTGCTATGTGTCTAGTGGTCAGGGTCCTCATGTGGCTTGTCCTGTTCACTTGCTTCAGGTCAGGAACCAGGTCAGAGGCAGATGAAATGCCTACCTGTAGCGAATATAAGAATTCTGGGTTTCTGAATTCATTCAACCTTCCCAGTTTTTGTCTGATGATATGATTCCACTTGCCCCACAAGAAAGAGCGACAGAGGATTATAATATGTTCTTCTATTAGGAATCCTGTTCCAGAGGAAAGCTTCCGGCTCTAAAGACCCCACTGTGCCTAAGTAAGACATACTCTTGGCCAAAATGCTTCAGCATTACAAAGGCACTGCCAGCTGACCATAGCCAGGCTTGTCTGAAAGGAATGATGAATAGTGCATTTTTCTGTCCAACATTTTTAGCCTTGACCAGCACCTCCTATGCTAGCTTACTTTCATATGCAGACTGCCACCCCCAGGTCTATGCTCTCTTCAAATTAATTTAATGAGCTATTTAGAAAATGAACATAGTACAGTTTTGTTTCTGTTGATACACAGGAATATCAATAACCAAGACAAATTTATGATTATTAACTTATTACTTAATTAAGGTGTGTTGAGTATGCTGTGTGATTGTGTGTGTGTGTGTGTGTATTTGTGTGTATGTGTTCATGAGAGAGTGTAAATGTTGGGGAGTTGTTTCTACAGATGGAGAATTTGACTCTGAACTCAAATATGCAAATGCAGACTGACTGATGTGAATGGCCTGAGAACTTCTGATGGGAACTCAAGGCCAACGATGGAAAATATTACTAGTGATTCTGGGACATGGGGATGAAAGCACCTGGGATCACTCACAAGATTTTGCAGATTCATGGACAGAAGAACTTACTTTATAATCTTAAGAGTTAGTTAAGAAGATTGGGATTAAAATTAGGGCTGAGGCTAGTATTCAGCTCTTATATCTGGCTCAAATTTGAGGATTAGGAGTGTCAGTCACCTCTTCCTCGATGCCATCTCCCATCCTGGAGTTAGGTGAGTGTGCTATTCCTGTGTAGGATCCAGGATTCCTTCTGCTAATGCCCCTAAAACTGCTGCCCATTTGAGTTACACCTCTAGTTTGTGATGACTCTGGTTTCACTCTCTCTTTGTCTCTCCCCACCCCTAAATCAATAGCTAGGTTATTACTTATTCTTTTCTCTTTCTTCAGATGCCATTACGATTCTCTAAAGCAAGACAAACTTGACCCAGTGGGTGACCAGGAGTCTCCAACCACTTTTCTGACCTTGTTTAGGAAATGTATGGATTTTCCAAATTGTGTGATAAGTCACTAGGTGGCACTGGGAGAAAAAAGAGAAGAGTAGAAAATAAATTGAGCTGAAACTGTTGCAAAACAAATGCCATGTTAACTTAGGAAGTCGATATGTAGAAGAAGTTGTCTGATTCCTTGGTAATTAAACTTTAAAGAGAGGCTTGTCTGGTTCCAAGTAAACAAACATAATGATCTTTTGAATTTTTAGTTTGAACGTATCATTAAGTCTTGAGCTGGAAAATTTGGTTTTCGTTTCATTCATTTTCTTAGGTTGGGAAAAAGTGAGAAGGATGTAGAGAAAAACAAGTTATTATTTGGAGTGATAAAAGAGGGATAGCCTCTACTCCCTCTCTATTTAACCCTTCCATTCCCAGTGTCCCCTTTCTGTTTTCATGTTACCTATGATCTGCTCTACCCTCCCAGGGAGTTCTTTCTGAGATGATACAAGGAAGAAAAAGAAATCACAGAATTTGAAGCGTGCAGTTACAGAAACTCCAACCTTTCATTTGGCAGGTGGAGAGACGGAAGCAAGAAGATGGAGCAGAAAGAACACAGAGTCACAAAGGTTCAAACAGTAGCTGTGCCAGTAATGATCTCAGTGACTCTGCAAGCAGCTTTGATGGCAGGCTTCTTCCCCAGGAACCAGGTTTCTCTAGGCTTTATAGACTTTCTCAAAGGCCTACTCTGCCTTTTAGACACTTAAACAACTTGTCTGGTTCTTGTTGGGTTTTTGAGCTAGACACAGGTTAACTACTACATGCCTTGCTCTAGTCTCTCTGCATCTCTAAACACTGTTCTAGTTAGAGTTGAGAAGAGCAACCCCGGGTGGGGGGGGTGGGGAGTGAGGGGGGTGGGGGGTAGGGAGAACCCTCTCAGAGGCAAAAGGGAGGGAAGATTGCATGAAGAATTCTTCAACATTTGGAATGAAAATAAATAAAACACTTAGTGAAAAACAGATGTAAATATATATATTTTAAAGAAGAACAACCTAGATCTAATATCTGGTCCCATCTTGGTAGCATTCCTTTGGATGCTCTCTCTTGGTTATCCTTGAATGGTGATTCACGTTGATCAATTAACATTTGAAAGCTTCCATCTGGATTTTTGGCTTTAAAATAATAACATTTTCCTCATGTATAGTACCAACAGAAGGTTCTACATGACAAATACAGGGATGCAAAAAAATCAAATTAACTAAGTTTGGCACTGTAAAGATGGAAAACAGCTGAAACATGTATTTGACAGCAGCCAGATGAGGAACAGAGAGGGACATTAGGCTAGTAGTGGGTGGCAACTGACCTTTGCCCTGTGAGATGGAGAACGGTTGTCACTTATCTCTCTTATATCACAGCTTGCAGAGTTTAAAATCTCCTCCACATATGTAACATGTAAATCTGTTTCATCACCCCTCACAAGGTGAACAAATTCATCCTGGACCTTAGGCCTTCAAAAGGGTCAAATATAATAATGGCTTTTTAAAACCTGAAAGTATGGGACTGGGAAGACAGCTTAGTAGACAAGAGTGTACAAATGTTAGGGACAGTTTTGAATCTGAGGCACCATATAAAAACTTGGGTATGACTATGTGTCATATAAGCCCAGCCTTGAGAAGCAGAGATAAATGGATCCTAGGAGCTTGTCAACTACCCTTCCTAGCAGAAATTTCAGGCTTTCAGAATGATGAGAGAAACCAGGCTCAAGACAGTAAGGCAGAAAAAGGGACCTGACACTATTCTCTGGCTTCTGCATATGCACATGGGTAAACCTGCACACCACCACCACCACCACCACACACACACACACAAACACACACATGAAGAGAGAGAGAGAGACACAGAGAGAGAGACAGAGAGAGAGAAAGAGAGAGAAGGAGAGAAAGGGGAGGGAGGGAGGGAGGGAGGCAGAGAGAGACAGGGAGAGAGGGAAGGAGGGAGGCAGGGAGAGAGAAAAGAGAGAGAGAGAGAGAGAGAGAGAGAGAGAGAGAGAGCACTTGAAAATGCTATTCGAATGTTGGATGTTTACTTTTTAGTTAGTAGCTCTGTTTAAATCACAATGACGAATTTCTGGGGTTCTTTGAATCCCTTTTCACAGTTTTCGGGAGAGTTAAGAATAAGAGTAGTTTGTAGAGAAGAAAACAAACTCTTATAAACAAAATGGAGTTCAGCAGTAGTACCTGACATCCTTCCTGGTAAAGCAATAAAAACTGTGGCTATGCCTGGCGTATTGCAGGTTTTCTCCTCCCTGAGAATCTACCCAAGGGCTGAAGGGAAAGGACCATGGCGAGTTTTGAGAAGGAGATACCTCTCAAGTTTAAGTAACAACGAGATTTAGTTATTCTATTTTCTCCTGTATGGGAGTAGAGAGGAGGTGGTGGCTGTGAAGTAGCTTAAAATCTGGAATGTCTTCACCAATAGGGTCTTAACATTTAATTCTTATGGGCACCATGAGCCATTTCTTAGACTCTGTTGCTTGTAGCTCTTTAAGGCCTTCCTAACTAACATTTCCTAAGGAGTTATTCAACACCTGGCACTGGGTTTTTGTTTAATAATCCGTAGCTTCAAGAAAGGGCTTTGGCAGCCTTCCAGGATATCTTTCAGATTGTAAGTTGCAATATGGAAGATTTCATGTGTCCTTTGTGTTGTTTAGCTGTCTCTGTCTTCTATGTACCTCTGTCTCTCCACTCTCTCCCTACTTGAAGCCTTCCACCCCAAGTGTTACCCTCCTTTTCTTTCATTACTTATGACCTACCATCTCCCCCACCTTAAGCATACCCATGTCAATGGCTTGTAGACTTCTGTCCTCAACATGAACTTTTAGAGAGATTTTGGGAAAAGGACAGTTGTATATCCACTTGTAGCCACATCAAACTCCAGCAGTTAGATGAAATCCAGTGGTCATACAAATGGTCCTGTTTGAATCAAGTAGGCAACATAGTCAAAAGTCATGACTCTGGAAAAAAGGACAGACAGAGGAGGGGTCAGCTGGTTGGGGTGGGAGGAGGTAAGAGAGAGTTGGAGGGAGAGAGGAACCAGGATGAATTATACACAAGTACAGAATTGTCAAAGAACTGACAAAGAAAAGAACTAACTTAAAAAAAAGAATCCGTAAGGATGCTTAGCATGAATTCTCATAAGTAGAGCTCAAAGATTTCCTGAAATTCTGGCAATAGGAATAACTCTAGGTTATTTATCCCTTCCTTGATCCTTTTGTCCAAGGGTTACATATCCATCCTTTATTCCGATGGCATCATATTTCACTTTTCTGCTCCAATCTCTAATTCTTTAAAGGGGGCCCATAAATTCACTAGCCATTCATATATGCTTGTCATCATTGTTATCGCTTGAGATAAAGAAATCTATCAATTTTACTATTTCTTGCTGCCTGAGTAATAACCCTGGCTGTGTTTTGGAAATTTACTTTAAGGGACAATATAGTGACATCATCGTGGATCACATCTACTCAAATCACTCTGAAGCCAACTGTGTTTGGTTCAGTTTTAATATATTAACTTCTATTAATATGTTTTTTCCTGAGACAGATGACCTTTGCTGGGGAAGACCTAAGGAGTCTCTCAGTAATGGATCTAAAGTTTGAGTTAGTCTCTGGGAAATAATGTGTGATTTTTTTCAATGGTAATGTATCTTAAAAACTTTTAAGAAAGTATTCCTAGCCATTAAACAATGATGTAAAGCATGCTAATTGTCAATCTTTCCCATTTTTTTTTTTATTTATTTAGGAAGAGGGAGGCAAAGAACCTACCCATTGGGCATCTTCTGTATGCAAGGTGCCAGTCCAGGGTTGAGAGTACATGAGATTTAAGAAGACCGTCTTAAACTTGGCATGTTTAATAGGTGGATGGTGGCTCTCATTTTCTCTTTAGGAATCAGCTAGGATTTCAAGGAAAGGTACTGCATTTCTCAAAGGTCTGACGTTAAATTTTGATGGCTTCCTGAATGTCTTTAAATGCTGTATCCTGACAGATAGTGCTTTCTGTTTGTGTGTGCTGTCTCGCCACAGAGTTACTGAATCCAGAGGCTCACTATGAGTAATCAAGGCCACATATATGCACACATATGGTGAGTCTTGTTAGATAGGTGTATACACCGACTATTGAAAACACAGAATACAGTTTGGTCATGCAGAAAGTAATACCTGAGCTTGGCTGTAAGTGGAGAGGAATTTCTCCAGGTAAAGAGATTCAGAGACTAAGCCTCCCCACCCTCTTCCCTATATTGTAGAAACCTTTCCCTGATGCCAGTCACATGCTATCCAAAGTCATTATCATTTACTCCTGGGCTTTGCTTTTGTCAAGAATCACATTTCCACTTAGAAACTTATCCTATGAGCAGAGAGAGAATCCTGGTAAATTCTCCAAGTCAGTCTGAGGCACAGCTTTCTATGACTCATGCTTACTCTTGAGATAAAGGTTGCTGAGATGTTGATGAGGATGAGAGGAAGTAGGCTGAGAAGTAAAAGCATTTGTCAGATGGCAGTGCCAGTCTGCTACCAAACGAATGTTGTTGCACCTCTGCTCTGGCTGCGTGGTTTGCAGCTATTTTTATTTGCCTTTTTGTGTATGTCTGTTTACTGCTTGCTAAACATGTCAGTTATCTGAAAGAGTTATATACACATGTGATGATGTTTATTTCTCATGCTGTGTAAATAAGGCACGTTTAAGCCATGTGCTATGCATGTGGGTTTATTGCATGCATGTCTGTAACACTTATGTTGTGATATAATACTGAAGAAGCAGTTTAGGCTACAGGTGTATTTGGCCTTTCTCTTGTTGAAGCGAGGCTTGTATATTACAGGCCATAGTTGGGCTTCGTAATATAGTATAATATATAATGTATAATGATAATGTAGTATTTGCTATGTGGCCTTTGGTATGTGATTGCTGCTATCTCATTCATTAGATTTATATATTGTATTTTGTAATGTCATTATAAAAAAAAACATTTTTTCTTCTTTTCAATTCAGTATTGTATTGTTGTTGATCTGTGAATCCATAGAGTTTGAAGTTACATGTGAGACCATATCTAACACTGTCTCACTTCATCTTACAAAGAACTAGAAATGAGTTTTACTTCCTATTTTTATGCCATGGCCCAATCTATAACAATCTAAATGCAGTCTGGTGTTTGGTCTCTGTCAACACATTCATTCATATGAGTGCCATGGTCTGTCACTTTCGGAATACATCTGAGTGAATTACTTGAGTAAAAACAAATGTTTTTTAAAAATGAGCAATCTAAACAGATTTAGGGTAGATTAATCAATCTCTATTAAATGCAGGTATTCATATAGTGATGGGATGGCGGTGGTATCATAAAAGTGCCCAGGGAGTGGCACTGTTTGGAGGTGTGGCCTTGTTGAAATAGGTGTACCCTTGTTGGAGAAGGTGTGTCACTGTGGGTGTGGGTTTTAAAACCCTCATCCTAACTGCCTGTAAGTCAGTCTTCTAGCAGCTTTCAGATGAAGATGTAGAACTGTCAGCTCCTACTGCACCATGCCTGCCTGGATGCTGCCATATTTGTACCTTGATGATAAATGGACTGGACCTCTGAACCTGTTTTCCATCTCCAATTAAATGTTGTCCTTATAAGAGTTGCCTTGGTCATGGTGTGTCTTCACAACAATAAAACCCTAAGACAGAAGTTGGACTGGGGTATTGCTATGATAGGTGTGACCGTGTTTGTTAGGGAGAATGTGGATTTGGGAACTTTAGATTTGGAAAGCATTGGAATGCTAAGTGGGGCTTAATGGGCTGTTCTAGTAGGAATATGGAAGACTTTGTTGCTGAGAGTTTGAACTGTGCAGACCCGGCCCAAATGGTTTCATTGAAGAAGAATTTCAGTATGTGGTCTGGAGACCATTATGTGGTATATTGGTGAAGAATGTAGCTGGTTCTTTTGTTCTTGTCTGAAGAGTCTATCTGAGGCTAAGATGAAAAGATTTATATTAATTGCATTGACAACAAGTCAAAAAATGCCAGCAGCTATCTTGTTCTCTGGTTTAGTTTTATGAAGAACATTTTAATGAAAAGGAGAAAGTTGAGAAAAGAAAAATACAAACGGTATGATTCAAGTAACAAAGGGCACCAGGAAGTGAAAGGGAGCTGAATCATATGTTTAAAGAGATAAACAGATTAAGGAGTGGTGACTTTGTGGCTAGATCCCACTAGCTATATTTAGGTCCAAGCATGGTGATAGACACCTTTACTCCCAGGAGAGAGAGGCAAGCAGATCTCGGAGTTCAGGGCCAGCCTGGTATAGAGCAAGTTCCAAGTAGAGAACAGCTTAAGTACAGGCATGGTGGTACACATCTTTGTTCCCAGAATTCATAAGACAGAGCCAGGTAGTTTTCTGAATTCAAGATCAATGTACAGAGCAAGTTCCAGGACAGCCAAGCCTGTTCACACCACCATACCTATCTTAGAAGAATTCTATGAAGATTGATACAATTTTTATAAATAGCTGGCACATAATGGGTGATGAATAATTTTGTAGTTTTCAGTCCCACTCAACTATGAGGACCAGAGTTTGGATTTTCAGAACCTACATGTATTCTGGGTGGGTGTGGTAACCTTCCTGTAATCCCAGCACGATGCAGATAGATACAGCAGATCTTGGAACAAGCTGTCTGGCTAGACTAGCAGACACAGTGAGCCTTAGGTTCAGTTGAAAGACTCAATGACTGTGGTAGAGAGCAGTATCTCCACTGTTAAAATTAACTCAGTTCCTGGGAAGCCAGGATGGTTGGTCTCCCTATAGGACAGGAACAGATGGGCAAAGGCATATCTTCCTTCATCTGTTTCACACATTTCTCTAAAGAACATCTGAGTCTCTGGAGGGAAGTGTGTGTTCATTTGCCCTTATTGATAGAGAATGACTCTTCTCAGGCCTCTGAATGATTGTCACTTGTCCACTTGCCTACCTGCCTAGACAAAATATTTGAAGGGGGAAATTTGCTATGTAAAAAGAAAATGTTCTTCATTCAGACTAACCAATGAATTACAGGACTGGAAAGAAGTGGTTAAAGATGGGTAATAATACATAAAGGCTATGGAGAGGGCTGCTTCTGAGCCTTTTTTACTCTCTCTGACCTTCCTTATACAGCTACATTGTCCTTTGGTACTCAGCATAGACCACACCTATATGTGTGCTTCACTTGGTGAAGACATTGTTCCCTCCTGAAAGCACCCTTTTTTTATCAAGACTATAGTAAAATTTATTCACATTTTGGAGTCTTTGTTTCCAAACTGGGATGGGAGAGAGGAAAAGAAACAAACATTACATTTTCGAGAGTTCATGAATGTTTATGGGAAAACTCTGGTTCCTTTTTTGGAGCTTGTATTGGATTGCATGTATACTTGCACTGTGGAATACATCACAGAAAATCATTGTTTACTGTGTATCTATGTGTGGGTGTGAAGATATGGAGCAGGTTCTAGTATGGATTGACCATTACCAGTGCTAAGTCTTTAATCGGTTGAATGTTGAAAACCCTCCAATGCATTTTTACCTGAGTTCATAAGCAACTAAATATATACTTAAAGAAAACTGGCAGATACATTAGTATCAGCTTTGAACTCTAAGAGATATTTCTAGATTCTGCTTTCCTTCTATTAGTGAACAGAATGAGGATATAACTCATTGATTACATTTGGGGGCAATAAGAGGCCAGAGCGGAAGCCAATACACTGGATAAGGGTCTGAACCTACAGAGAGACGAGAAAGAGGAAACAATGAACCAACTACAGGATAACTTAACTTGTAGAAAACACAAAACACTACAGTTAAACTTAAAATAATCATCCACATTATGGACTACGGGGAGATATAGTTTTAAAATAAAATGTTTGTTAAAGATCTAATGGGAGCTTTAGTCAATAAGCTTAATATGAAGCAAAGTATAATGTAGCTTTTACTCAATTTTGCATAACATATGTAGAACTAAACAAAGAGGAGATCTGGGAAAGCAAGAGCCCCGCTGCATATCTTACTGATGAATCATTGACTGCAGTTGCATACACACAATTTTAGAAGGGTCATGCTAGAGAATTCGGAACCATATTTAAAAATATTCACTTTGGATATTAACTTAAGAGAGAGAGTTGAGAAGAAATTGAAGCTAGCTCACAGGAAAGACAGCTTCAAATGGGAGTCACTGCCTATCTACTGTATTAATAGATACTGTAGGTCTTAGGGCCTCAGTGGGTGGATGTTTTAAACAAAGCAGGGGAGAGATTAATATTTATTAAAAAAAATTAGAAGTTAGTTATTTTCATTAGAGTATTCGCAGCTTCCCAATAGGATCTGGTTTACTTTGCTAAGTTTGTGGTTTGAATTGAGGATCAGATCCAGGTAAGTCCTGAAGCAGCTTCCTATTAAAAGTGTATCTTTCCATGCTTCACTCCCTCTATGGTTTAGTTGGGGATCACTCTGTGACATAGCTGAACGAAAACAGCCTTTGACCCAAGTGGAAATGATGAGAAAAGTGTTTTGCTCAGAAAAGAGTTGCTAAGGCTTCCTTTGCCCCTCACTTTGTATGCACAAGGCATAGAAGGAACAGATCTGGGCTGACAGATGACAATTCATCTGAAAGGGAAGGCAATAACTCTGGTGGATGTGGGTGGTGAGGGAGGGTGATGAGTGTTGTCTATGTCCTAGATTCTGCACTGGGAGAAACAACAGAGCTCAATCAATGAAAGTGTTTGAGTTGGAGGATGGATGATGAAGAGGTATGGAGTGCATGTGGGAGAATAATGATGGTTTAGCCTTACAGACTGTGGCTCTGAGCCCAGCAGGTGAATCTGGGACAATAGATGGCTTGTGACATCCAACAGTTGCAGTGTTTCTGATCTAGTACTGTAGCCAAGCCCCACTCAATGCTACAGACAGCTTCATTCATGTGGGCCCATTCTTGATGCAACAGCAAATCACCTTCCATCAACAAAAGATGAATGAGAAAATCATTTGGCTTCACGTGTCTGTCACATTGTCTTTTCTCTTCTGTTCATACCAGCTTTGGTTTATGTATTCTGTCTCCTACCCACTGAGCTGTGGTACAGAAGGTACTCACATTACCTGAACCTCAGGCAATATGTAAAAAAGGATAATGGGACATCCTTCATGAGCTCTGTAGAGGGGGAATGTCTGCCACAATGAAAGAAAGACATAATGTTCCCTGGCTTGTCTCAGAATGGGCAAACTCACTGCTGCTTTAATTCATCAAGAGCAATTTCCTTCTCAGTTATGAGGAAATAGAACTTCTTCTAAGAAGTTAAGCTTAATTGAGCACCAGAAGAAGGGAGAATATATCCTTGTGTTAGATGTAACATGAAGCAGAACACTCTTGCCATTGAATCCAATGTCTTATATCTTCAAATAGCAGTGGTACAGTCTCTGAATAGCTATTGAGTTTAAAACTATATTGCTTTTTTTTTTTTTTTTTTTTTTTTTTACTGAATTAAAAGAGAAAAAGCAGCTGATAAATGCATTAAATAAGGATGCTGTGTATGCATTTCTGAAGTTGCCAAATGCTTTCATGCAGGTGGAATCTTAGAAGTGTCATGAGCCTCTAAGAGTCATTCAAAGTGAGTCAGACAGCTATCCTTGCACCCCAAGGCTTGATAAAATGCTGTGCTAGAGCACAGGACCTGACTTTCTGAATGACTGGTAAGAGGTGAGATGACAGAACATGGAGGTACAGAAAATCTATTTCTCAGGACCAGAAATGATAAATATTTGAAGAGATGGAGGTATTTTGCCTGATTTGAACATTAAAACATATATTTGCCCAAAATATCACATGTAGACATACTACATGCCATAAATATGTGGAATTTAAAAAGAGAACCAGAAGTGCTTGGGAGATGGTTATTATTATTATTTGGCTAAGTACCCAGTGACTGGCCTGTTCAGAAGAGTAGGGGCCAGTGTGGATAAACACGGGGACTGGTGCCTGCCTTGTCAAAAGGATTTGTGATTGGGAAGCAACTAGCACAGCACAAGACCATGGGCTTGAAAAGATGAGAATGAAGTGCATCTGAGGAGAGTATGGAGCAATTTCTCCATATTTCAGTTTTACCTCAGAGCATTCAGATATAACAGTTTCTGGGGTTATCTTCAGAGTGGCTCAGATGTGTAAGAGAGGGTTGCAGCTTAGGGCAGTCTAGGTAATAGTCAAGGCTTGTAAGGAAAGTCATCTCCCTTTTGAATAGGCCTCAAGAAAGAACCAGAAAGATTAGATGTAAACACACCACACACACACACACACACACACACACACACACACACACACCACAAGCTGACATGAAGAAGCTCACTGCAGAGCAGGTTGTGAGCACTGGATGAAACCAGATGATCCAGTGTGAGGTCAGAGACTCACCTACACATGTGATATAAACACAGTCACTTAAGCACTGTTGACAGTCCACTTTGGCCTCCCAACCTCAGTATCAGAGTCTGTTCCTGGAGGAGGGCCAAACCTTGGCTATGCTTTTCCTACACTGGGAAGCCAGGGCCATATATATATATATATATATTTAACTGTGCTGTTCTTGTAGACATTGCATAGGTCTCTTGGGGGTAGCTTCCTTGGTCTTTCTAGAAGACACAATCTCATAGCAAACTCTCTGACTCTTAAAATCTTTCTGGCCCCTCTTTCAAAATGATCCTTGAACCTTGGATGTAGGAATTGGGTTACATATTTATCATTGGGACTAGGCTCTGTAACTCTGCATTTTGATAGGCTATGGTTTTTGGTGGATAGAATTGTGATATGATAGACACTATTTGGTAGTTCTCACAGAGTTTATTTAAACAAATCAACAATGTTCATTATAGGTTGGAGCAAAGAGAAGATGTTCTAGCTTGTTTGGAATTGAAATCCATACTGATTCATGACAATCCTGAACTCTGGTGCTGTGCCTAGCATTTTCTAGAGAAATAGGTTGTGGATTGATTAATAATGTCTGGTTTTTTTCCACTTCAGCATTCCTGCTGTTTATTTTTATACCCACATCATTTGATCATCTTTACATCCTAATATTCATAGCCTTTCATGGTTTCTTTATTAAATTTTTGGTGTGTTTGTATGTGTGTTCGTGTGTGTGTGTGTGTGTGTGTGTGTGTGTGTGGACTTGAACAACTTTTGGAGAACCTCTTGATTTTCTGCATGACATGCACTCATGGTGCCAAGGATCAACTGCTAGGCTTGAGTTTATTTGTTGATCTGGTTATCATATCATTCTGATTATATGAGATACTGGTGGGCATGGTTCATTAGTTTTTGGTAGGAGGTTCCTCTTCAAGCTGTTATTATGATGTGTACAACTGAATGTGTTGTGTTGGACAATTTCTTTAATTTGACTTTGATGTTTGTGAGTATTATTTATAGGTTCATACAATTTTGAGTTCTGGTTCATAAAACTGTAGCAGAGAAGCCCTATGCTCAATAACTCAGTGACTGCTGATCAGCATCCTATCATTGTTCATTTAGTAGTGCAATGACTGATGGAGAGTTAGTAGGGTATATTTTTGTTCCCAGAAACAATTGTTTGATATTAATAAAATATTCATATTTTACTTCTTAGGTTATCCTTTCAGGTTTCAGGGCAACTTAGCAAAAACTCCTTCCGTTTATTTTAATCTATTTTATTTATAACTTGAAAATTACTTTATATTCATGTGTAAAGTAATGCGTTTAGTTAGTATTTTCATCCAAGCATATCGTATACTTTGCTGAGATCCCCTCACTCATCACTGTCTGTTATCTCCCTCTTCTCCCCTTCTTCTGCATCTATGCCTATGCCGATGGTGATAGTCAACTTGACAGGAATTTCCTAGGAGGTAAGACTCCTGCCAGAATGGGGAGGTATTATTTTGGTTTACTTAATTGAAGTAGGAAGATTCACTCAAAAGGAAAGGAAAGACCCAACATTTCTTGGGCCTGGGTTTTGAAGTACATAAAAGGGAAGGA
The DNA here is from genome assembly GCA_021653895.1 of Mastomys natalensis. NCBI lineage: Eukaryota > Metazoa > Chordata > Mammalia > Rodentia > Muridae > Mastomys > Mastomys natalensis. The sequence continues at coordinate 17,959 of JAJTUV010000744.1, forward strand.
CAGAGGAGCACAGACATTCATCTCATTCTGCTTCCTGGGTGTGGTAGAGCACTGGTCATCCGCTCAATGCCTTCTGTGTCATGATGAATCAGTATCTATCTGTAACTGTTAGCAAAATAAAACTTTCCTGCTGGAAATAATTTCTGTTAGGTGTTTGGTCCATATTTTCTTCATCAATTCATCTACTGGGGAACAGCCAGGCTGATTCCATAACTAAAATAGTTAAAATCTTGATGTTGATGTGTCTTTGTTAGTGGTAACTTAGGTAATCAATGTGGGTGGAGATACATAGAATTCTATTCTTAGTATTTGAGCAATGTCCATGATGATACCTGCACAGCTTCACTAACTTAAATTCTGACCAATAGTGTACAGATCTTCCTTTCTACATTCTTGTGAGTGCTGTTGTCTGTTTTCTTCATTAGAGCTATTCTGACAGGGCTGGTACTGAATCTCAATGCATATCCCAGATGGAATGCAAATGGAATATTTTAATACATTTATTGATATTGGTACTTCATTTGAAAACTGTCTACACTATTCATTTGACCACTTATTAATTAGATGATTTTGGTGGATTTAATTTTATAGTTCTTTACATTTTCTAGATATTAATATCTTGTCAGATATTTTTTTCTTTTTTTAATTTTATTTTTTTTGCTTATTCATTTTATAACCCGTCCCAGTCACCCCCTCCCACAATCCTTCCCCATCTCTTCTTTTCTGAGTACCCCCTCCTCCTGTATCCCCCACCCTGCCACTTTAAGTCTCTGAGAGGCTAGGTGCTTCCTCTCCCATTGAGGCCAGATGAGGCACCCAGTTAGAAGACCATACCCCATATACAGGCTGCATGTTTTGGGATAGCCTCCACTCCAGATGTTTGAGACCTACATGAAAACCAAGCTGCACATTTACAACATATGTGTAGGGAGGCCTAGGTCCAGTCCTGGCAAAGATTTTTTTTTCTATTCTATAGGCTGTCTCTTCACTCTGTTTAAACATACTTTCCTTAAAACAACAAATTTAGTTTTATTAAAGGCATGCCATGATATAATATGTTGGGCAATTTAGAATCCAGATTTTACTTCTTTTTAAATGCTTAAGTAACTGTAAATCATGAAATATCTTGCTACTTAGTTCTGGTTTTTCACTTGGTGAAGCCATGAAAATACCTCAAGTTGAAGGTTACTTTGGTACTGAACTGAACCTAGGACATTGGCAAAGGCAATATTGACTTTCTCTTGATTTTTTCCTAAGACTGTTCATTGGTAAAGTCCTTACAAAGTTATAGGCTCAACAAACATATTTCACTAATAGTGGCCTTTATATCAACCCTGTGATCAATTATAACTGCCTGAACAATAAGAACTGCTCTCAGCTTCACTGAATCAGAGAATATGAAGGTATACAAACACACACCACACACACACACACACACACACACACGCACAATGCATAGGCATACACCCAAATGTGTGTGTGTGTACATACACGTAAGTGTTATATATGCACATATTCAGTCTTATATGTATTATAAAATTCACTTTCATTCCTTGTTTCCATATATATGCATATACATATATAATAATGTTACATCAGAAAGAGGGAACCACTGATTTAAGTAATGTTTTATCTCCTAGAGAAATGTTTATGCAATCACTCTTTGAGTCTGTTTCTCTATTGTTCTCTGATTTGTAGTTAAGGTGTGATAGTTATACAATAGTTTGTTTATATTGTAATGCTAAGTGTAAGTGTACAGAGGTTGTATTTTCTCAGTGTTTCCAAGGAGCTTGGTGTAGATAACCTTGTGGAGCTCCCTGTCATTTTCAGGTATACTGATGAGTAAAATTAGCCAAAGGTAAAACACTTCCTAGGGAAGATGCTTGCAGACCTGATGGACAAATATGACTAGAGGGAAGAAGAAGTGTGAGGGCAATGAGGTTCAGTCCCGCTCTTAGCTATTTTGTGATCTTAGATCTACTCATCACATATCTCTGCCTCATCATTAGATCTCAATGATTTCCCAAGTTTCTTCCAACTTTGTACTTTCTGATCTGTTCTGTAATTCAATCCACAAGCACTTGATGAAGATCTATTGTATTCAGACAATGGATTCTCTTAGTAGTACTTGCTTCAGTATTGAATCAGGTAATCAATCATTAGTTTTATTTTTTTCTTTGATCATTAAATGTCTTTCACCTTGAGACTATCGAGCCTGGGCTTAGGTCTAAAAAGATCATCAGTGCTTGAGAAGCTCAATGTGTATGTATATCTATGCCTTCTTATATTTATTGTTTATTTTTTTAAATTTTTGCTCTCCTTTAGGTACTAGCCATTAGTACAGGATACCTGCTTTCCCCCAGAGAGAACAAGATTCTCTTTACCTTAGAGTGCCTGCATGTAGACCAATGTACATCCAGTAATAGAAAAAGACATATCTTCAGGAAAGTTTGCCTTTTCAAGGATTTTTGTTGCAATTTGTCTTTTGCAATCCTTAAAAAATAGAATGTTTAATTTTTTAATTCTTTTTAAAATTTGTAATTAGAATGGTTTTAAAAATCATATGTTAGCATTTTCCAAAGCATAAATTTGGCATCTCCTGACATAAGGAGAATTACAACAGTAGGGAGAAAGGGGCCTGTGCAAACAAAACAAAGACATAAAATGTAATGAGAAAAAAAGCAGGCAGCTCGTTGTGATTGTAAAGAAAAGGAAAACTTCAGGGAGGCCTGATTTATAGGATAATTATTATTGGCTGATTTAGAAAACTGGGACAGAGAGATGAATTTGCTGAAGTGAATGTTTTGTAAACTGGTTTGAAGAATCCTTCTCTTTGCCTCTATAATGTAATTCTTGGTGACTATGTACCCTTACACTAAGGATTTGCAAGAACTTGAAAAAAATACTATATGAGTGAAATTACAGTGGAAACAAGCATGTTCAGACCATTACTATAAATGCAAAACCAAAACTCAGAGACAGAAAAGAGATTTATCAAAAGTGCCTAAGGGGCCAGGGCAAGAGAGTATACACAACCCCAACCCCCAATTTCTCATTTCCTAAAGCCAGAGACAGTCAGTTCCCACAACTAAGATTTAAATTCTAATTTGAGCAACAGCTTTTTTTGTAGCTTCTAATGTCAGACAGCATACTCCTCACCCAATAATTCAATTGTTCACTCATCCATCAGGCACTTATTGAACACTCATTATGTGCTAGGTATAGGATTCTGTGCCAAGAACACAAAGATGAACAAGACTTGATCTCTGCCATCAAATAGGTCATTCTGCTATCTAGACATAACTACTCCATCTCTGTTACCCAAAGAGCTGGGTTCAAAGAAATATTATGAGCTAAGTTGTATTTTATTCCTGAGATATAATTGATACATAAAAAACATTGCACACTTAGCACCTTGGTCAGTTTAGAAGTAAGCATCTATATGGTGGCCCATTTCTGTAATCAGGGCCATAGCTGTCCCACTTTTCTCAGAGTTTTCCCATCATTATCACCATCATCACTGTTATTTTATCAGAAAATTTTATATTATAATTAATCCCGTATCATTGATTGTGTTCTTCTTATGGCCTGGTCTTAGGACTTTCACATACCCATGCTAGCTTTCTTTTTCAGAGTGTTTGGTTGACATATTGTAATCAGTTCTCTACACATTAATTTATACAACTCAGTTTTAGTTCATCTTTGCTTTCTAACTGGTAAATGTAGGCATTTTAAAAAATGGTTCATGTTTGATAATTTTCTCTATCTTATTTTATGCACTGTTGTCTATTTATTAGGCTTATGCAATAAACATCATGAGGGGGGAGGAGAGAGAGAGAGAGAGAGAGGAGAGAAGAGAGAGAGAGAGGAGAAAACAGTCTTAGTGAAATTAATTAGCATACAACAAACTATGCTTACTTAAATTTGATAAGTTTTGACATATGTGTGCATGCATGAATCCATTACTATAATCAAAATAATGAACATTACTGTCATAACAAACAGAACAAACACACCACACCACACACACACACCTCCTGATAAACTCCATAGACTTGCTCTTCTATCTTTCCTTGTCCATCTCACACTTCTAAGGGAGCCAGTGATCTATTTTTTACATTTTCTAGAATTTTACCCAAATTTTATGATACATTTTGTACTGTTTTAGTCTACCTTATTTTGTTTAGTATAGGTAATTTTTTTTGCTCAGTAGTCATTGCCTATGCCAACAGTTTCTTCTTTGAGCTATTGAATAGCAGTAGGTTATGTAAAGATACTGCTGTGTTTATTTACTTATTTGGTCTGATTCTGAATTTGGGCTATTCTATCTAAAGCTTCTGTCCATGTTTGTGAAGGAGTATGAGCATATGATCTTTTGGTGACTACTTGGTTATGGATTGACTCCATTATCAGACAAGTCTATGTTCAGCAGCTTAAGAAATTGTCAAAAGCCTTTTCAGAGTGCTTTTTACCATTTTTCATTCTCTCAAGCAGTGAGTGGATTGAAGTTCCTCTACATCCTCACTTAAGTTTGTTGTGGAGAACTTTCAATTTACTCCTAAGAGTTGTTAAGTGCATACTGTGGATTGAGTTGCATGTGAAGAGCTTTCAATTTACTCCTAAAAGTTGCTAAGTGCTACTGTGGATTGAGTGTTCAATGTCTGTGATACCATTCCTGGAGTAAAGTTGATTTAATCATAATGCATTCTCAGTTTTGTATGTTACTTGATTTTATTATTTAATAACTTGTCTAGAATTTTTGTATCTCTCTGAATAGACACCATGATCTTTGAGGTTTTTACTTTAATATTTGTGTCATGTTTACTTATGATATTAGTGTGAAGTATCCCATATTTAACATTCTGTTGAGTTATATATGATCTCTTCTTCTTCTTCTTCTTCTTCTTCTTCTTCTTTCTTCTTCTTCTTCTTCTTCTTCTTCTTCTTCTTCTTCTTCTTCTTCCTTCTCCTCTCCTTCTCCTCTCCTCTCTCCTCTCTCCTCCTCCTCCTCCTCCTCCTCCTCCTCCTCCTCCTCCTCCTCCTTCTCCCTCTTCTTCTTCTCCCTCTTCTCCTTATCATTTATTCTCTTCCTTCTCCTTCCCCTCCTCTTCATATGCATAGAATTTCTCCAGTGAGAAAATTTGGATAAAATATTCAAAGTATAAAAATTCATGTGTTTTAAAAGCTAAAGTTAGGCTATTAGTTTTCATTTCCTTCAACTTAAAATTATCCCCTTTTCTATGAAAATGCAATCATCTTTAAAAAAAAAGTGGAATAGTAAACTATCCTCTCACATATGAAATATTTATACAGAGGTTAGAATGCTATTCATAGAAATATTTTTTTAAAATTAAGTGCAATTTGGCACTTTTCAGCCCAATCTTCTGTTCTATGAGCAGTGCTTTTCTTTTAAATATTGAGTAGTAATTCTTTCTTTACCCACAGTGTAAGCCTCTAGCCCTTGGGCTTTCTATAAATTGAGATTCCTGGAATTAAAATGTGATTTTTTTAAGTGAAGGTTTGAACTGTCCTAGTTAAGAAACCTTCCTGGAATTATAGCTTTTTAATAAACTGAATCTCAAAAGACATGCTAATGGCTCTGCTGGTTGTATGCTCTGCTCCAACCACTCTCTTTCCTATGCTTCAGGAATGAAGTGGAAGAGTAAGCACCCACCCACTGCACTTCTCAGAGTGGCTGTTTTGTTGCTATTGCCATACCCCATCAGGAAAATCATTTTACTTTTTTATATACCAAAGTGCTTTTCCTGCCAAGCTTCCAACCACTGATAGTCAGACTTGCCAAATATGGCTACATCCAAATACTTCTGTATTATTCAGGAAAGCACATAGTAGTTCTGACTCATATAATATCACATTGAATCATACTGTGTGAATTTATAATAAAAATACAAAGCATATTGTATAGTCATATGCTTATATATAAATTCATATATAAGCTAGAAACCAGTATACCATTTATTGTTAATAGCAATAATCAATTATTAATATATTCTTCATCAGAGGATAAGGTCAGGCCACAGTTGGTCAGGGGTATTTTTTGCATCACAAAAATATTGGTGGTGTTTTCTTTCCTCTATTTGTGAGCTGAGTTTTCTATATTTCTCCAGATTCCATAAAATAAACAGTTGCAAGACATATCTGCTAATATATATACATATATATCCTAAATATTAATCAAGCATTATTTTCTATTTAGTGTTTCCAAAACCAAAAGTATAAAGAATAAAGACAAGGTAATGAATGGTTAAAATTCTCTTATAATCTTTGATTTGGCTTAAAAAATAACAACTTTAATCTACAGATGTTAGATCTTAGCTAAGCTAGTCAAACAGAGAAAGCCTGATTATTTTGATAATAGCAGGTTTTACTAATCATTCCATTAATGAATGTAGAAAGGGGGAATGCTGGGAAGCGAAAGGGTTCCAGCAGGCAGTGTAGTGACAAGGAAATGAGGAGCCAAGGGAAATGTGTGTGAATAAGTGCCTGGATTTCTGATATTGTGATCCAAACAGAAAATATAGTAAGAGGTGGTTCATAGGACATGACATGAAAGAACAGGGCGATGAGTACTGAGAGCTAAAGGTTTAAGGAGATATGCGACAGTGGGTTGGGAGAACAGAAAAGTAGAGAATGAGTTAGGAAAGCTAAGGATATATGAAGAAGCCTTACGAAACACACTAGTGTGTAATCTAATTTAAATTTAATTCATAAACAAAGCATTGGACAAAAATAGCCCACATCCGTGAACAATGCCACTCCCAAGAAACATGAGTTGTTAAACTACCTTCTAAATATGTATGTTTATATTCACAGATTTGAGATCTTTCCAGCCTTGGTCGGAGAAGCTTTTTATTGCATTGAGTAGGTACATTGCTGCACAAAGTGCTAACAATAAGTGACTGACGCATTCAGCTGTAGTTAGGACATCTGTACCCAGCCTCCTTCCCCAAGGCTCAGGAAATATTAGAAGAGGGAGCAAAAAGGTAAGAGATAGAGGATGATGTGTGTGGTGTTGCTGTGAAATGCTGTCCCCTGAACACGAATGACTGTTATACACATGGACCAACAGCAGCTGTAGCTACTTAAATAAGACCTACACATGATCAAGCCAGTCAAAACTTCCAGATTGAAGTGGAGATGGAATCCCAAGACCCCATCCTGGCTGAGGAGCTATTAGCAATTGATGGCTACTGAGAGAATGAGAATGAATCACTTTTCTTTAGGAGTGGCTCTGGTTAAGTTCCCTATGCCTCAGTGGATGATTCCATATTCATGTATGTGTGGGAAGCACTAATTGGACTCAGTGGGTTATTATAAAAGGAGGACAAGAAATTGGGAGGGAGATATATAGGGAATTCTGGGTGGAAGTTGGAAGGGCAGGAATGAGATTTGGGCATGATTAAAATACATTGTCAATATGTATGAAAATTTCAATGAGTAAATCAAAATTAAAAAATATAGGACTCTTTAAAATTAAGATGACCTGTCTTCCTCATGCACTGGGCAATAGTGGCACAGAAGTTGTGGGAGTAACCAACCATAACTTATGGCTTTATAGCTCACTCCACAAGATAAAATCCACACTTGACACTGCTTAGGTGACCAAGAACTTGAGACTAGATGGCCATGGACCCACAGAAAAAGCAAATACTACTATTCTGCTAAAGAAATGTAGCAATAAAATGACTCCTAATCACATTCTGTACTGGTATACTTGTCAGTGTTTTGTTCAGCCATCATCAGAGAAGCTTCCTTTGAAGTAGATGGGAACAAATACAGAGACCCATAACTGGACAATGTGAAGAGAGTGAGAGACCTTGGAACACTCAGTCCTAAATGGAAGTGACTTATTAAATCCATCCCCTTAGGGCTCAGGAACTTTGTGAAAGAGGAGGCAGAAAGATTATAAGAGTGAAAGGGGCTGGAAGATGTCAAGGAAACAAGACCTTCTAGACATAACAGGGCTGATCACATATGAATTCGCAGAGATTGGCAACATATAAAGGACTTGTATCTGTGTCTAAGCCAGATGGGGTCACAACACTGAGAAGTGAGAAGTGGACACAAGCCTCTATCCCAAGCCAGAAACTATCTCCAATAGATAACAACTTGCAAAATAATAATAGGTTTCTCTAATAAGTCTCACTGGTTATGCAAACCATCCTTAATGGCAAGCTCCATGCCCAGCAATAGATGGCCATCACAAAATGATCACAGTGGCATTTTTGGAGAATATTTTATCTCATGAGCTGTCTGGCTTATTATACATATGGAAATATATATATAATTATAATATAAATATAATAAATATTGATATACAATATGTTATAATTGCTATAAAAGAATACATCACCTTAAAGGTCTTTTGGTTATATATTATGGTTTCTGGTTCTGTATTTTTATGGAATGTCTGTATGTGTGAGTGTGTGTGTGTGAATTTGTGTGTCTCTGTGTCTGAATGTGTTTTCTGTGCTTTCTCTTTGGACTCTTGTTTTCCTTTTTGTTATTGCCCTGTTCTATCTTTTTTTTTTTTTTTTTGAGCTGCCTGTTTGTTTTCTAATTCGAAAGAAAGAACGATTATGACTTGGGCAAGTGGGAATACAGGGGAACATGGGAAGATGTGAGGGAGGAGAAACCATGATCAGGATGTATTATATGGAAAAAATTAAAATTATTAAAAAAAAAAAACAGGTCACCATAGTGATGGCATTGGGCCATGTGCAATCTTCAAGTGCAAAGGTCATGGGATTTCTGAATTTTAGATAATTCTACTACCAGAGAAGTGTTATGAAAATGAATGTATCTCCAACCCATTGACTAATACACTTTTCTATCTGCTATATTTATAAACATCATTTAATATAATGTAATTTTCTAATCAATTTAGTAGAGGATTTGAAGATACAAGTATCCATGGGATCAACTGATGTGGGAACAACTGTGAGGGAGTTGCTGTTTACTTCATTCCTTCATCACAATTAGAGCCTTATCCACATATTTGAGCGATGTCTCATCCACAGATTGTCTTATCCTGAAAACAAATAATCGGCTTCAAAAGGAACTCAGTCACTGCTCCCAGGGAGGCTGCAGCTATGTGTGCACTCTCTTACTCTTGATGTTTGTTTTATTTAAATAGAGTTCTCTGTTCAAGTGTCTAGATGCTGTTTCCCATATATAATCAAAATGTTTTAGAAACATCTATTTTATACATGTAAGTTCAAAAATCCTCAGACAACTCATTGTAGTTTGGGTATCAAAAGATTATGATCAAGAAAATGTAACTATGCAGTACAGGATAGGTGTAAATGCTTAAAATAGGTACAGACTAAATACTATTAGTGCTCAGAAATAATGTCTTGCAGGAGCAGGAAAATCTTCATGGGAACAATATCACTCTAAGTAGGTTTTACATAAGCATTGGCAGTTGATGATGGACAGTTTTTTCCTCTAGTTATAAACACCTTCTCTTGGTTGTGGGTAAACTCTCCTGCATCCCAAGAGACAGAAGAGGGAAGGATGTCATGGCCAGAGTGAGAAGGGCTCTCATAGACTCACATGATGAATACTTGATCCACAATTGGTGGTCCTATTTGGATAGGACTAAGAAGTGTAGCATTGCTGGGGGAAGTATGTCACTAGGGGTGGACTCTGAGGTTTCAAGGCCATATACCATTCAAATGGTTCACTCTGCTCATGTTTATTTTTCAAGATATGAACTCTCCGCACTGTGCCTGCCTGCTACCATGCTTCCTACCATGATGGTGAAGGACTCATATTCCTCTTAAACTTCTCTTAAGTCCAAATAAATGCTTCCTTTAAGTTGCTTTGGCCATAGTGTTATATCACAGTCATAGAAAAGTAACCAAGTTGCAGCATGGGGGTGAGGTGGGTTCCTCAGAAGTAACTGTTCATGACTTTGCATTGACTGTGATAAGCTTGGGGATTTAGGTGGTGATTAATGTATCTTTCTAGTGTGTAGGAAAGATCTAAGGCAATATAAATAAGTGACTGTGCATGTGGAAAAAAATCACACTGGTATAAAGAACTGATCATGATGCCTAATGTATAGGACACAGTTATCACAGGAAGAGAGGAGAAACCAGCTTTTTACATAACATTATTATTTTGGAGGCAGACACATGGAGATTTTTAGAAGCCATTTGGAATGTTCTGTCTGTGGACCATTAACTTGCCATCTGATTAGAAACCAAGGAATGCTTTTGAATGTATTATTAGTAAGTTGAAGACAATGAAGAAATAAAGGCAACCTTCTCCTCATTTCAGAGCACACATTGTTCTTGATGTTTTAATCCTTTCAGAAAATTAATATTGACACAATTTCAAAGATAATAAAAGAGTAAGAAGAAGTAGTGAGTTGGGGCCAGAGAAGTAACCCAGTTAATAATGTGATTGCCTTTAAAGCATGGGCCTGAGTTTGGTACACAGAACTTATGTGAAAAGCTGGATCCTATAGCACATACTTGTAACCTAGTTATAGTGCTAGGGAGGTGGAGGAGGATCGGATCCATGGTACTTACAAACTTGCTATCAATCAACTCAACATATGATCCTTTGCAAATCTCTCTCTCTCTCTCAGCTCTCTTTCTCTCATTCTCTCTCTCTCTCTCTCTCCCACGCCACACACACACACACACCCCGTTATAATATATGCCATATATCTGTGTGCATGTTATCTATATCATATACATATGTATAGATACATGTAATGAGTTGGCCTAACGCTGCTTGTATTCTAAGGCTAAGTGCTGGCCTCCAAAATTTGGAGTCAGCATGTAGCTTTTGGGAACCTCCCTCAGTTAATTCTGATTGATAAGTAAAGATGCCAGCAGCTAACAGTTGGTGAGAAGGGAGATAGACAGGGTTCGGTTTTTGGGCTTGGGACCATGAAGAAGCAGCAAGACAGACAGAGCTGCCATGGAAGAAGAAGAACCTGCAGGAAAGAGAAGAGCAGCTGTGTAATAGGACCAAGAGTACATGGCCCAGAGGGCTGCTCAATTGAGTCAAGAGCAGCCAAGATGGAACAGAAATTACTAAATAGTAACTTGAAGGTATCATAGGAAAATGGATTCTAAGAGCATGGAAGTTGTCCAGCTATTGTGCTGCTTAAAGCATATTAAAACATAAGGCTGTGTGTGTGTCTTTTATCTGGGAACATAAACCTTGAGGTGGCTAGTAACCCTATTTAGGAATTAAATATAACTACAGATACACACTGCCACACATAATGTACATTCACACACACACACACACACACACACACACACACTCACGGAAAATACCGATTTACCTAAAGTCAAAAGGTCTGCTCTACATAGGAAGCCTGAAATCAGTAATCTTTGAAGTCATCATTCCCTTATGTGTATTAATCTGTTTAATTCAGGTAGTATTCAAACTCCAGTAAAACTATAGGGAGCAGGAATCCACTGTGACATTAGTTTTATGTTTCTATAGCTATATTTTATAAATTTTATATGTAAAAATGTGTATAATTTATATAAAAGAAAGTCTAGAAAGACATATAACTAAATTGGCAATAGTGGCAATATCAGAAGAAGAACTCAAGATAGGCAAAGAAATGAAATACCTTGTATGTCTGATCTTTTAATTGTTTGTACAGAGGATATATTCATGTATTAGTCATGTAACTAAAATTTAATTTTAAATGAATACTTCTGCCCACAAAATAGCTTCCAATACAGGTCTGACACCAGGAATTTAAATTAAGCAACTGAGTAAACACGAATGGGTTTACAGACACAATCTAGAAAACCTGTTTTTCTAAATTAAAGCACAAGCAATTTTGCGGTTCTCATTCTTCTGAGCTATGTTAGTACATATGTAGCATGAGGTGAGCACTCCCCAGCAGGAATTTAAATATAGCCCATTATTCTTGTGGCTGGAATTTCTTTAGTCATTTTACTACTGAATTCAGAGTATGACATTTTAGGTAGACTGGGGTGGGGGGAGTCCTGTGCTCCTCTTTGCTGCACCTCAGTACTGGGTGACAGATCAGCATGTCCCCACTCATATTCATGTGGGCCTTGGGTTCTGAACTCAGAGTCTTTTACTTGTTTGTCAAGCACTTTGCTCATTTCCTTAGCCTTAGAATTTTTACTGTGTTTTCTCTTAGCTACTGAACTCTTTTTATTCACAAGTCTCAGCTTAAACTGAACACTTGATGTAAAGTTTTCTGTGTCCTACTACCTCCACAAACGATAACAAGTGTCTCATATATAACAGGGTCATGTGTCCCTATAACGCTGCACCTCCCTCATTGCTGTACTTTCTCTTCTAAGACTCACCATGGGCTGAACATCAGGAGCACTATAGAAGCTTTCACAAAACACACGGATGCCTGGCCTCAGCATAATCCTATTGTGTTTGAGTCCTCAGAATGTGTTCGGGTCTTTTTATATTTAGTATTTAATGTTTGATGGCAATGATGCGTCTTAACTTAAATGAAGTGTTCTCTGATTACCTACACCTGTTAGTTTTACTGCACTGAGACTTTTCTCACCCTCCTCTGTAGTTCTGACTTTGATGGGATCCTTAGGATAATCTCATAAAGACAGACATCATCTTGATTGTCCCAATTTTACAGGAGTTTTGGTGTGGTTACAAAGTCAACACTCACAAACACTCACTCCAAACAGTTTTCGTTGACTATGCATTCTGGTTCATCCTCATCTTTTCACCATGGCAAAAGGATCCAATTATAACATTAGGATCAAGACAGAGATGTAAAATAGTCAAGTTTATCCTCAGAGTCATAGTATTAAAGAGTCTGATTAGTTCTTATATGCAGCATGAGACAGTCAGTATTGAAGAGACGCTTTTGGACCCAGATACTTCAGATAACTTGGTGCCTATATTATTTAGCAAAAATTATGTGCTTTTCCTCAACATCCATGTATATGGTCAAGAAGTGGAACACTATAATGTCAAGAGTCTGTTTTGGGTTCATCAGCTGGTTCTATCACTTAGATGAGGTATGGGCTTCTCTGAGCTGTAGTATTTCTGTCAACAACATGTAGAAAATATAGGATAACATCTACTTCATATAATGTTAACAAGATTCAGTGAGTTAATACACATAAGGTGCTTAGGAGATTGCCTAGCACATTGCTTTAGGAATATTAGCTATTTTATTCTCAGAGATTGGGCATTCAACCAAATTACACAGATGCTACAGAATAAGCAGGGATAAGATGACGAATCAACCAATTACAGCACAACAGTCACTTACAGTAAAGTGGGGGTACATGAAGTATCTGTGTATACACTATGCAATTAAAGAGATGCAATTTTCTTATGAGGTTATTAATAAGAGTGAGTTGTTCTTTTCATTCACCTCTCAGTAGGTTCTGGGAGGTTTGGGGATTTTGGATTTGCAACTATGTACTTTTCCTTAAAAAATTTTATCTTGAATTGTATCAACAAGGCATATAAAACTGAGATCTTTTAAATGGATATAAAAATCACTGTTAATGAAAAAAAAACCCAAAAATCCAAAACAATACAACAACTGAATAATTAAAAGTGATAATGATGATAATAATAATAATCATCTAGGCAAAATCAATGAAATAGGCTAAATGTACATTGACTGCCAATTTTGCCTTTTAACTAAGGGCTTAGGATAATTTACCTAATCTTATTTTAATTTTTTTGAGGGGATGGTCTTTTAACAACTTTCTAAAAATATCACATTGCCCCATGTATGGACATATTAATTTTTATTTTACCTCTTAATTGCTTTAATCTTAAAATATAAGAAAAATTAATTGTCCTGATGGGAAAGAGACTTTAATAGTAGTTTTAATGACTGTAACCTTAGTACTCCCAAAGATGGCAAATTCACTCATTCTTTCTCTAGACTCCCTCACCTTCTGAGAAAGCAGTAAATGCTGATTACAAGTGATTAATTTAAAAGCCCTGTCTCTAGCTCATCTTTTTTTTTTTTTTTTTTTTTTTTTGCCTGAAACCATTTGTATCCAGAAAAATTCAGTGAACTCCAAAGTGAAAAGATAGTATGCTGGGCTTTTCTCCCTTATATGATTCTGAGAAGACAGATTTTTGTGAATGTCCAACTAGAACTTTTACACAATCAGTGAGAACAGGAAGTCGTTTTCACTGAGTGTCTCTCAGTGTTGCTTCAAGAGTGGCAGAGAATAGGCTCATCAGGCCCTACGTGAGATACACTCAGATGTGAGGTGATGGTTTCCTCTTAGCAACACTTTCAGTGAAGATGAGGTCACAGAGAACTAACCAGCTTCTGTGAGGTGAGAATTTAGCATTTTGAGCTAAGGTGCAGTTGAAATTTGGGGATGAAAGAATAATGATAATAATATGATGATGGGGAGGAGGTCAGGAGTTTGTACAGGAGAAGACTCAGTTCTCAGTTCAAACATTGACTCATGAGTGTGCAGATTGGGCATCTGGGAGGCCCAGTAAAGAGCAAATATCAGACAAAGGACAAACATTGGAAAGTTGCCAGTTTGCTCTGTGCTAGGAGACATTCCAGTTCTAAGCAGTCACCATGCAATGGCCCGAGGCCTTCAGTAGAGAACAAGTTACAGTCATTTCAGAAGGGGGAACTCAATTTGGGAGAATGACTCCAGTAAGATTTGCTTACAGGCAAATCTGTAATGCATTTTCTTCATTAGTGATTTATATTTGAATGTTCAGTATAGTGATTTGGTTGAGAATGGCCTCCATAGGCTCATACATTTGAATATCCCCCATCACCAGTTGGTGGAAATGTTTGGAAGAATTAGAAGTATGGCTTGCTGGAAGAGGTGTGATACTGGGAGTGGGCTTTGGGGTTTCAAAAGAGTCCTGTGATTCTGACTTTCTGCTTTGTGGTTGTAGATCAAGATGTGAGCTCTGAGCTGTTCTTTTGCTCTGCCATTATGGACCTTAATCCTCTGTAACTGAAAGTCAAACTAAATGCATTCTTTTATAATTGCCTGGGTCATTACATTTTGTCACAGCAATAGGGTAGTAATTAAGATGTCCATTGTCTTGTGGGTGATATAAACCCTGGATTGGTGGTCCTGCAGTGTGTAAGAAAGCAGACTGAGTAAGTTGTGTGGAGCAAATATGTAAGCAGTATTCTGTCATGGTCTCTGCATCAGCTCCAACTTCTAGGTTCCTGCTTGAATTCTAGCCTTGACTTCCTTCAATGATGGACTGTGATGTGGAAGTATAAGTGAAATAAACACTTTCCTCCCCAAGTTGCTTTCATTGTGGTGTTTTATCACAGCAATAGAAACCCTAATTAACATATGCCCTTCTACAGAACTAGGACAAATTAGCCTCAGAGTGAAATTAGACTCTTGAACCACCAGACATATCACAAAATGAAGATCCAAAGGATCAAGCAATTGCTATGAGGATAGAATGAAGTTCAGCATTCAATTCAAGAAGTTAATAAAACCCAAGCACACAAACATGCGTCATCCATTACATATTGAACAAAACTAATCTATATGGAAGAGATAAGTAGAGAAATCTGTCCTGTATTCTGATCCCTCAATTATAGGTACAATAGATTTATCAGATAAGAGATTTATAACAGTTATAATTATGTCCAGGACTTGTGATAGTAAATTTTATGTCAATTTGACATACGTTAAAGTTACTTGAAAGGAGGAAACCTCAGTTGAGAAAATAACTCTGTAACATCCACTTCTAGAGCATTTTCTCAATTAGTTATTGGTCCTGGAGGGCCCAACCCATTGTGGGTGGGGCCATCCATTCCTGGGATGATGACCCTCAGTTCTATAAAATAGCAGGTTAAGCAATTGATGATGAGCAAGCTAGTAAGCAGCATTCCTCCATGGCCTCTGCATCAGCTCCTGCCTTCAGGATCCTGTTGTGTTTGAGTTCCTGTCCGCACTGCTTTTGATGATGAACTGTTTTATGGAATTATGAGTGAAATGAAGCCTTTCTTTCCAAGTTTGCCGTTGGTGATAGTGTTTTATCACAACAATAGTAACTCTAAGACAAGAGTATAAAACAAACTATATTCCTATGATTAGTAAAAAGAATTTTAATAGACAAATGTAACATGTCCATAGCAGGTCCAAGAGTCTGGTAGATCTAAAGCTGGAAGACATAAAAAGGACCATATAGCTGGGCCATGTTGGCACACATCAAAAATTCCTGTACTAAGGGGGCAGACATAAGCAGATCTCTGTGAGTTTGAGGTCAACCTGGTCTACAGAGTGATTTTCAGAACAGGTAGGACTGTTTCATAGAAATGTCCTGTCTCAATCTCCCTCCACCTCCCCACCAAACAACAGAGAAAGAAAAATATAAATGACAATATGGTAGTTTGAATGAAAATGTCCCTCATAGGCACAGATCTTTAAATACTTGGTGGTGCTATTTGGGAAGGGAATTACATTCCTAGGCAGGCTTTGAGAGTTTAAAGACTACTGTGTTTCTAGTTTGCTCTCTCTTTTTTGTGTTTTTGGTTCAAGATGTGAACTTTCAGCATCCAGTTTCTGTTGCCATGACAGCAGCTTACTGGTATGCTTCCAGCTATGATAGACTGTTTTGCCCTTGGAACCATAAGTTAAATAAAACCTTTCCTTCTATATATTCCTTTGGTCATGGTATTATATCATAGCAATAGTAAAGTAACATATTGTAATGATTGTAGTTAATCTAGAAATAAAAATTGGTACATCTGAAAAATATACTGGTTTAAAGAGGAGAGTTCAATACAGGAAAAAAAAATGTAGTAAGTTAGTGGAAAGGACAAAGGAAGCCATGCAAAAGGAAGCTAAAACCAACAGATAAGCAGTGATGATTGCAGCAATCATGTTGTCCTAAGTTGTGTAACACGGGAGCATAAAGGGAATCAGAGTGCAGGCATAAAGCTCAGCTGTAGAGCACCTGCCTATATTTGCAAGGCTCCAGTTTAGTCTCTAGTACAAACCAACTAACCAACAAACACACAGAATCAGGGAGAAAGTGACATTCAGTAGAACAAAAAATTCTTAACAATGACAGGGTGAAAATTTTCAAAGTTGATAAGAAAAAAAATTTAGAACTTGCTTACCTATCTTGAAAGACAGCAAGTAGGACTTACCAGACTAAAACCATGTCAACCTATGATGTTCATAGAAATGATGAAGAGAAAATATTGAAGGCAGCCAGATAAAAATCACATGTAATAATATACAGTAACAACAAGAATGCTTCTAGCTACATAGGAGAAAAATGCAAATTGTATGATGATGAAATAAGCTTATATTAACTTATAAATAAAATTAACTTCTTTTTGATGTGAAGCATCAAACATTTTTATTTCTCATCTATTTCATACATGCATATAATTAGTTTTAGTCATCTTCAGGTTGGAGGTAAATGACATCAATTGGGAGCACTATGGAGAGCTCAGTGGTAGTGCATTTACCTAGCATACATGAGACATCATTAGATGAAACAAAAACACTGACTACAAAAGCAGATCAAAACGGGATCTATATAAAAGAAAAATATCAATAGCAACCATATGTGCATATTTAATTTTTTTTTTTTTCTGGTGGAGGAGGTGACTCAGTGGGTTAAAAGCTTGTTGTGCAAGCATGAGGACCTGAGTTCCGATCCCCAGCATGCATATAAAATCTGTGTGTGGTGGCATGTTCCTAAAATTCCAGCACTAAGGCCTTGCGGTGGAGACAAGCTGATCCTGGGAGTTTCCTAGCTAGCCAGACTAGACAATCCACGGGTCCAGTGAGAGAGCTTGTATGCATGTGTGCATGTGTATGTGTGCTAGGATACTCATTCATACATACTGACATCAACCTCTGATTTCCATATACAGCCTTATGGGTGAATGCACTTGCACACATCGGTGCACACATGCACATAAAATACATCTAACACTTAAAAATATTATTCTTATCTTTATGTTTACTGGAATGATACTTGGCGAAGAAAGGAAAACAAAAAACTAAATTTATTCCTGTTTATAATATCCACAGAAAAATTCATGCTAGTAATACAAAAACAGTGGTGAGATTTAAAACAGACACTTTGGAAGTTATTGTAACTGAAGTTAGAATGTAATATGTTAGAGACAATATTTTAACTTTTTGAGAAACCATTAAAAACAAACAAGTTATACCTAATAGAAAACCCAGAGGGCAAAGTAGATTGAAAAAAATATTTAACTGATAAAGAGAAAAACAGGAGGGGATAGGAGTGAGAGTGCCTGTAGAATACATATCATTTTTGAACTTATGTGTATAATTCATAAAAATCATCACACCCTTAACAAAAACACAAGTTTATATAAGTTTAAAGACATCAACCTGACTTATAGCATGTTGCTTAACCACAAGTCAGTGTACATAAAATTAATACAACAAAGATACCTGAAAAGTCTCTAAATATTTGTAGATAGAAACATCTTTTAAAAGAGCTAATAAGTAAAACCAAAGCATAGCAAAGCAAATTGTGTACATTGTATCCAGCCTGAGTCCTGTGGGGGGGGAATTTAATTTCCAGTGTTTATAGTAGACAAGAAGAAATGTCAAAACCAGTGATCATTTTTTTTTCTCCCAGCAAATAAAATCAAACTAAACACACAATTGTAAGGAAACAATACATAATAAACAACAAATGACAAGGTAAAATAAAAATAGTAAATAATAAAGATCTCAGCAAATGTCACACTAGTCAAAAAGTACAATTTCAGGTTTCAGATAAAGACGATGAATTTCTAATTGGGTCAGATCAGCACATGATAAGTCTTTCAATTTTAATGCTTAAATGGCAACAAAATAGTAAGGACTTTTCCATGTCCCATTTGTCCATATCATTTGCAGTGTGAGGTCCACATATGTGTCAGGTATTGGCATTTCTCCTTGTATTAGTTCCACAGTAATATATTTCACTTATTTCTGATTAGTTTTTTGGTTCTTTTTCGGATTATTGTTTTGCAGTAGTTTTTAAATTTTTTCCTATAACAATGAAAGGCCATCATTATAATTACTTATTTAGGAAAACTTCGTGAACCATTTCATTTCCTAGAAAAATCAAATCATTTTGGTCTGTCTTACTTAGGTTTTTCTTAAGCATTAAATTACACAAAAAATTTGTTTTCCCTAGAGTTACAGTTTTTCATATTTAGGGCCTAACTAGAAGATTAGAAATGACTTCATTTATTTAAAAAAAAATGTTGGCTACTTTTATGTCAACTTCACACAAGCTAGAGTTATTTGAACTGAGCAAGGGCCTCTAAAAGATCTGGCATTTTCCTTTTTTTTTTTCTTTTTAAAATTATCTTTAGTCTTATTTTTACAGTCCAGTCATTATACCCCTCCCATTTTGCCCTCTACAGTTCCTCATCCCATTCCTCCTTCCCCTGTCTCCAAGAGGATGTCCCTATTCCCTCACCCTCCCACCCCCTGCCTTTAGCCTATCCTAGATTCCTCTTGACAGTAGGCTGAGCCTGGTATTAGAAACCTAACTATCTACTCAGTGCTAGTGGAGTCATAGATATTGGAAAATCTACAATTACTAATTTTCTAAACCAGCAACAATTTCTAGCAACAAACAACATTTATCCTCATACCCAGAGATAAGTGCAGTCTTCACCTCTCATCAAGGATATTATTAATTCTTTACCCTTTAAAAATGTTGAAACATTCCTGATGCGGTGGCACATTGGTTTTGAGGGAGGCAGAAGTAGGTGCATTTGTGAAGTAGGTGAGTTTGTGGCCAACATGACATCCAGGACTTTGTAGAAAGACCCCGTCTTAAAAATAATAACAACCAGTAACAAATAAATCGAAAAGTTGACACTTAGAGATACGATTATTAAGGATGAGAGGAGTATCCAGCTTGCTTAACTTCAAAGTTGCTCTGTCCACTAAACCAGGGCTGACAAAAATCTCTCTGTACAAGGATAAGTAGCACAAGTTTTAGATTTTGAGGACCAAGTGGTTTCTTTCAAAACTCTTCCATTCTAGCAGTGGTAACCTTCTCAGCCTTCCTAATGCTGCCACCTGTTAACAGTCCCTCAGGTGTGGTGGAGTCCCAACAATAAAATTATTTTATTGCTACTTTATAATTGCAATTTTGCTACTTTTATGAATTGTAATATAAATATCTGATATGAAAGACATTGATACAGGACCCCCAAAGGGCTTGTAGCCCACAGGTTGAGAAATCCTGCATTATAGGCTAGAGAAATGGTAGATACTACGTGAAGATTATGGGTCTTAGCTGCATTTCAGGAAAAATTTACTAGCAGAAACAGGCAGCAGGATTTGGCCCAAAGGTAGGAATCTGGCATCTCTTTGAGTAAATGCTCTCTGAAAATATCTTGTTTTGTTTTTTTTTTTTTTAAATTATAGACATAATTTATATATACCCATGTTTTTAATCTGAACAACTGCATTTTATTTTTGATTTTCATACATGTATATAGTACATTTAAAATTTTTATGTGTATGAACGGTTTGACTCATCTTTGTCTATGTGCCATATATGTGCCTAGTTTCTATCCACTAAGGGGAGAAGAGTCTATCAGATCCCCTGGAACTGGAGTTACAGATGGTTATGTGGGTGTTGGGAAATGAACTTTGGTCCTCTAGGAGAGAAGCAAGTGCTCTTAACTAAGAGCAATCTGTGTCATTTCTATATAGTGTATTTTGACCATATTCATCCATTACTTTTTCATGTGTCTCTCCTGTTTCCCCCTAGTGCAATTTCTACTTTGATATCATGAAAGCTGTGTGCAAAAGTTAAGTCTGAAGCTAATACTTAATGCTGTTGATTATCATATATCTAAATTCTTTAATAAATTATTAATTTTTCTTTGGGATTAGACTGGAACTAGAAACATCAAATAGTATAGTATATTGGATACTATAATATTATTCCAGTCTTGGAATACTATCAATTCTATTTCCAGACTAAATCTTAGTAGTTTCTAATTGTTCAAAAATATTTGCATATTTTCCAAAGAAAGTTATGCTATGATTTCCTCCCTTCCTTCCCCTCCCTCTTTTTGTGTCTCTTTTCTCTTAGATTTCTTTATTCAATTCAAGAACAATGAATTTGATTCTGAAGAATATGAATGTCATTTACTTCGTGGAGTCCATGTTCCTTAACATAAAACACATACAATTCAAAATATAATTTGTTTTTAAAAATATTTTAATTCGCCAATTTCAATTTGCATGAGATCAGTTCACTAGAAAATTAAACACATTTTTCTTGAATGTAATAATGAACACCATTGTCTGTACTGCTCAAGCAGAACTACAGTTTAATTGTATTTAATACAATTAAATGTATTTTTTTTCCTGAAGGTTGACAGCAGAACTCATTGTTAGATCTCTTGAGCAGGAGTGTTAGGGGATTGTGACTTGAGCTGAGTAAGTTGTTATTTCACTGAATCATTTACATTCAGTTGTGCAGTCAGGGATTTCTTTCCCCCTTTCATTGTAGTTAACTTCTATCAGAAGGGCTGTAACTCCTTTTTTCTTTTCTTTTTTTTTTTGAACCCAGGCCATAATAAACACTTGCTTCTCCTTTAGATAGTGTTTAATACCTACTTTTCAGATTCAGTTTTGGATTTCTGCCTTGCATACTTATTTTACAATCTTAGCTATTTCTATGGTTGAAAACCAAAGAAAGGCAATATAAAATTTCCCCAAGGAAACATGAGCCTTTGTTGTCAGGCTGTGCCCACCATATCTTACATTTCTTTCCTGAATCTCATTTTTTCCCTCTGTAACTATCTCATATCTGCCCTGTTCAAGGTGTTTCTCAAATTTCTAGAGCATCCAGGTCCTGTCTCATGTAAAGATAGCTTTGTGTAATCCTCAACCTTCTCAAATCTATAGTAATGAAGTTATTGGATATGATAAGAAAGAGGTAAGTAAATAAACTACTGTGATTACTTTGTGTGTGTGTATGCATGTGCTATTTGATAGGTAGATCAACTCTCTGTACTGAAGTGATTGATTTCCTTAATAATTCCATTTTCTTATAGTCATGATTTTTTTCTCTAAAATTAAATTCATTGTAGTTTTTGAAGATAATTCTTGAAGTTGTCCATATGACTTGTTCTATGTTTATGCTGTGGGAAGTTGACAAATTTAATATAAGCAGATCCTTGAAAATGCTTCTCTTGCCTTTTGTGCAATTGGTCATAATTCATTATAGATCAGAGGTAAACATCTGAGCAGACATGGTTCTAGATCAGCTATATTAAAATTGATTTGCTAGAGAACTGCAGAGCTCTGAGCATGAGCCCACTAGGATCATTCAAGAGTGGCTTATAACATCAGGACTATTGAAACAACCACCAGCAATAATAAAATCATTGTTTTAGGTCTTTAAGTTTTGGTGTGATGTATTACTTACCATCAGCTAATACAGTTACAATAACACTCCAGCTAACAGTGTAACAAGTTTACCTGTCCTATTTTAATCTATTACAAGCATGAGAATTTAGATATTATACTTGCCTACACAGTGTCTCTAGTTTCCTTCCCTATTTTGCATTATCCTAGATGTCCCTTAAATACCATTTTTCTGGCTGTGAGCCCCACAACTTCCTTTAATGTTTCCTATAACAATGCTCTATTGATGATAAATTGTTTCTGCTTTTGAATGCTTGAAATGATAGCTTCATTTTGTCATTATTGAAAGATCTATTTATTGTTGATATTTTTCTTTTAGTTATTTTTAAAGATATCATTACTTGCTTTGGATTGCACTGCTTTATTTATAGACTATTAATTAGCATATACTGATTGTGCAAAATAATAGATTTTATTATGATGTTTTCAAGAATGTTTATAATAGACCTAGCTGATCTGCTCTCGTAAAGACACCATATCCCGAGCCATCCTAGAGGAGCCACTGCACTCAGAGCAGCAGGTAAGAACCCTCTCCCACTACCCTAAGCCCCATACCCACAACTGGGAGTCTGGGGCACTCAGGACCCATCAGCCACCCAAATCCCACCCCTCTGGAATACCACTCTCTTTCTGCCCCTCACTTGGTCCTTTTGGCTGGGGCAGACACCTAGCTGGTCCACTCCCTTGAAAGCACAATATCCTGAGCCATTCTAGAGGAGCCACTCCACTCAGAGCAGCGAACACCTAGCTGGTATGCTGTTGTGAAGACACCATATTCTGAGCCATTCTAGAGGAACCACTGCATTCAGAGCAGCAGGATTTCAGGATGCCAGAGGCATCCTGAGTCCCAGGAATTCTTCCACCCAGGAGCTCAGGATCACAGGATCACAAAGACTTCTGGACTTTGAGGAGTTCTGACACAGGCCAGATAACTGGAAAGACAGGCTTCAGTCAGAGACAGTGAGTGTAGGTAGCACTAGAGTTAAACAGATGGTGAAAGGCAAGCACAAGAACATAAGCAACAGTAAACAAAGTTACCTGACATCATCAGAACCCAGTTCTCCCACCATAGCAAGTCCTGAACACCCCATCACACTGGAAAAGCAGGATTCAGAATTAAAATCACTTCTCATGAGGATGATAAAGGATTTTAAGAAGGATGTTTTATTTAAGATATACAGGTAAACAGGAAGAAGCCCTTAAAGAGGAAACACAAAAATCCCTTAAAGAATTGCAAGAAAACACAACCAAACAGGTGAAGGAATTAAACAAAACCATCTAGGATCTAAAAATAGAAGTAGAAACAATAAAGAAATATCAAAGAGAGACTACCCTGGAGATAGAAAACCTAGGAAAGAGACCAGAAGTCATAGATGCAAGCATCACCAACAGAATACAAGAGATAGAAGAGAGAATCTCATATACAGAAGATACCATGGAAAACATTGACACAACTGTCAAAGACAATGCAAAATGCAAAGAGCTCCTAACCCAAAATATTCAGCAAATTCAGGACACAATGAAAAGACCAAACCTAAGGATAATAGGTATAGATGAGAGTGAAAATTCCCAACTTAAAGGACCAGTAAATATCTTCAACAAAATTATAGAAAAACTTCCCTAACTTAAAGAAAGAGATGCCCATGAACAATAAAAGAAACCTACAGAACTCCAAATAGACTAGACCAGAAAAGAAATTCCTCCTGTCACATAATAATCAAAAAATCAAATGCACAAAACAAAGAAAAAATACTAAAAGCAGTAAGGGAAAAAGGTCAAGTAACATATAAAGGCAGACCTATCAGAATTACACCAGACTTCTCACCAGAGATAATAAAAGCAAGAAGATCCTGGACTGATATCATACAGACCCTAAGAGAAAACAAATGTCAGACCAGACTACTATACCTAGTAAATAGATGGAGAAACTAAGATATTCCATGACAAAACCAAATTTACACAATATATTCCCACAAATCCAGCACTTCAAAGGATAATTGATGGAAAACTCCAACACAAGGAAGGAAACTACAACCTAGAAAAAGCAAGGAAATAATCTTCCACCAACCCAAAAGAAGATAGCTACACAAATATAATTCCATCTCTAATAACAAAAATAACAGGAAGCAACAATCATTTTTCCTTAATATCTCTTAACATCAATGGACTCAATTCCACATGAAAAAGATGTAGACTATTAGACTGGATACATAAAGAAGACCCAGAATTTTGCTGCATACAGGAAAAGCACCTCAGTGAAAAAGACAGACACTACCTTAGAATAAAAGGATGGGAAAAATTTTTCCAAGCAACTGGTCCCAAGAAACAAGCTGGAATAGCCATTCTAATACCAAATAAAATCTACTTTCAACCAAAAGTAATCAAAAAAGATAAGGAAGGACACTTCATACTCATCAAAGGAAAAAAATCTACCAAGATGAACTCTCATTTCTGAACATCTATGCTCCAAATGCAAGGGCAACAACATACATAAAAGAAACTTTACTAAAGCTCAAAGTACACATTGCACCTCACACAATAATAGTAGAGGATTTCAACTCCCCACTCTCAGCAATGGACAGATCATGGAAACAGAAACTAAACAGAGACACAGTGAAATTAAAGGAAGTTATCAACCAAATGTATTTAACAGATATCTATAGAACATTTCATCTTAAAACAAAAGAATATACCATTTTCTCAGCATCTCATGGTACCTTTTGCAAAATAGACCATATAAATGGTCACAAAGTAGGCCTCAACAGATACAAAAGGATTGAAATAAACCCTTGCATTCTATCAGATTACCATGGACTAAGTCTGGTCTTCAATAACACAAACAATGGAAAGCTCACATACATGTGGAAACTGAACAAAGCTCTACTCAGTGATGACTTGGTCAGGCAAGAAATAAAGAAAGAAATAAAAGACTTTTTAGAATTTAATGAAAATGAGGACACATCATACCAAAACTTGTGGGAACCATGAAAGAAGCAATAAGAGGAAAACTCATAGCTCTAAGTGCCTACAAAAGAAACTGGAGAGAGCAAACGCTAACAACTTGACACACTGAAAGCTCTAGAACAAAAAGAAGCAAATATACCCAAGAGGAGTAGAAGGCAAAAATAATCAAACTCAGGGCTGAAATAAACCAAGTAGAAACAATAGTGATAAAAACTGCATGGTATTGGTACAGAGACAGGCACAAAGATCAATGGAATAGAATTGAAGACCCAGAAATGAACCCACACACCTGTGGTCACTTGATCTTTGACAAGGGAGTGAAAACTGTCCAGTGGAAAAAGGATAGTGTTTTCAACAAATGGTGCTGGTTCAACTGGAGGTCAGCATGTAGAAGAATGCAAATCGACCCATTCTTATCTCCTTGTACAAAACTCAAGTCCAAGAGGATAAAGGACCTTCACATAAAACCAGATACACTGAAACTAATAGAAGAGAAGTGGGTAAGAGCCTTGAGTACCTGGGCACAGGTGAAAAGTTTCTGAACAGAACATCAATGGCTTATGCTCTAAGATCAAGAATTGACAAATGGGACTTCATAAAATTGCAAAGCTTCTGTAAGGCAAAGGACACTGTCAAAGGACAAAATGGCAACCAACATAGTGGGAAAAGATCTTTACCAATCCCACATCCAATAGAGGGCTAAGATCCAATATATACAAAGAATTGAAGAAATTAGACTCTAGACAACCAAATAAGTCTATTAAAAATGGGGTACAGAGCTAAACAAAGAATTCTCAACTGAGGAAACTCAAATAATTGAGAAACACTTAAAGAAATGGTCAGCATCCTTAGTCATCAGGGAAATGCAAATCAAAACAACCCTGAGATTCCACCTCACACCAGTCAGAATGGCTAAGATCAAAAACTCAGGTGATAGCAGATGCTGGCAAGGATGTGGAGAAAGAGGAACACTCCTCCATTGTTGGTGGGATTGTAAGCTCATACAACCACTCTGGAAATCAGTCTGGTGGTTCCTCAGAAAATTGGAAATAACCTGAGGACCCAGCTATACCACTCCTGGGCATATACCCAGAGATGCTCCAACATATAACAAGGACATATGCTCCACTATGTTCATAGCAGCCTTATTTATAATAGCCAGAAGCTGGAAATAACCCAGATATCCTTCAACAGAGGAATGGATGCATTTATACAATGGAATATTACTCAGCTATTAAAAACAATGAATTTGAGAAATTCTTAGGCAAATGGATGGAACTAGAAAATATCCTGAGTGAGGTAACCCTATCAAAAAAGAACACACTTGGTATGCACTCACTGATAATTGGATATTATACTAAAAGCTCGCAATACCCAAGATACAATTCACAGACCACATGAAGTTCATGAAGTAGGAAGACCAAAGAGTGGGTTCTTCGGTCCTTCTTAGAAGGAGTAACAAAATAGTCATGAGAGTAAATATGGAGAGAAAGTGTGGGACACAGTCTGAAGGAGGCATTGTCTGTAGACTGTTCCACCTGGGTATCTATCCCCTGTGCAGTCATCAAAGGTAGGTGCTGATGTGGATGTCAGGAAGTGCATGCTGACAGGAGCCTGATATAACTGTCTCCTTAGAGGTCTGCCAGAGCCTGACATATACAGAGTTGGATGCTCACAGCTAACCACTGAACTGATCATGGGGTTCCCAATGGAGAAGTTAGAGAGAAGACTGAAGGAGCTGAAAAGGTTTGTAGCCCCATGGGGAGAGCAACAATACCAACCAACTAGAGCTCCCATGGTCTAAACCACCAGCCTGGGAACACATAGGGAGGGACTCATAGCTCTAGCTGTATATGTATCGGAGGATGTCCTTGTAGGGCATAGGTGGGAGAAGAAATCCTTGGTCCAGTGAAGGCTGGATGCCCCAGTGTGGGGGAATTTGTAGGTGGGGAGTTGGGAGTGGGTGGGCAGGTGGGGTATATCCTCATAGAAACAGGAGGAGGGGGATGGGATAGGAGGTTCCTGGGTGGGTGGGGAGACATGGGGAAAGGGAATCACATCTGAAATGTAATTAAAATATCCAATAAAATAAATGAAAAAATAATAGATAAATGTTTATAACACTCACAGACAAATGTTACTAACAATATTTGTTTAAAAAGCAGTCTATCAGAAACAATGTGAGGATTTACTTACATCTTATTAAAAAGTTAACTGTAAAAAAAGAAAAAGAATGTTTATAATATATATTGTTGTATTCCTTTGTCATTTCAACTTCCTGATGATCCCTTCATCTTAATAAATAGTCTCCTTTCTAATTACACAGAAACACATAGATAGATAGACACATTCATATACATAGACACACACATTGTGCAGATGAGAGAAAATATTTACTTTTTGTCTTTCTGAGTCTGCCTTATCTTGATTAACACTGTTCAACATGTTTTACTAGAAATGATTAGGTTAATTCTTCATGGCTGAATAACTCTATTGCATATTCATACCCCATCTTCTTTAGCCACTCCTTGGGTGATGGGTGCCTGAGTTGACTACTTAACCTGGATATAGTGTGGTACACAAACATGGGTAGATTGCTGTGTATCTATTATGTTTCATCCCCTGAGCTTGCTGTTAAGGCTTTCTCTTCATGCCTGGTTTAAAACAAGTTACTTATGCTAAGTTTTGACTTTATTTTATTTACATTTCTTGGTTGGAATTCATTGAATTTTTTAGATCCTTGGTGAAAATCAAATGTTGAAAAATTGGGCTAATGCTGGGCGGTGGTGACGCAGCCTTTAATCCCAACACTTGGGAGGCAGAGGCAGGCAGATTTCTGAGTTCGAGGCCAGCCTGGTCTACAGCGTGAGTTCCAGGACAGCCAGGGCTATACAGAGAAACAAAAAAACAAAACAAAAAAAACAAAAAAACCAAAACAAAAACAAAAAAAAAGAAAGAAAGAAAGAAAGAAAAATTGGGCTAATACTTCTTGAGGATCCTTTCTCTCTGTTTTTTCTTTTCTCTTCCATCTGGCTTCCAGTTACAAGCATTTCAGTATTCTTTTGCATTCTCCTATGGCTAAGTCCCCATCCATTAAACTGTAGTCTTTCCTACCATTTGTCTCATGTGAATAATAGTTTTCCTGTCATGATTTCAAGAGCACCAATCATTCTTCTCCTTTGTGTAAGTGCTCTTAATTTATCAAGTATTCATATGTAATTTCAGATATTGCATTTCTTATCTCTAGATGATTAGTTTTTTAATGTATGTCATTTCTGTTATTGGGAGGCTTAAATTTGCTCAACTTTCATCAGCATCTGAGGTCTTGTTGTAATAATCACCTGACTTCCGTTGTTTACTAGTTCACTATGTCTTTTCAAGACTCTGTTTTCCTCATCATATTCCATGGCTCCTTGCTTTGTTGCTTGACTGATAATTATCGATTAGATGTACTCAGAAATCAATACTTTAATCTTTTATTTTTGTCTGGTGGGAATGCAAGTTATCCTTGGTTCTGGGAGCTCTGAAGACCATTCTGCTTGATTCTATTGATTGGTTCCCACCCCTCCGTCTCAGGCTTTGCAAAGGCTTGGGAGAAACTTTCTGCAGATGTCTATATCTTTCCGTCTTTTAGCATTAATCTCTAGTTATTGGCAACATCTTCCTCCTTAAACATGAACTGTCTGCTCTATAAAGGTAATTTGTCATTCTTTATTACTGCCAAGAGGTAAGCTGGGGCACATAGGGTAGCTTACCCTGCCTAGTGTCCATTGAACCACTTAAGATAGAAACACGAATGTTTCCTACTGCTCATTTATTTGTTCTTAAAGGAAAGAAGATCTTTCTTTCAGTTAGAATTTGTTTAGGAAACTCTAAATGAACATAATAAAAATTTATGTTGCGTTCTGTTCCACAAAACCTGACAATAAGTATGAAGAGTTCCAATACACCAGAAAGAAGCATTCATGGCGACCTGTTTCTTCAATCTCTTCCTCAGCTTTCATATTGATTTGGCTCGTATCATTTTTCCTCCCGCCCCAACTTAGGTAATTGAGTTAAAGTGATAGTGATGAAGTAAGTTCATTTTCTCTCCTATTTGAGATATAGACAGAAGACTTTTGCACATAAAAGGAACATTTTAATAACATATTGGGAAAATAGTAAAATTTTGTTGAATGCCATGTATTTTTTATATGTGTCAACCATGCATACTGTTTAAATACCCATGATAGAAGATAGCATAAAATCATTAAAACCTTTAACATTTTTTATCAATAGTTACAATTTTTTTTTTAACTTTGCTCTCCGTGAATCCTATGGACCAGAATTGTCCTAACAGGAACTAAGCCCTAGTTAGCTGTTATCTTAATGAGTAAATTAAACATTTTCAAACCAAACAATTATAGTTATAGCCTTCTAAACACGTTAAATGCATCTCTCTCTCTTCTTTCTTTCTTTCTTTCTTTCTTTCTTTCTTTCTTTTTCTTTCTTTCTTTCTTTCTATCTTTCTTTCTTTCCTCCTTCTTTCCTTCCTTCTTTCTTTCTCTCCCTTGTTCTCTCTCCCTCCAACTCTTTCATTCTTTATTTTCTTTGTTTGATAATAAAAAGTATTATATCACATGTCTGAAAGTTTCTGTAGTAAAGGTCCAAAAATCAGAAATAAGGTTTCATTGGTCTTTCCATGATAAATTTGGAAAAATGAAAGCAAAAAAATGGAGAAGATTGTTTCTGAGGCTGCATTTTCCATTTTTAACCTGGAGGAAAATGACTTCAAGACTCTGCTTTATATCTAGTGAATGCTCCCATATTAGGCCTTCAAATGTGTTGTTTGAAACTCCCTTGAAAGGCTTGGCTGGAGAGTAAGCAATCTGATAGAATTCCCATGTATTCATATGTCAGACTTGGCTGAACTTTAGAAGTGGGCTGTCTCTGTGACATCCTTCATAGGCCTTAAACAACTTAGGATCTGAGCAATGATGAAAAGAAGCAACTGTGCAGACAAAGACTTGGGGCTCTAGGCATTGATAGCTGCCTCTCTAGTCCCCTTTCAATCTTGCCATCTTTCAGGATTTTGCTTGGTGTTTGATACAGCTTTTCAGAGACTTAATAGCTGTTTGGTATACTATGTAAGAAAAGGAACATGGCCAGGATTGATTGGCTGTGCGCTGGCTGGACTCAAAGTATCTGTGGAACCTTCTGCCTTACTTAGCAATTTAACCCTTTGTAGTAAAAATACCATTCCCTCCTAGTAAGTATCAAACAGACATGTATTACCAGTTCCATGCTGTTACAAAGAAAGAGTGACTTGGTGGAATTTTTGTAGCTCATTCTGACCATTGTGTCTTTCCCTCTAAACTTTGATATTTGGAAAGTACTGAGAGAATTGAGAGGGACTGAAAGAAATCATAGGAGTGTAAATTCAGAGGGTGAAGCTGGTTCAGAGCTTCACTTTCATTTCTGGCTGAGCTCCAGGTCCTTGAGGAAGGCCATACTTAACTACATTGACGGTTTGCTCTTCCCTCCATTTCCTTATGGATTTGACATCTTTGCTTGCACAGCTCTGTGCCTGTCTTAATCAGTCAGAACACTAACTAATAAATTGAGAGAGGGTAGCTAGGTTTTTTCTTCTTTTATCCTTCTTGGGAAATGAAAATACCAGTTAACCATGGCACATATTGGTAAGAGTGCATTACATGACTTTATCTATTTTAAATACTGGGGTGGCTGGTTGCATATATCCCACTAGACAAATCTGTGCATCTACTTGATATGTTGAGTAACATTGATTTATTATTAATAATTTTATATAACATTCCAAAACAAGAAATAAACAAAAATGAAGGGATTTATATTCTATGGTTTCTACAGATAACCAAAAACATCTTGTAAACCAGAGAACAGCTTGATTTTAGGTTTGTAAAGAGTTAAAAATCCCCAGAATGGGAAATAAGATAATGCATGGGACAAAGAGACATGCTTTCTACCAGCAACTGTGCTGATGGTATTCATATTTCATGTAAAATAGGTCCTAGGGTTCATGAGTACAAGCAATAGAAGGGCAACCAAGTTCTTCAGCTGCAAATTAGTGACAATTGAGAGTGTGGAGGGAACTCATTAAAACTCAAGAACATGATGGAGATTAAAACACAGCATTAAAACAGGGTAATAATCCTATTTGAGAAAGTAATTTATTGTGGAGATAGAAATAAACAGTGTGAACATATTTGGGGCCTTTTGATATCCTGCTAAAAAAGAAGCCAGCTCTCTTCTTTTTCCAATTGGTTTTCCTAGATGAGTTATCAAGTGGGTGTTCTCAGCTATGTGAATACAGCCCCACAAAACTTTACCAGAATTAGGAATATACATGTGACTACCTTGGTATGCCAGGGAATTTTATTTTCTTGACTTTCTAAAATGAATAAAATATTTTCAAAGTTTTTAAATCATATTTTTAATTTTTAGTATGTGTGTGTGTGCATGCATGCACAAAGTGAACACACAGACATCAGACACACATACACGCCCACGCCCATGTGCATACACACACACACACATGTAGGAGGAGCTAAGGTGGGAAGAGTTAGGAGAGGAAGAGGAAAAGGAAGAGGAGGAGTTAGGAGAGGAAGAGAAGAAAGGAGAGGAGAATGAGAGAGAGGAGATGGAGGCTGATATTCACGTGTCTGTAGCAGTCAAAGGTAGTTGGTATATCTAGGTTGGGTATTGGGTTACACTTCTGTACGGGTATCTTGTTACTGATCATTACCAAATATATAAGCTTTGATTAATCTATAAGAATTAGAGTCTCGCCGGGCGGTGTGGCGCATGCCTTCAATCCCAGCACTTGGGAGGCAGAGACAAGCGGATTTCTGAGTTCGAGGCCAGCCTGGTCTCCAGAGTGAGTTCCAGGACAGCCAAGGCTATACAGAGAAACCCTGTTTCGAAAAAACCAAAAAAAAAAAAAAAAAAATAAAAAAAAATCTATAAGAATTAGAGTCTCATTCTCTTACTGGGCCTGCATGGATGGCAGAATGGTCTGGGCAATACTCTGCCTTGCAGAGACAGCATGGAAGATTAGCGGAGCCATCTCTCACGCTGGCATCGTTGCATCTAGTGGGTGGCAGGGCTGGTGTTTCTGGAGGGCCGGTTCTAGCTGCAGCGAGCACATGGCCTCAGGCCGAGAAACATGGTGGCTGGGCTAGGCAGAGCGGTTGCAGCTTAGATAGTTGGCCTGAGCCAGAGGTCTTTTGAAATAATTCCAACCACACACACACACACACACACAACACACACACACACACACTCTTACTCAGGCATTGATGTGACATACATCAAGCAATGAAGGTCAGTGAACAACTTGAGGGAGTCGAATATTCTTGTTTTTGTAATAAAAGTTATTTTACTACTTTTAACAAAATAAATATGAGAAGATAAGAGAGAAACTATCACATTGACATTAGCCAAGGCAAATAACAGAAGAAAAAGAGTCTCAAGCGTAGTCATAACTATCAGAGACCCACTTGTTCACACATTCTGGAGTCCTATAAAATACTAAATTAAAAACTATATCATATGTGCAGAGGACCTGGTGCAGACCTGGGTGAGCCTTGAGCTATGAGCTCAACTGGGCTTTGTTCAGTTGATTTAGAGGGGCCTTGTTCTCCCCGTGGTCTTCATCCCTTCTGGCTCTTACATACCTCTGCCTCCTCTTCTGTGTGGTTCTCTGAGGGGAAGGATTAATGGACATATTCCATGTAGAGCTATGTGTTTCTAGGTCCCAGTCTCTGTGCAATGTCTGGCTGCAGGTCTCTATTTGTTCTCCTCTGCTGCAGGAGAAGGCAATACCTACACAACTCAATGAACATGGAGAGGTGAGCTAGTGCCTATACAGGACCTTCACCCCTACATTCATTCTGGTGTCTTTGGAACAGGACAGTACTCTGTAGGCTACTAAATGAGATGTAAATAGCAACCCAGCCACAAAAACTTTGGTCTACAACTTTTACTGCCTGTAAAGTAAGCTAGTGTAATGGTGGCACAGAACTTGTGGAAGTAATCAACCTATGTCTAATTTGACTTAAGGCCTACTCCATGAGATGAAATTTGTACCTAATAATGCTTGGGTGATCAATAACCAGATATGATAAAGCTCAGAGACCTAGGGCAAAACAAAAATACAACCGTTCTAAAATGTAACAGTAAAATGACACCAAATGATATTCTGCTATCTTCATAGATTAATGTCTTATTCAGCCAGCATCAGAGACTCTCCCACTTTTTACAATGAGTCCTAAAGGTCAAACTGAGGTCAACAGAGTTGAGACAAACACTTTGACTCACTGAGCCATTTCTCTGGCCAGGAATCAAAGCATTCTTATAAATCCCATGGCACTGGGTTGCAAGGTGTATGTGTTTTGCCTGGGTAGAGGGTTGGAAGTCATTTTTATTACTGGATAGCTTTAAGAAAATTTCACATTTACCATTCCAGGATGGTATTTACTTTTCTTCCATGTTAAATAATCCTTGTTGGAGTTGTTATTATGTTGTCTATATGGTAGGTAACACTTGCGATTTTTTTCCCTTTCTCATTTGGAAAGGTTGTGTCTCCATGTTAGTGTCTGGAAATTGAAAGGCACATGTTACTCTGTATTAATGGAGGGAATGGAACCAATCAAGTGCTCCATGATTTTTTTGCTTGCTTGCTTGCTTATTTGTCTTGCTCTATATTTCTGTGTGGTGGTTGTTCTGGTCCCCCAGTGGTGTTATTTCATGTTTTGAGTTGTTATATTGGTATAGGCCATGAATCTGTTCACTGTGGAATCTCTGCATCCACTCTAAGACAATATTTTCATTGCCTTTCAGTGTTTATGTCTCCTCAGTGAGACATTTGGACATTCCTGTATCACTAACAGATACAGGCTGGGAATTCTAGTAGAGGTGCCACCAGCTCCTGCACCCAGCAATTGTCTTTGGTGCATTACATTTCACAGCATGTTTAATATGGTTAGGGACTTTTCTTAGAGGCCAAGAAACTCCTTCATGTTAATCTGGGAAACTTTGCCACTATTCTTTTTTTTTTTCCCCTTTCTTTATGGTCCCAGGTAAAGAGAAGAAAAAGAGGATTTTGTTTCTGACCACATTGTCTTCTCTCTCTATTTGTCTCCACAGTCCACAGGACCAATGGAGATCACTTCCTTGCCAGTTCTTCAAGGACAGAGGGCTTCTGGAGAAAATGCTGAGATAATGATTAAGGAAGATCCAAAAATAATTCCTTGTTACTCATCAAACACATGGCTTGGAAATGAGGAAAAACCCATGCTGAGTATCCCTGCTGAAAAATGGAGAATAACTAAATACCCACCTGATACAGGAATCTTTCCAACAGTATACTTGACAGGTGGTGGTGATTCAGCTCTTATGTGTGTCAACATTTTGAGCAGCTGTTTCTTGCTCTGTAGTTCAGTCTGTCCCAAGGTTGGGCAATTCTATTTATTCTCACATATAATGTAGTCCCAAGAGGATGCAAACTCCACAGGTCTAACATAGTGCTTGTTACATAGAAGGTTCTCAATAATTGTTTGGTTAAATATTGAATATATGTGTTAAGTTGTATTCTCATAACACTTAACCCTTGGCTCTGCTGCCTCTCAGTGACACATGGATGCAGAGATTACATTTTTACTTATACATCTTTAAACAGTTCAACTATTGTTATATCACTCAGTTACATTCAAGATGAGTGACACACTTTTGAATCCTTTAAACTGGAAAGCAAGCCTGTGGATTATATTAAGTGAGATGATTAATTATCAGCAGATCTATAAGGGAGGCTGAAGGAGAGGAGAGAAAACTGCATATGTGTATTAAAGGAAATGGTTTGGAAAAACTAAGTTCATTAATAAATAATAAGTGTCATGAAATTAATGGTGAGTGCAGAGTATATCCTTGGATATTCTGTAAGTATCAAATACAGCTGCTTGTGAAATTTTATATATATATATTTAAATGACCTTGCTTTGATGAAAGAAATCAATTGGAAAGCTACTGATAAATGGTATTGTGAAAAATGGTGAAAAGAGATTGCATGGTTTCTGTATTCAGCAGCAGAAACCACTGGGTAGTGTCTGAAGGGTGGGTCATTTGCAGTTTTGTAATGTTTGGAAAGAGAAATAAAGCAGAAAAAATCAAATCTACAAAATGCCAAGTCAAACTGGCCATGAGATTTCTAGCAAGTACTAGGACTCAGCCCTTCTACTCTAGCTCCCCCTCAGATTGATGGACTATCTGTTTTGTAAGGGTAGGAGCTTTAGTGTTGGGGTGAGACCCGGGGTAATCAGAACCTGAGAAGTGGTTAAAGTTGGACACATAGATTTGTTTCTTTTCACTTACGGGATTTGATTGGATGCCTCTGGTAATCTTAAGGCTTCTTCTAAACAATGTTTAATCAATAGTAATAATTAGAAGGATGCCAGAGTGTTCTTCCTTAGACCTTAGTGCATTCTTTACAGTCACATAAAATCCTTATAACTTTGATTTATTTGTCAATGTGAAGCCAAGTCTCTGAATACTTCTCTCAGCTCTTGTTTATAATGGGAAAAATTAGAAACAAAAGCCTACCTAGTACCTGATGGCAACCAGCTCCTTTCTAATTGCCTGTCCTGGGGTATACGCCTGTCATGGAAGGTTCCACATTTCATCTCAAAGGGTCTGGCTTCCATGAACCTATGCTTTGGAGAACTGTTACATGGTTTTAACACTTCTGAAACACCAGGGAAACTCCACCTACTAACTGGTTGGAAATATATTTATTTTTGTCTGTGTCCATTGCCTAATTCAAGACAAAAAATGATTTTACTGCTTAAATGAAAGCACATTTGAAGGTAAAAGGAATGTTGTCACTGGAAAACCATGAATGTGACACTGTCTTGGGAAAACTAAGGTGTGGCCACTTGCATTTGACTAATTGATTGGATTGCTCTAGGTACCTTGAGGTTATAAAAGTAACGGTAGGACCCTATGTTCTGAAGAAAAATTACAAATATCCTTGGACATTTTCTCCTTCTACTAAAATATATCAAATAAACTATCCACTGCAATTTTGCTCCATGGAACAAACCTGTAATCTTTGCTACTTACAATCAGACAGAAGGATCACAAGTTCAAGATTAGCCTGGCCACTTTGTGAGTCCTGTCTCAAAATAAAAAGTGGAAATAAAGGAAGAGAGTTGGGATATAGCTCAGTGGTAGAGTATATGCTAGCTTATATGAGGCCTGAGTTCAGTCACACAAACACAGATACACCAATATACATAAACACACAGATGCAAGCATTGTTAATTTTGAGATTCGTAGTGTATTTTTTCCTGGTGTCACACAATTAACGTTTTTATCTTGGCATATTGGAATCCCCACAAACTTCAATCAGTAGATTGCCCAGTTGAGAAAATATCATCCAGATATGATGGAAGGACAAAGCTGAACTGCCTATCTACTACCTTGGGAGCACATGAACAGGAGTACCAGAGCACAAGAGATTGATCAGTGTAGAAAATAGATTGATTAGAATCACAATGAAAGTCACAGACAATCAACTACATGAAGCACTGACAACACTTTTTTAAAAAAAATTTTGTATACAACTATTAAAAATATTGGCACTTATATTTTAATTTCCCTGGGTATAACCAAAAATCCTGTTAGTTTTTGAAATAGGTGGAGACCATAGGCAGAGGCGTAAAGAGCTTAGAAGACTACCTTTGAAGAGCTTAAGAGCTAAACCAGTCAAGAATTAAGAAGTTGAAACCCAGAAGGGGTTGGGAGATGGAACTGACTGTGTCTTTGGCAGAGTGGATATAACTTGTGCCTTTTTATTATAAGAGAGAAACAAGATCTTGAGGGAGACACAAGTCTACCAGATGTCTCAGCATTCCATGGGGGCTATGGTGATATTTGCTAATGTGCGAAGCGTATTGAACATTAATTAAAGGGCCTGCTGTATGTACTTAAGCTAATGCAGATATTCTCATAGTGCAGATGAGAGCATATGCTGTAGGGGACCATAGGGGAAAGTGCCTTTGCTGGTGGTCTCAGAAGACACAAAAGGGCAGTTAATCTACACAAACAGCTGCTTCCACATAGTCCATGTAGACAGGAGTCATGATATCTTTTGCATTTAGAGAAGTCCAAGTCCTGATGAGTCATTGAATCTCCAGTCCAGAAGTTCTCCACTGCTATCAAATGCTTAAAACCCTTCTGTAACACCAGCCTCATGCCCCTCGATTTGCTTTTCATGTGACTAACATGTTGACGGGGTTTACTTCCATAGTCTTATCGTTCCCAGATACTTCTTTAGCTTCTTATATCTCCACTGTTTTTTAAAGGCCACCTTGTGAATGCTCAGTGACTCATTTGTATCTGAATGCACTGTTTCCCAGACAGTAAGCTCCATGAAAGTCAGTTCTAGGCTGTTTTATTCTTTACCACACCAACACTTGACACAATGACTGTCCCATAGAAAGCACAATATTAAGTTGAATGACTCAATGATCTACAGGTGCTTTAGTTCTTTCTATTGAAACACATTCTTGTATCTCTCCCTGTTTTTTCTTCCACTACCTCTTAAGTATTACTATTTATAATATCAATGCTCTGCCTTCTTGTCTTTTTCTGTGCTTTTCTCAAGTGACCTATCCCTGGATAGATATCTGCAGAGACTCCAAAATGCTGTAACTAATTTAGAGTTGGATGTTCTGATGTTGGATCTTCTGAATACCTCTACTAAAATCAGGAACTTTCTATATTACAGCTGGAGGTGGTCCATGACGAAGGACTTCTCTGTATTCCTTAGGCATCTCTCTGCATCATCTCAGTATGCAGAGCTCACCTCCTACCATGCATTCTTTGAGCCTGTTCTCCGTAAGACTAGTCTGGATAAGCTTAATTTATTGCCACTAGTTTTTGTCAGCAAAATTTTCATATGTTCTAGTTATTAAATGACATTTAAAATGTAGATTCATATACAATCCTAAAGATCTGACTAGATTTTCTTGAGCCCTATTCAATATCTACTGTATAATATTTACTTGAAACTCCTTGTGTTTTGTGAAGTTCTTGTTTTAACAGGCTTAGTAGCAATATTTTCTCTTCAGAAAACTTGTCTATTCTTTCCTTACTTTATCATGCCTCTTTGTACATTCAGTTTTTCTCTGAATCCTTGTTTTTTTCTGACTAATGACTAATGGAATAGCCCTAATCCAGAGGTAGGAAGTCTTTAAAGCATTCTTGATTCATCCCAGAGATGGTAAATGGGAAGCCAGTAGCAACGTCTTATCTCCTGAGAGGAAGAAGTAGACATTTCTCTTTTGGTATAACCAGAGAACTGACTTCTGTTACATTAGATTGGTGGTGAACTGCAAGAGAATAGGGATACAGAGGGATGAGAGGTGATACCCAAGAAGAACATACGTATTAAGAAACAATATTTTTGAACCTATGAGTAGACTGTTGAGGTTTTGACTGTTGCTATGTATTGTAATGCTAAATTCAGTATCTGAAAGTCTAGGCCTATGAATTCTCACATTTACCAGCTTTTGTTGTGCAAACTTTTATTTGAAACTTCTTAATTTAAAACCATTGATTAAATAAAAATGGCTACAGCCAATTACCAGAGGGATTAGAAATAGGTGGATTTTGAGTTACCTGGCTGAGGGAGAAGAGGAGAAGGTGGAGAGAGGAGAAGATGCCATGGGGTAAGTGAATCATGAAGACATGGTCATGAGGACTGACCAATTGGAGTAAGAGTGGCCCAGGGGAGCATGGGAAATTATAACTCAGGGTTATTGATAGGGAAGTAGATACTAATAACTGAATAGATACTAATATCTGCCTAGCTCTAGTGCTTTAAAGGCTTATCATAAATATAAAGGTTGTGTGTCTTTTATCTGGGAACTAAATGATGTGAGGTGGGGTAGAAACCCCCCTCCCTCCATAAATATTTTCAACAACAGTAGATAGACCACTGTCTTAGAGAGTCACACATGAGCATGATCTCTCTTTTCTTGGGTGAGAAAACCTTCGGTGAAAAGGGCTCAGAAGAAGAGGATTTTGGAGTGAGTTTAAGATGAGCCAGGAAAACAGAATTGAGAGGCTTCTCAAATGCTGTACTCCCTCTTAAAATCACATGTGGCCACTAGGAAGCAGAGAGTAGGAGGATATTATCATTATTCTTGTTATCAAGTGCTTTTTGTGTGACAGGCACTGAGAGCTGACTGTTATGTCCAGACCTCACAGATCTTCATAGCCCCTGTGCAGGATGTACAATTTTTCCCTGCTTTAAATGAAGAAGCAGAGATGGGGAGTTGTTAAGTTTCCTGCTTCTGGGTAGCTAGAAAGCCACAGATAGTTTCTACAACCATGTGCTTTCCTGGCATTTTTCCCTGGGAGTATGTACTGCCCCATTCACTACTTCCTGAGACCTAAAAGGGTGATTTCTACATTCTTTTGCTATTTCTGAGTTTCCAGCTGGGAGGCTGGTACCCTCAGCATCACTGAAGGCTGACAGCCCACCTGCATTCACACACGGATGTTACCTTGCTTTCTTCTGGGCTGATTAATAGTGAGGATACATTATCAGAGTTAATAGGACTCAAATGAAGAAGACTGGTCAAGCGAAACCCTGTAAATTGGTTTGTGTGCTTCCTCTGTCTCTTTTAATACCTGATGCTGGGGATTTTCATCCTTGTCCAGCAGGGCTACAAGGGAAAGGATTAGAGTAAATAGCTCCCACGGCAGTGATAAGGGGCATCCAGCTGCTTCTGTGGACCATTTATTAACATGAAGAGAATTCAAATCTGCAACAGAGAAAAATCTCTTTTCTCTGCACACACTGCTTTGCTTCAGAAAAAGAATGACTGAAAATACATAACCCTCTTTCAATATCTTTCTATTTCTAATGTACTCTTTCTCTACTATTTCTGTCTTAATCTATTCAGGCAACTATGATAAAAATACTAAAGATGGACATTTCTTCCCCACACTTTTGAAGACTGAGAAGTCCAAGATCAAGGCAACCTTGTTTTCTGGTAAAAGCCTGCCTCCTGGTTCACTGATGTCTCCTTCTTCCTGTGTCCTCACATGGAGAGATGATGGACAGGGAGCTACCTCCTTCTGAATTCCTTCTGATTCCCCCTGTAGCAATAACTTCAGTTCTGTGCTTCTGAAGGAGAAGAATTCACACAGGGCACAGGTGGTGCAAGCACATAGTCAAGGTTTATTTTTAACTGGCCAGAAAGTGAGAGCAGTCAGTACACCTTCCAGCATGGAGAGTGCACATAGCCCATCAATTATAGCAGAGCTTGCCTTTAGCATCAAATTTCACAAGAATGCCCCATCCAGCAGGGCAGTAAACAGGCTCCTGGGGAGATCACCTGAAAGAGAGAATGGGGGAAACAGACGAACGCAAAGAACCAGAGCTTGTCTATAGGCTGATCAAACAGTTGATTTTACTTTTTTCACACAGGGGTTATATGCACAGAGGCAGAATGTGGGGAAGGGGATGACGCAGGAGCATAGGTGTTCAGGGGGAATACAGATATCTTCCAGAACAGGGTATCAGCTGGGTGAAGGTTCAGGGAACAGGTCACTATGACTCCACTTATCCTCATCTAAGTTGGTACTATCCACCAAGGCTTCCTATCCACAAGATCTATGACTATCCACAAGACCCATGACTACTTGTTCTTATCCAGGCAGGTAAATTTCCACTGAAGCTGCCTATTTACAATATCTTATAGCTATCTGTTTCAGTGTTTTTGTACAGAGACCCAAGACTTTGTGTTAACAGGCTGACTTAGGCCCATTGCTGATTTTAGGCCTAAAATGTATAAGCAAGGCTGCCCCTGACAGTTTATAATACTAGCATCAAGGAGTCAGACTCCCTGGACAGCTAGCCTAGCCTACTGGGCAATCTTCAGGCTAGTGAGAGACTTGGTTTCAAAAAGCAGAGTGATGATTTCTAAGAAAGGACATCGGAGGCTGTTTTCTGGTGTCTTCTTGAACGTGAATACACACATACATGTGCTTGCTTTGGCCGGCACCGCATAGCGCACACACACAAACACACTCACATCTTTGCCCTTATTTCTCCTGTTGTAATATTTCTGCCTTGTCTCTGAATCACCCACGAAATGCAAAAATCTTAAAGATTTTCAATAAATAAGAAATGATTGAGATATAGAAATTATATAATTTAGGCACAGAAAATCTTCATATTCTAAAACTTATATCATACCAGAGCCTGTGTTATTCTGGAATTGCATAGGTGCAAGAATTTTTTTCCTGCGGGTTCTTGTCATAATTATTCTACATTTTTAGAGTTAAGGTCTCAGTATATTGCCTAGGCTAGCCTTGAACTCAGTATATAGCACAGGCTGCACTGTACCTTCTGAGTCCTGAGGCTACAGTCGTGAACTGCCACATCCTCATAATGATTCTGTTTTCAAGAATAGGATCGTTCTGCAGAGTTTAATCACCACAAATATATTTAATTCCCCAAATACTCCTTTACCTTCAACTTCTCTAACACCAAGAACTCCTTATGTAGTCCCTCAGCAAAGTGCAGAAAAAAAATCTCTTTTATTACATGCGAAGCTGAGTGTGACTGCATCATTACAATGGG
The DNA here is from genome assembly GCA_021653895.1 of Mastomys natalensis. Lineage (NCBI taxonomy): Eukaryota > Metazoa > Chordata > Mammalia > Rodentia > Muridae > Mastomys > Mastomys natalensis. Next base: position 60,034 of record JAJTUV010000744.1, read on the forward strand.
CCCTCTGTGTGTGTTACTTAAAGATTACCGATTGGTGACAAACTTATCAATGACGATAGGTCTTGTTTTAACCTCAACATTTGTTTTGAAATTACCGGTGGGAGGTGGGAGACATCTCTTTCAGACCCCTTTTATAAGAGCACCAACCACATTCATGGCTGTTCTATTTCTATGGCTAAATCACTTCCAAGGAACTTCAACTTTTCTTGCCTGGTGATAAGTGTCAGTATATGACCTTTGGAAGGATGCAAACATTTACGGCAGTCTGTTTCTCCTGCTTCCTCTTCCCGTTGGAACAGGTTTCTTACCTTGGGATGAGTAATGTGTGAAGTAATAGGAGGCAAACACCCTTGGGATACCTTTGTTCAAACATCACCTGCAGCAACAATCTGGAATGGGGGAATAAGGTGGTCTGGATTCCTAAAGCAACTTCTCTGTTTACTATCTATATGATCTTGAGTCTTTTACTTAGCCTTTCACTTCCCTCCCAGGTCCCTACTTGCCAACTCTCTAGAAATGGGGAGAATAAAAATACATTGTAATCATGATGACAACAACAACAACAACAAAACTACCTTGTAAGTTCTTACAGTTTGGCTAAGATTTGAGTATGTTCCAAGGCTTCATGTATAAAATTTAATATTGATTTCAAGGTATTAAGTGAGGCAGTGGGATGACTTAATATGGTTACAGTGTAGATATGAGGCCTTGGGGAAGAGATAAGGAATTGATGAATTTATTACGGTTGAGTTCCCTTGATTGAATTCTAGTAACTGATAGCTATGCATATAATTTGAACCAAAGTCAAAGTTCAAACATCTGAAATTTGTCTTACCTTAATGGTCCCTGGGGAATTCCTTAAAAGGGAGCAAATCTGGGTAAATGCACCTTATTCATTATATGTTATGATTTCAAGCCTTTCCTCCATCATTTATGTGGTCTCCTGATACTGGATCATAAAAAGTTTCCTTTATTTAAGCTAAAGGTAGGGTTTTTCCTAGGTCCTTATCAATCAATTCAAGGAACTGCCAATCCAGGTGAAAGGTCCTCAGGGGAAATAGTGTCAGTCAATGATGAACGCTACCTCTCTGCCTAATGCAGAAGTGACGTGAGGTCTTCTTAGGGGCTGTGGGGAACTGGGGAAGAATGGGGCAAAGTAATTTTTTAGCCTTTTTTGCTCTCCCCTTTTCCCTTTATCTTCCTTCTCTTCTCTCCCCCTTTAAGGTCCAACTCCTACTGGATTATGACTCTAGTCTAGTCTCTTGTCTCATGTAATCTTAAAACATTTCCTAAAAGCCTAAATTATTCATACAGTCAGACTGAGGAGTTAGCTTACGTACACAAATTTTGGAATGCCACAAATTAGCCCATAGCAGAGTGTCTTGACTTGAATCACCACAGCACTTAATTAGCCTAAAAAAAGTAAACAGAGACACATAGCTCTAATTCAGAAACCCAAAAAGGAATTTTTATTTTTTTCTCTTTTGCCTATTTGTAAGTTCATCCCGAATGTGCAATGTCTGTGAAGGAAGGAAGAAAGTGTCAGATTTCCTAGAACCAGAGTTTCAGATGGTTGCAAGACACTCTATAGGTGATGGGACTGAGTCTCTATCCTCATGAGCTGCAAAGACTCTTAACTGCTGAGTCAACTCTCCAGCCTCCAGTTATGCAAGTTTTGACTCAAAAACTAATTGTCAATGGGATCCTCCAAACATGTGGAGTCTGCTAGAAAATAAATGGATCCTCCCCTAACCCCAACACTGGGAAAACATCTGGCCATGCTAAGGGAGGAGAGAGCTGATTGTCAACATTAATGCTTGGTCATGAGCAGTGTTGTTTCCTAGATGATGTGCAATGAAGAAGTTTCACTATTTCCTTCATGGAAGACATTACCTTAATGTCTTATTCCACTTGTGATGTAAGCACTGAAAACAGTGATATAGGAAAATTGGGAGGATAGTCTAGAACTTTTATTGTGGATATAAGAAGGCACCAGGAGTGTAGGGGAGATGTGAGGTGGCAATGGAGAGCAAATATGATCACAATACATTGCCTATAAATGTGAATATGTCATATATTTAAAAAATGATAATTAAATTCTTGCAACCAAATTTATCAACATACATTAAGAATCTTTTATGCTATGTTCCATTTGGTTTAATTACTATCATACAAGACTGGTTCAACATATATAAATCAATAATTCTAATATAGCATATAAATAGACTTAAGGATAGAAATATGATCATTTCAATTAATGCAAAATATAACTATCATTGTGTTAAAACACCAAGGAAACCTTGGGTAAGGGACATATCTCACTACAGTGAAAGTTAGATACAAAAACTTACTAACTAAATGGGGGAAAACAAAAGTTTTCCTATAAAATCTGGAACTAGAGTGTAAACACTTTTTATTCTAACCAGTATATTACTCAATGTCTTAGAAAATTATATAAAAGAAAGGAGTAAAAGAAATCAGATCAAAAAGGGAAAGTCAACTTATTCCTGCTTAGAAATGATTTGATTGTGTACATAAGAGATCCTAAAACCTTCTCCAGAAGATTCCTTGCCCTGTTAGACAACTTCAGTAACGTAGTTTTATATTAAATCAAGGTAAAAAACAGTAGTAAGTTTTATATTAATAACAAACTCATTGAGAAAAACTACTTGGGAAAAATATCCCATTCACAATCACTTCAAAATATACGTGAGAATAATGTAACCGAGGAATTCTTACTGAGCTGAATAAATGTAACTGCCATTTTTATTGATGAATGAGATAACAATTTCAGTATGGTTCTGGCGTTCATTTTGCTGGTGTTTTAATATTTTGGACTTATTTCCTGTATTTATTAGTCATAAATACTTCTTCATTTGAAAGGTATATTCAGTTCATTCTATATTTGTTGATTATAGTATTTGATTTTTTTACATTTAATTTTAGTTTTTCACATATTCTGAGAATTTGTCTCCCATCAGGTTAAGGTTTTCTATCATTCTATAAACCATCCCTTTACTTTGGTGTTTATTTCCTTTGATGTACAGAAATTTTCAAATTTCATCTAATTCCATTTTTCAGTCTTGAAGTAGGTTTTAGAAGTCCCTGCCTATGCTTACATCCTGACCATCTTGACTTGTCTTATACATGTCTTCTAGTAGTTTCAAATCTTACATTAGCCCATTGATTTGTTTTGAACTTGTTTTTGTATACATAGGCTGAGAGAAATGGATCTGACTTCATTCTTCTACATGTAGAGATTTATTACCAACCTGACTACGACTGTGACTCTAGTGTAAATTGAGACTAGGTTTTGTGTTTAGTATAGTTCTTTCTGTTTGGGTTTGCTGAGCTGTTCAGGGCCTTTGGTATTTCTATAGGAGTTTTAGATGTTTTGTTTGTTTGCTTGCTGTTTGCTTGCTTTTCTCTTTTTGCAGAGAACATCACTGAATTTTGGTAGAGATTGTGTTGAGTCTGTAGATCACTTTAAGAACCATGACCATTCTTGCATTGACTCTTCTCATTGGCTTTTCCCTTTGCCTGAAATTGCCTTACTCCAGGGGCCCTTATGTCTCATTCCATTATAATCTGTTAGTCTTCATAAAGATGTCACTTTCTTTACTTTATCTAAATTATAGCACTCCACTCCATGTGCACTCTCTATTTCTCTTCCATGATATTCATTTTCAGTAGCTTTAATCTCTCTGTATTAAAAAAAAACCAAACGAAAACAAAAAACTGCACTCTCATTCCTCGTGTTGTTTATTATCCTTTCCCTCTCTAATGTAGCGTGCACATTCTGGAAGGGTAGGAACTTTTATCTATTTTGTGGTCGTAGTACCCAGAACAAGCATGATGTATTTAGTTTTTCTTGAATGAAGTAATGTGTTGAGTTCCAGGCTCAATATTTTCCCATGTGGTTTGGCTCATTAAATTCTCCTAATAACTCTTTGGAGGGGATTTAGTTTTATTATTATCTTAATTTTTCCATTTGGGAAATTGAGACGTTGAGAAATTAAGTAGCTTATCTAAACTCCTACTGCTTGCAGAAGGCAAAGCCAGCTTTCAAACCCAAGAAGTCTATTCCTAGAGCCCTCATTCTTTTATCTTCAATTATTCTTCAAGTAATCTTTATTTGTGGGGTTATTTAATGTTAAATAACTGGCTTAATACTTTTTTTGGAGTTGATTTACTGTATCAGTGAAACTCAACAATAAGAGTCCATCTAAATGGAAACTTCTCTTCCTCATTTACTGAGGAAGCCTGGAAGGAGGTCTTTAGGAAGCTTACAGTTATTCAAAGCATAAAGAACTCAGGCTTCTTTTGGTGTACTGCTCTGCCAGGCTGACCATGTTGGCTATGCTGCCACTGGACATTTAGTTCACATGTTAGGCAGAAAGCAGGAGAAACAGCCAAAGACAAAGTGCATGGACAGATCTACTTCCTTTAAGTTTGTCTATGGTCTACAAATGATTGAGTATGCATAATAGAAGCACCTTAAACAAAATGTGTTGTTAGGAGGGTAAAAAAATGTGGATTAGATAGTCCAGCATTGTCCTACCCATGTTCTTCTTAAACTCATTAAGATCTTTATATTAGAGTGTAGTGTCCTGTAATAATCAGAAAGCTCAAAGGAAGTTGGCATAAACAATTAGGAAATGCACTTATCACACACCAGGTGTTCAGAAGTAGGAGAGATTACAGCAGCAATTCAGTGTACATCCTCAGGAATTAGACTCTTCATCTCTTTCCTTTTGCTGAGTTAGCAGAGCCTTCTCTTTATGCTGAAGGCATGGTGCTGCAGCAATTCCAGGAATCAGATCCCCAAGAATGCACACTTAGAGGAAAAAGAAGGACTTTTTCTTCTCCCTTTCAGGAATAAGGTCTTCTCTTCTGGAGACCCTTAGTGGACTTCTCAAATATTGTGCTCACTGCAGCCAAGCAGGTTTGACATTAGCCAAAATGGATCTGTTACTTACAATGTAATGAATGGCCACCTTTGAAGGTCATGACTGCAAAAAGTTGGAAGAAGCCAGAAACTAATTTCGAATTCTGTAAGCAAGAAAGCGGACAATAGAAATTGGACAAACAACCACTTGCATGTGCCAAAATAATAATCATTCTTCCCAAGATCACTACAATTTGTTCATTCTTCTCAGCTAGCTTTTAAGTAGTAATTTCCTTGATGTTAAATTTATGATAGATACATTTCCAAAAACACTTAACTATTAGAAAAGTTAGAATTTGAGGCCTGAATTAATTTGAATTATGTCTTTGATCACATTTCTGTAGTCATCCTGTATATGCCTTACACATTTTATTTGCAAAGTGGAAACTAGAGGAATAGAAGAAGCTCGGAATCCCTTCCCAGGAGGTGCAAGCCAATTTCTTTATCCACCCTCATCCTTGTAACTCACAATTGTCCCCGTGTTAGTCTTTCTGTAATGTGCTCTTTATGTGACTGAAGCCAATGCAACAATTCATCATTGCAGACATCAGATCCTCAAAGACAACTCTATAGAACCTGAACTATTTTCCAGGGAAATTGATTTCCCAATTTTAACTTCACGGCTGAGTTGCTGTGCTGTTTATAAATAAATAGCATGAATAATTTAGTTGAAGATTTACTGTGACTTACAGATATCATTCATTTTGATTTTTTCCCCCCAATGTTCTCTAAATGTTCTGTTTTCAAGGAAATAGGATCTTCAGAATCAAAGTTATTGGAGTTCCCTGCAGATTTGATGAAGGAGTTTTCTCTACATGGTACAAGTTTTTATTGGGCTTAGGTCAATTTATAATGAAAGGAAAAGAGCATTTGCTGGTGTGTTCTGTAAGCTGTTGTTCTTGCATCTAACGTATATTATCTAAGAAGCTTTAACATTCCATTTTAAACACATAAAGAAAGGGCTACAGATATTGCTCACCTGGTAAATGTGATTGCTGCGTAATCCTAAGAACCTGAGTTAATCATCCACCTGAAATCTGAGTATGGTGCATCCCTATAATCCTAGTTTGGAAATGGGTGGAGTAGAGATCAGAGATAGAAAAGCGCTTGAAACTTATTACAGCCAGTCTAACCAAATGGAAGAACTTCAGTGAGGGAGCCTGTCTACAGAACCAAGGTGGAAAGCAATTGAAAAAACAAAAAACATTTGACATTGGCCTTTGGCCATCATGTGTATATATGTAATTGTGGATTTGTATGACACACACTCACATATGTACACAGCCACATGAAAATATTAATACATTATTGCACCTCCTAAAAGGGGACACACACACACACACACACACACACACACACACACACACACAATAATATATATATATATATATATATATATATATATATATATAATATTATATAAAAGAGAGAGAGAGAGAGAGAGAGAGAGAGAGAGAGAGATAAGCACACACACATACATTATAAATCATAGATATTTAAGAAATTTGATCTTGAGTGAAAGTAAGAAACAGGTCAAGATTCAACAGTGTTTGCTATTCTGTGCCATGTTGTTATGATTGCCACAGTACACATTGCTATTGAACAAGTTCACTTCCTTCTGTTGTGTTGGCTCTTTGCAGCTCTTGCTTTCTCAGTTTCCTCTTTGGAGTGGGTCATTGCTGATATCCAGATTCTGCTGACTACTGGTAGCTTCGTTAGCCATTTTAAACCAACCACAAAGTACCTCATGTGCAATAGCTCTGGATCACACCACCTAAAATGTCTGTGGTGGACAGCAGAGATATTGAATGAACATGCCCATTCTCCTCTGCACTTGCTGTCCATGCTTGCTGTCAGCAAGCCCAATCTTTCCTTTTTGTCACTTCCTGCTTTCATGTAACATACTGTGATATCCACTCCCCATTATTGTCTTTTACTGTCTTTCTCTCCCCACCCTGTGTATATTTGTATGTGTGTGTGTGTGTGTGTCTTGTGCAGGTAGCCAAACCTGCTGTGTGTTCATAATTACAATGGCCTTGCCATATCTGGTTGACATAATTCCACAGCACTCCTTTTTTACCTATTCATACAATCTTTCCACCTGCTATTTTGTGATGTTCCATAGCTGTTGGTGAGGATTGGTAACATCCCAAGCAATCCTGTTATTATGGCCACGATGGATATATTGTCCTAGCAGGTCAGTTATATAGCACTCAGCATCCATAGTTGGGTAGGGATATTAATTGATTTTTCTCAAGTCTGAATAGCACCTTCCAGCACTATTAATGCTAACTAGCAGGGAAGGAGCTTCCAAGTCTGGTTTGTTTTGTTTTGTTTTATTTTGTTTTGTTTTGTTGTTATTGAAGACCAGCCTTAGTCCATGGTGAACATATAGAATGCAAGGGATTATTTCAATCTTCGATCTGTGGAGGCTTACTTTGTGTCTGATTATATGATCAATTTTTGAGAAGTTTCTGTGAGGTGCTGAGAAGAAGGTATATTCTTTTGTCTTTTGGTGAGAGGTTCTGTAGATACCTGTTAAATCCATTTGGTTCATAATATCTGCTAGTTTCATTTCTCCTCTGTTTAGTTTTGGTTTCAACGACCTGTCCATTGGTAAGAGTGAGGTGTCGAAATCCCCCACTATTATCATGTGGGGTTCAATGTGTGATTTGAGCTTTAGTAAAGTTTCTTTTATGAATGTGGATGGCCTTGCATTTGGTGCATAGATGTTCAGAACGGAGACATCATCTTGGTGTTTTTGCTTTGGTGATTATGAAGTGTCCTTCCCCTTCTCTTTTGGTAACTTTTGGTTGAAAGTTTATTTTTATTAGACATTTAGCATGGCTACTCCAGCTTGTTTCTTGGGTCCATTTACCTGGAAAACTTTTAACAACCCTCTACTCTAAGGTAGTGTTTATCTTTTTTGTTGAGGTGTGTTTCTTGAATGCAGCCTAATTATGGATTCTGATTATGGATCCAGTCTGTTTTCCTGCAACTTTTTATTGGTGAATTGAGTCCATTGATGTTGAGAGATACTTATAACCAATGACTGTTAGTTCTAATTATTTTGATATTGAAGATGTTACTGTGTCTGTGTGATTCTCTTGTTTTGTTGTGAGATGATTAATTTCTTATAGTTTCTTGGGTGTAGTTACCCTCCTTGTGTTAGAGTTTTCCTTCTAGTATTCTCTGTAGGGCTGGGTTAGAAGAAAGATATTGTTTAAATTTGGTTTTGTCATGGAATATCTTGTTTTCTCCATCTATGGTGATTGAGAGTTTTGCTGGGTATAGTAGTCTGGGATGACATCTTGGTCCCTTAGGATCTGCAAGACATCTGTCCAGGATCTCCTGGCTTTTAGAGTCTTTGGGGGAGCCAGGTGTAATTCTGATAGGTCTACTTGTATATGTTACTTGGCCTTTTTACCTTGCAGTCTTAATATTCTTTCTTCCTCTTCCTTTCCTCTCCTCCTCCTCCTCCTCCTCTCTCCTCCTCCTCTCCTCCTCCTCCTCCTCCTCTTCTTCTTCTCCTCTTTTTGTATATTTAGTGTTTCGATTATTATGTGGCAGGAGGATTTTCTTCCTGGTCCTATCTATTTTGCGTTCTGTAAGCTTCTTATACTTGTACAGGCATCTTTTTTTTTAAGTTGGGAAAATTGTTTTCTATGGTTTTGCTGAAAATATTTTCTTGTCTTTGGAACTAGGAGTTTTCATCCTCTTCTATTCTTATTATTCTTAGGTTTGGTCTTTTCATAAGCTTCCAAATCTCCTGGATGTTTTGAGTTAGGAACTTTTTATATTTGGCATTTTGTTTGACTAATGTGTCCATTTCTTCTATGGTTTCTTCTATGCCTGAGAGTTCCTCTTCCATCTCTTGTATTCTGTTGGTGATGCTTGTGTCTGTAGTTCCTGTTCTTTTTCCTAGGTTTTCTATCTCCAGAGTTACCTCCATTGTCGCGTCCGCCTTGACCAGCAATTAAGACATGACACGGTCGATCCTTCTCAGTCAGCTTTATTCCAGGAACGACTCTTGACTTAGGGACGGGGAACTGGGCCTATGGATGGGGACATATGGCAGGGGACCGGGAAGGGGACAGGGACCCCCAGCAGCAGAAACGAGCTGCTTATATATCTTCCCAAGGGGGCTGGGTGACTCTCTCAGGATAGGTTAAGCTGCCAATACCTCATTAGCATAAGCCTGCTCAGGAGGGGCACGAGGCCAATGCATGCACAAAGGACTTGTTTACCAGTTTAGCTGAGCTGGCCACACTGGAAGCCAGCTGCCTACATTGTCAGGTGCTAGTCATAAGACTTTGCAACCATCCCAAGGTGCTGTCTTAAACACGGCTGCCTTCACTCCATTTGTATTTTCTTTATTGCTTCTATTTCTGTTTTTAGGTCTTTGACCTTTTTATTAATTTCTTTCATGTGTTTGATTGTATTTTCCTGTATTTCTTTAAGAACTGTATTTGTTTCCTCTTTAAGGGCTTCTGACTGTTTGTATTTTCCTGTAATTTTTTTAAGGGAATTATTTATGTCCTCTTTAAAGGCCTCTATCATCCTCATGAGATGGGATTTAAGGTCACAGTCTTGCTCTTCAGGTGTGTTAAGATATGCCAGGCTTGCTGTAGTAGGAACGCTGAGCACTGCTGGTGCCATATTACATTGGCTTCCTTTGATTATATTCTTGCACTTTTTGTCATCTGGTTGTTTCTGGTCTTGGCTGGTCTGGGTGTTTTGGGTTGGAGCAGGCCTCCTGGGAGGCCTGCAGATCTGTGGGGTGGTCGGGGTGGTTCACCATCTGATACTGCAGGTATAGTTATGACCAGAAGGAAGTACCAATAGGAGCTTAACATCTAGTTCTTCTGGGAAATCTGGATAAATGGGAATAATCTGTGTTGTCTCTGAGGGCTCCCTGGCCAACAACTCACAGGGGAGTGTCCTGTAACTGTGGGGCTGCGGGGCTGCGGGGCTGCGGAGACATGGGGTGTCGGCCTGGAACAAAAGTATGATCAAGTCATGTCCAGACCCTAGAAATCTCTCCCTGAGATGGGCAGGAGTATGATAACCCCGACCTGCATTGACCTGGGGCCTGCATGTTCTGGTGTATACACATAGCCTGCACTGCCACCTTTGCCACAAGAGGAGGTTACCTAGTCCAGTAGTCAAGTCAGACTTCCTCTGCCATTACAAGGTAAGGTTTAAATAGCCTTTGTTACCCCTATTAAAATGAGCTGTCTTATTGAAGATGGCCACCCACTCCCTCAGAGTCTGATCTCCAGGTGCTCATGGCCTCCTGAGGTTTGTGTCACTTCCAGCCATCCCACCTAGCTTCCCCTCTCAGGGTCCACAGTTGTGATAGTGGTTGGACAGATCATGTGGCTTCAGGTGAGGAAGTAGAGCTGAACAGCACTGTAACCAGCACTAGAACTTTTGTTTAAAGACCCATGCTTTGTGTGGGCTACATTCTTCATACATGTAACTCACATCCAATTTTTTTTAACTGTATTTTCAGTTAGTTTGTAAAGTAGTAGGTTTATATATGGCTCCCTCATCCATCTTTAGTTTATATATAACACTACCTTTTACTATCTCCTTGATCCACCCTATTCAAACCATTCTAACTCTAGTATTTTCCCCTTTTATTTACATATAAAGTATATGTAGAACCCTCTCCCTGCCACTCATAGCTTCGTTCTTGTTTCCCGTCCTCTACAGATACTCACTCCAACTTAAGCACAGAAATCTAAAACCTTAGTGGGAGAAATTAAAAAACAGAACCTTTTCCAGTGTTGAAAGAAAATATAACGATTTCATATTGTGAAAATAAATAAATATCTATTTTCTCCTTGATGAATGAATACAAGACTTTTGACTCAACCTTAGGATCCTGGTCCAGATCTGTTACCTATGGGTAGTAATCAACAGCCAAAGAAGTTTCTCTGGTCAAAGTTGAGAGCAGTACTAGTCTACATGTATAAACATACATGTTCAGAAATGTTTTAGCAATATATACATTTAATAAAACAAAGTTAGTAATCTCCCCACAGGGTATATGACCTCCGTAGGTTTACAATGCTCCATATAGGCCTCAATTCCAATAGAAAATAGTTCATCATCCATCAACCAGTCATTCCATAATTGCATCAGAAGTATATGATTGTTTGCCTTAGTCAATTTTGCTTTATTCATAACAAGAGACATTTCCTATTTTACTTTTTGGTTTTTATTTTTTTTTTTTATCAGAAATAGCAATAAACTTCCCTTTCTGTGGTGTTTATATCATGAGTGCAGAATATAATCACTCTAGATCAACGGCCATATTCTGTCAGTACTGTTGGAGGTTTACCTCTTTTCTTGATATCGTTAAGTCTAGAATATGTCTAGAATTACTAATCCATGAGTTCATGAGTTCAGCTGAGCTGAAAGGTACAAGCGCTACTACCAACCCTTTTTGTCACAGGACACTTTATTCTTCTTTTTGTCTATTGTCCCCTTCGCTTCCCTTTCATCTTCATAGAAACAGAAACTGCAGAGATTACTCTAGAATTAGGTGTGTTTACTGATAATCCATCCACAAGAAGGAAATCCATCCTATATGTCTTCCTTTTACTAGACATTTTTGAGGCATAGGAATGTGACTGTTCAGTTCTATGCCTGGCCTGTGCTGTGGCAAGGGAGGGACTCTTTTATGGGTTGAAAGCATACTTTAATATTGTTATAATTCTAGCCATAGAGTTCTGTCTAGCTACTTCCTTCAGGACAGACTTGATTGTGATGTTGATGTAACATAATCTGAGTAGAACAACTATGATGAAGTCCTGGTTATAGGACTAAACAGCTGAGTAATTTTTGTTACCTTCACTCCTTGAACTGCTTAGTCATACATATGCTCAGGAATTTGAATTAAGATAAACTATATAATATCTAAGTTCCTGTCAGCTTAAGACAATTAATATTCTCCAACATTTTATACCTATAGGGAATCTAGTAAGCAGAATAACAGCCTCTGGAATCAGGGGGTTTACATTCCACTTTACTACATAATACCCATATGCCTTTGGGCACAATAAAAAAATCTTTAAGACTCACTTGTCTCATTTTCTCATAAATTAATGTGTCATGAGGCAGAAGGGAGTCCACCATGCTCAGCATGGCCTGACATACAGTAATCATTCACCCAGTATAATTTCTTTAAAAAATAAGGTATTGTATGCTCCTCTCTTTATTATCAATTGTTCTCTGCTTTTTAAAGTTCTCTGCACATACTTTACTCACTAGCAAATTGATATTGTGGTGTCTGGCACAGGAAACAAAAGTCTTCCTTTCAAACACATTGATTGATCGCTAGTGAGAATTTAAAATTTAATAAAGTTAATGGTTGGTTTTAGCAGCAGTAATTTAAGCAACTAAAAAGCCCAAAGCTAGGGTCTAAGACTTGGCTAGCTTTTAATCTCTAGGGTCTACCATTCTGGGTGGTGTGTAGAGAGTAAACAACAGATGCTGCCTGGCTAAATCTTCAGTCTTTGGAAGGCTTACTTTCATAACAACTAATATTAAATACTTAACTGTGTCAGTCTGAAATCAGTCTTTGCAGATGGCCTTTCATATTGCTGGGTGCAACCACCTTCTTGTCAAAGACACATTGGGGAAAAATTGTGTCCATGCTAAATATAGATTATTAAAAGACACACTGTTTCTTGTCATTAGTCTTTAAATAACACAATATAGCAGAATAGATATCATGTATTAGAAAGAAAAAGTAATCTATATTTCTTGGCATCTTTACATATATTATAGAATAGGGTATACATAGTACCTATGCAAATACCCTGTTACTTTGTATAAGTGACCACAGAATTTGGTATCTGGATGGAGTCCTGGAAATAATACCCATGTGTATTAAGAAATAACTATACATGTTATATCACTTTTAAGTCTTATTTCTGGTACACTGTTTATTCTATTTTTATATAAGAAGAAATGAAGGACTAGAAACACAATTTGGTCAAGAATCACACAACAGATAAACTGGAGGAGTTAAAACTTACCTTCTGACCTTTCTTTCACTAGAACTAGTAAACTTGTTGAGACCACATCCTGGTGATTCAATGTTCCTATCTTATGGATAGATGGGATGAAGATGGGAACCAGGGATTGAATCCTCATTCTGCTTTTGGATTGTTGGATATTATAGCCCTTGGCATTTTAGGCTCATGACAGCCAATGCCATTTATTCAGTTGCTGATATTTATATTCCAGATGGTCCACAAAATTTTTGTCAACTACTTCCACCTTTGGTCCATCTCTATGGATTATTACTGTTATTGTCATGGTCTTAGTGAGGAAACTGTAGCTGACAACAAGAATAGTTGTGACATTGACTTTGAAAGGGAACTGTCAGACATATATTTATAAGTAGATGAATCAATCACTTTAGAATTATAGCCTCGTGAATTGTGGGAAAGAACTTGCCCCGTCTTTCCCCCATCTCTCCATTTTCAATGGCAGACATAGAAGCTCCCTTCCCCTTTTTGATTTTCTTCCTGTCTCCTCCTCCTCTGCCTCTCCTTTTCTGTCTTTCTCTCTCTTTTCTTCTTTACTTATGGTTTGTAAGAGCTTGTGATTCATTTAGAGATGATCAAATGTGGCATTAGATAATTCAAGAGGAAGTAAACATTCCTCTCCTGCTCTTATCTAGCCCTCCCCTCCCCTTTCCATGCCTGGCTGGGACAGGACACAATTTTCCCTCCATTTGCATCATCTAATGCCACAAAGCTTCTCACTGTGCCTTGCCTGATTAAAGATACCCATTAGCTTCAGAGGTCGTTGCCCTACCCCTCTCTTCAACTATATTTAATGAACAAGTATATCTTGTTTGTGTGACATTTAATTTTATACCATGTTAATTTAAGAAATGGATTAGTACAGTGGATGTATTAATGGCGATGTCTCTTCAATCTATTACTGAGCTGTCGGTTTGTCCCTGAGAAAATATTACTGAGCCAAGACCATTGCTCAGTAAGAGTAATTTTGCATTGCAGATGACTGTGCCCTTGTTTTGTCAAAGTTACATTCTGCATACTGCAGACATCCTTTACTTTCTACAAATTGGGATAGTGCTGTTGTGGGAATGTGGCTGATTCAGATGAGATGCACCCCATCCTCTGTAGAAGTCCATCTTCATTTTTGTTGTTTAGTCACCCCTTGGAGAGAGGATGCCTGTTCTTTGTTTATTTAGTTTTATACTGTTTGTTTCTTAGTCTTAACTTTGAAAAGATTGAATAATGATGCTTTCCGTCTCATGATTCATGGTCTTCTCTATTCCTTGCATTATCTGTGCATAGTCTTGATCTCCTTTTCTACTTCTGTATCCTTTCCTTTACTAAATTGCCTTTTACGTTTCTTTAAAAAGTTACCCTCAGCAATGAGGACAGCCCCAGGGACAGGCCCAGCACTAGCCCTGCGGATAGGAGGTGGTGGGGAAGGAGCCCCTCCAACTGCCCGGGAGCCTCTGCTCTTGAGACTAGGGAGGCTGAGGAGGCTGGAGGAAGGGCCCAGGGGTGGCTGCTGCTGCTTGCGTTCCTCATCCCTCCCTCCCTTCACCTACAGGCAACAGCACCCCACTAGGCACCAGCAAGGAGATGAAGCGGCAGGAGAAAGAGCGGCAGAAACAGGAGAAAGAGCGAGAGAAGGAGCGGCAGAGACAGGAGAAGGAGTGGGAAAAGCAGGAGAAGGAGCGGCAGAAGTGGGAAAAAGAGCAAGAGAAGGAACAGCAGAAGCAGGAAAAGGAGCGGCAGAAGCTGGAGAAGAAGGGCCAAGGCCGGAAACTTTCCTTGCGTCGAAAGGCAGACGGGCCCCCAGCACCCCACGATGGTGGGGACAGGTCAGCAGCGGAGGCCCGGCAGGATGCTTACTTTTGACCTCTTGTTGGGTCTGGATAGCATGGCCCTCCTCCTTTCCCCTCAGCCAAGAGCGGCCCTGGCAGGGGTGTTCTCCCAGCTCCCTTAGCAGGCTCTTCCTTTTTCTAAGGAAAGTGGCTTGATCCCCGGACTCCTTGCCAGCTGCTGATCCCTACATGGCCAGGACAGTCACAGTGCATGGGACAGCTACATTACCTAGGGTAACAGTGACCAAGTCTGGAGACTCTTGTCCAGTTAGGCTCAGCTTGGGTCTCTGTCACTCCTCTGAAGTCCTTCTGGGGTGCTGTCTTAATTTGCCTTTTGTCACCACAGTGACTCTTGGCAATGGCAGTTAGCAGTTGCAGATTCTTACACTCTGGTGGCTTCCCTTAGATGGTGGAGCTAGGTTCCTTTTCCTGTCTTGGGGCCCTGCCTGTCACCCCACTGTCTTTCTGGGGGCCAAGGCTGTTTTCTCTCCTCGATATCCTTGTGTTGAAGGTCCGGTTGGCCTGGGGTGGGTGCTCTGTCCTTTCCCCTTTCCACAGCGTTTCTACACTCCAGTTTATTTAAGAGGATATGCAAAGAAGTGTCCTCCGTTTCCCTCCCACCCCTGTTCTGCTCTTTCCTGACTCACTTGCTCTGTATGCTTAGCCCTCTCTGCTGTAGTCAGAAAGCCTACCCTTCATTTTGTTCCTTTCCAGTCAAGCCCTCTCTGAATAAGGGTCTTCCCTTGAGTCCAGGGGGTGGAACACAATGTTTACATTCTCTTCTGTCTTGGTCCCACCCAGTGGCAGTTTTGTGGCGCTTTGAGGAACCAGAAAAAGAACCTGCTGTTATATTTGGGTCTGTCTCCTGACTTGTTATTTGAAGAGGGTTGTAGAGTAAGGGGGAGGGAGTCAGGAAGAAAGTCTGACTCTCCATAGGTTCAGTCTGCTGATCTTGGCAGGAACATCTAGACGGTTGGTTCTCAGCCTTCCTAATGCTGTGACCCTTTAATACAGTTCTTAACGTTGTGGTAACTCCAACCATAAAACTATTTTCAGTATTACTTAATAACAGTTTACTACTGCTATGAAAAAAAAATTATAATTATTATTCCATGCTTCTTTGGTCTGTGTATTGTGCATGTCTTTAAAAATATACATTAGTGTGGTATACTTATGAAATTTTATTTATGGTGGAGAATTTGATTGTTTGTGGATTAACTAATCCACAAAACATATCTGATTCAACCAAGTGTAAGATAAGTGATTGAGCCTTAAATCTGTGGCAGATATTCTTTTAAATCATGTAACATCAAACATTTTAATTTCAGCTGCTTTTTTATTTTTAATCATCATGGAACTTGTGTGATCTCATTGTTGCCTTCTGTGCACCCACTTGTTTGCCTTTAACGGCTTCTTTTCTTGTTTTTGTGGTTGTGAAAGGGAGCCCCAGTGGCTGGCTGGCATACTGTTGATTCTCTCCCATCTTTCCTTTGTTGTGATTTGATGGAGTGGTGACATGTTGCTCCCAGAGGGTCCCTGTCTGGTTTATGTAGGGCCCTGATCTTGTGACAAGGAGGCATGAAAAATTTTAAAAGCTGTCAGTTTCTGAAGGTGTGATGATTTTTCTTGTGGAGAGGCAACAGCAAAGCATTGCATGGTCATGGTTGCAGTAGCAAAGAAAACCTGACTGTGAGGATAGGCCTCAGTTTCTTCATTGTGACTTGGGACTAATGATAGTACTTCCATCTCAAAGTACCGTCCTTAATTATCTCCTATTAACCATTGCGATTAATAGGAGATAATTTATGCAATCTGTTTACTACTGGTGCCTGACACATTGATGAATGGTTTGCAATTAATAGCCTAACTCCAAGCTGAGTGTTCCACTAATACTACAATGTTCAGCTAACAACACAATGTTCTGCTCTACACTAAGACAATTTGCTCTTTTATTAATGTGGATATGATATGGATTCTGTGAGAACGCAGTAGAAATCTAGGGATGAGGACTGATGCTCTGTGTCACTGTACTTAATTGTGAGCAGACACATTCATGCTTCATGTGCAACAGACTGTGACAGCTGAGGGCACAAACATGGCTCACTGTAATCAAATACAACTTACAAGTTCTTATCTCTGGATCGATATTCAAGTAGTTATTATGTCGCATGGTCATTACGCATAAATGGCAAATGTGAGTGCACCTTCTAAATGTGATCACTCCCACAGCAGAGTGTGGTTTTAACCCTCCAGCTGTTCTTCCTATGTTGTTTTCTGTTTCTAGCCTTACTAGCTTTCATGCACCTGAGGGGATAGATACAGTGAAGAAAGAAGGGGTCTAAGTTAGGTATACGTGGTATGGGTTCAGAGGATATTTCACAAGAAGGTAAGAGATGGCAGTGACAGAGGCTGTGTTAGGGCACAGTGGCCTACCAGTGAGAAGCTGATGGGTTTGGGTTCTTCCTTCTTCTCAATGCCAGATGCATAGTGAGTTCCTGTCAGTCATGTCCTGTTCAAATGTCTCAGCCAGGTTTCAGCTACTGTAATGAGTGCTGCAGATAATCAATTTATGCAAAGAGAAGTTTGGGGGTAGGAGAATAGCTCCAGCATCGAAGTGCCTGCTGTGCCAGTATGAAGCTCTGAGTTCCTGTTCCCATTTCTGTCAAGCAGTGTGACTGTGATGGTTGGAGGAGAGGTGTTGGAGATGGGAAGATTCCTGAGTTCTCAGAGAGCCAGCCTAGCAGAATCCATGATCTCCAAGCACAGTGAGAGCCTCCTCTTCAAAAATAAGGTTGAGAGCAAAAGAGGAAGACACCTGATTGTCAGGGGCAGCCCTGCTTATACACTGAAGGCTTAAAATCGGCAATAGGCCTGACATACATGCCTGCTAGCCCAAAGTCTTGGGTCTCTGTGGAAAAACACTGAAACAGATAGCTATAAGCTATTGTAAACAAGCAGCTTTGGTGGAAAATTGCCAGGCTGAATACATAGACCTTGTAGATAGGTAGCCTTGGTGGATAGTACCAACTTAGATAAGGACAAGTGAATCATAGTTAGAGTCATAGTGATATGTCCCCTGAACCTTCATTCCCCTGATACTCTGTTCTGGAAGATAGCTGAATGTCCCACATTTCTGCGTCATCCCCTTCCTGCCTTTTTTGTGTATATAACCCCTGTGTGAAAAAGTAAAAATTGCGATCTGATCAGATTATAGACGGGTCATCAATTTCTTGTGTCCGTCTGTTTTCCCCCATCTTCTCTTTCAGGTGACCTCCCTGGAACCCTGTTTAATGTCCTGCTGGACAGGATACCTGATGTCAACCTCTAGCCGCCACATGCACATAGGCATACACACACACACACCCACACTAACCAGTGCATGTACCACATATGTGAGTGTGTATTCTTAAATATAAAAATATAATCTGCTTAGTCCATACAGTGTTATTTGTATGTATATGTTAGCCTATGCATTATAATTATACATCCTAGAGTTAAAAATGTCAAGTCTAAATGTCAGTCTGGGTGTTGAATAATTCCAAGGCCTCTTTGTAATTGACTTTTGCTTGACACACGACCACACCCACTTGTTTATATATTACCGATGCGATTGCTTTAACTCAACTATAGCAAAATTGAGTAGTTAGAGTTGGAGAATGTTTAGTGTTTTCACCCTTGTGGAAGTATTTTTGCCAATAAGTCCTCTACCTTAGTGTAATAGTTTTCTTTCTGCAGATTAATGTTAGGAATGGTACCATGAAGTATGGAGTATGTACTTTGAAGTCTCCTTGAGACCAAAACCCACAGTTCTCAGTAAGTGATGTTAGGTCCCTCTTTCTGGCCTTGTCAAGTGGGATAAGGATGTTATTTATATTGTGATTTCTTATGAGGAAAGAAAAGGTATTTAATAATTCCTGGGGTTTGGACAAAATTTGACATATGCTAGCTGTTTATAAATGTCAAATGATTGATAAGCAACTGGAAATAAGAAGTGGGATACCAGGGTGCAGGAGATCATCTATGTGTAGGAAAAGCAGGTTGCAATTTATTCTGTAAGAATGGCTGTGTGAGGCTTGGTTATAGGAGATGAATTATAGTCAAGCATTTCCCAGAGTTTGTCCAGATCTTTTCAGTGGTGCCAAGCCGCAGTCTCTCCTTCTTTCTTTATGTCTGCTTGTATAGGAGCCTCAGCCCACAGATTTTTCTCCCTCACTGTGGGTGGTTTTCTGTCCTGCATCTGTGGAGATTAGATCAGATCAGCTGCCCAGCTGTTATCCCCTCAGCTGTTCATGCAGGGCACCTGGAGGGGTGTGAAATGCTTTTGCATTTCATCTGGGTATGTTAATGGATGTCTACATTTGTCCCCAAAGGTGTTACTGGGCTGATCTGAGAAGTATTTCACAGGATAGAAAATGTAAAATGGAAACTCAAAATAAGGAATGTTCCTTCCCACTGAATGGGAAAGATATCACTTACCAGTCATGCTCCTGAGAAGTCACAGAAAGATACCACTTACTAGTCATGTTTCTGAGAAGCTACAGGCCACACTGGTCATTCAACTCACCTGGAAAGTTTTAGCTTCCCTTTTCCCACTGGATTTGTATTCTTGTTACATAATAGGCTGTCACTGTTATTCCACAAAGTGCATCCGTTATGGCTTGCCCTTATGTGTGCCTGTTATAAGCTAGCTACTTACCTTAGCTGCAGCCATTGAACATTTTCTGAGCATTGATTCTTCTAAGTGCTGGGTTAGGCATCTGTGCCTATGGTTGGAATTATCTCAGAGCCCAACACACATGAAGAACTCTGTAATTATTTATTGAACAAAGACTGAGTGATAATAAAACAACAAACACCAGATACAGCTGCTGCCTTTATAGACTTGGGAAGAGTGAAGGAAAGGTGGATTTAGTCTTAGTCTGTGTGAGATGATCAATTCTATGAAAGAGGCATTTACAGACAGGTGAACAGGCTCAAATGAAAAGCAAAATACTTGTTCTGGGAATGGGTTACTTCTTTTGGAAAGATTGTCAGTGGGGCTTCAGAGAGCCCATTACAGGTTATTGTTCTTGCTATTGCTTTTGGATCACCTGGTCCCCCACCCCCCAATGATGGTAAAATCCTGCTTCTGAAGATACCACCTACTTGAGTCATAAAAGATGGAGAAATCAAGCTACTACTGGCCTGGAAGCTTCACTCCTATTGGAAAGCTTCATCTTTCATAATTTTGGAAGGTTCTATATGTAGAACTACTACAGGAGAAAATAATCATTAATCATCCCAGCTGTGAACCCTGAGATCTACAATAACTAAACCCTGAAAAGACATGTCTGGTGGTGCAATGGTGGGAAAAAATCAGCAGAATACTTGCCCATTTTCTGATTGGATTGAAATACTTCTCTCTAAAAGACAAAGCCTGTACCTGTCTCTATTATCAGGCCAAAAGCTTGTTGCTAGATAGGTCATCAACCCTAGGGGGAAACCTATTACTATTATTTTGCTAAGTGGACACAGTGTAAATAAACTCCTGATGACTTATCATCATACCTACAAACCAATGTATGTCTCAGCCCTCATCTGAGAAGCTTCAATTTACTGAGACCACAGATTGCTAAGGCTGAAAGAATACCAGTATCAGAAGTCTGTGCCAGTTATATGCTATGCATCAAAAAGTGGCAGAGTTAGTATTTAATGCAGGGTTTAATCTTTTTTTTTTAAAATTTTTATTTTTAATTTTTTTTTTCAGCAAATCAAAAAAATTTAAAAAGCATTCAAACAGAATAAAATGAAAAGAAACAAACAAGCAAAATACCAAGGGTCAGATATACTTATACAAGAATTCTATAGAGCCTTCAAACAAGCAATACTTTTTGAGTTATGTTTAAAAAAATTCAGAACCACAATAAGCTCCTTCACAAAGCAAATAATAATGAAATAGTGAAATCAAGTGTAAACCCAACAAAAATATATAAATTATAGTCCAGTATCCCTCATGAGTATACATACAAAAATTCTCAATGAAGTAGTTGCAAACTGAATACAAGAGATATAAAAAAATAATATTCCATGAATAACTGAATAACTGTTTTTTTTTTAGAAGACCATACTCCATATACAGGCTGCATGTTTTGGGATAGCCCCCATTCCAGATGTTTGAGACCTTCATGAAAACCAAGCTGCACATTTACAACATATGTGCAGGGAGGCCTAGGTTCAGCCCATGGAGGTAGATCTGTGTAGACTAGGTATGCTCCACGGTTGGTGATTCAGTCTCTGAGAGCTCCAAGGGTTCAGGTTCCTTTACTCTGTTGATCTTCCTGTGTAGTTCCTATCTCCTTAGGGCCCACAATCCTTCCACCTATTCTTCTATAAGAGTCCTCAAGCTCCATCCACTGTTTGGCTCTGGATGTCTGTATCTGTCTGAGTCAGCTGCTGGTTAGAGCCTCTCAGAGGACAGCTTGCCCCTGTCTGTTCTCAGGCTGGAGGTTTAGATTCTGGGAGCTCTGGTTGAATCTTTTGATACTCATTCTAAAAAGGACAAAAGCACCTTCACTTTGGTCTTCCTCCTTCTTCTTGAGTTTCATGAGGTTTATGCGTTGCATCTTAGGTATTGTGTGTTTTGGGGCTAATATCCGCTTATCAGTGAGTGGATACCATGTGTGTTCTTTTGTGATTGGGTGTATATACCCAGAAGATATTTCAACATGCAACAGGGCCACATGCTCCACTATGTTTATAGCGGCCTTATTTATAATAGCCAGAAGCTGGAAAGAACCCAGATGTCCTTCAACAGAAGAATGGATACAGAAAATGTGGTACATTTACACAATGGAGTACTACTCAGCTATTAAAAATAATGAGCTCATGAAATTCTTAGACAAATGGATGGAGCTAGAAAATATCATCCTGAGTGAGATGACCCAATCACAAAAGAACACACAGGGTTTAATCTTGCAGTCATCATTTTTTAAGTTTATTATACTTTATAGATAAATTATTTCTCAAAAATCATATTTTTAGAAAATGGGCAATTTGAAGAGCATGACAAGCATGCTTCTTTTTAGTAATACACTGAATTTTGGTTAATAGGTTGTAAACAGTGTCCTGGCTTACCTAGGATGACTGAGATAAAAGTTAGAATGTTCTTCACTAAAAATAACCAGGTCCCTAGGACTAAGGGTTCTTCTCTTATGCATGAAAGCTATACTTAATATACAGACCCAGATATGCTGCCTCTGAGTTATCTGGAATATCTAGTAAAAATGCAGCTTCTTCCTGGGGTTATTATAGAACTCTTGAATCTGATTTGTGATGGGAGATCTGCAAGTTATCTTTAGGTACACTGAAGTTTCAGGCCACATGTCTTTGGTCAGGGTAACCGAACTCACAGTAGGAATTTTGAGTAAGAGACCATTTAGTGAAGAGGATTTGAAGATTGCACTTTTATTCACAAGGCTGGTGAGCAAAGAACAGCAAGAGTACCAGGATTTCAGGAATATTAATGTGAAAATATGGTAAATGAGTCTTGCCACAATCTCAGGTGACATTGTGAGGAAGCCCAGAAGTCTTTCTGGGTCTGGATTAATTCATTCAGGATGATTTTTTTTTCTATTTCCATCCATTTATCTGAAAATTGCATGTCATTGTTTTTATCAGCTAAGTAATACACCGTTGTGCAAATGTACTACATTTTCTCTATCTATTCTTCATTTGAGAGACATCCAGGTTGTTTCTGATTTCTGGATATTATGAATAAAGTTGCTATGAACATAGTTGAACAAGTGTTCTTTTGGTAGATTGGAGTATCCTTTGGTTATATACCCAAGAGTGTTATAGCCAGGTATTGAAGTAAATTGATTTCCAATTTTCTGAGGAACCTCCTTATTGATTTCCATTGTGAATGTACATATTTTCACTTCCACTAGCAACTCCATTCATCTCTCTCAGTTGCTGGGGGGCCTGCCTGGCCTTTAGGAGAAGGAGCTAAGGTGGAACACAGAAGTTGATGAAGGCTAAACACCAAGTGATTCCTGGCATTATAATCTTACTATTTGTGCTTTATTAAGCACTGGAAACTTTACTCTTTCTTATTGTTTGGTACTTTAATATGGGCTAAATAAGCTCTGGTCTTTTACTCTGTAACTCTCTTATTATTTGTGCTTTAGTATGTGCTGTTTTCTTATTTGTGCTTAAATAAGTGCTGATTCCTTATTCTGTAACTGTCTTATTATTTGTGCTTTAAGTAAGCACTGGTGTCTCTCTTCTCTGGCTCCTGGACCTTTTGCTGGACAAGACAGAAGTTTGGAACTCATTAACTCTTTGTGATTCAGAGAGAAAGGAAAGGAAAGAATAAAAGTCACACACAGAGACAACACACACACACTAGACTAAGCAGAAATGGTTATACCACCTTTCTTTATTGTTTTCTGTCTTTTATAGCTTTTAGACAAAAAGTTCTCTATGTAAGAAAGAATTATCCCATAGATAAAATGTTACATAAAAGGGGAGTAAAAGAAAGATATCAATAACAAAGTCAAAGCAGTGTTTCATTCTGTAAGCTCATTATAAGTTAAAAGTAACAGGTTTACATGGCCTTACTTTATCATAGTGCATATCTTTGGCTTCAATCTTGGACTTGGATATATTTCCTTGAACACAAATTTGTCACAATCCTATACATCTTTTGTAGTGCAATTATGAAAGCTCATTGTATTTCTTATTATGGAACCTTTACTTACTATTTATAAGGAGTGGTCACACCCTATTTTTGATTCTAACTTTATTACATCTTTATAGCAAAACAGCTAAAACCACCTCTTAAAATTTTCTTCCTAAAAGTATTTGAATCAAATCAGGAATTCTATGGATTCATTAATTTATTTAAACAGCAGTAACTCATGACAGTTGATCCATAGGAAATTTGCTCAGTAGGGTGAGCTAATGCCCAGGAATCCTTAGTCTATATAATAGTGACAGTGAATAAAATAGCAGAATATAATTAGAAATCACTTCATTGACTTTTATTACCAGTCATATTTGGATCTATATATCCTGGGCCTTTGGGCTGCCTAACCTCTACACAGTGTCAAGGGTGGTTCTGTGTAGGCCTCAAGTTGTAGCAGCCATTGGTTGGCCATTTACACAAGTGTCATCAGAAAAGTATCATCCACCAAAAT
The DNA here is from genome assembly GCA_021653895.1 of Mastomys natalensis. Taxonomy (NCBI): domain Eukaryota; kingdom Metazoa; phylum Chordata; class Mammalia; order Rodentia; family Muridae; genus Mastomys; species Mastomys natalensis. The sequence continues at coordinate 84,047 of JAJTUV010000744.1, forward strand.
GCAGAGATCTACAGCTAATCCCTAGGTGAACCCAGGGTAACCTCACAGAAGTGGAGAGGAAGGAATCTAGGAACCAGAGGTTTTGAGGACACCATGAGAACACATCCCACAGAATCAACTAAGCAGGGCTTATGGTGGCTTACAGAAACTGAAACATAATCATGGGCAATTCATGGGTCTGAACTAGAGCCTCTATCTGTACCTTATGGTTATATAGCTTGATGTTCTTGAAGGACTCCTAACAGTGGAAGTAGGGTATCTCTGATGCTTTTGCCTGTGCTTGGGACAATTTTCCTCCTACAAGGTCTTCTCATCCAGCTTTGACATGAGAGTTTATGCCTAGTCTTATTGTAATTTGCTATGCCATGTTTGGTTGATATCCTTGGGAGGTCTGGTCTTTTTTATTTGAAGGGAAATGAAGGAGGAGTGGATCTAGGTGAGAGGGGATGTGGGAGGAGGCTGGGAGGAGTGGATCTCGGGGAAATTTTGGTTGTAATGTAATGTATGTAAAGAATAAAAAGAAGTTATTTTTAAAAGACAAATTTTTTCTTTTGCTCGCTAAATGTTCCTTTAAAATAATTCCTGACAATAAGAATAGAAGAGGATTCTGGTTCTGGTATTTAAGCTTCCTGTGAGGTGGAGCACTGCTTTTTACCCAGACTCACTTCTTTCCTTTTCTTTCAGCTTCCAGCAGTATCCCACCATGTCCTCTTAACTTTTTCCTGAGTCACTATTGGGCTGTTATCTTTTTCAGCAGTGTAACTACTGACATGCTGCTTTTAGTCCAGTAAATAACTTCCTATCTACACCAGGGCAGAATATGGCAATTAAACTCTTGGCCACACCCAGAGTCAAGACATGAAAGAAACAGGATGGGGACTTGTTGAAAAGAAGGGTTTCAAGGGAGAGGGAGGGGATGAAAAGGGGGATGGGAATGAAAACTACTAAAAGTTATTGAATAAATGCATGGTTGTCAACCAATTAAAAGAAAAAAACACTTTTCTAATACCACAAGGCCCAGTGTGATAACAAGGGAACCTTGTTCAGAGGACCCAGACTTGGCATGCAATCATAGAGAATTTTGTCTCAATGCCACACAGATAATCTAACCATGGAAATATAAGTTGCATTCAGACATTTACAACTCTCCTCATTGCATGTTAGACAGGCAACCAATTAAGAATAGCTATAGGAAATTAAAAAAAAAAAATCCCGTTCCTCTGATAAATCTATAGAGATTAATTCATGGTTGGAAGGAATGAGTTTTTATAACAGTGTGACCAGCTAGCTCTACAGGTGATTTGGACCAGCTCTCTCTTCTCATTTGTTGATCTCCTGATATCTTCTATAGCTATGGAACAAATGTATATTCCAGGAAATGTTAACCAAAATTCCGCAAATGCTTGACGTTTTCTGAGATTGTAGTAAACACAAATCTCTGAAACCTATGTCTTTAGTTGCGAAAGCTATGTATTTTAAGTTGGGGGATGCCTTCTCACTCTGCAGCTCCACCTTCTCTCACTCACAAGTTATTTTCATTTTCTTTCATTTTGTGCCAACTTGACCCCCATTGACTTGCCTTTGTTTATTGCAGTAGCATTCATTCAACCAGCTCTAACAGACTTCTATAATGAGTTGCTTTATGGAGATGAATAATCAAACATCACATTTCCTACCTTAGACTAAATACCTCATATGCCCTTTGGAGCACCTCCTTACAGCTGATTCGATTGGAATAGAAATCTGACTGAAATAGGGGGTGTTTGGTTTCCCTCTTGGGATTGGAAAAGAAACAGGAATGTTGATGCATTGAGACAGAATTCACCTTGCATGTCAACACCAGGTAGATCTGTACGTTGAAGATCTGACAGCCCAAAGACCTCTGTAACCTGGAATCATTAAGAAGCAAAAGGCATTATTAGTTATAAGTTTACTACTCAGAAAGACATAATCTGCTTATCTCTCCATGCCATAATATTGCTTTAATCACTTTATTTTGTTTTAGAAATAGCTCTGATAGACACTTTTGATTATGATCCTTTTCTTAGATTTCATGCTTTTACAGTTTATTCTTTCTCATAAATGTTCCATTTTGGTCTCCTCAAATTTCCATTCCTGCAGTGATACCTTTACTAAGCTTAAGAGGTGTGTTTTTCTAATTATAAGGCAGGAGGAACTTAGGCCAAGAGCTTGGCCTATATGAAAGTGCACAGGCACTGGAGGAAAGCATGAGGATATAAGAGTCCTGGTGAGAAATGGCTGGCCTCCTCCTGGTGGAGTCCATGCTGTAGCTACAGCTCTATGATAAATGGCTCTCTAACCTAGATGAATAAGATTCTTGTTTGCCCTCCTAGAATTGAAAACTCAGATATACCAGAGAAGTTTGTGTCCAGTGGGGAATGTGAACATGTAAACAGAGACAGTTACAATGGAACATAATTTGTTCTTTGAAGAAGATTGTACACAAAGTCCTTTGGGAGACCCCAGTGTGAATGTGTTCATATTCACCTTTCCATGCATTCCTGAGCTGAAGACCAGCCTTATTCAAATGTTTTACAAATGATGCTCATTAGAACACAGGGTGTAATCGAAATGGGCTGACACTCATGCAGTGTAGAATTCTAAACAGGCTGTCAGTGGAGCCATGTGCTGGTTGGTCATTGCTATTTTGAGAACTCAGCCCAGGTTCTGTCTTCATATTCATGCTGGCTTTTCAAGGCCTTATCTTAAGTTTTTCTGTGCTATTCTGTGTCATTTCCCTTTCAGGTCAGAGCCTGTCCTCTACTCATGGTCAGTGTTAGATAATGCTGTACCTTCTCCACTCTCTTGTCCTGTCTTTTTTCACTGTTTTCTACCCATTCTTTCTCTGTATATATCAGAAATCCTGTATTCCCCCTTCCCCTCACTCCTCCCTCACCTCCTCCTCCTCCCTTACTGCTTCTGCTTCTTCTTCTTCTTCTTCTTCTTCTTCTTCTTCTTCTTCTTCTTCTTCTTCTTCTTCTTCTTCTTCTTCCTCCTCCTCTTCTTCCTCCTCTTCCTTCGACTTCTTCTTCAGGAAGCCTTATCTTCTGATACTAGCACTCTAATCAACAATTCTTGTGTCCAAATTATTCTTGTTTTCATGTGGTTGGTGATATTTCTCCTGATTAGATTATGTGTTCTCTGAAATAGAGATCATTTCCTAATAGTTTTGTTCTGCAAATAAAATATTAAATTAAGTAATAAGTCTCAGGACTCAGTGATGTGGCTGAATGAAGAGTTTGATAGTGAGAAAAAGATTTACACATTGTTCAGTGCTTCCCAGGTGCCAGGCTCAACTCACAGAAACAGAAGCTTCCACTGTTAGTCTCTGTTGTAAACAAGGTCTGTATGCTCACATTATTTATGAGCATTTATATAGTGTGATTATAAATTTTATGTGTCAATATGGGTAGCTCATGGCACTCAGACATTGACACAAAACCCATTCTAGGTATTGCAGTGGTGACAGCTGTTGTTACATGATGTTATTTAAATCAGAAGACTACACAAAGATCATCTTTCTAATGTGAGTGGGCCTCATCCAGCCAGTTGGACTCTTGAAGAGAAAAAAATAATCTCAAGAGGAAAGAAGAAATCTATTTCAGACTGCCTTTGAGGTTGAGGAGTAACAGCCATCTTGTTAACTTGCACTGTTGAATTCAAACTCACTATTTCCCACAATCTCAAGATTGTGTGACATGGTCTCTCTTGCTTTCACTGACCACCACTTCTCTTACACACACACACACACACACACACACACACACACACACACACACACACACCCCTTTGGTTCTGTTCTCAGGAGAACACTGACAAAAACACACAGTAACTTAGTTTGGATTTTAACAGTGAATGTTACCTTTAGTTATTAATTTGACAGAACTTTGAATCACCTGGAAAGAAATGTTCATGAAGAACTGTCTGGCTCATGTTGATCTGAGGGCATGTAAGGATTATATAAATTAATTGATATGGGAAGATTCAGCCCAGTATGGGTAGCATTATTCCTTCATAGGGGTTCCTTAATTATACTGTAGTAGAGAAATGAAACCTAGCACAGCAAACAGGTGAGCACAGTTGCCTTCACATCGCCACTTGACTGTGGACGTGACAAGTCTCTGTCACCTTGACTCAATGAGGAATTATAACCTGCTATTGTAAATTGAAAATTAGTCCCATTCGCCTGTAAGTTCCTTTCAAGGCAGTGTATTTTATAGTAAGAACAGAAACTAAACTAGGACATTCTGAGACAGTGTGTTGAAGGACCACCACAACCCCTTTCAGCTCATACCCTCTCTTCAATCATCTTCAGTTCGTATTATCTTCTGGGATCATACTACCCCTCCCACCACACACCCTGAAACAATAGCTTCAGTTTCTATGCAGCTAATATGAAATGAACCTGGCCTCTGGAAAGGACTGGACAATGTGCAAATCTTTTTCTCAATTATCAAACTACCCATATTGTGCCACATCACTGAGCTCCCTGGCTTAGCACTTAATTTTATATTTTATTTGTAGAAGAAAACCGATAGGATACAGTTCTTACTTCAGAACACACACGAACACACACACACACACACACACACTTGCATACATACAGATGACATACTTTATCATTTTCTTCTATAGAATTTGTCCCTCTTGCTCATGGTCTCACTTTAATTTGATGCAGTCATCTGTCTTTGGATCTCATCTCATAGTTTTGAAGGTTTGTCATTGCTCAGTGTTAATTCATTGCCTGTAGCTCTCTAGTTGCCCATCCCATATTCATGGTGTGGGGAGATGATAGAGAACCCTGGACTAGTATTTGAAGTCAGTTTAGGGTCCAGCTAGCTCACTGACTCTTCTGACGAAAGAATGGACTGGCCTGATGGGACATTGAGCAGAAAGTAAAAGGAGGAGCCTTTGAAGTCTCGCAGAGATGGATCCAAATGCTCACCTTACTTGATTGACTCTATAATCTTGTGCAAACTTCCCCAGGTTCAGACCTCCCATTTTTTTCTACCTAAGAAATGATGTAGCTATGTCATGCCTGCCATGGAGTATAGTTGAAAGGTCAAAGGGGCCAAAGCTCAGGCAAAGTCTTCAAAAAGTCTAGCCCTGATTAGTAGCACTTACTTTCTAGCTGTGTATTACACTTAAGGACCAGGGCCTCCTCACTCCTTGTTGTCAGCCTGCTGTTTCACCATCTTTTACTGACATCAACATCATGAGTTGAATTATTACATCCACAATTATTACATCTTCTCTCTGACTTCCAGTGTGTCTTATAAAATGCTTTATTTTTTTCTTTTCATTCATTATTTTCTTTATTTACATTTCAAATGTTTTCCCCTTTCTAGGTCTCCCCTCCAGAACTCCCTACCCCATTCCCCCTTCCCTGCCTCTATGAGGGTGTTCCCCTACCCACTCCTGCCTTCCTGCCCTGGCACTCCCTTACACTGGGGCATAGAAACCCCTCAGGCCCAAGGGCCACTCCTCCTACTTATGTCCAACAAGACCATCCTCTGCTACACATGTGGCTGAAGCCATGAGTTCCTCAGTGGTTGGTGGTACAGTCCTCTGGAGCTCTAGGGGGTCTGGCCTGTTGACATTGTTGCTCCCTCCATGGGGCTACAAACCCTCTCAGCTCCTTCAGTCCCTTCTCCAACTCCTCCATCAGGGACCCTGCTCTCAGTCCAATGGTTGGTTGTGAGCATCTGCCTCTGTATTTATCAAGATCTGGCAGAGCCCTCAGGAGACAGCCATATCAGGCTCCTGTCAGCAAGCACTTCCGGGCATCCGCAATAGTGTCTGGGTTTGGTGAGAGGTCATACACAGGTAGTTAAAGGTGGAATCCGACAATGACTGAGGAGATACTGACAGAGGACTGAGGAAGGAACCACATATTTTTGGTACAAGCTTGTCCATTGTGGGGAAGCTGACTGGCTCTGAAATTAATTTATGCTCCTAATAAAACATCTGGAGAAATCTAAAAGTAAATGAAAGATTTGATGTTTGAAGAATGAAAGATAGCCGGGCAGTGGTGGCGCACGCCTTTAATCCCAGCACTTGGGAGGAAGAGGCAGGCGGATTTCTGAGTTCGAGGCCAGCCTGGTCTACAGAGTGAGTTCCAGGACAGCCAGGGCTATACAGAGAAACCCTATCTCGAAAAAAAAAAAGAATGAAAGATGTTTTTGTTCATATTTCAATAAAAGTTTTTTCTAACAACTTAGAAGACTATTGAAACTTATTTTATAGCACATCTTATTTTTACTCATCAAAAACTCAAAATCAGAGGTTTTCAAACTATAGCTTGAAAGAAAAATTGATTCAATTCTTAATCATGTCTACTGTCTTGTATGCCACCAGAGCAGTACACATTCCCACAGTTGCCCATGGCTGCCTTCAAGACACCAAAGAAGGTAAATAAAAGACACAGGCTTTAGAAAGTTCTCAAAACATAACAAACTGTCATACTTTGTACATAGTATGTTTTCAGCTTCTACCTTAGAAAATGAATCAGTAAATATACTGATTGTGTGGTGCAATAGGATTTTCCATGCTACTCTGTATGTGTGTGTGTGTGTGTGTGTGTGTGTGGAGAGAGAGAGAGAGAGAGAGAGAGAGAGAGAGAGAGACATTCAAGTCACTCCTAATTTTGTCTAGTTAAATTGTCTAAGAATCATGAAGAATTTTATGCACTGTCCTCAAAACGCCCTCTCTATATTTTGAGGAAACAGAGAAAATGACTATTTATTAAAGCAGGAATAGGCAAAGCATTGACCAGCGAGGTCAAAGGTGGAGCGCCGGCCTTCAGGTCAAATTACAAGTCAAGCAGAATCAGTTGAGGGTTTTCAGCCCCTGTCAGGCGCTTCCCATTAGACTGTCATCATTTATCATGTTCCACCTCCTTACAGATGGAGCTGTTTCCCTGGGGCATTTTCTAAGAAATCTACATGCAAATCTGCGTAGTGGAGTTGGGCTCATTTCACTAAGATCTGAAATGTCAAAATGGTTAGAATGTTTGGAAGGTCAAACCTTCTCAAAGTTGAGAGCAATGTTGGTCTCTGTAGTTTATAGGATACAAACTAACAGATCATGATAGGGAAGTGTGTTGTAAGTTTGAGTGTGGGCTTAGATACTGAGCAAGTGGCTACATCCTTACACACCTAGGTTTTCTTAGCTATGAAAGTAGAGATAATATTGAAGTGCCTGCATCATAGGTACCACAACATTCTGGATATTGAATGTTCTATAAAGACCTGTGAGTTGAAGGTTCAGTCTCCAGGATGGTACGACTAGGAGGTGGGAGGTCCACAGAGTGTTTTGGGAAGGGCTGTTGGTGTTTAACTTTAAAGGCCTGTCAAGTTCCTGATTCACATATTGGGTAAGAATTTGGGAGAGAACAGGGTAAGGATGAGTCCTCCAGCCTCAGTAGTCTCACAGTGAGAACTTCTACAGTAAAATCAACCCACAAAATGACTTCAATGCAACCCAACTGGGAAATGATAGATGAGGTTTATGGAGAATTATAAATTATGGACTTTATTCTAAGAAATGTTTTTTTGTCACTGAAGCATGTAATGAAAAAATTAATATCAACAATCGAATTTTCAGAGGCTGGAGAGATGGTTGTGTCACTAAGCATTAGGCTTACAATAACAAAAACAAAACAAAAAACAAACAAACAAACAAACAAACCAAGAATATCGTTTATAGGTAGAGATCCTGAAGACTCAGGTCCAGAAAAAACAACAACCTTAACAGAGATGATAACAATTGCTTTTAGAGAGTTTTACTATGTGATTATGAGACTTAGTTTTCTTTAATAGATTAAACATTCCCTCGGATAAACTTGTTTAAACCTGAAATTTGTTAATCAAAAGAATATGGAAGGAACCCTAGGATAAAGCTAGAGAGAACTGGAGACTAGAGCATTGTGGGAAGGGAATGCATTGAGTCAGGGAGTGCGGGGTTCAGAACTTAACTCACGTGCCTTTAGAATGTTACCTGAAGCTTCATAATGTCTAGAGTTTTTTTGAGTCAGTTTCTCCACAGAGGAAGTTCTCAGCTTGTAGAGTATTACCTTAGTTGTTTGGTGGTGGGGTTAGAGATATTCTGGATAGAAATTATTCGTATTTAAATATTTTTTTCTGAATATAGGATGTTCTTTTTCAGAGTTAGGTAGTTTGCTTGAGCATTTCTGGGTTTTATAGCAAGCTTTATCTACTTAGAGAGCTTCTCAAGGGCCACCTTAAACTATAGAGATTACAAGACTGTAGAAACACACACAGTCATTCTTCCACAGCTTCCAGAATTCTGTGTTCTCTGTTGGCTGTTATTCCTACCCAGAGGGCTGTTTTCAAACTCACTTTTGGATCATGTTAGTGTTAACTAGCTAGAACTTACCACTGGATTTCCCCATTTAATCATATACCTGAAAACACTTTCTTATATTTTACTGTAGGATGTTACAGTTTATAACTAGTCTTGTGTGTGAATGCCTGTGCAGTGGTGTACCTGTGGCTGTCAGAGGACAGCATTGCGGAGTTGGCTCTCTCCTTCTCCCTATATGTGGTTCTGAGGATTGGGTTTTCAAGCTTGTGCATGGAGTATTCCACTGTAACTTGCAATGACTATTTCAGAATTGACATGATTCATGTACATAAATCATGTACATCATATATTTGTATTTGCACTTAGGTCACCTCTCACTATCACGACAAACAATGAAGTGTCTTTTGTCTGAGTCTTTATGCATCTGACGATGTCCTTGGAATATGATTTGACTCTTCAAGGGCATCTGTTACATAGCAGGCATAGGTATTTGCATCCATACTCCTGAATTCCCCTAGGGACTGTTATTCATCCTTTTCTTCAGTAGATCTCAAATGAGGGTTTGACAGTCACAACTCTTTTTTCATGTGAGAATTTGCAGGATTTCATAAAATAAACCATGGCACAGAGGTAGCCCCAATGTCAGCTCAAGTGGAAGTGTTAGAGAATCAGAAAGCTTTTTAAAGGAGGCAGATGTGGTGCCGTTAATAACATGGGTAGGATCAGTGAACAGATGCCCCAGGTCTGACTCAAACTATGGCATGAATCAAAGAGGCACACCTTTTTTCATTTATCCCTCACACAGCTAACATATATTTAGTGTGTATTTATTATGTGATACACTCTGTTCTAGGATCAGTCTTTAAAATTAAGTAAAACTAGTCTGGTTCATCTTTGCAGGAGGGTGTCGTATAAACAGCAAGAAGGAGAGAAGTGAGGACAATAAGAAATCATTGTTTGTGGGCAAGAAACAGCAGAACATACGTGCATCTTTAGGCTGAAAAACTCTATTTTGGGGAAAAGCTCTCTCTCTCTCTCTCTCTGTTCATATATTCATGAACATAAAGTTGAGTAGGTAGGTGAGTGGGTAGGTTTTGTGGGGAGTTGGGAGAGTGAAAAAGCAATCAACATATATTGCATGAAAGATTTGAATAAAAATATTTTTAAAAGATCATTGGTGCTGGCTAGTTTTGTGTAATTTGACACAGGCAGATTCTTTTGAGAGGAAGAACCCTCAACGGAAAAAATGCTTCCATAAAATCCAACTGTGATGTATCTTTATAATTAAGTACTGAAGAAGGAGGGCCCAGCCTCTGGTATGGTGGTCCTGAGTTCTATAAAAAATAAATGGAGAAAGTTATGAGGATCAAGCCAATACACAGTACAACAGCACTTCTCTGTGGCTTCTGCATCAGCTCCTGCCTCCAGATTACTGCCCAGCTTAAGTCTCTGCATTTGTTGGCTTTTTATCAAGGGACTGTGAGTTAGGACATGTAAGCCAAATAAACCTTCCCAAGATGCTTTTTCTTATGGTATTTCATTACAACAATAGTAACTCTAGCTAAAATATTATTGAACAGACACACACACACACACACACACACACACAAGAGAGAGAGAGAGAGAGAGAGAGAGAGAGAGAGAGAGAGAGAGAGAGAGAGAAGGCCAGCAAGTTGTCTCACCATAAGGGAGCCTGATCCTGTCCTCAGTTACCTCTAGGGTGTGTACATAAGGTGTATGTGAGACATAAGTGAAATTTTCTCTCTGGACCCACTTTCAGTGCTTCTCAACTACAATATCTATGCAAAAATATTGAAATCTCCAGTAATTTAAAATGTTAAACATTCTTTGTCTCAACTTTTTCGATTACAGATACTCAACGTGTATAACCATAATATAGCAATCCTTTGTTGAATGCTGCAAGGGCTCCAATCTCCTAAAGAGCAGTCCTAAAAGCTGGGAACTGTTGTCTATTAAAATGTTCTCTTTCAGAAGGGTAAACAGGCTTGAGAAGGTGAGGATAATTTTTCTAAGACCCATAATGAACATGTATCATATCCAAGGACTTCCTAATTGACCACAGGACAAGCCTGAACCATTGTCCTGGACTCTCCCACCCAAGGGTGTAAGAAATCAATCAGAAAGAGTACAGATGTATGAAATTCTGGGGAGGGGCAGCTGTAGCTCACAGTTCACTTGTTTATTATCCAAGCACTCAAAGTTACCACGTGACCACAAAGAGATTTTATAGTATCAAAACCTTTCAAATGAGATAAAATAAGAGGTTAGAGTGTTTTATTGAGTTTATACTCAAGGAGAGTGACATCGTCAGTCTTTGAAATACTGTAAAAGCTTGTAAGAATTGCCAGTTGGTTGTGGCACATGCCTTTAATCCTAGCACTCTGGAGACAGAGACAGGTGTTTGAGACTAGCCTGGTCTATAGAGGGAGTTCTAGGTCAGTCAGGGGCAACACAGAGAAATACTGTCTCAAAATATGAAAACTAAACACACAAACACACAAACAAGCTTATAAGAATAAGGCACCATAAGGGCCTTGGTGATCAGGGAGTTAAAAGCAAGAGGAAAAAATCTCTTTTGTTTTTCATATTGTTGCATAATAGAGAGATAGGATTTTGCCTCCAGTGAGTTTGACTCCAAATGCATGCTTCCTCCAACATGTTAAGGAAGGTGGCTCAGAGAACACATAAGACTTCAAGGACTTTAGAAATAATAATTGAAAACAATCCAGAAAGACTAAGGCTGCTACCTGACATGGTTACTATTCTTCATTCTGTCAGATAAGGACGAATGAACGCATCTCAACCTCTTCGTATACCTCCCAGAGCATTTAAAGTCCACTCTCCCTTGTCATATTCATCAAGAAATGACAAAAATGGGGTTTAGCTCATTTCACTGTTAAGTACACAGCTGGCTCAGATTGAGAGTATTTGTCAACGGGTCTTTGTGATTTGAAGTTGGGAGGAAAGACGCTTTGAAAAAAAATCTTATTGTGGGACTCAGAAATTTCATTAATTTCTTGGATAGTGGAATCAGGGTGCTTATTAAATATCCCATTGACAGAGAGTTGGATGTGGTGGCTAATGCCTTGGAAACTGGATTGAAATTGAAAATGACCTTCAAAATTTGAAGAAGTGGGAGGGCAGAGAAAGGGTGAAATTCAATAGCTGGAAAATTTGATGCTGGAGAGGAACATCAATATGCAGGACTGTTTCATTAAATCTACCAAATGGGAGAGTACCAGGTCTGCTGGCCCATGTTCATATTGCTGCCTCTAGGATTGTTATTAAAAGTCACATCCTGAGTTCTCCAGGAGATAATGGTAGAAATCAATGCACGAATAATTGATTTTCTTGCTTGTGTGAAAGACTAGACAATTTAAACATTGGACGAGATTTGCCTGTAATGGCAAAATGCAATTGAGTCATGTTTAACCAGGCCTTTCAGCTGTGATATTATGATATTTAAGTCAGTCTCAGCTCCTCTCTCTCTCTCTCTCTCTCTCTCTCTCTCTCTCTCTCTCTCTCTCTCTCTCCTCTTTCTCCTCCCCTCCCCTCCCTGCTCCCACCTAAATCTCTAAATAAGTCCTTTGTATCAAACATCAGACATAGGCTCCTGCTCCTCATGAATGAAAGTGATTTACTTGCTTGGATACCCATATGTTTCCAAATTCTAGAGCCTCATTTACATATAAAATTATAGAGACATGTTGATATAGCATGAAATGGGATAATCTTGTTCAACTTTGTCCTTTTGAACTCCATGATGTGTTTGCTGGTTTGTTTTTTTTTTTTTTTTTTGAAGTAGTTCATGCTTTTTTGTTCTTTAGTATGGGGGAATTGCATTTCGGGTTTAAAGACTAAGAGGCCCTTAGAACAGCCTCTCCCAGTGTGTGTGTGTGTGTGTGTGTGTGTGTGTGTGTGTGTGTGTGTATGTGTGTGTGTTTCAACATAGAAGCCTTTGGGAAATTGCTTGTGGAAAGAGAGGTCATTGTACTTAAAGGCTTCAAAATAGCTCAGTGTGACAAGTTAAATAGAGACTTAAACCTCCTCAAAGTGTCAAAGTTTCCTGTAGGGCGTGAACTGAAGTTCTTTGACAACTGCCTGGCCATCTGATGACCAAAGTTATACCCCTTAGGTTCAAAAGTACACAAGCCCATGTTTTGGTAAAGCAGGGCCCTGTGAGCAGAGTGAGAAAAATAGACAGAACTTTTTTATATTTAAAAGGATAGATGGTATTGGTAAGGATAGATCTGCAGGCAGAGATCTGTATGATCAGGACATCTAGTGCCTTAGTTTAGATCCCTTTCTGGTCATGGTTTCTCACTTCTCTTTCTCCTCCATTCCTCTTCTCATTTAATCTGTTTACCCACACAGCCTGTATATGTGCCAATTAGTTCCCAGTTACTGGCAATACCGGAGACAAGCAACTCATAAAGATACATGGGATATTTGAGCTTTCACTCTATGATTGGTTGTTCCTGTTGCCTTTGAGTCCATGGGAGGTAAGGTGGCTGTGTTTGGAATGACCTTTTGTCTTATGGCTGGAACATGGAAAGACACTAGTCCCCTTTGAGAACACCATAAAACCTTTTCATAGGACCTACCTCTCAAAGACTGTATCACTACCACAGTGCATTAGGCTGGGGACAAAGCTGTTAATTCACAAACTTCAGAGAAAATAAAGATTCAAATTTTATTGGTACACACACACACACAGGCACACACACACATTGTGCATACTCACATATGAACAAAAAGACTTTAAAATACTAATAATCAAGTGTGTGTGTGTGTGTGTGTGTGTGTGTGTGTGTGTGTCTGTGAATGCAAGCTTGTGTACTCCAAGGTGCTCCTGTGGAGGTCAGTAGAAAAAGCTTGGTGTCAGTTCTTGTCTTGTGCCTTTGTTTGAGACAGTTTTTCCTTGAGTGCCACTGTGTGATTGCTGGTCTGAGACTATCTAGCTATTTTCTTGTCTCTTTTTCTCATCTCCTTATAGGAATGTTTGGATTACAGATAAGTATGACTGCAACTGGATTTGCATGAGTTCTGGGAATCCAAACTCAGGTCCTCTTGAAATAGCAAGGTAACACCCACTAAGCCATCTCTCCAGGCATTGTGTGTGTGTGTGTGTGTGTGTGTGTGTGTGTGTGTGTGCGTGTGTGTTAACTCATTACAGTGCAAGACTACTCAGATTGGCAAACGCTTCAGTATTTCTTAACAAGACATTTTCCTATATATGTAGCACACAGGAGTTTCACCAGGGATGTATTTCTCATTCACAGTCCATACTGAAGCTTTATTACCGAGGGCTGGAGAGATGGCTCAGTGATTAAGAGCACTTGTTGCTCTTGCAGAGGCTCTGAAGTCTATTTCCAGCATCCTCATGACATCTCTGTAACTCCAGCTTAAGGTTCAGGGATCTGAAGCCTCTACTGATCTCTCTGGACTCCTGTGTGTACATTGACATACATAAACATGCTCAGGCCTTCACATATGCATAAAAATTAAATAAGTAAATATTTAATACGGTTTTCAGTATCACTTTTTGTATGTTTCTTTCTGGTTCAAGATCTAATCAGGAATAAAAAATTTTAAAAAAGCCCTAAACTGTAGGCAGCCGTGTTTAAGATAGCACCTGGGACAGTTGCAAAGTCCTATGACTACCACCTGACAATGTAGGCTGGCTTCCAGCATGGCCAGCTCAGCTAAACTGGTAAACAAGTCCTTTGTGCATGTGTCGGCCTCGTGCCCCTCCCTAGCGGGCTTATGCTAATGAGGTATTGGCAGCTTAACCTATCCTGAGAGAACAGGTCACCCAGCCCACCTTGGGCAGTTATATAAGCAGCTCATTTCTGCTGCTTGGGGCCCCTGTCCCGTCCCTGTCCCAGTCCCCGTCCATAAGTCAAGAGTCGTTCCTGCAATAAAGCTGACTGAGAAGGATCCAACCGTGTTGTGTCTTAATTGCTGGTCAAGGTGGACGCGACACTAAACAGCATCTATGAATAGTAAGACATTGTTTACATCACTCACTCAGGTAATAATGAATACCTCACATCTATTCTCTGCTGAAAATATCTCTATCTCTATCTCTATATATCATCTATTGATATATCTATATCCATCATCTATATCTATATTTATATTTGTCTATGTCTATATCTATCTATATACTTCTGGATTTCAGAGATTGAGTCACTCACATAGACATCTCCTGATCCAGGTACTTTACAGATTAGTTTTTATATATTTAACAATTATCTATTAAATAACTAAATAATCTGATTTATTTAACTAACCAGACTTATGAAACCAGTTACAGTGTATGAAAAGTGTGGGGCACACTAAGTTTCATTAGAGAGTTTTAAAAATCCAGACAGAAATGTAGAGCCAACACTTGACTGGAAATCATGCATATTGACAAAGTAGCAGAGATTCCCCTGCTGTGCTTCTTCTCTTGTTATTTTCCCCTTCAATTCTTCACAGGCACTGCTATATGGTCTTCCTCATTGCATGTCTGAAATGGAGAGAGTGAGCAGGTCTAATTCCATCTCCACAGCCATTTCCCACATCCTCCTCAGACTCTGCAGCAGCATAAATCTTTGGTAATGTGTCCAGGTTAGCAGAGTTACTTAAAGGAGCAGACAGTGTGTGTGGCACATTTATTAACGTCATATATAACTGGACTGGAACGGTACAGTAGCTTTCTATTTAGTGAAAAGAAAGGTGGGAGAGAAAGTGCTGCTGAGGTTTACGAGGCTGGCTCTGGACCCAGGAGGTGAATTATGCACCCAAATACCTCCTGTGTATCATAAACTGGAAGCTAATAAACCATCTTTAAACTGTACACTGTCTTTCCATTAGAAGAAGTGGATCTGTTATTTCCTGTCTTTGGAATGGCATAGTAAGGACTTTACTGACACCAGACAAACCAAAAACCCGGAGAAGCTTGCTGGATAGTCTCAACAAAAGCTTTTCTCCTCATATGGGCACGAGACAGGTCAACCAAGGGCAAAGAGATGCTCCTTAGGCCAGCTGGAGCTGGTGGGACGTTAGTGTCGAGGGGGTTGTGGATCATATCTTGTCACTGCCATTCTCAACAGGGAGAGGCCTTGGCCTGCCAGCTTTGTTAATCGAAGCTGCAGGCTTCAATAAGGCAGTTAAGCATGCAACACAGTTAAGTACTGTCCTGCAATTATCTGTTTACATAGCTGCTTCCTTCCCTTCACTGTGAGCCTTTTCAGGGTGTTCACTGTAGTAACTCATGCATCCTCTCTCCATGATTCCTGCTTTTATAAAACATTTCCAATTTACCCTAAATAAGCTTTGTTTTCTTCTTCCGGAGCTCCTGCTGTGACAGCTACTACAGCCCCCTCCGGCCCCCCCATACACATCAGAATCTGAGATCTGAAGTTCCAAATTTAGAATCTTGGCTAATCAGTAGATTTTATTGAGGTTTCTTACAGGAGCAAAAATGACTCAAGGACAGCTTAATCGCCAAAGTGCACTCCATCATGGTGACATTTCATGAAAGCTGAAACCTGGAGCGTACTGCACAATTTGTGGGCAGTTCAACAAGTTGCAGAGTGTCTCTTTTAGGTAGCTTAGCTGGTCTGTGCCTCTTCTAGGCACCTCTGCTTGTTTGAGATTGCCTCTCAGATATTCTTACTTCTTATATGAAAATGGCCTCCAACACATATACAGCAGAGGACTGCCAGGTCTGTGTTCAGTCAGAGAAGATGCACCTAACCCTCAAGAGACTGGAGGCCCTAGGGAGTTTAGAGGTCTGGTGGGGTGGGGGTAGGTGGGGACATCCTTGTAGAGACAGGTGGTGGAAAGGAAGTATGGGATGTGGAACAGTTGGGGTGGATCAGGAGAATAAAATCTGGAGTTTAAAAAAAAGTAAGAATAAATAAATAAATAAGAAATGGAACCAGAGGCCTAGTGAATCTGGTTTGTTTCAGAGATTTCCTGAAGTTTTGCTTTATTTACTTCTGAAGCTTTAAAGAGCTTACCTACTAGATGGAATTTCACTTCTCTTTAGGACATCTTGTTATTTTACTGGCTTTCCTCCAAGATGGAAGGGTTTCTGATAGAGGGATTGCTAGACAGTATTCATGAAACAGTGAAGTGTGTCATAAAAATAAAACAAAGATTTTTACATTATAAAAATGTTTCCAAGAAATGGCTTTAAATAATTTTTACAATTTATTTTTAGTGTGCCTTATTTGTTTGTTTTTCTGTCTATTATTTAACTTCTTATTGATTCTTTGTGAATTTCACATCATATACCCCAATCCCACTCATCTCCACATTCCCTTATACCTGCCCTTTACTCTTGTCACTACCCTCAAAAATATCATTGTGTCCCACAGTATACCCTTTAAACCACACTTCTTGACTTGCAAATATTCATTGCAATGAGCCATTGGACTGGTTTGAGGCTTCTGGCTTCTGCCACACTATCAATACTAGATCCTCACTGGAACTCCTCCTAGATATCCTATTGTTACCTGTTTCATGGAGATCCTGAAGCTGTGGTTCTGTAGGACCCGCCCCTTCACATGCTCCAGCAGTTCATTAATGGGATAGATGTTGGGGTGGGCCAACGTAAAGCCCTAGATCTGAGCCTGGGTAGTATCTGAGTTGGTCAGCCTGCTAGCTCTCCTTCACCCACACCACAAGGGCAAGGTCTCCAGCACTGCCCTGGCTAGCTCATCCAATGCTGCAGCCAGCAAAGGGCAGAGCCAACCTTCCTGCTCTCAGACCCTTGGGTTCAACTTACTCATGCTCCTAACACCAGAGTCAACTCTAACTGAACTACCCAGGGAAGGTACAGAGCCCACTCTGCTGAGTACTGCACCAGGTGAGGGTCAGAACAGCTCTTTTGCTCTCTAAATCCTGGGGTCAGTTCTCTTGCTTGCCAGAAGAGGAGTGAGGGTGGGTAAGGACTGCATCTCTGGTTTATTCACAAGTTCTCCTATGCTCATACCATGGGGCCAGCTCCCTGGCAACTCCCACAACCAGGGCTAGGTCTATGGTGCTTCTTGAGCAAGGTATGGGTCCTGTTCCCAAGTACTGCAGGTAGTGAAGTGGCAGGAACAGCTCTCCTGCTCTCATACTGGGGTGTGTGTTGGGCAGCTCTCCCATGATGACTAGGTAAGGCATGGGGCCAGTTCTTCACAGCCCTCAGACATCAGCATGGCCCCAGGCAGCAAGCAGCTTAAACCAGTGATGTCCACCTGACCCTTGTTGGTAACAAACGCCTATCCCTACCCCATGCTGCAGTCATGGCCCTTGATAGCATCGCTTGCCAGGACTTCATCATGGCCTTAAGTGTCATCATCAGCTACTTATATCAAGTTACCCTTGACTCTCCAGTTCTGCCTCTCTTCATTGTGCACACATCCTTCTGCTTCTTGTTCTCGTCCCTCTCTCCACTACTTACTCACTCAGTGGTGCCCAGGGTCTCTGGGTGTCTGGGGCCACCTTGGGTACAGTTTTAGTAATGCTATGCCTCACCCAGACCATGTGAGGCTACATTGGTTGGTGGTCGTCTGAGCTTTGCTCCCTTGCCCAGACTGTGCGGGACCAGGGGGTGGTTACGTCAGCCATAGTCTTATTTATTTTGGAGATAGAATTTCATTATGTGATCTTGAGTGGCCTGGAACTTGCTATATAGCCTGAGCTGGCCTTGAACTGAGATCCTTCTGCCTTTGCTTCATGAATGCTGAGACTGAAAGCCTGTGCCACCATCTCTGTTCAATATGCCTTCTTTAAATTTAAATTTAAACGTGTGTATAATTATTCCAACATATTAAACAACTTTTATTATTTCTGTAATTCAATCCCCAAATGCCTTGAAACCATTTTCTTTAAAATAAAGAAATAACATTGTGACTTAGAATGTTGTTCACTATACCAGTTGCATGGTCTTTGGCCTTGAGTTGAACAGCCTGTACTGTGCTGGAGCTCAGGACCAGGCTGTGCATGCTTCCTTCTTAGCTCTTGCATACAAGTCAAAGGTCATCGACATGGATAATGCACATTTTCTAATACACAGCCTAAGAGACGAAAATGTCACCAGTGCTTTTGTTCAAACATCCTAGCTCAGATACATTTTGGGAAATGATTCTGTAAGTATTGGAAGAAAAATAGAGAGTGGGTAAGTGCAAGCAGGGGAGCCACAGACAAGGGAATGTCTATCTTCATCAGTTTCTTAGGAAGTTACTGAGAATGCTTTCTAAGGTTAGGGTGGTCTAGAAAGAAAACATGTAGTAATTTATTTAAGATTTTTAACCTTAAATTATCTTTTCACTTGACACTCCATGACTATAACCTTTTTACTTAAGATTGATTTTCAAGGACCAGGCAACTGATAAGTAGGCATAGTATTTTCTAGAAGCATGGCAATGGCACAAGAGGTTCTTGTGCTCAGGAATTTAGTGGTTTCTACACTCTGAACACAGAGGCAGGTTTCTGTGATATGGATTCATGAAGCTTTATTAAAAAAAAATTCTCCCTTTAAGAAAAAGCTGAGGTTTTCTGTTGTTTCGGGGGATGGGGGGATTCTCATGAAACAGTTTGTGTTTTGACAAGGAAGTAGAGCAAGACAAAGCACTAAGTCCTCTCACCCTTGGGTTTGTGCTTCCAGTCTCCTTGAAATGGAGCAGTTCTTCAAGCAAATAACCATCTGAGTGGTTACCCTTGGTAACTGCCAGGTGTGGACATTTTGTCTTTTCAGCAGGCTAAGACAACCCTGCTCTTTCTCTGATTAGAGAATTTGAGCCAACAGTCATATCAGATGCTAAAGAGAGTCATATGTGAGGAACTTTGGGGATTACAAGAGCATATACACTGTAGCCGGCTGTAGGAGCTCCTGGAGGGGAACTGATAACCTGTCTCACCATGAACAATGGCAGTGTTCTTCAGAGGAGTTCTGGGTTGTGGTTGGGGAGGACAGAACCATGGCTCTGAGCACCCTGCATTTGACAGTGACTTCCATACACAATAAATAAGAACATATGCATATTGATATAAATGATATGCATATTCAAGGAACTGTGCAAGCATGAGCAAATAAGCTGGTGACTTCAGAGCTTTACAGAGTCTGTGCAGTATTCGAGCAGATTATATGTAGCTAGAGAAGTAAGGTGGGGAGGACATTTTCTTTTTTTTTTTTAAAAATCAAAAACTAAAATAGAAATTTCCTCTATTGAAGAATACTTGTTTTAAGAGAAATTAACCAAATGGGAATTTCTTATTCTTGTATTATAAAGTAAAAATTTATGAATACTACAAACATATTATGTATTAAGTATGAAACTTAAAATGAGTCATAAACATATTTTAATAGGGTTATTTAAATGGTCCTAATGTGCTCAAGAGTGTTCTAATAATTTCCACCTTTCCTTATTCTGAAGTTCTGGCTTCTGTTTCTACAGGTTGAGCTGACTAAATTTGGATTTGGACCTTTCCAACATTTGAAGATAACTTTATGATTGCATTTCTTTCTATAAAGAATGACTGAACCTGAAAGGTATAGAAGGGATGACTAGACTCTACTTCCAGGGATCAAGAATACCCATTGTTTAGGACACTATACACTGTGATGAGTGCCCTATCTGTGTGTTGTCTTAAACTTCTCTGGAAATATCTGTAGGAGGAGCTAAAGTGGGAGGAATTAGGAGAGGAAGAGGAAGAGGAGGAGTAAGGAGGAGAGGAGGAAAAGGAAGAGGAGGAGCTAGGAGACAGGAGAGGAAAACAAGAGAGAAGAGATAGAGGCGGATGTTCACGTGTCTGAAGCAGTCAAATTTAGTTGTTATATCTAGGTTGGGTATTGGATTATACTTCTGATTGTGTGGGTGTCTTGTTACTGATCATTACCAAATATATAAGCCTTTGATTAATCTTTAAGCATTAGAGTCTCATCTTTCTACTGAGCCCGCATGGATGGTGGGATGGCCTGGGCAATGCCCAGCCTTGCAGAAAGAGCATGGGAGATTGAATTATCTCCCATGCTGATATCTTGTGTGTGGCAGGGATGGTGTTTCTAGTTGGCCATTTCTAGCTGCAGCACACACGTGGCCTCTGGTAGAGAAACATGGCAGCTGGGCTAGGCAGAGCCGCTGCAGCTTAGATAGTCGGCCTGAGCCAGAGGCCAATTTAAATAATTAGGTCAACAAAGAACATCCTCAAGGACGCATTCTAAAGTAAATCTAGGTTATTTCAAACTCAGTCAGACTGACAGCTAAGATCTACTATGAGAGTACACAATTGTTTTTAAGAACTATGTAATTTTACTTTGTGAAATACAAATTTCTTCATATTAGTGCAATTTTACTTAATATATTTAAAATTTTTGTATTCTATACGACAAATTCTCCACAATTTGATTATACATAAAATGGTAGATATTTGAACTCAGATATTTTGATATTACAAGCTGCAAGAGGCATCTTTGTGTAACTTTTTAAAAGGCCAGTTTTAATTTGTATTTCCCTGATGACTATGGATGTTGAACATTTCTTTAAGTGCTTCTTGGCCATTTGAGATTCCTCTTGATAATTCTCTGTTTAGCTCTGTACCCTATTTTTAAATTGGGTTATTTGGTTTTTTGGAGTCTAACTTCTTGAGTTCTTTATATATTTTTGTATATTAGACCACTGTCAGATGGAGGGTTGGTCAAGATCTTTTCCCAATCTGTAGGCTGTGTTTTGTCATATTGACAGTGTCCTTTGCCTTACAGAAGCTTATCAGTTTAATGAGGTTCCATTTGTCAATTGTTGATCTTAGAACCTGAGCCATCAGTGTTCTGTTTAGGAAAATTTCCCCTGTGTCAATGTGTTTGAGGTTATTTCTCAATTTCTCTTCTATTAGATTCAGTGTATCTAGTTTTATGTTGATGGCTTTGATCCACTTGGACTTGAGCTCTGTATAAAGTGACAAATATGGGTTCTTCCACATACAGACTACCACTTAGACTAGCACCATTTGTTGAAGATGCTTTCTATTTTCCACTGTATGGTTTGGGCTTCTTTGTCAAAGATCAAGTGTCCATAGGTTTGTGGGTTTATTTCTGGGTCTTCAATTCCATTGATTAAATCATCTGTCTGTGTACCAAAACCATGAGGTTTTTTGTTTGTTTGTTTTTGTTTGTTTTTTTAAAATCACCATTGCTCTGTAGTACAGCTTGAGGTCAGGGATGGTGATTCCCTGCAAATGACTCTGAGATTCTTCCTTATACAAATCAGAATGGCTAAAATAATAAACTCAGGTGACAGATAGCACATCCTGGTGAGGATGTGGAGAAAGAGGAACATTTCTCCATTGCTGGTAGGGGATTGCAAGCTGGTAGAGCCACTTTGGAAATCAATATGGCGGTTCCTCAGAAAATTGGAAATAGTTCTAACCTGAAGACCCAGCTGTACCACTCCTGGATATATAACCCAATGATGCTATATCATACCACAAAGACATGCGATTCAATATGTTCATAGCATCCTTATTTGTAATAGCCAGAAACTGGAAACAACAATGCCCCTCAACCAAAGAATGAATACAGAAAATGTGGCTTATTGACAAAATAAATACTATTCTGCTATTAAAAACAAGGACATCATAAATTTCGTAGGTGAATGGATGGAATTAGAGAATATCATCTTGAGTGAGATAACCCAGACCCAAAAGTACATACATGGTATGTACTTACTGATAAGTGGATATTAGCCAAAGACTACAGAATACCCATGATACAGCTCACAGACTGTAAGAAGTTTAATAAGAAGGAAGGCCCAAGTGAGGATGCTTCAATCCCTCTTAGAAGAGGGAACAAAATAATCATGAGGGGCAGAGGAAGGGAGAGATCTGGGTGGAAGAGAAGAGAGGAAGAGGAAAAGGGGGGCAGGATCAGGTATGGGGACAGAAGAGAAGCCCAGAGGGCTAGGAGAATGAATGGAAAGATGGAGCTGCTGGGGGTGGGGGCAGCAGAACCTCTAGAAAGTCTTAGAGAACTAGCATGTGATACTCTCCCAGGATTCAATGAGGATCACCCTAGCCGAAATGCCTAACAGTGGGGAGATGGAACCTGAAGAGACCACTTCTAATTGATAGACAGGACCCTCAGTGGAGGGATGGGGTTATCAACCCACCTTCAAATTTTTGATCCAGAATTGTTCCTGTCTAAAAGAAATCCACAGACAAAAATGGAGTACAGTCTGAAGGAAAGGCCATCCAATGACTGTCCTAACCTGTGATCGATCCCATGGGTGAGCACCAAACCCTGACACTATGCTGTGTTGTGCTTGCAGACAGGAGCCTAGCGTGGCTGTCCTCTAAGAGACTCTAGCTCACTGAGACAGTCAACCATTGAACTGAGGTAAGGAACCCTTATGGAAAAGTTAGAAGAAGGATTGAAGAACCTGAAGGGATGGCAACCCCATAGAAAGACCAACAGTGTCAACTAACCTGGACCCCTGGGAGCTCTCAGATACTAAGCCACTAACCACAGAGCATACATGGGCTGGTCTGTGGCTCCTGATACATATGTAGCAGAGGACTGTTTTGTTTGGCCTCAGTGGGTGAAGATATGCTTAATATTGTAGACACGTGATTCCCCAGGGAAGGAGGATGCCTAGGGATTGGGGGAGCACCATCTCAGAGGCAAAGGGGAAGGGTGGGATGAAGTGAAACATTCTGGGAGAGGAGACCAGGAGGGGGGCAACATTTGGGATATAAAAAAAATAACTAATTAGGGAAAAAAGCCAGTTCCATTGGCAGAAGTACTTTGGACAAGTTACTTTTCAGTATTGTCAAGTTACACAATATAGATTTAGACATGTCTGAGGAGAGTATAGACCAGTCAATTTGATGTTTTGCTATGAAAACTCAAACTAGTCAAAGACAAGATTGGCCTCCCCTGTCCTCATTTCCTGTACATTGTAGGTCTGTGTAAGATACACAGACTGAGCTGGTCCATCCTGCTTGGTGAGATTCTCAGGCCATTTATGTGTTTCAAGTCAAGAGAAAGAAGAACTAAAGCTGATTCTTATTTGTGAATTCACAAGGATCTTGCAATATGTTTTCTTAAATGTTTAAAATATGTGTGCTTTCCAAAACAGTGACAAGGAAATATTGCAACAACTGTGAGAATGCACTAGAAGGTCCTGGTATGCACTGTCAAGAGAGAGCAGAGTACTTGTGGTTTAGGCTTTCGTTAAAGAAGATATAAAAAGTGAAATCAGATATGTTGGAATTGTTTGACTTGGGGCTTGCATCGAGGCCATAGGGTTTAACACCTAAATAATAACTTTGGGGAATGGGCAAACTCACTCTGAGAGTGACATCTGAAAAAATGGCAAACCAGTGACTAATGACATAATGCAGTGAAAATATCTGAGCTGCTGAGATGACTCAATGGGAAAAGGGCAATTCTGAAAAGTTGAATGGATTTCCAGTATGCATGTGGTAGAAGGAGTGAATGGATTCCTACAAGTCATCCTCTAATGTCCACACATGCTCAGTGGTGCATGTGGGCACATACTAAATAAATAGTTTTCTAGAGCGGCAAAAATTTATGGCATATCTAAAAAAAATAAATTCCAATCTTGCTCAGTCTTGACTCAAGGAAATTTTTATACATGGAACTAGTAGCCCATGAGGCAGCAAGGTCTATAAGAGGAAAGGTCTATTCCGATAAATACCATCATGATTTCTAGGGTCTCTCCCCCCAAAATATCTGATAATGACTCAGTGGCTATAGAAATAACATACATACTCACTGTGCACAGATGTGAGCTGCCACCTTAACCAAAAGGATCACTGTCTAGAGTGGGGTCTTTTAGATTGAAAAGTAAATGGAGTTTTGGCTGAACTCTACTCACGATGGGTCAGCTGTGTCCATAGGCAAATCTCGTGGTCTTTTTCCATTTCTATTAGAACTAAGCATGGACCAAAAATTATATAGCTGATAGATAAAACAACCCTCATTATATGCCCTTTAGATGAGAGCTATTGTTACTGGAAAAGTCAAGTGGAAACATTTGAATACCCCTTCTGGCCAAGATAATCCATATAAAACACAGCAAATTGATACTGCATTCTATTGGTCTTACCAGTATTAGCACTGCCCTTAAAGATTCAAAAAATTTGGAGACAGTGGTCCATCTTGTATCTCTGATTACTTCATTGGTCCTGTCTGCAGAAATCAAGATAATCATGGAAGATTACTATAGTAAAGATCATAGTATGTTTAACTAGGTTACAATCTGTATTTCAGTGTTGCAGCATGTTCATTTTTAAACCAGATTAATAAGCTCACATGTGGGGGCTGATGAAACGGCTCAGTGCATACAAGAGCTTGACCTAGAACCTACATGATAGACAGAAAGAACAAATTTCTGCAAGTTGTTCTCTGATCTCCACATGTGTTTTATATATATATGTGTGTGTGTGTATGTGTGTGTGTGTGTGTGTGTGTGTCACATACATGTATGTGTGGGCACACATGCACACATACTCATACATACATGCACACAAACACACAAATAGATGAATGTAAAAAAGTAAAAGACCTAATTTTCCAATACATTCATATATATACATATATACACACACATATATATGGAACTAGTGTGTGTGTGTGTGTGTGTGAAGAGTGCATGTGTGATTTGTCTCACAGCTATATTAGTCTTGTCTTTACCCCATCTCTCTGTTATACAGAATACCATACTGGCTCATGGCAGTGATGAGCACATAATAATCAAAGAAGATAGGAGGAGTTAGCTGGGATGCTGAGTGCCTTGGAAAGACACTTTTCCAGGGGTTGGGTAACAAGGAGGATGACTAAGGGACCTACCATGGCAATAAAACTTTTAGAGTTTCAGTGGGTATTGGGATCTCCTTTCCATTCTGAAGGAAACTGCACTATCCCCTTCCCTATCACACACACATTGACACTTATGCAGCAATGCCTCTTTGGGTTTTGTAGTGGGTTGTATGGAAGCTTTCAAAATTTAAGAATACCTGCAATACCAAAAGGCTCTGCAGCAGATCTAGGCTGAAGTCCAAGAAACCATACTTCTTCAGTCAAATGATCCAGAAAATGATGTGGTTTTGTAAATGTTACTGGTAAAGAAATAGTCAATGCAAATTTTATGGTAAGTCTTCTGGGGGAGGCAAAGCATCAAGAGAGATAAGTAAGGAATCTATAACTTTCTTAGCCAGGAATGAAATGCTTGGATATAATAAAAGTATTTATGACATGTATGAAAATGTCCTGATGCAATCCATCATTTTCTACAATTAATATACACTAATAAAAGTGGAGGAAAACTTAGATACCTTGTAAGGAACAGAACCTTGACAGAGGTTCACGATAGTTGGCTATGCATGGGGTGTCAGGTATTGAAATGTCAGGATATGAGTTTGGTTCTAGTGCACAGGGCAGGTGATGGTCATCCCTCAGATGTAAATAAATGCTCCAATCATGGATAGCTAGGGCACAGATCAGTGGTGGAGCACTCAGTGTGGGTGAGGCCTGGTGTCCCAGCCTCAGCACTAAATGACAATGAATATAGAGTGGAGATTTTATAAAACAATTTGAAATCCCCAAGTTAACTATGTGGATAGGATGAGGCCAGTAAAAAGAGATGGCAGTTGTATTAAAATCATAACTGGGGATAAGAAATTGGACTTCTTTAGAATCAAGGCTCCTGCTCTTCCGAGCTCTTCCTTACAGGTTGTAGGTGTGTGATGTGTTGTGAAGTCTTGGCTCCTAGCTTCATCATCTCAATGAAAAAGACATTCTCTAGCCATTCTGAACCATCTCCAAACAGTGGACCATGAACTTGTTTCCTGTGTCTTTCTTTCAGTGAGTTTAATTCTGTTCTGCCCACTGTGAAACTCCTGAAGGCATTTGTTTCAAGGAAAATTTCCAGTTTGATAACTTAAATCAAACTACATTTATTATTTATTTACTTGTTGCGTTTGTGTGTATATGCAACTGTGTTCCACAGAATATACATAGAGATAAGAGGAGAACTTAAAGGAGTCAATTATTTCCCTACATGTGGCTCATGGAGATTGAACTCATGCCATAATGCTGGTCATCAAGTGCCTTTATTTCACTTCTCACCAACTTTATGCTCATAACTATTTTGATGGAAAGGGCAGTCATACACCAGTCACTCCATTATCACTGTGAATGAATGTCTCTTTGTACACTGTTTGAAATGTACTTTTATTGTGTTTTAGTGTTTTGTGTGATGGAACTGGAGATTGAACTCAGAGCTCTGTGAATTCCTGGCTAGCTCTCTGTCATTGTGGTACTTCCTAGCCCTTAGGTTGGTTTTATGATAATGAGGTAAGTAAGAAGTCCAAAGAAGCTTGTGGAGTTCACTCCTTAAGTTCAGATGTGACTCAGTAGTTATTGTCGTGTCCAGTATATATATGATTGTGAACCTTTGACATAAGAACTGGTTATAAATACCATTTGGACCAAATTCCTAATTTCTTAGTCCTGTCTGCGTTGCATCTTTTTGAAGATCATTTTACACAGCCTATGTTGCATTTGAGTGTGATGGAAAAGTAGAAACATACTACTTTTACTTTTAACAAAAGTAGAACATACTAGATTTTCACTGTGGCCATGGTGAAAAGGAATTATAGTAAGTAGATATCACTGCCCAATGGTTTACACTCTGGACCCTTTACTAAACATTTTTAAAGTAGCCATTAGAGTGACAAGACAGAAGTTCGAGGAGTTGACTTCAAGTGTTTGGGATTTCCCTGCTGGACATGTCTTCTGATTTTTTAGTTTTAAGTAGGTAAATGGATGTTTTCCACATGAGCATGGCTGGGATAGAGCTGGCACAGCATGGATGGGCATGGGTTCATTTCCGATTCCTCATATGTTTTTCTTCTCCCCTTTTGTTTGCCACATCTCCTAAGTCCTCCATGTTGGCATTTAGTACTGGTTCTGAAGCAAGACAGTATGGAAACTCTTATATTAGACTGTACACATGACAAATGCCTGTAATTTCCGGTGGAACTATTTTATGAGGGCTTCTGTCTCTGAAAAAGGGGAACTGAAACAGCTCAATTAGCAATTGTTTTGAGCATTCATTTTTTTGGACCCAAGGATATTTGGATAATTTTACAGTTGGCATTAGCTGTAGTCATTACTGAATGTCTCTTGCATAAATTATGGCATATTCAAAATGTGAAAATTCTCATTTCGGCAGTAGCAACTCAAGTGGAAAACTGAAAATCCCTAAACAGAAAATTAGCAAACATTTGTTCTGTCAGATCTCAAGCATGTGGTGTTATGTTCCTCCCCTGAAGAAAATTACCCTGGCCTTCCAGCTAAGGCATGCAGCTATTTTACAACATCTCACGGGAAAGTCACCCCATGGCAACCAATGAGTCAATTGTTTAATCATGAAAGACAAGGGCTTAAATAAGAGAGATAAAAATGTCTTCAGGAACAGTAGCTGGGTACCCTGGGCTTTGGAGAGAGCTTTGCATAATTGAGCCCTGCTCAATAGTCTGAACATCAGTGATGTAGAAATGATGTAGGTTAAGGGTGGAGTACATGCAAAAGTTACCTTTTCACAGGAGGCTTGTTTCCCATCCCAGTATCACCTTGTGGTCCATGAGTTGGTATTACTCAGTTTGAACCAGAAGTATGGACAAGATGAAAGTTCTAAATATCAGGCAGTTTGCCCTTTTTCCAAGAAAAGGAAGAGAGAGAGAGAGAGAGAGAGAGAGAGAGAGAGAGAGAGAGAGAGAGAGAGAGAGAGAGAGGAGAACACAGGCAGGCAGACAGACATGAAAATAGATTGTCTGCTGATACTGTTTCCACACAGTATTAATCCCCTCCCTTCTTCTTTTGAAAGTTTTTTAAAATTGCTTTTGTGAGTTTGATTATTACAGAAGTTATACATGTTAATATTTGTTAAAAACTTAATGTTATAGGCTTTATTTTAAAATACTTGCAAAGAAATGCTTCTTCTTTTAAATGAGAACATAAAATTTTTCCTTTAGTTTTTGCTATTTTGACAATGCTAAAATTATTAAGAACGAACTAAGTAAATCCCTGCTTTAGCATAAAAGACCTGAATTATAAAGTTCAGGGAAATGACAAGAGTAGAGTGTGTGTGCTAGTGTTGACTTTTTGTTTTGCAGTTTTATTTCATTTTGTTTTGTTCAACATCAAAAGTCAAAGCTGTGTAATAAATGTTTTTTTTTTGAGACAGTTGAGCAGAAGAACTTTTGTTTTTCTAGAAGTCAAGAGGCACTGGGCCTGAATATGAGACACCAGAAGGAAGTGGCCACAGCTTTAGCTGCAGAAAGTCCTGTTTTCCCATCCCTGCTACAATTTCCAGTATGAGGATGCAATTGGGAGAAATTTCAGCAAATATGAAGAAAGAATTTGTAGGTAGAAATAACCCAAATTATTCAGTTTTGAGTGAAGTCAGGAAGATGAACCAAGATCCCATCTTTCCTTTCCTTGACAGAGCGAGCACAGCCACATGTGTAAAGTGTATCTAGATCTTGTCTCTAGGAGTCAGAGGAATTGAGGCAGCGTCCTGAGCATTTCTCATGCTCCAAGGTACAGCAGTGAGAGAGATCAGCAGAGGAGATGTGAAGAGGAAGAACCTGAGTAGTATCTCTCAGGATGCCATAATGCTTCAGGGATGCTTGCAGACCTGCAATATTCCTGGACCATTACTTCATAGACCTAAGCCACAGCCCCAAAGGGCTGAAAATCCTGAATTTCCAAATCTCAAGCCTGAATTGATTGGCATTTCCCTTGAATGGGCTTAATACATCTGGAAATGTACTAGATAAAATTTCTATTACCTGGTAAGGAAGTAGATATTTGAGTCAGAAAGTAAGGGCAGTGGGAAAAAATAGTGTTAGGAAAATTGGATTTTTTAATATTTGTGTTTATGACCTTTAAAATTTACAGTAACTTGAATTGGGTTTAATATCCATATGGATATTCGTATATATGGCTGAAATAGGTACATCCCACTAAAATCCTTCCAAGCTCTCTCTTTGCCCCAGGGCAATGGTGCAATTTCCTCCACATCCAGAGGCCCTACAAAATTCAATTTATTCTTTTAACGGTGCTTATCACTTCTCATAGTTTTCAGTGTTTATTTATTTATTATAAATGCGTCATTTGTGAATTGTACAATAGACTAGAAAGGGTAAGTTACTGATAAATGGTGAATCCAAGTTGTACTTTCACATTTTCTTACACATATTCTTAACACATTAACTTTCGTTACTTTAGAGGTTCCCATTGCTAGTGGTATAGAACCACCCTAGGCAACTTTAAAAACTACAAAGGCAATGACTCCCTTAGAACCACATAAATCAGTGCCAGACAGCCTATTCTCCCTTGCATGACTCTGAGCTTTCTTCCTTGCCTTTCTCTGGGCAAAACTTCACTCTCTCCTTCCCTTCCTCCATCTCTTTGCTCTCCGTACCTTTCCTGTTGGCCCAGTGTCTTACACCATATAACCTCTGCCTTATCTCATTCCCCATTTTGTTCCTATGACTGATATAGTCTAAACTTCACCCCATTAACTTTTCAGGTAAACTAGACACAGGATAGCCAGCACATAATTACAATATTGAGACTCATATGATGGGAGAACTTTTGAGTAATTGATTTCCAACTCTTGTATTCTTTTATTACTTTGGAGACCAAAAATGAGAATATGCTTTTGCATAGAAGATAAAAACATTGGAGGTAGAAATCTTAGCCTGCAACATCATGACAGTCATCAGCTTTTGAGATGCAAAAAAGTTGATTTCTATTTGTTTATAGTGAGTCTAGGAAATATAAAAGAGGACTCTGTTACCTAAGTACCTCTGGTAGTTGGAATAGGAATGGCCTTCATAGACTCATGTGTGTGAATGTTCACCCATAGGGAATGGCAATATTAGGAGGTATGGCCTTGTTGGAGGGAGTGTGTCAGTATAGAGGCAGACTCTGCAGTCTCATATGCTCAAACTAGGCCTAGTGTAGCAGTCTCCTTCTGCTGCCTGTGGATCAAGATATAGAACTCTTAGCTCCTTCTCCAGTACCATTCTGCCTGTATGCTTCCATGCTTCCCACCATGATTATAATTGACTAAACCTATGAAACTGTAAGCTAGCCCCAAACAAATGTTTTTCCTTATAAGAGTTATTACAATCATGGTGTCTCTTCAAAGTAATGGAAACCCTAACTAAAATGGAAGTTAGTACCAGGGACTGGGGTATTGTGATCATGTAGGCCTGATCATGTTTTTGTTTGGAAGAATGTGGACTTTGGGACTTAGGATTAGAAAAGAAGTTGAATGTTTAAGTAGGTCTTATGGGCCATCCTTGTAGGAACATAGAATAGAGTGGTGCTGAGGGTGGTTCAAGATGTTTCAGAGGAGAAAAATATTAATATGTGGCCTAGAGACTATCTTACAATATTTTAGAAAGGAATGTGGATGCTTTTTGTCCTTGTCCAAAAAGTCTATCAGAAGCCAAAATGAAGAGTTTGGATTAATTCCATTGGCAGAAGAAATCTCAAAATAGCCTAGTGTAGACTCTGTTGTGTAGTTATTGTTCACTCTTATGAGTATAGTTATTGTTCACTCTTATGAAGATCTATAATTAAAAGGAGCATGCTGAGCAAGGGAGTGTAGAAAATGTGCAATTTGAGGAGAAAACAATCACTAGGAAGTAGAATGGATCTAAGTCCTGTGTTCAAGGAGACAGTTTAAAAATGAAATAATGGGAGTGGTAACTTCAGGGTAAGACACCATCCAGCCAAGATTTCAATTTATAAAAAGGAATTAAAGAAAGGCTTAGGTCCAGGCATGGTGAGTGAGGTATACATTTAATTATAGCACTCAGAAGGCAGAGACTGGTGAATCTCTAAGGACAATCTGCTCTACAAAGCAAGTTTCAGGCGCACCAAGCTTACATGATGAAGGAAATAACCAAAAACAGATAGCTGGAAAAGATGTAAGTGAATGAAAGGGGCCATGTTTCAGCCCCAGCAAGCAGCAGAACTTGGCAGCTTTGACCACATGGTTCTTGTTTTAAAGTCAAGACTAGAAGAAAGGGGTTATGGAATCTACCTCCATGACCAAGGAAAGCTGATGAGACCAGGCATGTGTTAGGCACTTACCTGAATGGAGTTGAATATATGAAGAGATGTTTGATATCAGACATGGAGATGTGGAGCTTGAAGTTTATACAGCTTGGTTTTGGTCTTACTTTTTTTTTCCCCAGTGTCTCCTCACTGTGCTCCCTTCCCTATATTTTGGAAAGATTATAGATACCCTTTTTATTATATGTTGAAAATGGGTGGTTTGCATTTTGATTTTGATTTTACAGGACATTACAGTTAAGAGATTATATGAATCTCAGAAGAGACTTTGAACTTTGGACTTCTAAATAAATTTAAGATTGTTAAAGACTATGGGAACTTTTGAGGTTGGGTTCAATGCAGTTTGCATTATGTTATGGCTACAAGCCTATGGAATCCAGGAAATGGAATGTGGTGGTTTGAATAGGAATGGCTCCCATAGACTCATGTGTGTGAATGCTTGGCCCATAGAAAGTAGTGGTATTATTAGGAGATGTGGCCTTGTTGGAGGAAATGTGTCACTGTGGAGGCAGGCTTAGAGGTCTCATTTACTCAAGCTAGGCCAAGTGTAGCAGTCCCCTTATGCTGCCTGTGGATCAAGATGTACAACTCTCAGCTCCTTCTCTAGTATTGCATCTGCCTGTATGCTGCCATGCATCCTGCCATGAGAGTAATGGACTAAACCTCTGAAATTGTAAGCCACCTCTAATTAAATGGTTTTCCTTATAAGAGTTGCCATGGTCATGGTATCTCTTCACAGCAATAGAAACCCTAAATAAAACAGCACTTTCTTTGACAATCTATACTTAATTTAAGTAATTATAACAGCCAGTTCATTGGCAGGGACTGCATCTCTGTGTGGTGTGCGTGTGTGTATGTATGTGTGTCTGTTTTTTAGCTTTCAGAATTGATATCCAAATGTATATTCATTGCATGAAGTTGGAATACGGGACAATAAACAGGAAGAAGGAATAAACAGAGATTTTTTGATGATTCTGAGTCTTCCTTTCATGTCCCCAATGTTTAATTTCTGTTATGTCTAGATTCTTCATCTTGGAAACTAATAGAAAGCTTAAGTCTTAGCAAGTTATCTACAGTCTGTATCTTGGATCCTAGAACCTGTGTTTGCTTTTGAAGGTATGAGGCAGTGGTTATATAGTTGCTTAAATGCAGATCCAATCTTGTCTGCCTTATGTATTAGCTGTGTGCCTGTGAGCAAGTGCTTCCTTTCTACCAATCTTATTTCCTCAGTTGTCAAGTTGGTATGATTTTTTAATATAGGCATTTTTCCCCAGCTACAACATGATCAAAACCAACTTATTAAAATTTAACATTTTATTATCTTTTATTACAAAATATCGTTTTTGGTATGGCATTCCTTATACACTACGTTTTGGTAGTGTACACTACTTCTCCTCCCCTCCACCTCTCTCCTAGCTTATACTCTTTTGTCGCTTGTGGTTCTGTTCTTACTTTTATAAAGCATGTATTTATGAATGGGGAAAAAGAGGCTCCAATTCAGCTGTTAAAAACAATGACATTATGAATTTTGTAGGCAACTTGACAATATCATTCTGAGTGAGGCAATGCAGATCTGGAAAGACAAGTATAAGTATGTACTTACTTATAAGTGGACATTAGCCAGAAATTTCAGGATAACCATCCTACAATTTATATACCCCAAATACCTGGGTAATAAGGAGGTTCCAAGGGAACTAAATAATCATCAGAAGTGGATAGAGAAATGGATAGGAGGGGGTAAGGTAAGGAAGGAAAAGGGGATGGTGATCATGTGTGGGGAGAGAGGAGGTGGGAGATTGTAGGACCATGAAAGGCAGCCTGATTTCTGGTTGCGCTAGGTTTGAAACCCTGGTCACCCAGCAGGTGATCCTGCAGGGTTCCCTTTAAGGGAGGGTAGGCATTCACCAACCTCTTAGACTTCAGGCTCCTGACAGGAAGCTGCAGCCCTCCATAGATCTGTGCCTTTCAGCCACATAGGACAACGCACCCTAGCCCCTCCACAGGTAGAGGGTATGACTATAGGTCGGAGAGACTCAAGACAGATCTCCATTTTAATGGGGTACCTAAAGGCCAAAGGGGTGTAGCCAATTAAACATTCCTCTCTAGATTCTCGGGGGCCATCTGCAGACCATTCCACCTGGGTATCCAGCCCATGTGCAGTCACCAAAGGTAGACGTTGATGTGGATGTCAGGAAGTACATGCTGACAGGAGCCTGATATAGCTGTCTCCTTAGAGGTCTGCAAGAGTCTGACATATTCAGAGGCAGATGCTCACAGCTACCCATTAAACTGATCATGGGGTTCCCAATGGAGAAGATAGAGTGAAGGCTGAAGGAGTTGAGAGGATTCGTGACACCATGAGGAAAGCAACAATCCCAACCAACCAGAGCCCCCAGGGTCGAAACCACCAGCCTGGGAGCGCTTAGGGAGGGACCCATGGCTCCAGCTATATATGCAAGGGAGCTATATATAAGTGGGAGAAGAGATCCTTGGTCCCATGAAGGCTGGATGTCGTGGGGGGGTATTGAGGGTGGGGAGGTGAGGTATTGGGGGAGGGTGGGTGGGGGTACACCATAATAGAGGCAAGAGGAGGGGGGAAGGGATAGGGAGTTCCTGGGAGGGAGGGGGAAAATGGGGTAAGGGGAAAACATCTGAAATATAAATAAAATTTCCAATAAAAAATAGTTTACAAAAAAAAAAAAAAAAAGAAAAAAGAAAAAAGAAAAAGGTATTTAACCTCAGGCCCACCCTGAGGAAACTGAGGTATAGTTTTCATCTACTTTTTACCATGACAATAAACATCTTAAGACCATGGACTGTTTCTCTTCTTTGAAATCTGCTGTGGGGAACAGTGAAGCAGGCCTTCATCCACAGAGCCTCTACCTAATCTTCCGTAGAAAAACTCTGCATTCCCAGCCATGGAAACCACCAACCCAGGCAAGCAAACTGAGCCAGCTGTGACCAAACCAAGTGAGCCACCTAGACCAAGACTCTCATCCCTGTGTGGCATACCCCCTCTCCCCTTCGGCTTCCAACCCTTACTCCCCCACTTCATTTTCAGCCCTTCCATGTTCCCCCAGAGGCTCCTGGGGGGCTCAAGAGCCTGAAAACCAGCCAGTCCCCAGCCACCTTTTGGCCTGGGGACCCCCAAGCCAAGAGCTCTGGCTCCCTGCAGGACCTCAGACTGGGCTCCCCATCCCAAGCAGGTCCTATAATTTCACATAGCCCCGATGCCCACTATGCCCCTCTGTCTCCATGAGAGGCCCTTGTCCTGTGGCAAGACAGCCAACCAATGACTGCAAGTCAGAGGGGTCAAGGACACCACAAGAAGACCCACATGTTAACTAACCTGGGACCGTGGGGTATCACAGAGCTTGGGCCACCAACTAGAAAACTTGCAGGAGTTGTATCTAGACCTCCTGCACAATAATAGCAAATTCGCAGCTTGGTCTTCATGTGCTTCCCCTAATAAGTGAGCAGGGACTGTCTTGTTTCTCTGTTCCGTGCCATTGGATCCCCTTGCCCCTACCTAGACTGCCTGTTTGAGCCTCAGTGGGAGAGGATGTGCCTTGTTCTGCTTAAAGGAGATGTCCCAGGGTGGGGTAGTACCCAAGTGATGCTGCCCTTCCCTGAGAAGAAGGGGAGGGGACAATGAGGGGAGGAACTTATAAGGGTGGGACTAGGAAGAGAGGAATGAAGTCGACTGTGATATAGATGTAAAATGAAAAATAAAAAAGTAAACTAAAAAGATAGTAAGCATTTACATAATTATTCAAAAAATTGTTGCCTTCATGTCTGTTGGCCATCACTGTTTCCAGGATAAACCTACAACTCTCTTTCCATGTCAGTTTATAATTGCCACCCAAATTTGTACAATTCAATTTTAAAATCTTCATTAATTTCATGACAAGTTTAACAGGATCAGTATTTCTATAAGTCATCTTATTCAATATGCATATGCAGAAAATAAAGAATTGAAAGACTTGATTCCAAAACACTTTTGACCAGTTGAACACATAAAAAGCATTATTTGTGCAACCAAATATTAATATTTTAAAGCTCAAAATATGAAGAAACAAATGTAAGATATTGGCAGAGTTAAAATGTGACAAAATCCATTTATGGGACTAAAAACCAACATTTCCTTTAGAAGCAGAATCCAAAAATTTATAAATGTATGTCTTTTAAATGGACTGAAATCACTTGCTTTTTTTTTCACATTTTAAAACATTTTTTTTATTTTTAACTTTTTTTTAAATGTTAATCAAAGGCTTTGTAAGTTTGGTAATGCTCAATAACAAGATGCCCATACAATCAGAAGTGTAACCCAATACCCAAGCTAGATATACCAACTATCTTTGACTGGCAGAGACACACGAACATCTGCCTCCATGTCTCCCCCCCCCCCACCCTGTCTCCTAGCTCCTCCTCTCCTTTTCCTCCTTCTCTCCTTTCTCCTCCTCTTCCTCTCCTTACTTCTCCCACCTTAGCTCCTCCTACATATCACCCTTCCTGTTAAAATAAAACTTTTCTCTCAAAATACAATTAGAGCATAACTATACCAATTTGTATCAGTAAGGTACAAGATAGACCTAATACCCAGTCCACCATTTTGTTGACTAACCAGAACCTCTGTTATCTCTCCTAACTAAAAGACTTTGTTCTG
The DNA here is from genome assembly GCA_021653895.1 of Mastomys natalensis. Taxonomy (NCBI): domain Eukaryota; kingdom Metazoa; phylum Chordata; class Mammalia; order Rodentia; family Muridae; genus Mastomys; species Mastomys natalensis. The sequence goes on from JAJTUV010000744.1 coordinate 120,241, forward strand.
AACCTGGCTTTTTTCTTGGCTTTAGAATGAATGTCAGCTGAAAACTATCCTCTCAAAGTAAATAGCCAGGATTGGCTATGAGACTATAAGGCTTCAACCCTGTCAGAAATCCAGAATGACTGAATTAACTGAAATTATAGGAAGCACAAAGCATAGCTTCTAAAACTTAGCCAATTTATGGAGACCGCTGAACACCTGGACAGTCCCTATACTACAAAATGTTGGAACATCCGATCATCAGCTTTCTGGCCCAGGATCATCTGACAGACCTAGTGATGCAGAATTATTAAGGGCTGATTACTCTGTCTTGGTAGATATAATAAGTTGACTATTCTGCAAGTGTGTCCTTTCAGGACAGCAATTTATCTGCAGATGAAAAGAGGCAATCCTTGCCTAGTGGTTGTCTCCCCACAACTGGAGTAATTCCAAACATGCTCAATTTCTTCTTAGAACCCAAGACAGGAAGCTTTCAGGAGCAGACAGATCTCTAATCAAAATGAACCTTAATACAGAAATGTTTGTAATGTCAATTCTGTGGACTTCTGATGTTTTGAAAACCAACTATCCGTGTAAGGCAATCTGGACTATTGTCTGTTAACTCCTCTCAGCCATTTCTAAATAAAATATCGAAAACACCCTAACAATAAACTCAGAGCCATGAATTTGCTATAGATCCTTAACTCACAGGCTAACCATCTCAAATCAGTTTAAAAAAAAAAGTTAAAGAAGGACTGTGTCTAAGCCTTGTATTCCTAAATGTGTTATATAGGCATAATGCCTATAAGAGTAACAATATTAATCTCACTTCTATATCAATAAGAAACTCATACCAATGAAAACCTTAAATTTGAAATCAAAGTAAATTTTGTACCATTTAAGAAATTATAACTTCAGCTTAATAACAGTTATACAGATTTCTACCAATAGGTTATGACTATGCAATAAATCCTAGCTACTCCTCCCTGTTCCAACAAAACCACTACTTTTTCCTAGAAAGACAGCCCAATATTAACCACCTCAGTCCCCAAGCCCAGGGAATAGGGGCGCCGACTCTTCATTAACTTCTTCAAGTTGATTATGGGCATTGAGATATTAGAAGAGGGGCTGGGGGAAGAGTAAATTGATAAGCCTCTGATGTCTGTGTCTTCGCTGCATCCAGCTGAGATTCCAGGACATCAGAGGTTTGAGCAGGTCTGCTTAGCATGCTTGATGAGTATATACACCAAGGTTGTGTATTCTGCAATATACAATTTGCAAAACAAATTTTAGTATCAAGATATTTTTTGTTTGAATTTTGGAATCTTGTCTTCTGGTGGCCTGTTTCTATCATATCTAATCCATATAATTCTGGGAGTTTCTATGAGAGTGTGCTCCCACATCCTCCCATTCCTGCCTCCCTGCTCTCAAATTCCCCAAAACTAGGGAATCCAAACTATCAGGCACCAAGGCCCTCCACTTCCACTGATGCCTGACAAGGCCACCCTCAACTACCAATTCACAGGTGGAGCCATGAGTCCCTCCCTTTATGTTCTCGGGCTGGAGGTTTTAGAATGGCTACTCCAGCTTGTTTCTTAGGACCATTTGCTTGAAAAATTGTTTTCCAGCCGTTTACTTTAAGGTAGTGTCTGTCTTTGTCACTGAGGTGGGATTCCTCCTGTATGTAGCAAAATGCTGGGTCCTGTTTATATATCCAGTCTGTTAGCCTATGTCTTTCTATTGGGGAATTGAGTCCATTGATGGTAAGAGATATTAAGGAACAGTGATTGTTGCTTTCTGTTATTTTTTTGCTGGATATAGTAGCTTGGGCTGGCATTTGTGTTCTCTTAGGGTCTGTATGACATCTGTCCAGGATCTTCTCACTTTTATAGTATCTGGTGAGAAGTCTGGTGTAATTCTGATAGGTCTGCCTTATATGTTACTTGGCCTTTTTCCTTACTGCTTTTAGTATTCTTTCTTTGTTTTGTGAATTTGGTGTTTTGATTATTATGTGGTGGAAGGTATTTCTTTTCTGGTCTAGTCTATTTGGCGTTCTGTAGGCTTCTTGTATGTTTATGGGCTTCTCATTCTTTAGGTTAGGGAAGTTTTCCTCTATAATTTTGTTGAAGATATTTATTGGCCCTTTAAGTTGGGAATCTTCACTCTCATCTATACCTATTATCCTTAGGTTTGGTCTTCTCATTGCGTCCTGGATTTCCTAGATGTTTTGTGTTAAGAACTTTTTGCATTTTGCGTTTTCATTGACAGTTGTGTCAATATTTTCTATGGTATTTTCTGCACCTAAGATTCTCTCTTCTGTCTCTTGTATTCTGTTGGTGATGCTTGTATCTATGACTCCTGATTTTTTTCCTAGGTTTTCTATCTCCAGGGTAGTCTCCCTTTGTGATTTCTTTAATGTTTCTACTTCCATTTTTATGTCCTGGATGGATTTGTTCAATTCTTTCACTGTTTGGTTGTGTTCTCTTGTAATTTTTTAAGGGATTTTTGTGTTTCATCTTTAAGGGTTTTTACCTGTTTACGTGTGTTCTGAAATTCTTTGAGAGTGTTATTTGTGTCCTTCTTAAAGTCCTCTATCATCATCATTAGAAGTGATTATAAATCTGAATCTTGTTTTCCTAGTGATATGGAGAATTCAGGACTTTCTAGTGTGGGAAAACTAGGTTCTAATGATGCCAAGTACCCTGTGTTGCTGATGCTTATGTTCTTGTGCTTGCCTTTCGCCATCTGGATCACCTTAGCTACCTGCCCTGTCTCTTACTGGAGCCTGTCTTTCCTATTATCTTGGTTGTTTCAGAACTGTGTTGGGTGGGTGTTACTATTGGGGTTAGAGCTAGGGCCCAAGATCTGCTCGAGCCCAGACTGGAAGCAACCAGTGCCGTGAGCAGGAGTGAATTCCTGGGTCCTAGTGGGTCCCAGTTACTCCCTGTTTGGGGTGGGTGTTGCTGTCTCCTTACCTAAGATGCTGCCCGGGTTAGAGCTCCTGGGAGGCCTACTTCCTCTGTGTTTTGTGAGACTGGGTACAGAGCTTGGGCCCAGACTGGAAGTTGAAATCACTTTCAGTGTAAGAAAAAAACACCATGTAGTCATGAGATGCTATTTGCCTGGGTGAAACACTTCTTGTAGCCCACTTCTGGAAATTTTTGAAAGATTCTGTCCTTAGGGACTTGTGTACTGTACTGAGTCCATTGCCTAATGACCACATCAGAAACATCTTTGCCCAGACTCTCTTTCTCCCTCCCTCATTTGTCATTTCAAACAAGTTTTGCTGAGTTGATGATAGCTGTGTATCCAACATGATCTTAATTGGTTAAATGTTCACATCACTTAAATAGTTTGCCTCATGTTTGATTTCTAAGACTTTATTATTCTTGGAATTATGTCAGGGTAAGTGCCAAGAACTGCACTGGACTTCATTTCTTAGCCCTGATTAGGTAACCCCCTGTGGATGATTATAGCTTCATTGTTTAATTGACTCTATTTGACAGCCTGACAGTGTGATTCTCCTCTCAAGGAAGTTGTCTACATACTGAAGTAACTTGCAGTAGAACTCAAGACAGATTGGGAAATGGTAGCCAACAAGCCTTTTTCCTGAACCAACCTCTGGCAGATCTGTCCAGTCTCTTGACATAGTGATAAGCCATTGATATCTACAAACTTTGTCTCTTGGGAAGCATGTAATTGAGCTACAGAAAAAAATTCTTAATGTTGTAAGTTTACAGTTTTGGGTTAGGCCACATTCATAGCTTCTTGGTGCCACATGTAAATTGTAGGCTGTAGATTGAACATGATGCGTGGGAGCTGAAGTCATACCTGACTTTGAGGGGGCTCTTTCTCATGACATTCAAAGGTGAGCAAATACTGAGTAAAGAACGCACCTGAGAAACATGTGATTGGACTCAAAGCTCAAGCAAGCCTTATGTGAAGAAAAACTAAATAGTTTTACCTAAATATTAGTGTACCCCTCTTTCTTCCTAAACCTGATATAGCTGGGGCATGGAAGGAAGAAAGGCCTTGTAGGCTTGCCCAGACTTATCTAGTTTCATTTTTGCACATTTCTTTCACTACCCAAGTGGAATGATCAAGAGAGGTCAATCAGTATGTGATTCTAAAGGAGTGAGACTAAGGAGAATAGAATTGATTTCACCTGGAATGCCCAATGCACATAATGTGTGGCATGTGTGATAATTATGTAGAAGACAGCCAGTGATATGGGACCACCTAGTAACAGAAGCACTTACAAGCATGAGCTCCCTGTGAAGCTTCTGTGGCTGCTGACAGTGTGATAGACATTCTGTATGGAGTTCAATGACATCACCCAGTGTTTCACCCAGGCAAATAGCATCTCATGGCTACATGGTGTGTTTTCTTACACTGAAAGTTATTTCAATCCATTTAAAAGACATACATTTATAAATTTTTAGATTCTGCTTATCCTCACAGGGTAGAATTTTGGAAGCTAAAGTGTGTGTTGATATTTGTTGCCCTTCAGTAATTTTGGCTTCTTGCCATGCTGGGATCTAGGGTAAAATAGAAGTCTTCTTGCTTCTCCCTGTCTGCCTCTGTCTCTCTGTCTCCCTTTCAACATTTACATATTCTCTCTCTCTCTCTCTCTCTCTCTCTCTCTCTCTCTCTCTCTCTGTCTCTCTCTCTCTCTCTCTGTATACTGTGTTGTTCTATTTCTATCAATCAATCAGTATTATGGACTGAATGACTATAGTTTATTTGTAGGTTATAGGATTAAGATTGTTTTATATATTCTTATCTTCTTCTTTACACACACACACACATACACACACACATACACACAGAGAGAGAGAGAGAGAGAGAGAGAGAGAGAGAGAGAGAGAGAGAGAGAGAGAGAGAGAGAGGGGCAGATACAACTCCATAATTTAATTCCCCAAACAACTGTAACTATTCCACTTTCTAATAAAGTTAAGTAATTCCTTTAAGACTTTTTCTCATAACGTTAGGAGTTTAACCCTTGTTTTCTGCCTCATTCATAATTCTAATAGAGTACAAAAGCTTCCTGTGGAATTTTTATCCAATCCCTTATCAAGATCAATTCACTGGGACTTTGTGGATGCCTATAAATCAAAAAACAGGATGAAAGGCTCCCAAAGAAGGGAGGTTCAGACATGTTATAGATGATAAAATGTAACTTCTCTTTATTTGAAAGTTTCCTAGCCAGGCAGTAGTGACACACAAATTTAGTCCCAGCACTAGGCAGAGACAGAGGCAGAGAGGCAGAGAGGCGGAGAGGCAGAGAGAGAGGCAGAGAGGCAGAGAGGCAGAGAGGCAGAGAGGCAGAGAGGCAGAGAGGCAGAGAGGCAGAGAGGCAGAGAGGCAGAGAGGCAGAGAGGCAGAGAGGCAGAGAGGCAGAGAGGCAGAGAGAGAGGCAGAGAGAGAGCAGAGAGGCAGAGAGAGAGCAGAGAGGCAGAGAGAGAGCAGAGAGGCAGAGAGAGAGCAGAGAGGCAGGGAGGCAGAGAGGCAGAGAGAGAGCAGAGAGGCAGAGAGAGGCAGAGAGGCAGAGAAGCAGAGGCAGAGAGGTAGGTAGATTTCTGAGTTTGACATCAGCCTGGCCTACAGGATGATTTCCATGACAGCAAGGAACACACAAAGAAACATTGTCTTATAAAACAAAACGAAAACCTAACAAAAAGTATCCTTATTGCATATGTGTACATGAATGTTGTATGCATGTATGTACATATGTTCATGTGTATGAACCTGTGCATGCAGGCATGCACCCATGAGTATGTGTATGAAGGTCAGAGGCTGATTCACAGTGTCTTTATTATCCTCCACCTTTGTTTAGACCAGGTTTCAAACATACACTGAACCTGGAACTTGTCTTTTTGGGACTAAGCTGGCCAGTAGGCTCTGGTGATCCTCCTATTTCTGCTTCGCCAGCATGGAGATCGAAGGCACAGGCTGCCTTCCCAGTATTTTGCTTGGGTGATGAGCAGCATATACAGGTCCTCATGCCTATGTAGCAAGCACTTCACTCACAGAGCCATCTTCTCCCTCCCACCTGTTTATCTTCTAAAGCTAGATTTCTCTGAATATACTCATAGGAATGGGGAAACTTATTATAATTCAGGCTCTACTGTCCACAGAGAGACAATTTATATGTTGTGTGGCACCAGCTCAGGCATGCTTCTTCTGATTCATCTGAAGGGCACTGAAGGGGAGTCACAGCCTTTAATATTCCTCCACAGTCTCGCTGCTTGTTCAGGTGGCTTTATGGTCTCATTTCGGCCTGGCTACCTTCCAGAAGGATTTACTCCAGTGTTTCTGGAAAGGTCACTGTGAGGCTGAGGTGAAGGCGGGCTCAAGGTCCAAAACAAGATTTCTACTTGTCGAAGAAGGTAGCCGAGGGGAGTGGAAGGGCCAATGCCTAGGCTAAGTGCTGCCCCATCTCTCTAGTGGCTGCTTTAGCAGTCATTGCTAATTGATTTTTTGGCTGCATTTGCATATAGTCTCAGCAATACTGTCACATCACTCTTGTCACAGTTGAGTTATAATCAACTGACCACAGTCATCACTCAGTCGAAGACTATTACTTCCTACTCTGGAAAACAGAGCATGCACGGCATAAGGGTATGCTTGTCTGAGGCAGGGTCTGTGCACAGGGTGTGACACCACCGCTATCAGATCCCATTTCAGTTTCTGTCATCATCCCAGGCTGACCATGACACTGGTCCCTTTTCTCTGTTTCTGCTCCAGTTTCTCCATATTGTCTTTAGCTCACTTTATAAATAAGTGAATACAGTAAATGCATCAAGGTGAGAAAGACCTGATTAGGTCAGAGGCTAGAGAACAAGGGACTGGGGAAATGACTCACTGGGTTAAAAGTGTTTGCTGTGCAAACATGAGGATCTTAGTTCAAATCCCAAGGATGCATTCATAAAATTGGGCATGGCAAACAAGCCCATAAAGCCCTAGTGCTGTGGGAGAAGAGAGAAGATGTTTGCTTGAGTTTACTGACTGCCAGTCTGCCTCCAGGTTTAGTTAGAGACACTATCTTAAAAGGTCAAGTCATAGAATAATAGATCAGGGTACATAATGGCCTCTCTGCATTCATAAATATACTTACCTGCACATATACTGTATACTCACATAAATATATGTACCCAATACATTAATAAAAGTGTGATGTTTACCATTCTCAACCACAATACTTATCATCAAGATCATGTGACATCATCCCCTGTGGCTATAACATCCTTCAGGAAAGTAGTATTTGAATTAAAAACTTTGGAACTCACATGAAAGGGTAAGCATTTATGAATATGGTGCTTCATTGTTACACTTGACCCTTTGCTCTTCATTTGATAGTCACTGAGTAAAGAACGTTGCTGTAGAAAAGAAAAAGAAGTGAATTTATAGACATCTTGAGAGATAGACATCTTGTCTACTGAGCCACTAGCAGATGAAAAGAGGGAGATTGGAGGTGAAAGTGTGATTCATGGTATTGAGTGGGAGAACAAAAGTTTCCTTTTGTTTGCAGAGATCCACTGTTAATAACTTACTTGTAACTGCGTGGAGGGCCATAAATGCTGTGAGTCCAATACCACTGTAATGCAAACTTTCAAGGCAATATGCAACAGCAGATAGGGACATTCTTCACTTTAAATCTCTTGCATTATAGCAGCAATTCCAAACAGCCTGAGCAGAAGGGGTTCTAGAACTGGAGTGGTCTGTGTCAGTCTAGCATTATACCCCATCTTTTCAGAATCACTCAGTATCACTCAGTTTGTGGTTGTCAGTCAAGAAGCCTGGAAGGAGAAGGGATCTATAAACTCAAAGAGATCAAACAGATCAGAGCAGATCCACTGCCACCCATGCTGTGAGTTCTGGATCCAGAGATAAAAGTTGAGGCTGCTGAGAGCTAACTTACTGCTCTGTTGACTGCTACCTTCAGGGCTAGCATGCACCACAGAGCAGCCATCCCTGGCCTTTGTTGGAGAAGTCTTTACATCCCTTATCTGCTCCCCTGTGGGCTTTGAGGCTGAGAAACAAAGTTCCTAACCCCAGGGAACTGCCTGAGTCCCTCTGAAGCTAGACTCCAAAAGACAAGTCTCAAAGGTAGCCCTGCAGAGTGCTCCCTGGAGTATCAGCACCTCTTGCTTTCCTCTTTCATTATGTGAAGGGAGTACTGGCCTATAGAAGGGAGTGCGGGGAGCCCCAGAGGTGAGTTCTCGCTACACTTCCCTGTTACTATCACCGGGTTTTCAAGGTAGTCTCTGGGGATCTCTGGCTTTGGGTGTTTTTTTTTTTTTTTTTTTTTTTATTTCTAATGATTTCATCAGCCATTCATATGTCTGTAATCTAAATGTAGAGAGAATGTCAAAGGCAGTGCAGGCCACTCAGTGTGGATGGAATTACCATGAGAGCTGCAGGCCTGACCTGAAACAGGAAAATCCACTTTCCCTCTCAAGAATAAGGAACTTTGTCTTTGGATGTAAAGTTTCTTTGTAAACTCTCCCCTGGCAGTTTTCATGAGAAGAAAATGTCATTTTTGTTAGTAATAGGTGTAAAGTTATAGTGCAGTTATCTTTTAAATGTCAGGAGTTTAAAAATACCAAAGGTAAACAAGGAGTTTGAAGGCAGGAGAAATTTAGGAAACTTACAAAGCAGTCAAGACGCTGAAATGGTTTTACTAGAAGGTAGACACTTGTTTCCTGGAGTCTTGGTGCTGGAGCACTGCCTTTGAACCAAAGGAACTCATGTCACTGACAAACAGGCTGGGACGAGTGTTTGCTGAAGTTCATTGTATCTATACATTTGTATCACAAACAATAGTAGTTTTCAGATTCTATTTGGAAATAGATTATCTATTCAATTACTGCTTATTTTCCAACTCCACTGACTATGGCTACATACACATCAAATCCTTCCCTCACACACCCAGACACACACACACACACCACATAGGTGTTTTAAGGAAAATAGAACTTTATAAATTATGATATCCAACAAGTATTTGCTAACATCTATCAAATATCAAGACATATTAGACACTGGGAATCCTGTAGGAAAACAAAAATCCCTATCACACAGCTTGTGTTCAATTCAATAGCAAGAAAGCTTAGAGGAAAGAATATATGTGGAAGATAGCGCTGGATAGAAGCCTGAAGGATGTAAACTCTAGAGAAATTTTGAGGCCTCTCCTTGTGTCTACACAAAAATATTAATCATGCAGATAAGATAAAGTTAGGAGGAGATTGAATGGAAAGTGATGCAGATATGACTAAGGAATTAATGGTGGGGAATAATGAAGAAAGGGACATGAGGGGTGCAACTAACCAGGACTATCAAAAGTGTAAAAATGGTAGGTTTCAGAGGAAAACAACTCCCATTTCTTTAGGATGGCTACTTGAAAAGAATAAGGAATATGTCCAGTAGACCTAACGACTTGCTATGTCCAGTTAGCTCCTGAAATAAAATTCAAGGATATAGAATATTGACAAACCAAAGTTAGCATGATGATTTTTCTTAAAATCCAGGTTAGGCTGCAATACATTTTACGATAGAATTCTATTTTAACTTTTCATTTCTTGTAGTTAAAGTTATTTCATTGGCTCTCCCCTCATATCCTGTTACTTCTTAATTAAGTTGTTGAAGTGACTAAGAAGTTTAAATAAAAAAAAATGTATTTGTTGAAGAGAATCTGCTTTTTTGAGGCATCTAATGATTGATTCTACTATGGTAGAGATATTGTACTCTCCTCAAGATGACAGATAATGAGAGACTTGTATGTGGCCCTTGTGTGATAATTAGATGATTTCTTCTCTCTGCCTCTGAGATGATGTTTTAGGTAAGCATGCTTTCCTAAATGCTAAACAATCAAGCCTTTTAAGGAGCCATGCAAGATGGATGTTAATATCATCTTATAATTGCCTTTCAAATGTTAGGGAAAATGCTGATTAAACTTTATATTATAGTTCCTAGTAGAGACGGATGGAAATTAAATATATATTTATCACTATTTTAATATCATAAACCACATCCCAGCAATCTATTCGAGCAGCAGGATAAATATGGGCTCCATTACTTTAAAGGTTCATCATTTATTTAAAAATGTCCTTGGAATGTCACCTGCTCAAATCATTCCTCTGCTGTTGTATAGTAAGTCTCCATGACTAGTTCTAATTATGGTCCCCGCAGTTCTCCAAATACTGGATAAATGTTCATCACTAAGAGTTCTTACTTATGCTGGCTCTGACTTAGTGAAGATGAGCATGAAGTATTGGTAGTGTGATTCTCTGTCTTACCTTGATGATAGAATAAAATCTACTAAGACTCACTTTTCCTCTTTGAAAAATAGGGAAATATAATGAGAAGACACATATGGCATACACTCTGACCACAACAGACACAGGAGAGCTGAGAGCAAGGCCAGCCATGGCAACTAAAAACAACTTGCCAGGGCCAATTTTATATCTAACAAGCTTTGTCTCCGAGCTCTACTTTGTAACACTGGACTCAGCTTCTAAGCAACTGTATTTCATTCTAGCACAAGTATTCTGAATGTCTGTGTCATATACAGTCATCTCATTGCAGCAAGTGGCTAATTGTGTATCCTGTTAAGACTCAAGTGTTTGAGCTGACAGCTAACAGCTCAGCTTTAGAAAAGGATCCTTCCATGGTTACTTGGCATGGATTTCTGGCTGATCCATTACTTACTGGATGTGTACCACTTGGCAGGATAGCTTCCCTGTGCCTCTGTTTCCTCATCATGTGATAGATGCAACAGAAGAGATGTTATAAAGTTTTAATGAAGAACAGAGGCCATTATTGAGCTTTTCATGTTATATTTGGCACAGGGTGATGTCTGTGTATTGTTATGTGTGTGTGCATGTGTGTGTGTCTGCATATATGTATGTGCTTTTATGTGCATTTATCTATGTATGTATCTCTCTCTCGATATATATATATCTACATATGTGTTTATGTGTATATGTATCATTGTGTACTTACCTATGTATGTGTATTTATCTCTATGTATATGTCTGTATGTGTCTGTGAATGTATACATGTGTGTATTGGTGTGTCTTTGTGTGTAGGTGTCTAAGAGTGTGCATGTGTGTATGTACCTGTGTATGTATGTATGTATGTATCCATGTATGTGTATATGTCTGTGTATTTATGTGTGTATATGTGTGTATATGTATATATATGTGTGTATTTATCTATGTGTGCTTATGTTTGCATATATGTCTATTGCCTTAAACTCATAAATATCCTTTAGTCTAAGCTTCTAAATGCTGGGATTATAGGCATAAGCCACAACAGCAGACAAAATTACCTTTTATACCACCTTTCAGCATATCATAATGGCTTCCTCCAATAGACAATAAAGATTAAAATCTCTTTGACCACCTCCATCCCCTGGTACCTGCACACATTTTATATAAGATCTCCCCATAATGTTAATAAGAAGTGGTCTTGCTATCATTTGTTATGCAATGTTTACATAGTGGTAATTTAGTATAGCACTGTTATGGTTATATAAACATATTCACATCTGAGTCATGTGACACACATAATTCATTTTCTTACTACTCTGGACTTTGTATTTGTCTTGCTTGTCATATTTCACTTAGTCATTTTCTAAGAAAATACAGTTTATTCATTTCATGTTTCTTGCCCACATTGTGTACTTTTCCTCTGAATAAAATTAGGCACATAAAGAATTTGCTTTAGTTTTCTCATTTCTCCAAGGATAGATGTTTATGTTAAGTAGTTTCATCTTCAGTCCTCAAAGAATTTTTAAGGGATCTAACAATCCACTCCCAGTTGTGACTCTGAGACACTATTGATACCAAATCTGATTCCTTGGCTTGCTTTTTTTTTTCTCATTTTGGTGACATGTGACTTCCAGCAACTTCCTGAGGAAAGAAATGTTGTAAACAAAACTTAAGGAACTTACCTGTCTAGAAATATCTCCACAATATCCCTACTTAGTCTTAAGGTTGATAGATGTATCAAGAAGTGTCTCCATAATACCCCACTCAGGTCCTGCATTGGCAGATTTCTTTAGAAATATACCTACAATAAGCACAATCAGTTCTGAGGTTGTAAATGTACAACAATTCTAAGTAAGAAATTTATTTTTCTTCCACAGTTTTTTTCCCATTGGCAATTCTTTCAGTTTCCAATGTTGTTGAGAAGTCTACTGCTATTTTATTTCTGGAATCTTCCTGGGAAGATTTTCTTGACTTCTCTCTTAGGAAGATTTTGAAATATTTTCCTTATTCCCAGTGTTCTAAATTTGGTGACTGTGTGGCTTGGAACTGGGCTCTCTACACGACTTAATGGCAGCTCTGCAGGTCAGAGTTTCCTCCTCATAGCTCAGTTGGTCAGTCTCCTCCCTCAGCAGTTATTCACTGCTTTTGTAACCGTGGGGAGGGGCCCTGCAAATCTTTTATGCTTTGACTTTTACAGACACATGAAGTTTATTTATTTCCTTAGGCTCAATGAACTTCTCTCCAGGAAGAGATGTTTTAATTCTAAGGAAATGACCACAGATATGGAAAGGAGAGAACTGACTTCATATAGCTGTCCTCTGACCTTGAAATGCATGTTATGCATGTTATGGTACCCTAGCCTCCTCCCTCAACACCGCCACACACAGAGACTATGTATACGCACACACACACACATATATACATATACATCATATACATATATATACAAAGGAAGATGCCAGACATTATGGCATATGTCTTTAATCCCAGCACTGAAGAGGCAGAGGCAGGCATAACTGTGAGTTCAAAGGTCTACAGAATGAGTTCCAGGATAACAACAGTCAGAGTTACACAGAACAACCCTGTCTTGAAAAGGAAAAAGAAAGGTGGAGGGAGATATCCTGCATTTTTGTATGGTTGGATGATGTTGCTTCTAGATGATATTCTGTCATATAAAAAACCCAGGAGCAGGCATGGGGTATCTTCTTTTGTCAGAGAGGCTGAAGGAAATGTTGTCTCTTCAATAGTAAAGGCTTTTATCATTTATCTTGATTACCACCAGAACTAAATGAAAAGACCCTATGACTAAAGACACAACACACATTGGTAGTAAAATATAGAGAAATCAAATGCGATCTGAACTTGAGGTGTCCTCCTTGCTCTGGTTAACTTTCACAGTGCCAGAGATATAATGCAGGCTGCCCAGGGGGGAAAGTCATCAAAAGTGTAACCCATCTGTATACCTTATTAATTGCAATGCCAACTTTCCAAGGCAGATGTGCTCACTGGAACACTAGGGATAACTGTTACAAGGGTAACTGGCCATTCACTGATTGGATTTGAGGCAGCTGAAAATCTATGATCAGGGAGGTTATAACCTCAGGAAAGAACTTACTACAATTGCTTAACGAAATTGAAATGATGCCACACTACCTTCTAAAACTTATCTTTACACTTATACAAGTGCTATCTCAGTTTTAATCACAGAAGCTTCCATTTTCAGTGAATGATGGTAGATGTAAAATTCATAGCTGCTCAGGCTCTGAGAATAAACAAGTAGAGACTGAACACTCAGTTCTAAACAGGACATTAATACCATCCCCTCTAATGCTGAGTTCTGTGGGAATCTCGTATGTTTGTGCTTTTAAAGTTTATCATTTATTTTTTGAGAAGAGTGATGGTGAACCATATTCCAGAGAAAATGTTTTCTAGTCTTTTTTCTATTGTGGACCTGGATGTCTTCTGGAAGTATAGTGCAAGCAGATGATTAAAAACAAACAAACAAACAAACAAAACAAACACCAAGGCCTGAAAATTTGGGATGATTTTCCTTCCCCTCATCCCTCTTTTACTATGGTAGACCTGCTTCTCTGTGCTGGGATATTTAGCTTAGACATCTGATGACTTAGCATTCTCTGTAATAAACATTATCTTTATAGTGAGGTAAGAGAGGTGATCTTAAGCTATAATTTCTGTATAAACATACTTCACCTTTTCTGTTTATTTTAATTCCACCCTCACCCCTGTCTTCAAAGATGCTCAGTATTGCTAGTTTCTGAATCTTCTGGAGAATTTTGAGGCATGAAAGGACTTGCTTCTCTTGTTTTCATGCTGTTGGCTGAATCCCCACTGTAGTGCTAAATCGGTCTCCTCTCCTCTATTGGCATCCCGGTTTCCATAGCCACGCGGTAGCATGACTATTGCATCTTCTATTTTTCTTATCCTATAACTTTATGCCTTTAAAACATCCCTTTATTGTTGTCTCAATTGGATTTCAGGAGTGAGAAGAGACCATTGCTTGCATTGTGTGTTGTTTGACCTGGGAGAGCAAGTCTGTGTTCTCTCCTTATTACTGAATTCAAATGACAAATTCCTTTAGAACAGCTTCTATTTTCATGTTTCTCTCCGAAGATATGAGCCTCTTATGAATTACTACTCTCTTGTTCTTTTTCAGCTCTGTGCCTTATAGCATTCTTATTTCCTTAACATCTTCTCTGGCCACAGACCAGACAATTAACATGGAACCTGCCTTCATTTATCACATACATTTTGTTCCAGGGGTCTCTACAGCTGCTGAGTGCTGGTGACAGGGGCCATATTTCAAAGCTGGCTGAAAGGAAAACCCTGGTTGGATTGTGATTTCTGTTAATTAATTTTGCACAATTGGAGAGCAACTGCTCACTTGCAGACTTTCAACTAGCTTGGTTTGTGCTCTTCTTGGGTTTAAAAAGTGAGTACACAATTAAAACTGGTCTAGGTATATACTGATTTACAACATTGAAATATTTAGAGCAATTCTTACATCAGCCAGGGTTCAGATAGTTTAGAATTTCCCCCATTGTGGTTATTCACTTTTATGTTCTGCATAATAATTTTCAGAAGCCTTTACACTGTGGTCTCTTAGGGTTCAATCAAGCCAAGGGAATATGCCTTTGTCTTAAAGTTTTCAGCTAGAGCATGAATGCCAGTACTGACTGGTCCAGACTGAAGTATATGCCTCCCTTATCCAATATCTGGTGGTTTAAACCTAAGTCACCCTTATTACCTTCCATTTATTGCCTGTGGCATTTCATTGCCCCCCAAACCCAGCTTAGGTCCTTTGTGATACCTTCTTGGCAGAGTTGACTGAACCATCTGTGGTTGTCAGCCCAAGAGTAAGGTAACCTCTCTCTATTAGAATATGGAATGAGGTACAGAACAAGGCACGACATTACGAGAGGTGAGCTGGGAAGAGTATGAGACCCTTGGATTGACATTGTACTTTGTGTCAATATGATCAGTGCCATCAATTTAAGAGTAATTAGAGATGAAGCACACAGACACATGCCAACAGGAATAACTACAGCAAAGGGGCACAGTCCAGGAAAGAGACAAAAAGGAAACATTAGCATATGATGATTTATTGGACAGTTGTTCATATTTCTTAGATTCACCTCTATAAGAGGTTTCTGCATCCATATGAAAGACTTGAATTAATTTTTCAGGATGAATTGTGATATGATAGATTCCTAAAACAAAAATACTAATGTGAAAAGAGTGATAACATCTTAACATATAATATGTAAATATATAGCATGTAGTAAAAATGTTACATCAATGTTTTACAAGTAACTATAAGACTGCATGTAATACACTAATTAAATTATTGCCATTAGTTGTATATGCTAGTCATTTTAAGAATGTTTTTAATTTTTTCAACAATGCTACATGGTATTTTGTACTTCAGATGTCAAAGTACAGTGACATTAATAAACTTCCCTATGGCCAAAATCAGCAAAGTAACAAAACTCTTTTAAACAAATATTCAATCATTTTTCATGTATGTGTGTATGTGAGGTACATGTGCACATGACTGTACGGGGTGTTCTGATTTATCACTCTCTGCCTTATTGGCATGAGGTGGGGACTTTCACTGAATCTTGGAATTAGGTTGGTGGCCAATAAGTCTCAGTGACTCTCTGTTTTTACGCCCTGCTGAGTCTAATGTCTCAGCATTGGGGTAAAGGAAACCATGGCTTGCTCTTTACATGGATGCTGGGGATTTAAACTCAGGATTGAGCAGTAGTAAATGCTCTTATCCACTGAGTCAAGTACATCTCCATCCCCCAAGGCTGAGTTTTAAATTGAGAGAATCCATTTTTTTTTTTTTTTTTTTGCAGTTTTCAACGAGAGAATCCATTTTTAAGGCTGAACACTTGGTGTCAATGTACCACTAACTTTTAAGAATGGTGGACTTGCACATTGATATTCACCATCCATTACAAATAGGCTCACTTAATCTCATTTGACTATCCTAATGTACACAGGCTGCTAGAATCGAACTTCTATTAAGATAAGAAGGCTGAATTTTAAAGCACTTAGGAAGTTTTCCAAAGCTACTTGGTGCTGTATTTCAGAGCTGGGAGTTTGGTATTGTTTCTCTATCTTCAACTGTGCTATCTGTAACCAAGGTTGATATGACTATCTCACACCATCAGCGCACCACTTAGAACATTTTTATCAGTATTACAGATGAATTCAGGTGGACATGTATTTGATTGTTATTTGCTTGACAAACTAAGCAAGTGGGGCATCAATACAAAATCACAGAACACAGAACATGATTAGATTTTTCCCCTCCCCCTCCCCCTCCCCTCCCCCTCCCCTCCCCCTCCCCCTCCCCCTCCCCCTCCCCTCCCCCTCCCCTCCCTCTTCCCATGTGTATGTGTGTATATGTGTGTACATATGTTTGCCTATATTGAAAACTAGAGGTTAAATTTTGTCTGTTTTTATTCAGATACTACCTACCTTGTGTTTTTGTGATAAGGCTTTGCACTAGTCTGGAATTTGCAAAATAGAACTTGTCTGGTGAGCAAGCCCTAGAGATCCACTTACCTTCAGCAACCTCAGAGTAGGAACTGCAAGCATCTACCACAACACCCAATGTTTGCATCTGGGTTCTGAGGATTGAACTCAGGTCTACAAGTTTGCACAGTGATGTCACTGACTTAGTCATTTTTCTAGCACCTCCATCTTTTAAAGAATGTATCTTGTAGCTTGCCCTCTGCTCCGTCCCGCGGAATAAATGGCAAGCCACAACCGTGTTCTTCTTCAAGCAGCTTTATTCAGGTTCCTTGTTACAGCACGCTTGCTTCTACCTTCTTCTTCTTCCATCCTCCTGAATGCCCTCCTTCTTCACCTTCAGTCCTCCTTCCAATCCTCCAATCTCCCGGCTACCGCCCCCGCAGTCCCTTATATACATTGCCATAATCCCATCAGCAGCTGCCATGCTGTCACTGTTAATTGGCTGCTCCTGTAATTCGAGGTGGGCTAATTCAGGTAGCCACACCTGGAAGTGTGAACCTTTTCTCTATAATGAACCACAGCCACAGTGCCTACTCAAGCTAGCTGGATACACACCACAGCGGGGAGAACTGCTTCCTACAGTACCTGACTTGGACAGAAGAACAGAAACAGAAAAAGGCTGTGTTGATGGTAAAATGGGGGTCAGTGGGAGACTTTTCTTGATTTTAGTGGCTTTAGTGTCAGGAAGAGAGACATTAGCATCCCAGGGGCATCCATACTGTTTAACTAGACTTCAGTGAGTGTCAGAGTGGAGGGCTTACATGAATGAGATTCTTTGCCATATAGACCCTTGTTTGAATCCTAGCTTTACTACTTTTTAGTTATGGACCTCTTTATTTCTCAGCCAGATAAACTTTATTTTTCTCATAGAATGGAATTGAGTGACTTCTCTGTGGTAATACAATTAGACACTCGCCGGGCGGTGGTGGCGCACGCCTTTAATCCCAGCACTTGGGAGGCAGAGACAGGCTGATTTCTGAGTTCGAGGCCAGCCTGGTCTACAGAGTGAGTTCCAGGACAGCCAAGCTACACAGAGAAACCCTGTCTCGAAAAACAAACAAACAAACAAAAAAATACAATTAGACACTCAAGACTGTGTGTGGAACTTAGCAAGGAGGCAAAATAAGTGTTAGCACTTAGTGGTGCCTATTCAGACAAACAGTAAGACTCTTGCAAAGCTTTAGAATTTCATGCTGTACATATTTCTAGAGAACAGACTCTTCTTTTTAACCATATGAAGGCTTATTTCTTCCCTCCCCATCTACTATTGATACACAGTCTACCTGTATCCTCAGAAGTATTTTAGCCCCAAGTTCTCTGCTTTGACCTTTCCTTAATAAGGTAATTTTATTCTTTGACAGTAGCCTCTGGTGGTTTTGAAACTTCATCTGGAATGAAAATTTGATTGCACCCATTAACCACATCACAGGTCCTAAATCATCTTTGAGCAATTATACACCCAGGAACCCCACTGAGTGTTTCTGAGCCTTGTGGCACATGGCCAATGGTGGACCGACAAGGTCTTGTTTTTCAGGCCCAGTTCTGTACATGGGAAGAAGGGTGTGGCACAATGGTAAAGATATATTTGTATTCCTCTGCTCCAAGCCAAGGTCTGCCTTTCCTATAAAAGGGAAGGGAACATTCTCTGAGATAGGAGGTAGTCATGGCAGGGCATATGAGCCTGAGATGAAGGGCCTTTAGAATTATTGCCCCTGGAATCACAGTGTTCTATGAGAATGGCACTTTAAAGCACAGGGTGGCTGAGAGTGTGGCTTCTCAGTCTTTTCTATTTGCCATCATCTGTGTTTTCTGTTTCTGATTCAGCACAGATGTTTTGAAAAAGCCAGTTGAAGTTAATTGTTAAGTTGGATGTTATGAAGCCTTTGCTACATCACATTTTTAAATTGGGAAAATCGAGATCAGGAAGATAAAATAAGCCATTTTTACTTCATGCACTTAAATATAAACTGAACTTTTCCTGCTCCGTATTCTGCTAAATTGTGAAGATAGAGGATGCACTAAACACCTAACCGACACAGGAAGGCACCAGCTTACGGAAGCACTGATGACATTGTCGATTCAGTCTGAACAGTAGGATTCTGTCTCTCAATGGAAATCCTCCTTCTGACTATCTTTATTGTACTTTTCTTAAGAATAGATACCGAGCCTTTGTGTCACTTTAGTTTACATATGTACTATTCTTTTCTCTAGTTTCTAAGAGATGACACTGTTGATTAGAGGTAGGGTGAATAGTTCCAAAGATTTGAGTGGCACAAAAATATGAATTTAAAGGTTTGTTTTTAGTGTGTGTATATGTGTGGAGGGGCATACATATACATGTGTGTGCCTGTGGAAACCTGTAGTGGTAGTTAGCTACACCACTTTGGCTGTTGCACTGTGCACACCTGCCAAGGAGCTACACACACACACATGCACACACACAGGCGTGCCAGTTAATTTTAAAATGCCTTGGCTAGCTCAAAGGCTGAGCAGTTCTAATCCTCCTGGTGACTACCACACATATTTCCCTCCTTAATCCTGGCTTAACACCCTCTAATTCTTTATTTTATATTTGTTGCCCTGCTCCTTCTGGATGGCTCCTTAGTCTTTGCTGTCCAAGATGCTCTGGGCAGCCCTTCTGGGGGGTTGCATTCCTTGTCACCTACTCTTCTGATGATTTTCTTTCTGCAGCTGTAAATCTGATCTGACTCTCTCAGAATCATGAATCATGGTGATTCTCTCCTCCTCCTTCCAGTTCCTAGATCATGCAAACCCAAAGGTTCCGTCCCAGTCTACCTGCCCAGCCATTGGCTGTTGGCTCTTTGTTGATTGATCAAAAACCAATTGGGGACAAGGACCTTCAGCATTTGGACAGGCAGATTCCTGATTTTGGGGGCTAGATTAATTCAAAGCATTAGAACCAATCCTCAACAGAGACCAGGTACTTTTGGTGCTCTGTGTGTTTGAGCCATTGCTCCCCAGTCTCTCATGGGTGCTATTCAGACTAACCCTTCGTGACAGAGCAAGAAGTGCTCCTAACCTTTGTGCCATTCCCCCAGTCCTGGATAGCCAGGTTTAAACTTGTTAAGAGACAGTCACTTTGTGGTCTTGGAAGTCATCATATCTGTGTGCAGAAGAGATTTAAGACCAACCTCACTCTAAAGTAGATTCTCATACTTGCTGAAAAACATTTTTTACAATACCACATTATAAGCTAGACAATTAATCAATAGATTATTAGTTAGTTGCAACAGAAATAGAATCTTCTCTATAGTAATTCATAACCCAAACCATAATTTTGCATTGACTCTTATGAGTCAATCATGGATCAGAGAAAGGCTGACTGGGCCCTACCCATCTCTTTTGAATTATTATCTACTGGGAGGTTCTGGTGGATGGCTGTCATCATCTTCATTTATGTACCCATGGAAGAAGAGTGCTTGAGTGGACACTTTCAAACCTGTGGTCACAGAGATGGCCCTGGTTAAAATCAGCATGTCACTAGGCAAACTAAAAGTGTTGTGAATGAATAAGGGGACTTACATGGAGAAGAGGGAGTTTGCAGGGGTGGGAGTGGGACAGAAAAATGGGGAGTGGTGAGACTAACTAGAATGTATTATATACATATATAAAACTCAAAAATAATTAAAATATAATTAAAAATGAGGAACATTTGGATTTTCAAAAATATCCTTATTTATTGGCCAGAATTGCTTTTTTTTCCCATGTAACCTGAAATGGTTCATCAAACAAGCAAGTGATCCCTTTTCAGTTATGTGAGCCTTCCTCTTATAGCATGACTTAGGAAGAGATAGGAATAATTTAAACACTACTACTAACAACAACCATTAGAGTCTATTTTGGTATTGGTTGTTTTCTTTCAAATCTCGAGCCTGAGTCCCATTGCAACTCTTTATCACCAAACAATTGTAGGATTAATTCTTTTTCTCACTCTGGTATGAGAGAAAGAGCTTGGAAATTGGTGATTTGCTACATATGCATTAATGAGTATGCTATAGAAGAGAACTTAATTGGTGGGCATAAGGATTCTTCTTCTTCTTCTTCTTCTTCTTCTTCTTCTTCTTCTTCTTCTTCTTCTTCTTCTTCTTCTTTCCTCCTCCTCCTCCTCCTTCTTATGAATTCTCTCATATATTACACATATTACTGCACTTTTCCCTCCCTTCTCCTAATGCCTTCTTCTACTTCCCTCTCCCCGAGACCCACTCCTCCAGGGAGGAGGATTATAAGTTGATGTTGCTTCATCTCTAGTCTAAAACCTCTTCTTCCTCTAGAGAAACAAAGCTCCCAGAGCTGCATCAAAAATATCTACATTCCCAGGCCACACACACTTACAGTCTCATATGTTTCAGATGCTTCTGCCCTTCGTTTTTTACAAAGGAAATAAGTTGGTTTGAAAGGTCACAATTGAACATTCAAACAATTTTGAGGCATTGTGATGTGTAGAGTCAAAAGGAGAGAGATTGAAGGCTATGAAGCCCAGCATCTGTCTGTGCAAAATAATTCTAATCACAAGTATTCTGATACATCCATTGCTAGGAATCAGTCATGTAAAAAATGTACACAGGACATTAGCAGTTCAAGTTCTGAGGGCTGGGAGCCAGGGCACACCCTCTGTTCTGTGTAAAAGGCTGTTTGTTCCTCCTCATTGCTTCTATCCAAATCACTGGTGGGTATCATGTCAGATTAGCCTTTTCCATGAGAGCAAAGAAGAATTACTAAGTTCTAAAAACAGAAAAAATAAGAGCTAAAGTTTGATATTCTGAATAGTCTTCTATCTGTACCATCTCTATATAAACTTATGCATGGGTCTCCATTCATACTTATGTCTCTGTTTAACCATTCACATCTATACTATATCTTAGCATATCTACACCTGCAGTTCTATCACATTTGTATCCTTGTTTCTATCTACATCTATATCCTGAACAAAAGGCCTAATCAAGGTGGACTGAGCCAACCCAGACTGATCAATGGAGATGACATTTCCAATCTTGATCATTTAGTAAGTGGCCTTCAGAACTGTTATCGTTTCTGAAACAAAGTGGGGTCAGTATGCTAGAGTGAAGTGGCCTGCTTTTTGGGGATTCAAACTCTAGCTTACAGACCTAATGACTGTACAATCTTGAGAAAGTTATTTTCTGAGCTTCTCACTGATAATGTGCATGGTGGAGATGCTGATAGAAGTGTAAGATGGTTGTGATGGGAGTTGGCATGTTTGGAACAAATGAGAGAACTGGTAGAATGGAGCAAACAGTCCCCAAGAACTTGTATATCAAATCCAGGGATCAGGATTGGGGGTTGTTCTTTTCCATTTTACCCAAATTAACTTTTATTACTTTGTTACTGTGGAACACTCCCCAACCACCTGTCCAGTCTCTCTACCATGTCACTCTGTAATTTGGGCTCACATTTTAAAGAATACTCTGTATTTTCAGATAGTAGAGTATTACTTTATGACAAGATAGGCTCAGGAGCTTAGCAAATCTCATCCTGGTGAGAAGGACAATGCAGTTTCAAAGGAAAACATGAAGAGATAAGACTGCAGAACATTTGAAATCTTCATTATATATCAAAGCTTAGTCTTGAAGGTCAGCTAGGAAAATACAACATCTGATAGCGTAGTAAAACACATGATAATTACTGATATAAATATCTAAGTATGTGTTTAGAAGTTTAATTTAGAAGTTTAATTAAATGGGAGGAATGGCTATCCTTTATGTCTACTTGTGAATGTCTAAAATTTACCATTTCTCCACTTTAAAGCCATGCATTTCCATTTTATAGTAAATGAATCCAATCAATGGCAAAATGTTGTCCTATGTAGAACATAGGATTATTGTTCTAGTAGGCCTATGGAAAGAATGTAATAAAAGACATGGACTTTAAAATTTTTGAAATTATAATATCATTATATATATTCTTTCCTTCATTTCCTTCCTCTAAAACTTCCCAAATTCATGAGTGGGAAATGCCTTTCTTTTTTATATTTTCTTTCTATGTGGAGCAAAGTATCTTTCAAAGTTCAAAGTAAGTTATGTAAGAATGGATCCTTCCTGAGCCTCACTTGGAAGGGGAAATAGAATGGGTATGGAAGGCAGATAGAGTCAGGAACTGGGTGGGAAAGGGGATTGTGAGGGGAGGGGGTGGGGTCAAGTGTGGGGAGGAGCAGGGTGGGGATGGCAAGATGGCTATGAGAATGAAAGGAAATCTGTAACCTAGCAGGAGTGGTGGTAGGAGGCATCTCCAGGAAGAGAGGAAAACCTGAGATAGGGAAGCCACCCAAAAATCAAAGGGGGTGTCCTCAGTTGTGACTTACAGCATTGGAGATATGGATGGAGCCTGAAGAGATTGCCTCCTGTGGCCAGGCAGTGGAGTGATAGGGACATCAATCTACCCACAAAACTTTTGACCTGAAACTTATCCTGTCTAAAAGAGAAGCAGGGATTGGGAATAGAACAGAGATTGAGGGAATGAACAACGAAAACTGGCTCAATTTGAGACCCATCCATGGGCAAGAACCATTCCTGGACACTATTAATGATACACTACTATGCCTGCAGACAGGAGCCTAGTATGGCTGTCCTTGTGAGAGGCTTGACTCACTAGCTGACTCAGACAGATGCAGATACCCACAGCCAAACAGTAGATAGAGTGTGGGGACTCTTATGGAAGAATAGGAAGAAGGATTGTGGTCCTGAAGAGGATAAGAATTCCACAAGACCAACAAGAGTCAACTAATCTGGACCCTTGAGGCTCTCAGAGATTGAACTATCAACCAAAGAACATACATGGGCTGGATCTAGGCCTCCCCACACATATGTAACAGATGGGCAGCTTGATCTTCATGTGGGTCCCGAATCGTTGGAGCAGCCGCTATCCCAAAAGCTGTTGCCTGAATGTGGGATATGTTCTTCTAGTTGGGATGCCTTGTCTGGCTTCAGTGGGAGAGGAAGCATCTAGCCTCACAGAGACTTGAAGGCCAGGGTGAGGGGATACCCTGGGGGCCCCCTACCTGTTCAGAAGGAAAGGGGTATGGAAAGGGGGAAGGGGGAAGGGGAGGAAGGAGGGAAAGGGAATGAGGGGAAGGACTGTGAGATGGGCTACCACTGGAGCAGGGCAATAAGCAGGATGTAAAATGAATAAGTAAAAAAAAAAAATTTAAAAAGAATGCATTGCCAACACTTTTTTTCTCATTAATAAGTCTGACGCATTTTATTACAGACACTGCATTTCTTAACCATCCCCTTTGCTATATTAGTAGTGGTCTCAGCTCTGAAATCCTACAGGATTTAGCATTTGTTCACAATGGATCATCATAGAAATAGAAGGCTTACATCGTACCAAACTTGCGTGTTTCTCAAAAACTCTTCTGTATCTATAAATTCATTTTGTTTTTCATCAGCCTATCAAACAAGTAAAGTTATTATTATTTTTATTTCTCCTTAGAGAACAGACCCAGCCCTCAGGAACACATGTGCATATGTTTTGTGTTGTAGATATGAAAAAGGACTATCTAATCTATGGTTAAGTGTAGATACAAATTCAGGCTTGGTTCTTCTCTCTGATCTCTCATAGGCTGAGTTCATCCTACTTTCTCAGGTACTACTGTCCCTTTAAAATGTACATTTATGAATATAATCACCTCCAGTTGCCCCTCAGTACACTTTATGTACTTTCTTATCAGCAAGCTTCTCATTCCCATTATCATAAGCACAAAACTGTGCATTTTATTAAAGAAAGGTGTGCTCAGCATTAAATAGCTCATCAGGAGTATTAGTTAAATACAGTAGATTGGTAGTCACTGTGCCTATACAATATACACCTCTCTGATTCAGATACAGGAGCTTCTGCAATAGCCATTGCTATCTGATGAAAGGTTATCACCTAGGACAAACTGGCTAAAGGAAGCATCATTAGCACAAAGGAACTGCATCTGTATCTCTTCCAGATAGCCTGCGAACTCTGGATCGATATACTGTGCTTTAGTGTGAGAGGAACAGAGATCTCCAGGACTGCACACTGGCGCCAAGAACCTTGACTTGATCAGAACTTCACATTCTGTTCCAGCAAGAGCTTATCTGGGCTCTCCATAAGGTTGTTCAAGCATCAGTACTGGGTTCATCCTTATGAGAAGTGGTGCAAATAAAAATTCTCCCTTTTGGAAAAAAGAGAGGAGACACATGCCCCGCTAATCTTTCCTTGGAGCAAATACGTCAGAAAATTTGTAATGGTGAGTTCTTTTTCCTTTCTTTGAAATATATGTAAATTAAAAAAAAATACTTAAGCCTCTTGTTAGCTTTGCGATCTGGGAATATCTCTCTCAAGGACCCAGGACTGATCTCTTTGAAATGTAATTAAGGAAAGCAGCACTCTTCTATTCCAGTTTCTGTGAAGATATAGGAGCATAACGAGTATGAAATTTACTTCAAGTTCCTAAACTACCTGTTATAAAACCATAAAAGTTTGTACTTCTTTAGCAAGAAGTCAGCTTTGAGTTCAGATGGCCACCTCTCTACTTTGTGAATTGAGAATGACGAAATGTGAGAAATAATGTTAGAAGTCCTCCTACATGGGGGCAATGCATTATCTTGAGAACAAGTGTTAAACAAGTGTGTCTACTCAACTGTATACAAGGTTGAGATTTCTTTCTGTTCTTGGGGTCTCATGAAGGGTGACCTGTGATAAGGATTACATTCTTCTTTAAGCTTATTCAACAATAAAACTGCCTTCCTTGTGGAGAGGATTTCTTGTTGACCAGAGAGTTTATTTTAAATTATATCTCTTATTAATGTGGATGCCTTAAATAAGAAAAAAAAACTTACAAAGAGGTCATGGATATATTAATGTTGATCTCTAAAGCCTTGTTCTGTCTTCTTTGTACATATTTTTTATTGGCAAGTAGCATTAAAAATAGTATGTATAATACAGGGCCTCTAGTTAAGCTGTGTGTATGTGAAGACCATAAATTTCAAGGTAATACTTCATCTAATTTCTTTCATTTAACACACTCGACCTGCTACCAAGTGTTTATTGTACAAAAATTGATTAATAATAAGCAGGATGGAATAACATCAAAGTTATTTGTTGCCATTGAAATTGGATATTGGCCATCTGCCAGACTTTTAAATCCTTTTCTTCATGATCATAAAACCTGGGAAATTGAGCATTCAGTTCAAGCTTGATCACATCAGCTCATGTTGATAAACTGAAATAAGGTCTTTTAGGTTCAGAACTCCTCATTTTGAGGCTATTTACATAATGTCTGAATATCTCCTATATGATATCTCTCAGGAAAGGGGAAAAGCCATCCAACTGACTTGTGTTTTCATCTTCCCAATTTTGCTGTCTTCCCTCATGTCTCTATTTCCTCTTCTGTGGATTCCTTTTTTTTCCAAAGCAATTAACACTTGCATCTTCTGTTCCCTGATTATTTAGTTAGTTATTTTTAAGCGGGTTTTTGTGAGTCCACTGAGCTACTTTGAGATATTTAATGACAAGGTAGCAAGGAAAGCTTAGTGTGTTTTGTGTTAAGTTAGTTGTAGTGTATTCATAGTGATATTAAAGTTGTTGACTGTTTGTTGTCTGGGGTGTCAGAAGCACATATTTAACAATGTTACAACCATACTCAGGAAAGATTCGTGCTAATGTCCTCAAGCTCTGTTGGTGAGAAAACAGACCTTGTAAGCTTAGATTGGGATGCAAGAGTCTTCTGTAGGATGGAATAAGTCAGTAGACTTGATAGGGGCAATGAAAATGATGGTTAGGAGCAAACACTGGACCTCATTTAAATAAAACAATAAACTAGAGATTTTTCTTCTTTTTTTATTTTTTAAAATTTATTTAGTTATTTAAATCACATCATAATTTACTTATTTACACAGAGGTAATAAACACAAAAAGGCAGGATGTGGGAAGGGAATGGCACGGAAGCATAGGTGTTCAGGGGAGTACAGATACCTTTCAGAACAGGGTATCAGCTGGGTGTAGGTTCAGGGGACAGGTCACTATGACTCTGCCTATGATTCACTTGTCCTTATCTAAGTTGGTACTGTCCACCGAGACTGCCTATTTATAAGACCTATGACTACTTGGGCTGGTAAATTTCCACAGAAGCTGCCTGTTTACAATAGCTTATAACCTTCTGTTTCAGTGTTTTTCCACAGAGACCCAAGACTTTGTGTTCGCATGCATGTATGTCAGGCCTATTGCTGACTTTAGGCCTATGGCTGATTATTAGGCCTTTAGTGTATATGCAGGGATTTTGAAGATGTTTTATATCTTACTTCTTCCTGTGTTCAGCGCATGCAACTTTTCCCAGTGTATGCATGCAACACACCCATATATTGCATATATACTCACTCAGAAAAAATTACAGTAATACCAAATAAAACATGAAGTCTGGTAAAACTTATGAATCTTTACAGAGATATTCAAATAAAGAGAGTTATTATGTAATTGTGACTTTAAATTCTCAAATCAAAAAGAGCCTCAGTTTCTGAAATCTAATTTCCTAATTCATGTCATTCTTAATCAAAGTCCCAAGGGAATTTCCCATGGACCTTTACAAGTTAATTCTAAAGTTTTCGTAGAACATAAGATCAAGAATATCCAGGAAAATTTAATGAAGAGTAAAATATAACATTCAGTTAAAACCAAGATGTTTAGATATCAAAGAATTACTGTAATATTTTAGAAATTTGAACAATGTGCTATTAATAAGTGGATGGAAATGTGGGCTATGCTAGGAATCCTTGTACTCAGACAGTATGTTTTAAGACTCGATAGTTGGCAGAAGTAAAGTCACTGATCAAATGAAAACAATCACTGTTCTCAAGGGTTCTCGGTGAGTGGGACATTCCATGGATATTCCCAGAGGCTGTCTGGAGATGCAACACTTGATATAATTGGCAAGAGCTGCTATAATCTAATCCATCGAGACTGAAAAATGAAAAACAACTAGTGATTTCAAGGGTGGTAAGTGAGTGGAACCATTGACATTCCTGCAGGCTGTCTGGAGATGTAAAACTTGATATAATTGACAAAAGCTGGGAAAGGAATGCATAGATTATGACCTGTGTTTTAAAATATTCATTGAAGCATCACTTGTAATGGTGAAAAAGACACAGGAGACAATATAAATGCCCATTAAAAAGAAAAAAAAAAAAAAGAGAAATCAATTCTAGGATTCTCATGTAACAGAATCTTCACAATGATTAAAATTAATGAACTAGACATAAATGTATCTATGTGAATAAATTACAAAAATGTAAAAGCTAAGTACAGACAGTAAATTGAAAAGGAATATCATTGTAGTTTGGGAACTGTAAAATGAAAGCATTATGACCAAATGAGGGACGCAATACACTTAAGGAGAAGGCCTTGGTGCATCTGAAGGAGAAGCGTATATGTGCATCCAGATCACAATGCAGAGCCAACTCCTGATAGAAGTCAATAAGCAAAGTTACCCACTCCAGAAGTCCTGTGTTATGCAGAATGGAGTGCACTAGTAACACTCCTTCTAAGTCACTGGTTAGCAGTAGCTTATAGAAGTGTGGTATAGGGCACCGACTACGTCAACCAGGCCTTTATGATTTATTAATACAGGAGGCCTGAGCAGCACACTTTCATAGCTACCATAAGCAGAATGACTCAGTTTAGGTAAAATTGAATCCTATAATAAACTTCAATGAATTGTTTGTGGGTGAATGTATATACAGAAAAGTGTGGGGTGCAGGAACATGCCTTAACATAAAGCTCAGCCTCAGGAGATGGAATATAGATTTTCAAGAGAGCACTTGATAGCATGAGCAAGGCTCCTTTTATCCACCAGTAACACAAGGGCACACAGAGAGAGAGGGGGGGGGAAGGGAGAGGGAGAGGGAGAGGGAGGAGGGGTAGGGAGAGGGAGAGGGAGAGGGAGAGGGAAGGAGGGAGAGGGAGAGGGAGAGGGAGAGGGAGAGGGAGAGGAGAGGGAGAGAGAGAGAGTCAAATAATTCAGGATATTGGTTGACTACAGGGGTAAAGTAAAAAAAAAGGACTCAGGTGGCTTTACTATATAAAGTTTTATTATTCTAAATCCAGGGTGATTATATTGATATTTGCCATATTAACCTATTTGTCAGTATCCTGATATTTGGAATGACAATATTCTGTAAATATACTAATGGTAGTATACTATAAAGCTAATGGTTTTAGGAGGCAATGTACTGGGTTGCAAAAAGTAGTTGGGAAATGCTATTTTGACAGAAAAGTAAAAAAAAAAAAACAGTTGCAGGTGTGTAGAAAAGTTAGTTTTCACTTGTGACGATAGATAAAGCAAGTTATGTGAAAGACTAAATGGATAGTAAGCTCTGCTTCCTTCCCCTTTAGGGTGTTCAGGGTAAGGTTCTTAGAAGCACTAGTTACAGAAGAACCTGTCACACAATTGCAGTGCCCTGAGGCAAAGATGAGGCTAGAGGGAGAGAAGAAACAATCAATGATTTGCCTATTTTTTGTCATCATTTCTTTATTAATATTTGATTACTGATAAAAGCATTTTACAAGACATTTAAGAGTCTTAACTCATTCAATTTTAATTTAAAGTTTTGAAACTAACGACAAAAAGTACTGATGGAAGTTTTATAACTTTGAAGGTCTAGATGCCTTTGTGATGATTCTTTCTCAATTCGATATCTCATCACACCACCGACCCCATTGTACAGTGCTCCAGTGACAGGCGTCACAAATTCTAAAAGGATTTCGAGATCATTCTTTAAAAAGCAACAATAAATGTATTTTATGTGTACTGGTGTTTCTTGGATGTTTCTGTGCACTATGTACATGCAGTGCCCATAGAGGCCAGAAGATGGCATTAGAACTCAGCTAACTGAAGTCACAAAGGCTTGTGAGCTACCATGTGGGTGCTGAGCACTAACTCTCAGTCCTCGGCAAGGGCAGTGTGCGCTCTTAACTACAGAGTCATCTCTCCAGCCCAAGACTTTTCTTATTTTGGGATGGTCACATGTGATGATCATATTATCCTTTATTTCTTCCACCTTTCATGAAGTGGCAGTTTATCTTAAAAATTGACTAAGTATTTTTCTTTTTTAGAGTTTCATATATTCTAGATAAGTCCATCCTATATTTTAGATCATATTTTTTGAAAAGCAAATTTTTAATTATCTATAATTTTAATAAGTCTGAGTGAGAGTACACATAAAATTTGCCAATAAAGCTAAGCATTTGGCAAAGAAGCCTCTGAGAAGACATTGAAGAACATTATCCAATTGGAAAATGCCAACTAAAAGCAGTTATATGGTACCATATTTTCCCTAGAATACAAAACATTGAAATGATTGACTGTATCTAATATTGGTAATGATGTGGAACAACTAGAATTGTATGGAAGTTTGGGGAAATAATTTTTAGTTTCTTTAAAAGTCAAACATATATGCACTGTGAGACTCAGCCACTTCACTTTTAGGTGCTTATATAATTAAAATGAAACTATAGGGTCAAAAGGAGAGAAAACTAAATCTATATACATCTTCATAACAAGTTATTTAAAATGGTCTCAGACTAGAATTAACCTAAATATTCATGAACTCATAAGGGATTTATAAAAACAGTGAATAGTTTACAATGGAGACTCAAAAATGAGTTGTTGATTAAATACAAGAAAATAGAGACCCATAAATATATTGACCCCTCCTTCAATTTACTAAACTGATTCTAGAAGCTTTATGTGGACTTCCTACAATTTTTTAAGATGATCATGTCATTTTTACTTTTCAATCTGAGTACATGTCATTTCATCTTCTTGACTCATTGTCATGTGACCCTCAAATACATGAAAATGTAGTATTACTATATAACAACATGGAGTATTGTTATGTGATAACAATGTAGCATTGTCATGCAATAACAATGTAATATTGTCATGTAATAACAAGTTGTTAAGTGGTAAGATTAGATTCTGTTCTTGTTTCTAATCTTATTGGATTGAAAAATTTTTATTTGTGTTCTTTATTTTATACTAAGAAAATATTTTTATATTCCTTATTTGTTAAGAATATTCATTAGGAGTTGGTGAGATGGCTCAGCAGTTAAGAGTACTAACTGCTCTTCTGGAGGTCCTGAGCTCAAATCCCAGAAGCCACATGGTGGCTCACAACCATCTGTAATAAGATCTGATGCCCTCTTATGGGGTGTCTGAAGACAGCTACAGTGTACTTACATATAATAAATAAATAAACCTTTGGGTGGGAGTAAGCAGTGCCAGAGGAAGAGGGAGAAGGGAAGCAGAAAATAAACAAAAAAGAATATTTGTTAGGAAAAAATACCTGATTTTGTTAAATGTGATGTCTGCATTATTGATATTATTATCTTAAAATTTTGTCTACAATATTTTAATAACATACACTGACTTCCAAGTTTTGAATCAACTTCACATTTTCAATATGCAACTTTGATATTCTTATATATTCTTTGACAATACAGTAAAAGCTAGAAATTTTTCATCTGTGCTTGCAATGGGCTGGGATGAGTTATTTTTTCATTTAATGTATTAGTCTGGTTTTACATCAGTCTCTAAAATGGCCTCAGTTAAAAGTTGATAAGCACTCCCTCCTGTTCTATTTTTAAATAAATACTTTACAAGGAATTGATATTTCTCATATAAACATTTATTCAAATCCCTACGATTATCTGTGTATGGAATTTTATTCTTTCTTTTATTTTAAATGTTAAGTTTTGGGCTGGGCAACCATTCTTCTACTAATTCCTATCTCTTTCTTATGGTACCACTAAGTTTTGCATCATACACTCTGACACTCTGTTGTTATGAAATTAAACATGTAGGATTCTGTCCTCAGGATGAATAGATCCTTTTAACAACATGAAATGATATTGTGTATCTGATTCCATTCTTTATTATAAATTTGATTTGTTTTAGAAAACACTATAGTCCAATGAGAAAGGACATGTAACATTTGTATGGGTTACCTCACTCAGATTAATCTTTTCTATATTCATCCATTTACCTGCAAAGTTCTCTTTTTCATTTTTCTTTACATCTCATCTCAGTAGTATTCCATAGTACATATGTGTCACATTTCATTATCCATTTGCCATAGTAAGCCTAATTTAGGATGTTTTTATTTCCTAGCTATTGTAAAAAGAGCAACAATGATCATGACTGAGCAAATATGTGTGGGGTGGGTTGTCAAGTCCTTTGAGCATGTGCCAACCAAGGAGAGGTGGAAGGTAAGTCCATATTGCTGAAGACACCATGAACTTGTACTTCAGACACAGGTCTGAAGTTGGAATTGACCTGAATGTGTCCTCCCTCAGAACTACATTTCGTGGTATCAGAAAATACATGGCAAACATCTAAAGGAGGGAATCAATCAACAGCTCCACCTAGCTATGATGCCTATGAATCACAACATCAACCAGCATGAAATGATAACCCTAAGTGTACCACAATGTCTTGTCTATCTTGTAACCAACAGTTCTCTAATTGGACTCAAGACCTACTCAAGGAGAGTGAAACTATCCATGCCTGTGACAAAACCTAGCCAACTACTCAGTGCTAGTGAAGTCATTGTTATTGAAGAACTGTGCTGTATTGAATAAGATTGCCCATAGGCTCAAGGATTCCACTGCTTGGTCAGCAGGGAGTGGCCCTTTTTGAAAAATTAGGAGGTGTGGCCTTGTTGGGGTAGGTGTGGCCTTGTTGGGGTAGGTGTGGCCTTGTTGGGGTAGGTGTGGCCTTGTTGGAGGTTGTTACTGGGGATGGGATTTGAGATTTCAAAAGCTCAAACCAGGCCCAGTGTCTCCTTTCTCTTCCTGCTGATTTAGAACTCTTAGTTGTTTCTCTAGCACCATGTCTGCCTACATGCCACCATGCTCCTCCACCACAAAGATAATGAGCTAAACCTCTGGAACTATAAGCAAGCCCCACTTAAATGCTCTGTCTGTCTGTCTGTCTGTGTCTCTCTTCTCTCTGTTTTTCTCTCTCTCTGTCTCTCTGTCTGTTTATCTCTCTCTGGTAAAAATCTCTCATTGGCCTTAAAAAGGAAGCTAGACCCATTAACCAGTTAGCCTAAGGAATCTTTGAGTCTCTGCCTTCTTAGTCCTGAAACTGCAAATCTATGCTACTGTACACACACACACACACACACACACACACACTTATTGGTGTTCTGAGTAAAAATCTCAGGTTCTTGTACTTGCATAATGAACAGTTTCTGACTGAGCTTTCTCCCCCTCTCTATAGTATTTCTCTTTAAGTTAATACAAGGTATTTTCAAATAATATAAACCACACCATGCATAATTTAAAACACATATATAAAAATTATACTTACATTTTCCTTTTTCCAGATTTTGTGCCACATATGTATTATATATTCTACTTCTATGTATTACAAACCCATTACATTGTTATTGTTTTCTTTGATGAGATATTTTAGTGAGATTCTTAAAATGAAAGTAAAGGTATTTAATGTTTATTCCAGCTGTTACTGTTTCCAGTGTTTCAAACCTTCATGTTGATGTAGATTCCTGCTAAAATGTTCTTTCTATCTCAGGAACTTTTTAAAATCATATTTTTGATCTATGGGTCTGCTAGTTCTGAGTTGCTGGGGATTTTATATAAAAATGTCTCTTTTTTGTTGTTTATGACAGATTTTTGGGTGAGGGTAGGAATGGAATTAGCATTTGACAGTTTTGTTTTTCTTTCACTAATTTAACTATGCTTTTTTTTTTACTGTCTAATTATGGGCTGTATTTTTCTGCTACTTTGTATACCTGTTTATTTCTTTTTATTGGATAATAATCATGGGGGATTTTAGTGATATATGTTTTTGTGCCTCTATAAGTACTTTTGAGTTTTATTATAAGGTGAATTTATTTAAACCCTGAGTTATTTGAAGAGGATTTTTTTCTCTTGTAAAACTAAAGAAACAATTGCTCTAGCGTGTTTTGTTCATTATGAATAGTTGATACCTTTTTTATTTTCTACAATTTGTATCCTTTTCCTCCAAGCTTGCACAAACAGAATCCATGTCTGGTCCTGTGTCTCTCTTGGTAGTTTCTGCTTTTCACGGGTCAGCTCAGAGTAGTCTCACATCTTCCTTTTAGGAGTCATGGAGATTTGAGGGGGACTCCTGCAGATCTCTAAGTCCACTGTCTGTGCTGTTCTCCCCCCACTCCCACATTAGGTTTTCTTATGCATTTCTTAGTTTAGTCCCCCATTCTTCATCATATTTATAATATGCTCAGATCTGCTCTTGCCATCTAATTTTGTGCTCCTTAGTTCTCTGATTTGTTAGTCCTCTGTTGATGTGCACCTAACTCCTTCCCAGCTGACTAGCTGAGAATGATGACTGTTTTATTGTCTCTTACAGTTTCTTTAGATTAGAAATTAACTGAAAGCTGAAATAGTTTTCCTCTGTTCTACGATGCTTGGGTTTTTAACTAAATATAATTCAAAGGTTGAGGGCTAGGATCATGTGAAAACTCAGTTTCTTGTATGTCTGGTGGCTTATGCTAGTGTTGGCTGCAAGTCTGTTCACCTAGACATAATCACATATCCTCTCTGTGTGGTTTAGGTTTCTTTACAGTATAGTGATTGAGTTCACAATACATTATATCATGAGAGGGAGCTGGATAGAAGCCGTTTGAAATTTGTGACCTCAGGAGTCAAAGACTACATGTCCATGGACTGCTATTGTTTGACAAAGTTCTCCCCAGGTTTAGAGATTCCCTTTCTTAGTAAAATTGTGTTAAGAATGTAGTTCTATAGAGGGGATGGGGACAGCCTCCTGGAGACAGGGCGGTAGGAGGAGGTTTGAGATGTGGAACAGTTGGAGGGTGGATGGGGGCAGAAATAAAATCTGGAGTGTAAAAAATAAATTAAAAAAGAATTTTAAACATATGTACACACATACATACATATGTAAACACACCACACACACACCACACACACACACACACACACACACACACACATATGTATGGTTGAAGAATGTATATCATTTGGTACATATTAAGGCGAATCCACCTTCAGTAATTGTCACTGAGGTTTCTGTTTCATCTGTATTTTATCAAGGTTTTTGTTTATTTTGCCTCTACTGTTGGTGTCAACATCATTCATTTTTGTTTTTGTGCCTATTAATTGATTTAATTTTTATGGATAGAAAAGTATTGCTAAAAGTTTTTAAAATTCATTTATGGGTAGTGAGTACTGAACAATAACGGGAGAAGACACTTGTACTCTGCCTTTGTTCTGACCAAAAATACAAACAACTCACCACATTACAAGTGGCCAAAATTTTATTTTATGTTGTTACTAAAATACTTCCTTTATCAATCAGAATTTATTTTTCCTTCCTTCCTCCCCTCCCTCCCTCCCTCCCTCCCTGCTTCTTTCTTTTCTTCTTCTTTCTTTCTTTCTTTCTTTCTTTTCTTTCTTTCTTTCTTTCTTTTCTTTCTTTCTTTCTTTCTTTTCTTTCTATTTTTAAATTTATGTTTGGTTCTTGAGAAGTAAGAGTAAAATGCTTAATTTTGTAAAGACTTCAGACAGCCTGGGGCTGAAGAGATGGCTCAGTAGTTAAGAGCTCATTCTTACAAGGGCTCTGAGTTCAGTATTCAGCACTCACATTGGGCTACTTGCAACCATCTGAAATTTCTGTTTCATGGGATCTGGTGCCTCTGGCCTCTATGGGCACCTGCACTCATGCCTACACAACAGTTTGCTCACATACACATAAAAAAAATGATAAATCTTACAACCAGAGAGCCTAGATTGGAGAAAATTTGGCATATCTTTTAATTAATGAATAATTTTGAAAAAAGTGATTACCTGTGTCCTATATGCTATGTTTGTAAAATTAGAGGGTAGTCAAAATTAAGTTTAATTTATAGGTTAATAATATTAAAATTAGAGGTTAATATTCTCTCTTTGGAAAAAGAAGTAAATGAGCCATCCATTAAACACGTAGTGAACTTTCAAGATCATTGAAATTTTTATAGTTGTTTCTAAATATATAAAGTAATTATAAAACATATCCAGATCTTCCATTTTTCTTCTTAATTATTCTTGTCTTTCTGCCCAGGGGTTTTGTTAAAACAATATTAAGTATCTGACCTTGGGATACTGCACGAGGAAATACATTCACTTCTGTGCCAATTAAAAAGGACATTTGGAATAAGCAGAAAGAAGGTATTTTTCTTAATCCTATGAGATTATATCTGATATTGATGTTCTTAACCATTCTGATTGGTGTGAAGTGGAATCTCAGGGTTATTTTTATTTATATTTCCCTGTTGACTAAGGATGTTGAACATTTCTTTAAGTGCTTCTCGGCCTTTCGAGATTCCTCTGTTGAGAATTCTGTCTAGCTCTGTACCTCATTTTAAATTGGGTCATTTGGTTTTTTGGAGTCTAACTTCTTGAGTTCTTTATATATTTTGGATATTATCCCTCTATTGGATGTATGGTTAGTGAAGATCTGTCTGTCTCTGTACAGATTCCATGCAGTTTTCTCTTCCTCCTCCCCTCCCCTCCCCCCTCCCCCTCCCCTCCCCCTCCCCTCCCTCCCCTCCCCTCCCCCCCTCCCCTCCCCCTCCCCTCCCCTCCCCTCCCCCTCCCCTCCCCTCCCCTCCCCTCCCCTCCCCTCCCCTCCCCTCCCCTCCCCTCCCCTCCCCTCCCCTCCTCTCTTCTCTTCTATTTTCTTATCACTATTGCTTTGTAGTACAGCTTGAGGTCAGGGATAGTGACTCCCCCAAAAGATCTTTTATTTTTGAAAATTGTTTTTCTATCCTGAGTTTTTTGTTTTTCCACATGAAGTTGAGATTTGCTGTTTCCATGTTTATGAGGAGTTGTGTTAGAAATTTGATGGGTATGCATTGAATCTATACATTGCTTTCGGTAAGATGGCCATTTTCCCTATCTTAATCCTACCATTTCATGAGCATGAGAGATATTTCCATCTTCTCAGGTCTTTCTTGATTTCTTTCTTCAGGGATGTGAAGTTCTTGTTGAATAGAACTTTCACTGGTTTGGTTAGAGTTACACCAAGATGTTTTCTATTATTTTTGACTATTGTGAAGGATGTTATTTCCCTAATTTCTTTCTCAGCCTAATTTCTTTATCATTTGTATAAAGGAAGGCTACTGATTTTTTTGAGTCAATTTTATATCCAGCCACTTTGCTGAAGCTGTTTATCAACTATAGGAATTCTCTCATAGGATTTTTGGAGTCACATATGCATACTATCATATCATCCTCAAATAGTGATAACTTGACTTACTTCTTCCTTTCTAATTTGTATTCTCTTGAGCTCCCTTCTTTGTTTAATTGCTCTAGCCAGAACTTCGAGTACAATACTGAATAAATAAAGGGCAGCCTTGTCTTCTCCTGATTTTAGTGGGATTGCTTCAAGTTTCAGTCCATTTGAAATTGGATCTGGTTTTCCAGAATTTTATTATTTTTGCATTGATATTCATAAGCAAACTTGGTCTGAAGTTCACATTCTTTGTTGGGTCTTTGTGTGTTTTAGGTATCAAAGCAACTGTGGCTTCATAGAATAAATTAGGTAGTATTCCTTATTGTTTCTATTTTGAAGAATATTTTGAGAAGTATTGTTATTAGCTCTTCTTTCAACATCTTGGAGAATTCTGCACTAAAACCATTTGCCTCTGTTTTTTTTTTTTTATTTTTAATGGAAAGTCTTTTAAATGACTGTTTCTACTTCCCTAGGAGTTATGGGGGCTTTGTAGCTAGTTTACCTGATCTTTATTTAACTTTGGTAAGTGGTGTCTGTCTAGACATTCATCCATTTCATCTAGATTTTCCAGTTTTGTTGAGTATAGGCTTTTAGAGTAAGATCTGATTTTTTTTAAATTTCCTAAGTTTCTTATTTTATGTCTCCCTTTTTATTTCTGATTTTGTCAATTTGAATACTGTCTTTCTGCCTTTTAGTTAGTTTGGATTAGGGTTTATCTATATTGTTTCTTGGTTTCCTCAATTCTTTGTATTGTTCTCTTTGTTTCTAATTGGTTGTTATCAGCCTTGAGTATGACAATTTTTTGCCTTCTATCCCTCTTGTGTGTGTTTGCTTTTTTTTCTAGAGCTATTAGAAGTGCTGTTAAGTTGCTATTTTATGATATTTCTGATTTCTTTATGAAGGCAATCAGTGCCATGAGTTTTCTTCTCAACACTGATTTTATTGTATCCCATAAGTTTGGGTATGCTGTGCCTTTGTCTTCACTGAATTCTAGAAAGTCTTTAACATCTTTATTTCTTCCCTGACAAATTATCATTGAGTAGAGAATATTTCAGTTTTCATGAGTATGTGGGCTCTCTATTGTTTTTGTTGTTATTGAAGTCCAGCCTTAATCTGTGGTGATATGACAGAATACATGGGATTATTTCAAACTTCTTATGTCTGTTGAGGCTTGTTTTGTTCAAGTGGAGGTGCCAACCTGAAGGAAGTTGGGTTCAGGCAGAGTGGGATAGATGGGTTGGAGAAGGGAAGCTAACCTGTATAGTTTAGAAGTCTCAGGTCTGATGGAAGTAGGGGAAGGGTAGAGAAAGAATGGAGATCCCCTGGGATGGCAGGCTTCTCAGGGCCTCTTAACTTGGATCTGAGGGCTCAGCTAGCAGGGAAGATGAATGGGAAGGAAAACCTGACAGGGGTGATGAGGAAATAAAGAACAGACTCACAGATACATGTACAGAAAAGCTGAGGTGGGGTATGTTACAAGCTCTGATGAAGATGCACCAACAGCAGCTGGAAAACTCAGCCTGTTTACTATGTACTGAAGGAGGAGGCTAGTTTACATGTATAGCTGAAGGACAAGGAGGTAGGTTTAGCTGATCTCATCAGGAGATCTCTATAGTGAGGGTATCTGTCTCAAGCTCTAAATACCTTGAGGAACAAGCTATTGTAGATACCTTCTGTACACATTGTCAATATCCACACATGCACCGGGAAAGGCTTTGCCATTCCCATGGGCCTGCAGCATTGGAGTTCTTAACATGGCCATGCTCGTGTCAATAAACACATTTGCTAAGAACATCATATGCTTCTTACAAGAAAGCAGTAAGGATAGTAGGAAAATGGGTAAATAACTTCCCTGGAGAGCAGATTTTAGAGTTGTTTTTCACATATTTCCAGACTTCAATCAAGAACTCATATGTGGAATAAACATGATGTTTTTGTTACTTACTTCCATCAGGAGTCTGATGGAGGTGGAGGAGAGGTAGCAGAACAGAGGTCCCACTGGAATGGCTAGATTTTGAACTCTTAAGATTCCTTCTCTATGATATTTACAGTGACTGTTCTTTTCCTCATATGTTTAAAGTCTCCTGGGTGAGCTTAGTTAGTTTGGTCTCCATATGTTCATATTAGAAAAATCAGCAATATTCCAAGCTACTTGGATGACCCATACTCATGGCTAAAAGCATTTGTGACCATATTAATGAAGGTATTGATGTAGAGGGCACACTGGTAGGAACTGCATACTGGCAAGTGCAGTTCAGATATACTATGAAAATGGGAATTGTGATGCAGTACTATTTCTCCATAAATATATCTGGTGATTACTATTTGGCTAGTCTTTGTACAGGTATACAATATCTTTAGATATTTTGTTATTTTCCAAAATAATAAATGGGCTAAGTCAAGTTGTCCCCACTAGGTGTTGGTACCAGTTATAGAGGTTATAGTGGAAAATAACCTTGAATTTTGGAAGAAGAGCATGCTGTTGGCAATTTTCCTTGAATGTGTGCTCAAAAAGGTTTACAGGTATACTGAGAATATTGAAGACTAACTCCTTTATTGAATCACACAGGAAAAGAATACGCATTATATAATCTCTTTCCTTTCTCTCTTTCTTTGTATGTGTCTATAATAAACCTGTTTTTTTATGTTTGTTTTGTTTGTTTTTGTTTGTTTTAGAAAAAAAGTCTAGTGCTTGTGATAGGTAATCTAAGAAAATTTCTGAGGAAGTAACAAAAACATCATGTTTATTCCACATATGAGTTCTTGATTGAAGTCTGGAAGTATGTGAAAAACAACTCTAAAATCTGCTCTCCAGGGAAGTTATTTACCCATTTTCCTACTATCCTTACTGCTTTCTTGTAAGAAGCATATGACGTTCTTAGCAAATGTGTTTATTGACATGAGCATGGCCATGTTAAGAACTCCAATGCTGCAGGCCCATGGGAATGGCAAAGCCTTTCCCGGTGCATGTGTGGATATTGACAATGTGTACAGAAGGTATCTACAATAGCTTGTTCCCCCAAGGTATTTAGAGCTTGAGACAGATACCCTCACTATAGAGATCTCCTGATGAGATCAGCTAAACCTACCTCCTTGTCCTTCAGCTATACATGTAAACTAGCCTCCTCCTTCAGTATATAGTAAACAGGCTGAGTTTTCCAGCTGCTGTTGGTGCATCTTCATCAGAGCTTGTAACACACCCCACCTCAGCTGTTCTGTACATGTATCTGTGAGTCTGTTCTTTATTTCCTCATCACCCCTGTCAGGTTTCCAATTCCAAAACTGTGCACTTTGGGGCAATTTCTCAGCATTAACATGAATTAGCATTAGCTACTCCACAGGACTTTCATGAATCCACAAAGGGAAACCACTTACAATGGAACCGGGAACACAATAAGCACCCGGTAAGTATTAGCAACTCTTTTCTACATTTGAGTGACTGAGGGTGGGGTAGAGGATCATGTGAAGAGATTTTGTAAAATGTCCTCATATTCACAGTGATTTCTGATTTACTTCCCAGTGTATCTTTAAAAGAACTGCTAAGTGTATGATTTGTTAGAGCAAACAGCTTAACTCATTTGGAAGAGATAGTGTAAGGTTTTTGGAGATCTGGATGTGGGGTCAGGATATCTTCTTGCCTTTCAGAGACTGTTTCCATCCCTTTCTTCTTAAAATAATACTATGCTTTACCCTTTCTTCCTCACAGAGTTGTCATGAGATGAACTGTCTTATGAATTATAAAGTGCTATAGTTGTTTCACATCCTTTCTTGGAGCAGATGTGTATAAATTATAAATAAAAGCACTATGCAAATAAAAAGAATTATTACAGTTGTATATTCCAGATTTGCCATTCTGATATATGCAGCCTCATAGATTAGTGTCTTTTCTGGTGTGGGAAAAAATTAGTTTGAGAGAACACATATAAGTGTGCTTGCAAAAATCAAATGCAATGCACTAGGAAATTCTAGGAGAAGCTAAGGTGGGAGGAGTAAGGAAAGGAAGAGGAGGAGTAAGGAGGAAAAGGAGAAGGAAGAGGAGGAGCTAGGGGGGAGGAATGAGAGAGATGGAGGCGGATGTTCACATGTCTGTAGCAGTCAAGGTAGTTGGTATATTTAGGTTGGGTATTGGTTTATACTTCTGATATAAGCTTTTGGATAATTTAAGTATCAGAGTCTCATTTACCTACTGGGCCCACATGGATGTCGGGATGGTCTGGGCAATGCCCAGCCTTGCGGAGACAGTGTGGAAGATTGGCAGAGCCATCTCCCACGCTGGTGTCTTGTGGGTGGCAGGGCTGGTGTTTCTGACTGGCCATTTCTAGCTGAGGTGTGCGCATGTGGCCTCTGGCTGAGAAACATGGCGACTGAGCTAGGCAGAGCTGCTGCAGTTTAGATAGTCGCCATGATCAGAGGCCATTTTTAAATAATTACTTCAACAGGATATTATACTGAGAAATACAATGCATTATGACAGTATTTTATAGATGAAGAAAAAATTTCAATTGTCCAAAATAGTAAATCATCTGACAGATTGTACCTCAATGCCTGGGTTCAGGTGGCCAAAAATCACAGCAGGCACTCATCAATTCTTAGAGGCAGCACAGAATATCAGCACATAGATCACCTGCAAGAGTGGATCTTTGAACACAGAATGGTCTACTGGGCTTATGTATAGTTATCTTTCAGTCTAGAGATAACATTCTTATTGTAAAGTGGTTTTAAATATTTGGGGATTTTATAAGTAGTATTTCCTTCTGGTTTGGATTTAAGATGTACACAGGCATTTATATCTTCTATGTGGTTTGATGAGATATTATGTTGTGATAGGTCTTCTCTGCTTTCAGCTATACATTCTTAGATCTAATGTGTTAAGCTGGTTCTATTTTGTCTTGCTTGCCTGTGTATACTCCTGTCTTTCTGCTTTGTATTAGTAATTTGTGCTCTAGTCATTTTGAACATTCCTCTGTTTTTTTCAACAACCTTGTTTCCTCTCTTTATTAACATGTTCTCCCTCTACATGAAACAATCATTCATAATTGCATGTATCTCCTCATTCTACTCTAGCAAATCTACAACTCTTTGAGACTGCAGCACAAAACTACTGTGAATTTTCTCAGGAGGACCATGGCAAACAGATATGGTGAATCAATGACATAAACTTCATGTATCTAATGACAACTCAGAGATGATTGCCAGTTTCTACTTTCCCCACTTATTAAAAAACATAGAAATCTGATTCTGAGGTGTAAAAGCACTTTTTCTGTAATATAAGTATTATAAGTTAATAAGTAGGGTTTGAAATCAGGCTGGTCCAATTCTTAAGCTTATTATATTTCTTCTTTATTATAAAAGTGAAATAATGTAATGCCAGAAAATGAAGAACTCAAGTTTTCTTAGCTTGGAGATTTAGATTTCTGTGTTTGAATTGGGAGAGAAAGCCAAACCAAGGGGGACAGTAAAACATATGCTATATGAAATTAGAGGTGAGATGCTAGTGTTGGAAGATGTTAGCAAGGATGAAGTGAGGG
Source organism: Mastomys natalensis (assembly GCA_021653895.1). Taxonomy (NCBI): domain Eukaryota; kingdom Metazoa; phylum Chordata; class Mammalia; order Rodentia; family Muridae; genus Mastomys; species Mastomys natalensis. Next base: position 162,876 of record JAJTUV010000744.1, read on the forward strand.
AATAGAGGAAAGCTGGAGTGTAGAAAGGTTTCCTAAATATAGGGAATAGAGATAAAGATAACTACCCCATGAGGGGACGGATAAGACACACATACACAGAAGATATCAAAGTAGCATAAATTCACAGCTCCATTATTTCTCAGAATTCATTATAGGATTGCATCAAACTATGGAAAGAACACTGAGAACTCTCTTCAAATGTCAAGTCACCTTCTTCAGCGATTTCCAACTTCTGTGTCAGTTTTGAAGTTGTAGGTACATGCTGTATCCACAGGTATTCAGGGTAGGTCAGTCATTTTTCTTCATGAGATACAGAGGAGACTGTAATTGTTGTTCTATGAAAAAAATAATTAACATTGTATCAGAATCAGGAGATAATAAGCGCGTGAGTGTGCATGCACACACACACACACACACACACACACACACACACACACATGCTTCCTTAATAAAAACATGTACAATTTTATTTTGATGCTTTCTCAGGCATCTGGTAAACATGTAAAACATATGTATATGTATATTTGTATGTGTACAAGTATACACTATATATGTGTATGAATATGTATATATGTATATTATGTATATGTGTATATATGTGTGTGTATACATTCATCCTCTATAATGTCTCAAATTTTTACTTAAATTAAAGTTTGTTTTTACACAATACATTTTGATCATATTCTTTTCCTCTTTCAGTTCCTTCTAGATCCTTTCTACCTCCATACCCACACAACTTCATGTTCCTTTTCTTTCTTAAAAGAAATAGCAAAAAAAAAAAAAAAAGAAAATTAAAATAAACAAACCCATAATAATATAAAAAATCAAAACAACATAACAAAAAGCACAAAAAAATTCATTTGTTGTTGTTGGCTAACTACCACTGGCCTTCGCACCCGCCTTGGAATGTGATCAGTACACCAGTGTCACTCCACTTGGTACCACAGGTTTTTCTCTTTCCTATCAGGTATCAGTTGCAAACATCTTCTTGATAAAGGTTAGGACTTTGTGGCTACTTCCCCTTCTCAGTGCTGGGATTTTGTCTGGTCTTATGTGGGTCTTGTGCATGCAGTCACAGCACTGTTGTGTCTGGAGGACACTATTTTTTATCCAAAGTCTCTCACTCTCAGCACATTGTCCAGTTGTGTGGGACACAGAGAAGAAGCTTCTCTGATGAGGACTGGATAATGCACTGGTATAGTAATATATATTGCAGGCAAGTTGCTGTTGTAAGTCACCGTATTTGCAGCTAGGTGAGATTGATAATTGTTTTTCTCCTCTGGTAATATACATTAAAAAATAATGAATCAATTATGACCTTCATGTGGGATAGGGCACAGAGATTTTGTTGCGGGAACCAAGAGCAACTGAGTTTGTCAAGGTCAAAATGGTTCAAGGCAGAGGTAGCATATTATATTACTGGAAATCAGAAGCTTATGTGGAGAAAGAAGACTTTAATTCTGAAGAAATATCAGTAATAATTATATTATTTCTGGAAGGAAGACTGTATATCAGAAAAAATGTCATCTGTGTTTCAAGGGCTCATGTGATATGGATATCTTGATCATTTTAGGAGGAAGGATTGTGTCCCCCGAAGGGGACAGGAACTCCACAGGGAGACCAACAGAGTCAACTAACCTGAACCTTTGGAGCTCTCAGAAACTGAACCACCAACCAAAGAACACACACAGGCTGAACCTAGGCCTCCCCACTCATAAGTAGCAGATATGCAGTTTGGTTTTCATGTGGGTCCTGAACAATTTGAACAGGAGCTATCCCAAAAGCTGTTGCCTGCGTGTGGGATATGTTATACTAGCTGAGTTGCCTTGTCTGGCCTCAGTGGGAGAGGAAGTGCCTAGCCTCATAGAGACTTGAAGTGCAGGATGGGGGTGGGAATTCCCACGAGTCCCCACCTACTTAGAAAAGAAGGAGAGGAAGATCAGGGAAGGATTTTGGGAGGGTAACTAGGAGGGGGACTGGATATAAAGTTAATAAGTAAAAAAAAATTAAATTAAAAAAGAAAACTGTTAAAATATCTGAATAATGTGAACTTCTGTGATAAGCACAATTCAACCATTTAAAAGTGAAAAATTATATCTTTATAATCCAACTTTCTAGTGTGTGTGTGTGTGTGTGTGTGTGTGTGTGTGTGTGTGTGTACCTAATACCACTTCTGTTGATCTTTGGGGAAGATACTTACTTGTCTCAGGGCTGAGCGCTAGAATGTTTATCTTGTCATTATAAAGAAGTGAATTATTCTTTGAGTTATAGATGGCAACAAGACTCAGTTTGGGGAAGAGGGTTGGGAAAACTTCTGTTGTTTTCCTAACTTGTACTATACTAAGTGGATTCAGCAACTCAAATCCCCAATGGGAAGAGCACCTAAGTAGCAAGGAAGTGTACAGCATGAGAAAGCAGATGAAACAAGAAACACAGAAAGAAATACTGAATTCTAATAAAATAATGAAACTTCTTAGTCAGAATACAGAGGAGGCACATTTTCATAGAAATTTCAGTGAGGGAGCCAATAAGTAATACATTCCTAATTGACTTAGCCAGATTCAACTCTTTTCTGACACATGCCTTCAAAAGATATTTACATAATACAAGCATGTATAAGGTATTATACATGTATAAATATTAGGAGATGTATGTTGGAAAAACAGTAGAGGTAAAATTTACATAATTCCAGGAGTTAGGAGTCAGGTGGGGTTTGTGGAGAAAAACTTTGGGGTTTGGGGTTAGTATCTCTGGTGGTAGGTTAATCTAACATAGATTGTTTTCCACTGTCTTGAACTTCTACCTTTGTCCCTCCAGATTTATTTTTCTACCTTCTCTTCCCACATGTTTTTTTCCCAGAACACTAACCTACCTAAGTTACATATGTAGTACTAAGATAGTGCTCCTAGTTACTAAGCTAGTGCTCCTTTGCCTCCTAGTTCCTTTCAGGGTATGACTGATGAGAAGATAGGAGAATGTGTTTGTTTTCTTATTATGAAGCTTTTGAGAATTGACTGTGTCTGTGAAAGAATCATTGTTTTTCCCAAAATAGTGTGATTTTCACAAGTTTGTTATTGGGAGCTTTTAAGGCAATCTTTCTTGTACTATACTCTCTCTGACTTGAGGAATCACGCTCAAGTTCCTACACTATCCCAGCTCCTTCCCACATCTTTTCAAACACATAGCCCTACAATTATTCTATTTCTTTCTGGAATATCAAAGAACGTCACTGACTCTTGATAATGTGTAGCTGGGCATGTTTTTATCAGAAAAGTTTTCTCACACGGTACACAGAGTGCTTTTAAAATTTGAAATGATATGTTGTTTAGTAATTTTAAAATGATACTTTGTTGTTTGAGAATTTCATATAACATATTTTGATTATATTTACCCTAGCACACCTACCTGCTCCTATATCCGTTTTCTACATCCTTGCCACCCTACCCACCTAACTTTGAGTTTTATCCTCTGTCTTTCATTTTCCATTGAATTTGGTTTGTGTTGCCCATCTACTTTGGACCTACTGGGGTTCATATCATTAAAGCAAATGGAATCTTTCAAACTGTCTCAAATATGCACAACTTCTTATGGAGTGATTGGATTTTGTGCTCCCACTTCCATGATGGGATTTTGTCTGTATTGGGTTTAAATCAGTCTTTTGCATGCTTTCATGCTATCATAATCTCTTTTATTTCATATGCATTACTGCTTTCTGTGTCCAGAAACTATGAATTCTTTGAAGTTATCTATCATCTTTGGCTCTTCCAGGTTTTCTACCACGTCTTCTGAGAAGACTCTTTTCTGAAGACACTACATACCTGAGTCATAGAATATTAAGAAATCAAGCTTGTGGTTATCTGTAAGCTTCATCCATATTTAGTAGCTTTTATAATAATTCTATTTATTTTCACAACATACTATGCTTTCCATAAGTCAAGTAATATTATCTCCATTTTTAAAAGAATATCAAGAATGAGATAAAAATGAAAGTCCAAGGTCACACAATAAATACCTACTCCTGAACCTTTGCCTTCTGACTCAGCTAACCATGTGTTTATTTGACCAAACCGTGGCTTACATGAATTGGATAAATTTGAGTAAAGCCATTGTATTTTACTCCTTCTCTTTTATCTCTAAGTCTATAGCTAGATCTTTTACGAACTGAAATAAATAGGAATGATCTTCCACTGGGTATAAGCAGCAATCATTTGATATTACCTAGAGAGATAAATGTATATGTAGGTGGGTAAATTAAGTAATTGGGATTTTTGCATCTGAAGAGCTAGTCAAGATAAATAGCAAAATAAGGGGGATTATGAATATGTTTGTATACATTAAAAACAACACACTGTTCCACATGATTTATGTAGTTGGGGCAGGCTAAAACCTCACTAGTATAATAGTTGAGCCATTTGTCTTAGCAACTATCTTGTTATTGGCAATCAATAATGCAGCTAAAATGACTGATGGCTTTGTTTTCTTGTAGTGCCTCAGCTGGTTTAAATTATTTATTTGACATATTGCCTGTTGGCAGATGCAAGGAAACCAATGACAATGTGTTTGCATGGCTTGATGTACAACTGCAAGGGAAAAGTGACTATCCTTGATCTTTGAGCACATGATATAGATAAGGATATACTATGTAGGACTCTCAGTCACGAGCTATGCATATGGAGATGAATGAAGCTGTGAGGTTTTGAAAGCGTTATTCCTGATTGCATGAAAGTCTCCATTAACTTTAGGAGCTCAATTCATGGGCACACACCTGACTTCTTCCCAGTGGAGAGAATAAATGAAGGCTCAGGGCTTTAAACATCACATTCTGCTATGATTTATCTGTTAAGATGATTTTCTTTCTCAACTGGTGGAGGAATTCTTGAGAGCAGGAACTATGTCTTATTTATCTTGGTAATCCTAATCCCCAGCACAGAGTAGTCAGTAAGTATTTATTGATGAATAAAAGACACAAATGAATGAATCAAGCAGAAAACAATTACAACTTTTGCCTTGGGTTTACAAATTGCTAGCCTTGTAAGTGAAGTGCCGGTTTGGGAAGAGGTTATATATAAACTAGGTGTGTGCTCTGTGGTTGAATCTTAGTTATAATAGGCAAGGTGTTTAAGCATTTTTTTTTTTGTGTGTGTGTGTGCTTCAGGATTTTTAATGCAGAATGAAGAAAACAGGACTTTATAATATTATAATGGAATCTGAATTCAAATATAAAGAATTGGAAAATTTTGTAAACTCCATAAATAACATTTTAGTAGTAAACTGGCTTTATTGCTTTGAAATCTTAATATGTAAGGTTTTCCAATATTCATGGCAGAAATGATCTTATCATATCTGAATTCAAGTTAACATAAAATTGGAAATCTGCCTTCAAAGTTTCCAAATATTTAACATCTGGCTCCAGTAAGCTGGCTTCTTGATACCACGAGGTGAGAGGAAGGATTTGGGCTTAGATAACTGAATTTTGAGATGCTCCTTGAAATTTATTGGCCTGTTGAAGAATTCTATTTTGAGAGGATAAAGGAAAGCAGGAAATTTCCCATGGGGATAGGTTGAGATATCATGTCTACACCAGGAGGAGTTATAACGTGCTTATTGGGGTAAGAGGTGCTCAGAAAGTTTTATCCCTTAACTCATGTGAAGATGCCTTAGTGAGAGATGCTATTAATCGAGGAAGCCCTCAGCAGAGACCATAAGAGGGCATGGGACCCTCTGAAACTGAAGGTAAAGACAGTTGTAAACTGCCTTGTGGTGTTGGACACTGTTCTCTCACCTCTTGAAGTACTTACTTCACCTAGCATAGTCACACTTCTCTCTTTAGGTCAGTGCTTATAGACTCCTCTGAACATTGTTACTACAGGGATATAGCCTGGCATCAAGATTTTTAAACAGTAACTATGATGCACAGCTGCCTTTTACAGTCACTGTGCTGCAGAGACCCCTTTGATGGGCTTTAGGGTTTCAAGACAGGGTCTTTAAGAGACATAGGTCACTTTGGAGAAGGGACTATGAGTGATTCCACTGCATATCGGGAAAGGAAGGACACCAAGGTGGAAATAGAAAACAGGGCGTTCAAGTTTGAGTTCTTAGAGGTAGAGCATGTGTTCTTGAGTGTGGTTACATTAGGAACTGGTTAAATTTGCAAAGATGTCATGGTCAGTAGAATGTGGAACAGATATCAGAACATTCATGACAGTGACAGGGATAGTATGTTAGTCATGTGTCCTGCTGTTGAGAAGGGATTCTGTAATTTTGGAATAGAAATGTACAATTCCAAATCAGCCTTCAAACAATCATCCAAATAAGGGTCTGCACTCAAGTCCCGTGTGGCATATGATGCCCACTAATGTGGCACAGTATGGTGGTGAGTTCTCGTGTGGAGAGGGTGGTCTGCTGTCCAGTTGGCTGCGACTCAGGTCCCAAAAAGTTCATTTTTTTTCCCCAGATAAGAAAGAAACATAATTGTAAGAAATTGAACATTTTGCCGGGCGGTGGTGGCGCACGCCTTTAATCCCAGCACTTGGGAGGCAGAGGCAGGCGGATTTCTGAGTTCGAGGCCAGCCTGGTCTACAGAGTGAGTTCCAGGATAGCCAGGACTACACAGAGAAACCCTGTCTCGAAAAAAACCAAAAAACAAAAAAAAAAACAAAAAAAAAAAAAAAAAAGAAATTGAACATTTTGATGTGGTTTGTTAATTCAGCAGAACCTCACCCACTCTGACAAATGCAGGAGACAAATCATCGGAGAAGTTAGGAGCTGACCAGATACTGTTCTCACTTCTCATGATTCCCGAGCTGATGAGGCCAATGAATTGATTGGGTGGGATTTTGTTCTCTGGGTCACATTGTATCCAGCTGATGCTGGCCATGAGACAGCACAGAAAATGCACTTGCCTTGAAAATAACTCAAATAACTTGCCCTCAAATTAACACTGCATTTTTTTGATGGACACCTACTATGCGACGTATATCATTTCCCTATGGCTTTCTTGATGTTCTCAGTCCAGTCCTGGTTAGGCAGAAACTTCTCAGTGAAAACGTTCATGTCTTCACTGCTCCCTGCCTCTGTAGGGTAACCTGCAGCTTAGAATTATAGGGATTGGATGTAAAGGAGATCTGGGACTTTTTATTTTTATTTACTTTCCTGATTAAATGAAATGAATATGCATTGTACAGGAAGGCAGACAAGGTTATTACCAGTGCAGCTGAGAACAATTAGTTCTTATTTGCTTAACATCATTTCTTAATGTGTGATTGTAAAACTTTTCACCGGATGTTTTAAATGTAATCAATTTTTCATTGCAGTTCCTAATAATTCAAAGAGCCTGACATTTGCAATCAAGCCAACTGTGGTCGATACCTATTTTCTCTTTGTTAAATAGGAATTTAACTCAGGGACACAAGTGGTGGCTTCTGGAATTCATTCTGTGTGCTTATTATTTTGTGAAGCTGCACCCAGATTTATGGGCTTGCAGGAGACACTTTTGTGTCATGGCCACCCGGACTTCCTGCATATTGGGAATCAGCCCATATCAGAACTCACAGCTTGTCATTGCTGTTTGCTGGAAGTATTCTGTTGGGTGATTTACATCTCTATATAGCAATTTCCTCACTTTTAAAATGAGAGAAAAGTTCTTTCATTGGATTATATTCATATTAGATGAAATAAAGAATCAACTGATAATATGAATCAATTCACACCACACACCATTGGCTGTAAGTGAAGAACCCAATAGCAACTAACTAAATCAAGAAGGAATTCAGAGGCTGCTGCACATATTGCATCTGTAGCTATAGTGATTTTAGACATATCTGAATTTAGGCCATCAAACAATGGCTTTAGGCTGCTTGTATCATATGTCTTGGTCTCATTCTCCTTATTTTAGATATATCTTCAAAACTAAGATCATATTGTAGACATGAAATGTATAGCATAGGGCTGGTGATGTGCCTCCATTAGTAAAGCATTTGCCTTGAAAGAGCCAGGAGCTGTGCTCCATCCACAGAACCTAAATGCAGAAGGCCAGGCATGATGGGAGGTGCCTGCCTGTAATCCCAGCATTGGAGACATAGAGACAGGAGGATCCCTGGGCTTGCATGGCAGCAAGTCTGGCTGACTTGGTGAGTTCCTGGCTAGTTAAGAGATGCTATCTAGGGCTATAGAGATGGCTCAGTTATTAAAGGCTAGGCTCACAACCGAAAATATAAGAGATACTGTCTAAAACAAAACAAAACAAAACAAAACAAACAAAACAAAACAAAACAAAACAAAACAAAACAAAATAAGATGAAACAAAAGAAAACAACCCAAAACAAGAGGAGAGCATCTGAGGACCAACAACCAAGGCTATCCTCTGAATACCATACCAGCCAGCACCTGTGCCCCTCCCACTCACACACAGGAACACATAAAAATAGCATACCTCAGGGTTTGGAGAAGAATGAATCCAGAATAAACAAGCACATATGAAAAAATGGATTTAAGTATGTTTGTAATAGCTCTCATAGGGCCTCCTTCTCACCACTGTCTTAAATATTTTTTTTTCATCATATTTTAAAGCAGGCCTTGGCAACTTCCAGCTTCTCAGGGCTCTCTCTGACCTCCTACCAGATTTCATAAGTGAAGTTTTATCAGAACACAACTATGCATGTGGGTTTAAGAGTTTTACAGGGTTGTATCTAAGGTAAAATTGCAGAGTTGATTAGTAGAGACAGAGACTTAGTGACCTGACAAAAAATGAGCTGCTTATCATTGGGCTATTTACAGAGAAGGCTTTTGTCTTTTACAAAGTAAGATTGAGAGTAATTGTCTTGAAAATAGCTGCGAGATAAGCCATTGGGAAAGCAAAAGGATGATTTGCCTTGTATTATTTCTCTCCATTTAAAAAAAACCTTTAAATAATAATCCTTGCATATATAATGCATATTTGATAATATTTAGTAAAAGTATGCAACATGCAAATATATATATATATTATATATATATATATATATATATATACACACACACAACACACAAATGTTATATAGCATGTATATATACAGGTGGTTTTCAATTTACAATAATTTGACTTAACAGTATTTTACTTTATGATATTAGAGAGTAACACAATCCCAGCAGAAACCACATTTGTGTGTACCTATGTTTGTATATATATATGTGTGTAATTGTATGTGTATGTGTTATGGGTCTGCTTGTTTATTTGTGTCTATGCACAATGTGTAGTATGATGTGTGCAAGTATCCAGGCCCACCTGTGTCACAGCTATGTAGAGGTCAGAGAACAACCTTTGGTGGTAGCCCTCCCATTCCACCTTGTTAGAAGCAGGATGCCTTTGTTGTTTGCTGTCACATGGTGTATGACAAGCTAACTGGCCCACAAGCTTCCTGTCATTCTCCTACCTCCACCTCTCATCTTACCATAGGGGGCAGGGCTGGACCAGGATTATAGATGAGTTAGTGCATTCAGTGTTACTTAGGTTCTTGGGATTCAAAATCAAGTGACCAGGCTTGTGCAGTAAGTGCTTTAACCTCTGAGACATCCTCCCAGCACAGAAGTAATACTTTGAGTTCTGGCTTTTCTAGGACTAGGATTATTAATGCAGTACTATACCCTGCTGCTAGGCAGTAGCAATGAGAGTGCTTTAGTTCCAGTTGGCTACAAGATTACTGATGCCTAGCATGCTATGCTGCCAACAGTTGTATCACCTGTTGTCTGTCTGTCTATCTATCTCTATCATCTTCTATCTATATCTATCATCTATCTATCTATCTATCTATCTATCTAACCCATCATCTATCTATATACTGTGTGAGGGAAAGAGGAATAAGAAAGAATGAGAGGGAAGAGAAAGAGGCCTGATTTTTTAAAATGATGCATGGTCAAAATAACCAAACCTCACCAATCAAACAAAATCCCTTTAGAGACCACTGTGCCAGCAGCTGTCATGCTATTATAATGTTGGAGAAGTATGTTTACTCTTCAATCCATTCTCCTTCCCAGCCCTGTGCTATGTATGTCCACCTGCTCCTCTGTAGATCTGGGCCTCTCTCACTTGAGAAGATGGCACACCACATCTAAATGCTCATTTAAAGGAAACTGTGAAAGAATTAAATGTAACAGAAGGAGGAGGAAGTCAGGCTGAATCTCTGATTATGAAAGCCAGACACACTGTGGAAACATCAAACGAATAAACAATCACATCTGCCTTGTTTCTGAATTTTAAAGAGAGTGGTATTTCTATTCATCATTTATCTTGCCTGGGATTTGAACAAATATAGGTTTCTGGCAGCGGTTATTGATTTTTCAATATTTATAGAAAATGACACATGTTCTGCCAAATGTGATATTTGGGAAGTGAGGTGAGTTCTGTAAATGCAGAAGCCCAGCAATTATACTACCAGTACCATTTGTAAAATATATTAAAACTAATTAATAAGAAATAGAAATGTCAATGAGTCCCTAAAGTGAAACAATAAAGGCATTTCTGGAACAAAGCATGAGTAACTTTTAGCTTTTTTTTTTTTTTCTGCTTGGACAGGCTATGCTGGACTGTGTTTGGCAGGGCAGGGAGGAGCTTCCAGCCTCCTAAGAAATTTTGATCACAGGGCTATGAAGCCTTCAGTAGGCTGGACAGACTGTCAGTAGATGGGAAGGTATTTGGGGTGTTCTTTCTGACAATCTGGCCTGTTTTTCTGTAGTACTCGCTCTTTGGATCTGTTGGCTTTATGACTCTCATAATTTATATGCATATGTACATGTCTGAGACATGAAAACTGCTGATATAGTGTTGCTGATATAGTGTTAGGGTTGTTTAGAAAATGTGGCTTTGTGTAATAAAGGGAAGGGATGCTAAATCTTGTGAGACATCATTTTGGGAGAATGTACTTAATCTTGGCTGCCCTGTTTTTTCAACTGATACTCGACATGTTGAATGTTGTTTGAAGTTTCTGGAAGCTCTTGAGATTAATCAGACTAATTTTGACCCAATCCCTGGGGGTAGATATAGAAAGACTTGTGCTGTAAAATCACCAGGCAACTAGGAAGCAGTAAATGAGAAAGGTGTGTAAGCACATGGAATATGTGGAAAGGGTCAAGGGACGAGTAAGCCAGTTTTTAACAAATAAAGCCCTTCTCTATATTTAACCAAATTTCTGTGACAAGATCTTTGTTCTGAAATGTGCAAAGAGAAGCATGTTAGTGAGTGGTTATGTCTGAGGTACGTTCCACTTCATTGAATATCATCACATGAGGGGGGATGTGATGTCAGCCACTTGCTATAGATGGAGTAGCAGTCTTGAACAGGGTCTAAGCGGTTCTTTCCCAGTTTTCTCTGGTTACTGTTAAATGTAATACTGAATTTGGGTAAATAACTGCCTTTCTTCAGCAGATCAAGCTTTGTGAGTCAATCTCAGATCAGATGATTGAATTTAGATTTAAAATCCAGTTTCTTTAGCTTGACCTTTACCGGTAACTTTTTCTTTCTGCAACTCAGGACTGGTCATTCACTCTATGTGTTGATTAGATCTCAGAGTTTAAAATGAGTCCTATTTCAAATATTCAGTCAACGTTATTATATTCTGTCAAATGGAATAGGCAATTTCTCTATGCTTAGATGAGTATATACTTAGAAGCTTTGCTTCTAACTGTCCCTTTCTCTCTGATCAGCTTGTGAAAAGCTGTTTTCTGCATGTCACCCTCGATATATCTGGCTTTGCTCTTTAACTCAAGATTTTTCACACTCATTGGGTCAGAGACTTTCTAATGTCAGATTAATAACTATCACATTAACTGCAGACCCAGTCTTTCCGATAATGCAATTTGCGACTTTCTTACATGGCAATATTTATAATGAGACTATCAACATATATGCCAGATAACTAGGAATCAACCAGATCTTGCCTTCATTGAATCTGTTGTTTATTCAAGAATTCTCTCAGGCTATTGAGCAGCCTTCTGGTCTCTGAAATCTTAGGGGCAATTGATATTCTGAATAACTGAAGCGAGCAAGCTTCTTTCCTGCAGAAATGTAAGTGATAATATTAACATTCACTGTGAAAGCCTGACAGGTAATAACAGAGATGAGCCCTGCAGTGGTGATAGCAGATGGGAAGAGGCACAGACTGCCAGGTTGGGGTTTTTATCTTTGTCCTGTCCACTGTTCAGACTCGTGCCTGGACTCTATACACTTGTTTGGGAGAATCGAGGCTATGAAATGCCGATGATCCAAAAATGCTTAAACATTTTAACTTCAGACATTTACTATTGTTTTCAAAGTGAAATGAATGCATAGGTTAAAGAGACAGATGGGACTGCCACTCATTTGTGCTGTGATCCAAAACCTTAAAAATTTACCTACATTGTAGTGTTGCTGAGAGGACAAGATGAGTTCATTCATATGGCCTTCTTGAAATAGGGTTTAGTATAACAAGTACCCTGGAAATGTTTGCCAATGTGTGAAGTGGGGGTGGGGGAGATATCAAAATAAAGAAGATATCACCTCTAGCCTCAAACTCTTCAACCATTATAGATTCATGGCAATGATCATGTATGAGAAATTGGGTCATGAATGTGTGGGAGAGATATTCCATAATGCCTAGTTAGATAGTAATTTCAAGGGTCAAAGGGGTGTGGGTTTGAATTTTGGCCCTGTCCAAGGGGAGCCTAAGTAGGTGCCAAACTTCTAGGCCCTATTAAATTATTTAGTGAGATAATATGGTAATGGGGCTTTGAAACTAGCTGCTATTACAGATGTTAGTGTTATGGAACTAACTTAGTCCATAGAGAGGAGTGGCAGACCTTTGCTTAGGAGATAATGTATGAGCAATTTCATCCACTTACTATTGGTAGGCCTTTTCAGTTTCACTTGGAGATCTACAGCATGAAGGACAGAGAAGGTTGCGAGATCAGGTGGCTGATTCTGAACATACTCTTGGTGAATCATCCTCCTGGGAATTTGAGATTCAGTGTAACGGAACCTGAATGTTCACACTCTGTGGCATGGAGTTTACATTCTTTGTCTGGTGGGTATCATCTCATTGAGCTTTAGTAAAAGGACAACTGGAAACCTTAGAAGGAATCTAGATAGTCAGAAGTAGTTTGTTAGCCTTCCAACCATAAGGCAACGTAAGCAGATCCATGGGTGTGTAGCTTGACTCTCCCCTAATCATCAGTAGAAGAGAATCTCAATCTTGCCTTCCTCACTGTGGACCAACTTTTGCTCCTCATGGAGTTGCCTCTGAATTCCAAACAGAACTGCAGAGTGCCTCACAGAATAAAAGGTAATCATCAAGGTATTTCCTAAGAGGAAGAAAGGAGTCTGAGCTTCTTTCCTGTCTTTCTTGCCTTTCACTGTCTTTAGTGAAACACTGAGACACTGTGCCTAGGTATTCGAGAGTCTTCCCCACCTTCTCTTCTATTAGTTTCAGTGTGTCTGGTTTTATGTGAAGGTCCTTTATCCACTTGGACTTGAGCTTTGTACAAGGAGATAAGAATGGATCGATTTGCATTCTTCTGCATGCTGTCCTCCAGTTGAACCAGCACCATTTGTTGAAAATGCTGTCCTTTTTCTACTGAATGTTTTAGCTCTTTTGTCAAAGATTAAATGACCATAGTTGTGTGGGTTCATTTCTGGGTCTTCAACTCTATTCTACTGATCTTCCTGCCTGTCTCTGTACCAATACCAGGCTGTTTTTATCACTATTGCTCTGTAATACAGCTTGAGGTCAGGGATGGCGATTCCTCCAGAAGATCTTTTATTGTTGAGAATGATTTTTGATATCCTGGGTTTTTTGTTGTTCCAAATAAATTTCAGAATTTCTCTTTCTAGTTCTGTAAAGAATTGAGTTGGTATTTTAATGGGGATTGCATTGAATCTGTAGATTGTTTTTGGCAAGATGGCCATTTTTACTATATTAATCCTGCCGATCCATGAGCATGGGAGATCTTTCCATTTCCTGAGATCTTCTTCAATTTCTTTCTTCAGAGACTTGAAGTTCTTGTCATACAGATCTTTCACTTGCTTGGTTAGATTCACACCGAGGTATTTTATATTATTTGTGACTATTGTGAAGGGTGTCATTTCCCTAATTTTCTATCTATCTATCTATATCTATCTATCTATCTATCTATCTATCTATCTTTTTTTATTGGAAATTTTATTTACATTTCAGATGTTCTCAATTACCAAGTCAACTATTAATATATCCAGTTAATAATGTAGAGAAAAACAAGGCATTGCTATTATTGATAATGATTAATTATATAAAATGATAATTTAATGCCAGTCAGAGAATATGGCATATGTGTACTCTATGTGTCATCGAGATAAAAAGGAGAAAAATGGTGGAGAATTGGATACATGAAGTGAAAGATTCATAGTTATTATTATTTTTCATTATAAAGCCATGTTAGTTTTCCACTACCATATCAAACACATGAGATAGTTAACTTATGAAATGGTGTAAGATGACCCACAGTTTTAGACTTATCAATTTGTAATCAGTTGACTCTGTTCCTTGGGTAAGAATGCATGTCTTACAGGGAATATATGGTGAAGCTAAACCTTTCACTTAATGGTCAAGAAGAAAAATGAGAATTCAGCAATCTTCTTCAAAGGCACATCTCCAGTGACCTAAAGTCTTTTCACTAGGCTCTGGCTTTAAAATTTCCTTCCATACCTCTGTATAGCCCTCTTGAAGCAAACCCTTATGACATGAACCTTTGGAGAATACTAGGAACCAAATTATATCAATAAAGTTGGCCCCTGTATTAGTTATTTTTCTGTTGTTGTGATAAAACACAATGACCAGAATCAACTTATAAAAGGAGGAGTTTAATTATGTTTGTAGTTCCAGAGAGATTGTCCATAATGACAAGGATATCATGGCAGAAGGTGGGTTAGAGCAGGAAGCAGAGAGTTCACGTTTTTGGTCACATAAAGAAAGCAGTGAGATGGTTGCAGAGATAAGTGAAGCCCAGGAGTACCATGGGAGAGAGGAGGAATAGAAGTGAGAATGTCAGAGGGGTCAAGGACACAACAAGAAGATCCACAAAGTCAAATAACCTGGAACAATGGGGGTTCACAATCCCAGCGCCAACCAGTGAGCATGCAGAAGCTGGACCTAGACTCCCTACACATTTGTACCAGTTGTGTAGTTCAGTCTTCATGTATGTCTCCTATCAATTGGAGCTGAGACTGTCTCAGATGCTGTTCCCTGCCATTGCATCCCCTTTCCCTATCTAGACTTTCGAATTGGGCCCATGGGAAAGCATTGCATAGTCCTGCTGAGACTAGATGCTTCAGGTTAATGTGGTATCCAAGCACACTTTCTTTTCTGAGAAGTGATTTGTAAGATGGAGTAATTTGTAAGGGTGGGATTTGGAAGATAGGAGAGAGGGGGATGTGATCTGGATGTAAAGTGAACTAAAATAAAAAAAAAAAAAAACAGAGAGAATGAACTGGGAGTGGGGGGAGTGTATGAACTCTCAAAACTTGCTGCCATGTTACATACCTCCTCCAGAAAAATTCCACAAGCTCGAAAAAAAAAAAAAAAACAAAAAACAAAAAACCCCGAAAACCAACCAAACAAACCAACAAAAAACTACCACTACTTCAAACAAGGGATTAAGGGGTCAAATATGAGAGCCTGTGGGAGACATCTTGTCCAAACATATACAGCTTCAATATAAAATTTAAATATTGATGAAGGAAGGATCTGTGCAAAAATAATTCAGAAATGAATGTCATTATATACACCACAGCATAATTTCTACCCTGGTGCAATTATATTCTCATTTTTTTTTTCTGGAGAAAAGTACAAGTCTATTGCAGTCCTTTAAAACATATTTCATTCTTTAAAAAAATCCTTTCATGTCAGATTATTTTAATTTATTCTTCAGTTTACATATAAAAATATCTTTCTTGAGCAAAATATAGCTAGCGAGAATAAGACTTTTATCTCATCCCCAAAATAAACATATTTAGAGAAGATTTTGATGGCAAGTGATTTTTTTGAGACTTTAAAAATACTTTCTGAGTTTTATTTTTATTTTAGTGGATATAATCAGCATATCCTACTGGTTTCATGTATATAGAACTGTTACAGTCCATTAGACAAGATTTGCATCACCTCCTTCTCTATGACAGGTCCCCCAAGCCTGATGTATTCCCACACTCAGGCTCTCATTCTCAGGACTTTATCTTAGTTCATGACCTGGGGAACCAGGCAAAAATCTCATGTTATAGCTTACCTAACCATTGTAGTTTACTGACATCTGGGTGATTTCTGACTATCCCTAACTCATTCTGACTATTTTGAAATTTAATAAATTCTAGTGACCACCATATTTCCCAAGAAGATGTTCTGGAGTATACTTTCTTATGCAACTTCCATGATAATTCTCATCTTCACTGAAATCTCGCTTTGCTTTAATCATATTCAAAAGATAAATACTTCTAGTTAATCTGTCATTTACATAATTGAAATAGAGGTTTAATATTTGATGTGACAAGTACTTAAAAATGAGAAATTAGTTTTTTATACCTCTGATTTACAGGATATCCCACTTCAACCCTGTGTAACACAAACCTTGTGTCTACCTCACTTTTTTTCAGTATCTGAGGTTTCTAATGTTTGCAACGATCCGTGATCTTCTGATCGTTTGTGCTTCTCTACTTTCCTGCTAGCTTTTGGCTCTCTTGTGACAAAGAACTGGGGAAAAGCAACATAAACAAGGAAGAGTTTATTTGGCTCACAATTCCAGACTATAGTTCATTATGACATGGACAGGACATGGCAGCAGGAGTATGATACAGCTCATTGCATTGAATCTTCAATCAGAAAACACAAGGAGAAAAATGATATTTATCAAGCTTTCTATTTTTTACACAGATTTAGATTCCAGCCCATATAATGGTACAGCCCATCACAACTAACTTATCTTGATAAGTTTTTATAGACTTATCTAGAGATGTGTTTCCGTGGTTAGTTTACCTCCCATCGAGGTGACAGTCAAGGGGAGCCATCATATTCAGTGACTGAATACACAATCTATGTATCCATGTCATCTGGAGACCTGGCATGAGTCACTGGTGATCCCTTCTCTCTTACTACTCACAACAAATACAACACCACACTATGTTGATTCTATTTCCTAATTGTGTCTTGGTTTCATCATCTTCTCTTATATTGATTACAATTCTAACTTCTCATCACGTCTTAGGCCTTCTACTGTAAAAAGAACTATTCTCCAGATGCTTTATTTTCTTTACCCTCCCCAAACAACTCTCATTTTCTAGTTCATTCACTACTAGTTGGTCAGAATAATCTTTATAATATGAAAATAAATTGCAATGACTTTATATTATGTTTAATATTAACAATTAAAATTATGAAATATTTTACATCGAGCAGCATAATCTGGATCCTGTTCCCTCACAGCATGTAACATATTCACTCTGCCTGGTATGACTATCTAGCTGTAGTCACATGCTTTTCACTCCTGGTACTCTATCTACACTCATTGTACTGTATATTCTTCATGCAGTTTTCCTCCCTTTTGTCTTGACTGAATGATTGCTTCTTCACCTTTCATTTCATTCGTCACTTGGGGAAATTCTCAGATCACTAACTAGGTCAAACTTCCTGGAACTGGCAAAGCACAACACTCCTTAGACTTGAAAGATCAGAAACCTTAATAATAAGTTTCCTGATAATTTTAAGTTCTGTGAAAATTAGGCCACTTTTTAATAATTGTTTCTCACAGCTTGGTACAGCATAGTTTTTACTAAGTATTTGTTTAATGAATAAATGAATGAATGGTAGAGACTTATAGTTGATTCGATGGATAATCTCTGAAAGAAAAGTGAGATTTACTTATGAAACTGTGAAAAAGATCTTTGAATATCTTAAAAGAATTAAATGATATACAGCCATGGAAATAAGGAGAGAAAAAAAATCTAAAATGTGTTGAGGTTTGGTCTGTTGCTATGTACTGTAATGCTAAATTCTGTACCTGAAGGTCTAGTTGCCTATGAGTAGATTCTTACATTTACCAGTTTGATGTGCAAAACTTATTCCTTAATTTAAAATTATTGGCTAAATAAAAAATGGCTACAGCTAAATACTGGAGGGGTTAGAGGTAGGCAGGTTTTGAGTTACCTGGTTGGAGGTTGCAGAGTGAGAAGACAAGAGGAAGGACAGGGATGAGGAAGGAGGAAGCCACCAGGAGAGCACATGGCCAGGAGAAGCAGCAAGTATTTGGGGAATACTGCTGGGGAAGTAGCCAGGCCAGCAGTTAGAAAAGTAGATTAGGAGTTAACCCCTAGTAATAATCAAAGCCAAATAAAATAACCAGCGTCTGAGTGTCATTCGTTTTTAAGCTAGACAGGGATAAGCAACTGGATCAACAACAAAACTGGATCAATTAAAATTTAGTTTTAAAGATATATGAAATTAGTTTAATTTAATTACAACAACATAGTTACTTGAAAAATCACAAATATTTATACAGGCTTTAGTGCATATACAAATGTGGTAGGAGTTGAGAAGTGAAGGCTCTACTCAGAAGCTGGGAGAAGTGGCCGGTATGTAAAGCCTGAAGATTCAACATGTATAGAATCAGCAGTGCCTTAGGAAAGTCAGAGAATTAATCAGAATCTAGATAGTTTAAGTTGATAGCCCACTGTAAATTCTGCTAAGCAGCTGAGGCTGTGATGGTGTGAAAATTAGGAAAGCTTTCAACTCAACGGCAGGTGTCTTAAGCAACTCACATGACAATTTCTTCTTCTTCTTCTTCTTCTTCTTCTTCTTCTTCTTCTTCTTCTTCTTCTTCTTCTTCTTCTTCTTCTTCTTCTTCTTCATCTCCTCCTCCTCATTCTTTTCTGTTTCTTCTCCCTCTCTCTCCTTTTCCCTCTTCCTTTCCTCTTCCTCTGCTGCTGCTGTCACTGCTACTGCTGCTCCTTCTCTTCCCGCTCTTCCTACTCCTCCTTCTTCTCCTTCTTTATTACCAAGCTGCTAGTCAATGCCTTTTCCAGGCAAGCTGACTCTGCAGCTAGGTAGGAAAACAGAGTTATGATGGTGTTTGGAAGTGGACAATGGAACATGGATCCCAAAAGGGCTGTTAGTTCATCCAATTACAGGACCAGTGTATAATTCAATCCTGGAATGAAGTCTAGAATGTTCTATTTCCCCATGTCTGGAATTATAGATAAAAGTTAGTGTTAACAGTTATTACTTGATCTTAAGGTAGAATTAGGTGTTCTAATTTTTAGAGTTTTTTATTTTCCAATTCAGAAATACTACCCATGTGTTCGGAGTTTAATTTGCCCCCTAAGCAGTGTATTGGTCTTGTTGGTTTTGTGACTGCGTGGAAAAATTTAATGTTGGTTTGGAGATTTCCTATACATAGAAGAAATGATATTTCTCTCCTTTGTTATGCCTATAATGGTCATCATAACTAGTTTTTTGTTTGTTTCTTAGATGTTTATAATGTGTCATGCCTATTGAAATCTGTGCTTGAATTCTGGCCCATACCAAAGGACAAGTGGATACAGAAGTTGTTATGCAACTTTGGCCTGCTACTTGATTTAAATGAGGTATTTAAAAGACATCTAGCATATTGACTGAGAAAGATCTTCTTTCAGATGACTTCCAGTGCAATAAAGAAAATATAGCATCAAAATTGTGTTCATGGTACAAATATTTTGAAATGGAAACATTATTATTATTAAATGTTTATATGTAAGATATTTACAAGTGCATAAATAAGAAGTAAAATTACAAAAGTTTATTTAGTTTATGTCTTCTTATAATTTCTTGTTGTATTTTTATCCTTGACAACTCTTTACAAGGGTCAATTGAGAATAGTAAGAACATATAACCCTAATCTCTGTGTTTAATTCAGAATGTATTTTACATATGCAAACTCATTTTTCTTCTCAATAATTCTTTAACATGTCCTGGCAATCAATTATTGTCATTTACTGATGTGAAAAAATATTTTAAAAATGATAGTTTTCTATTTGAAGATTATACTTCTCAGATTCTCTTGCAGCTGGAAGGGAGGGACTATGGAAGGAAGTATGCTGCATTGATTTTCCCCACCTTTATAAATGGTTGTCTTTTCCCATGGCATTCTTTCATCCATTCACAGTGTATGAGCATATGGCTCCATTTCTCATGGGTGAGATTATGCCTTCTTGTGTATGATCAATAAACACAGTCCCACCTGACTAAGTCAGATGTGCCTCTCCTTTTGTGACTTTATCTCCTTAAGATGCCTCAGAAATCCAACCAAAGAAAACTCTTGACCAAAGAAGAAATTATATTTATTGAGTACTAAAAAACTGGGAAACCTTTAGTTTTCATCACATTTCCCTATTTTACAGATAAAACCAGAGAATCATAATTTATAAAAGCTAATTATGTAAGCAATTGGCTTAAAGTACTTAATTCCAATTCAAACTCAGAGCCGTATGGTTTCAAAGGTATTATTATTTACAGGGCAACCACATTCTGAAACTCACAATGAATCAAGAAGACAACTTTAATGGGGGGACTTTGACATTTGAATCTTTTCTAAACTGGACAGTTAGGTGTTTTTATATCCCAAATCACTATAGTTTAATAACAATTATGAGATTCGATAATAGGAAAAGAATTAGCACTGTATAAGCCTTGTATTCTGTTTAACCAGTTTTATAGAAAGGGTTCCTGTTATTCAACACTCCCATCAGATTTCTTATTTATTTTTCTTTTTGTTTGTTTTTGAGACAGGGATTACCTGTGTAGTTCTAGATTACCTGGAACTTGGTCTATAGACCACGCTGGCCTCAAACTCATGGGTCTGCCTGTCTCTGCCTTTCAAGTGTTAGGATTAAAGGTGTGTGCTCCCACATCTGGTTCCAGGTTCTTTATTTCCATAGAGGACTATATAATAAAATTTAGTTGTTGATACTTGCTTTAATCTACATTTTGTGTATATGTTTGCATACATGTGTATATGTAATCTGCATACATGTGTACCTGCATGTTCACACATGTGCGCCTACATGGGTGAGTGTGAAGATGAGAGGTTGAAGTTAAGTACCTCCCTCCATCATTTTCCTCTTTAATCCAGACCTCCCCATGTCAACTAGTTTTGTAACTATCTTGCCCCTAGGATACCCTGTCTCTGCCTCAGGCACACTGAGAATGTGGAGTATGCTGCCATTAACACTGACATTTATGTGGGTTCTGGGGACTGAACATTATTCCTTATTCTTGCATAGCAAGTGCTTTACTTGCCATCTTTTCAGCCGTATTTTTGTATCTTGCAGGTTTCTGTTGTGTTTTTGTGTTTGTGTATGTTCATATTGATACAGAGATGCACACCTAACTGGATCCCATCTAAACACAAAATATTGATTATGTACACTGAGAGCTTTTACTGCAATAGGTTACAAAGGATTTAAATGGTGATTATCTCTACTTTGAATCATGGCAACATAGGCTAAAAGAAATCTCACCCTCTGGAACAGAATCTGCAATTTCTCTTTATTTAAAAGGTTACTCACTTCCACCTTTAAGCTTGCTGAGCAATTTGCCTCAATAATATTGCTTGATTCAGAGTTCCATAGATTAATTTTGCATTATGTAAGGATCACTTTCCTTTGATCTAAATGCTGTCATAGTCAAGTATTATGGGACAAGGTTAATCAGATCAACACCATTGGATTTTTTATATCATCCTCATTATTTCATATATCTATATTTTGTCTTCTCTTACTATTCCCTTTCAGAGTCTCTTAAATCACATGCTACATGCAGAAAGTACTTGAAAAATTCCTTGAGAAGCTAAAATGCTCTGAGTTTAGGAACTATCATAAACACTGTCAATAACAACTTCTCTGTGTTTTAAGAAATCTACTTTAAATATGAAACATGCACAACAAAAGCTTTTAATGAGATCCCTTTTTCTATAAAAGAGGGTGCACAGAATGCATTGTCATTTGGAAATCAATGTCATTGGTGCTCAATGAAGGACATTCCTTATAGAACAATGGCTCTAAAGGGGATGCCCTGATAATTACCAGCAGAGTAAAAAGAAAAATGATTTTCAGACAGGAATCTAAAGATTAGGCTAAAAAAAAAGAGTTAATTTCAGACGAAAATCTGAATTTTAGGCTACAACAAGGAAGTAGGCTTCAGACATGAAAATGACTTTAGGCTAGGACAGGGAATTTGGCTCAGATATTTTGGTCATCCTGATAAGCCTTAGAAACATGATCAAGGGAGTGTTCACAGAATTTGGAATTTTGTTTATTGACTTGCTTGTTCTTCTACTATTTGTGTTTATTGTCTTGCTTGTTCCTTGACTATTTGCATCTATTGTATTGCTATTTCCTCAACCTAGAACTGACCTTAATACTTGCATGTGATTAAAATGGTATGAAAGCAAAAAGGAGGAAGGGGAATGGTATGGGAGTTTCTAGGGAGGGAAATGGGGAAAGGGATAGCATCTGAAATGTAAACAAATAAAATACCCAATAAAAAGAAAATAAAAAGAAAAAATGAGAAGTAAGTTATCTTTCAGAGCATTTGATAGAAAAGACATAAAGAAAAGGAGACAGGATTGTCAAGAAGATCATGAAAGAAATAGAAGATGCACATGTTGCTCTCACATTAGTTTATAAACAGCATATTTTGAGTATGATTTTGTTGTCATTTTGCTTTAGCTTGGGACCAATAAGTTGTTTTAAAAATCCATAGATTTGATCTCCCTTCTTTCTTTTTCACAAAAATTACCTTTATCAAAAATTTTTCTCCTCTATTCTTCCCTTCCTTTTCTATTTTATCCTTTCTCTCCCTTCTTTGTATCTGTCTTTGTATCCTTCTCCACTCCACCTTTAATGACATCTGTTGAACACTTTTCTGTCCCTGTAGTATTCCAATCTTTGATAGCACATGACTTAGGAAATGTAATTCATTTCTTCAATTACTATAAAATTACAACAACACTATGATATATAAACAAAAACTATGTATAGAGAAAAGAGGATAATTAAACATGACATCTCTACTATTGATTTAAGTGGCTCCAAATGGTCATTTCCAATGTCCTCAAACTGTACCCTGAATTATTTACTTGAAACAGGTAACATTTAAACAGTGCAGTTTCCAAATTCATTCTTTGACAAGAAGATTTTTTTCACATATAATTTCCTGGCATTTCTTTAATTTCTGTTTTCAGAAATTGTAGACAATGACTATTTGAGTATATCCAGGATCTGTACTTGGTTATCCTAATTCACTCTGTCTCCGAGACTCTTCATATATTTGCTGTATAGTTTTAGACTTTAATTCACAATTTGTTGTGAAGTACATTCTCCTTACACAACTAGTAACTAGTTTGTACTTTGATAACAAAGTCATTGTCTTACATATCCTTAAAAGATTCTCAAAATCAGAATTTTAAATGAACACTACTATCTCCACACACAGATTTCATTAATATTCCAAACTACTCTAACAATGTTCTTTACAAAGTTTACTGAAGTTATGATTGTCATATGAAAACTGTATAGATATTTAAATTTTGCAATGTAGTTATTTAATATTATATTGTGATGATCTAATTAAGATACCTATCATTTCACATTATTACTTTCAACACTGTTCAAATGAGAACAATTAAGATATGCTAGCTAATTTCAACAAAGATCATTTTTGTTAATTATAGTCATTCATTGAATATTACTCATTGAATAGTATCATATTGATTCTGCCATTTTAACAAATGTCCATTTGTATCCTTGGCACATTTTTATATTGTTTGTCTTGACTTTTCTATTAAGTTGTATGAATTCTTTATATGTTGGAAATAAGAACCCCTTAGTGATTTGTCAATATTCCTCAGGTTATAACTTACATTTTCACATTACTGTATTTCTTTTCTTTTGCTGTGAAAATCCTTTCAATTTGATGTGGTCCTGCTTGTTTATTTTTCTTTTTGTTGTTTATGCTTTAGGGTCTTATCCAAGAACACCCTGATAAGATTAGTGTCAAGGAGCCTTTACCCTGTGTTTTCTTCTAAGAATTCTAAAGTTTTCAGTGTTTATATTTACCGTTTAATCCACTTTAGATGACTTGTGTGTATATTTTCAGTAGATTACTTCTACATTCTACTCTTGGCAGAAGCTGGGGCATCCAGAGAGAAAACTAATTAGGACGTTGTAGATGGGAACTATACTTTAAACCAAATAGATCTGAGAGACATCTGCAGAGCCCCAAACCAGCAGAATATGCATTCTTTTCATGTGTTTGCAGAGTAGCTCTATGTGCTGCTGGGTAGATCATATATTAGGCAGCAAGACAAATGAATAATTTTAAGAAGATTTAGCTCACAATGACTTGACTTCCTGACCACAACAGTATGAATTGTAGATTAATACTAAAATGTGCATAGTATGTGGAAATGAGATAACATAATACAGAATAACCAATAAGATGAAGGCATAAAAGAGAAAGAAAACATAATTTTGTACAAATGAAAGTGGAAACAAAGAAAGCAAAACTCACAGGACACAGCAAATGTCATTCTGAGCTGAAAGTGTCTAGTAGTAAGTACCCATGCTCAAAAGATAAGATCTTAAATCAAGCACTTTCCTTCACATTCCAAGAATATATAAAATAAAACAAATGAAGCAGAAAGTTAGCAAAAGGAAAGAAAAGAATCACTGAGTAAATAAATAGGATTGATACTAAAAGCCAGACAGGATCAACGAAACTAAGTTAGTTTGATAAGAAGAAGTTAGTTTGGTGAATATACCAAATAAGATTGATAACTCTGTAGCTAAATCAACTAAATCAGTAGAACAAAGGGGAAAAAAAAGAAAACTGAAGTAAAGTTTGCTATTATAATAGAAAAGACAATAAAAACATAATGGCACAATACTGTAAATAATTATATACATATAAATTTGGTAACCTGTAAGAACAGGGCATGGTGATATACATCTGTAATCCTAACATCCAGCATGTGTACAAGCATCAGAAATTCCAGTTCATTCTTGCTATATCAAGGACTGAAGGCCAGTTGGTGCTATATAAACCCTTATGCAAAGAATATAAATTATTTGTATGTAAAGATGCACAAATATAAACTAATAGAATTTAGAATAAGTTTGATAAAATTGGTATGGAACATAATATTATTTGGTTACTAATAATCTAGACAGAGCTACTAATAAGTTGTGAGTTAGCTTCTAAACTACTAAGACTCAAAATACATCTAGGTTTCTCTGCAAATTTCCAGAAATTTACATTTACTAGAAAATAGTAGAAAATGGGCTTTGGAAATTTCTGCTCTGTTTTTTTTGTGGTTCTGGAACTGAACTCAGGGCCTTTTGCATGCTAGGTAAGCACTCATCAATTGTGCTATAACTCACATATGATTCATATTTCAAAAAGTTTTTAAAATGTGGATTCATACACTGCTCTGTGTAGTTTACATAAGATTCTTTACTGTCTTTGATTTTGTATAAATAATTCTAGGCACATGAATGGATAGATGAATAACCAATTTTAAAACCATTAGGCATCTTCCCCACAGTTCATACTGAGAAGACTGTAGCTCCATTTCTTAACTGAACTGTAAAGTGTTTTTGACATAAGCATAGACTGTTCTTTAAATTAGAATAGCAAAACACTACCAAGGGAAAGTATTGAAAAGAACTTTGCTGTTGAATGAAGAACAGGTTGCAGAAGGACTGGGAAGGAGGTAATAGTCCATCACAATCATTGTGAGATGAAGCAGTTTCAGAGGTGATACTGGGTTAGAGAGGGATGGACAACCTCTAAAATCATTTTACTGGAATTGTTTCTTGAAATGAATAAGAGGAGAGAGGAAGGAGGAGAGAGGAGAGAAAAGGAGGAGGAGAGAGAGAGAGAGAGAGAGAGAGAGAGAGGTGTTTAGATAAATGTTTAAAAGTCATTTGCAAAATAACTGATACATATTTTTTTCATCTACATCATATTTCAAGTTGAATTACCAATTTTATAAGAGAACTGAAAGTTTATCTTTATTTAGATGTGAAAAAGACCATATTAATAACTAGGCCTTCACAGACAATTCAGGAGGTCAACGAATCTTCTAAATTGCATAAAATTGAGAATTTATGCATATGGTTTACTGCAAAGAAAGTTCATAACATTCATTGTATGCTCAGCTCAAAGATGTCTTTGGACAAGATTAAAAGCCTCCATTATCCATTATCTCCTTATGTAACAAAACTCAGTGGTCTACACTGCCATTGGTATTTCTCAGGAACACACTAATAGTCAGCTACATGGCTTTTGTTGATTCCCACTGGACTTGGCTGCAAGCTTCTTGATGTCTAAGGTTTAGCTTATATTAGTTTCCTGTCCTGCACATCCTCCTAGGTCCAGGGACTACGTCCAATGTGGATTTTTTCCCCCAATATGATGGCAGAACTCTGAGCGAACTGAACGTCAGCTCTGCACCCATTCCCCCAAAACCTAGAGGAAGCTGGACTCCAAGCAGCTTCTAACACACCCAGGATCACAGGTAGGAGTCAGCTAACACCCCCGCCCCAAACAGGGAGGGAATTGGGAACCAAGGGACCCAGGAAATCACTTCTGGCCAGTGGCAAGGGTCCCTTCTGGTCTGCTGGTTTCCCTGAGCAGACCTTTAGCATCAGCTCTGCATCCAATCCCACAAACTCAGAGGAGTTGAACCCCAGGAGTTCTAACACACCCAGGAACTTACATAGGATCCCCAGGATCTCAGAGATTGGGGCCCAAAAGATTTTAAGATGCCGAAACAGCTCTTAAGGCCTCAAGATTTTGTATAAGGTTACCGGGCCCTTGTTTTTGGGTTTTTCCAAACAATTCGTTGAAATTAAATGTGGCTAAAAAAAAAAAATAAAAAAAAAAAAAAAAAAAAAAAAAAAAAAAACAGCGGTTCCCTTTTAAAAAAAAAGAAAGATAGAATAAACCCTTACCCATAAAGGAAGGAATTAAATAATAAAATTGGACTGAAGGAATCTACAGAAAAAGGGGAAATTTAAAAACCCCTCAAATCCAAATACAAATTTCCCATATTTAAAAAATGGGAAAAACTGGATAAATAAACCCGATAGAAAACATTCCAAAATTAAAATCGGAAATTACCTTCAAACCCAAACCCATACCCAAAAAAAAAAAAACGGCATTAATTTACCAAAAAACCTAGGAAAAAATTTAATTCAGAATTCTTCAGAACTCAAGAAGAAATAACATTCTCTTAAAAACCCAAAAAAAAAAATAACATTCCCAATAATGTTCTATGAAACCAAAATTTGCCACCTACTAAAACAAACCAAACCAAAAAGGGGAATTCAAAAAAACCCCAAAAGTGTGCAAAAAAAATCTAAAATTTCAAATAACCAAAAACCCCCCAAAACAATCATCAGAACAAGAGGAAAACCGGAAGCCCATGGGTCATTTTGATCCCAATAGGAACTTAGTAACCTCAAAAATTTTAACCTACTATAAGGGGGAAAATATTTACAAAAATTCATCCCCTTAGGTAAAAGGCTGGAAGATCGGGAAAGGCCCACCCAACATGGAAAGCAAAAACCAAATCAAACCAACTCCCAATTACGCCTTTAGAAACCCAAAAATAGGATACCCGGGCTGCCAAATTTCTTCCTTTTAAAACATGGAAGTAGCCAGGCCAAATTGCAAAAGGGCACCGAATTTAAAAAGGAAAAAAAGGGGAAAATTTATATTGGGGGAAATTATAGAATAAAAAAGAAAAAATTATAGGAATAAAGGGGTAAACATCCGAAAGGTTAAAAAAAAAAATAATAAAAAATATATTTTATAAATATAAAATAAAAAAAAAGGAATGCTATTTTGACATTTAATTTTTAACAAATTTATTACCAATAAGGGAAATTTATCCCAAACATTTGAGAAGAAAAGAGAAAGTTCATGATTAAAAACATCTTCCCAAAAAAGGGTTTGGAGTTATATCCGTAAAAATTTTTAAACAATCTCTTTTTTTTAAATTTTTAAAATTCCCAACTTCTCTAATTTGATTCCTGCAATTCCCTTAAAAAAAAAAAAAAAAAACAAAACCCGGAAATGGAAACATTCCCAATCAAATTAAGAATCAGGGATATTCAGAATTTTAAAAAAAGATTTGCTCCCCAAAGACTTGACTTCCTGCCAAAAAACATATGAATTGTAGTTTAAAAACAAAATGTCATGAGGGAATGAGATAAATAATACGAAAACCAAAAAGTGAAGGCAAAAAAGAGAAAAAAAACATAATTTTGTACAAAAAAAAGGGAAAAAAGAAAACAAAACTCACGGGAAAAAAAGCAAATGTTTTCTGAGCTGAAAATGAAAAAAGTAAGTCCCCCTGCTCAAAAATAAAATTTTTTAAATCAAACACTTTCCTTCACATTCCAAGAATATAAAAAATAAAACCCCAAAGAACAGAAAATTGAAAAGGGAAAAAAAAAAAAATCAGAGAAAAAAAATGGATTGGAAATTTAAAAACCAGAAGGTAAAGAAATAATTTTAGTTTGATAAGAAGAAGTTTTTTTGGTAATATCCAAATAAGATTGAAAACCCCTGAAAACTAAACAACAAAAAACAGAAAAAAAAGGGGGAAAAAAAAAAAAAAAACGGAAGTAAAGTTTGCTTTTTAATAAAAAGACAATAAAAACAAAATGGCACAATACTGTAAATAATTATATACTATAAATTTGGAAAATGAGAAAAAGGGCAGGGGGATATACATCTGTTTTCCTAAAATCCAGCATGTGTACAAGTTTTTAAAATTCCAGTTCTTCTTGCTATATCAAGGATGAAGGCCAGTTGGTGCTATAAAAACCCCTTTTGAAAGAAAAAAAATTTTTTTTTGTAAAAGATGCACAATAAAACCCAATAAAATTTAAATAATTTTAAAAAATTGGGGTTTGGGAAAAAATATTTTTGGTTATTAAAAATAGACAGGCTCCCCCTAAGTTTAGTTAGCTTCAAAAAAAAAAATACTAAGACTCAAAATACACTGGGGTTTTTCTCAAATTTTTCCCCAAAAAATTTTCTTTTTTCGGGGAAAATAGTGAAAAGGGTTGGAAATTTTTTGTCTTTTTTTTTTGTGGTTCGGGGGAAATGAACTCGGGCCCTTTTCTGCTGAAAAACACTTCAATTGGCTATAATTCCCTATGATTCAATTTAAAAAATTTTTTTTAAAAGGATTTTTAAACTCCTGTGTAGTTTACATAAATTTTTTATGTCTTTATTTTGTATAAATAATTTGGCAATGAAAAGGATAAATGAAAAAAATTTTAAAACCCCTTAGGCATTTCCCCACATTTTATACTGAAAAGACTGAAAACCCATTTCTTAACTGAACTTAAAGGGGGTTTTTTTGACATAAGATAATGTTTTTAAATTAAAAAAGGGAAAAAAACTCCCAAAGGGGGAAAAAATTTAAAAAAAACTTTGCTTTGGAAAAAAAGAACAGGGTTCGAAGGCGGGAAAGGGGGGTAATAGCCCCCAAAATCATTGTGAGATGAAGCTTTTTAGGGGGAACGGGTTTTGAGGGGTGGACAACCCTAAAATCTTTTACGGGAATTGTTTCTTGAAATGAATAAGAGGGGAGGAGGAGGAGGGAGGAGGAGGAGGGGAGAGAAGAGAGAGAAGGGAGAGAGGTGGGTTTTGATAAATGTTTAAAAGTCATTTGCAAAATAATGATACAAATTTTTTTCATCTACATCATATTTCAAGTTGAATTAACCAGTTTTAAAAGAGAACTGAAAAGTTTATCCTTTATTTAGATGTGAAAAAAGACCATATTAATAACTAGGCCTTCAAGACAATTCAGGAGGTCAAAGAATCTTCTAAATTGCAAAAATGAGAATTTATGCATATGGTTTATGCAAAGAAAGTTTATAACATTCATTGTATCTCAGCTCAAAGATGTCTTTGGACAGGTTTAAAAGCCTCCATTATCCATTATCTCCTTATGTACAAAACTCAGTGGTCTACACTGCCATGGTATTTCTCCAGGAACACACTATAGTCAGGCTACATGGCTTTTTGTTGATTCCCCCTGGATTGGCTGCAACTTCTTGATGTCTAAGGTTTAGCTTATATTTGTTTCCTGTCCTGCACATCCTCCTAGGTCCAGGGAAATACGTCCAATGTGGATTTTTTCCCCCCAAAATGTGGCAGAAACTCTGAGCGACACTGAACGTCAGCTCTGCACCCATTCCCCCAAAAACCTAGAGGAAGCTGGACTCCAAGCAGTTTTAACACACCCAGGATCACAGTGAAAGGGGTCAGTACACCCCCCCCAAACAGGGAGTAATTGGGAACCAAGGAGACCCAGAACTCACTTCTGGCCAGTGGCAAGGGTCCCTTCCCGGTCGTCTGGTTTTCCCTGAGCAGACCTTGAGCATCGCTCTGCATCCAATCCCACTAGACTCAAGGAGGTTTTAACCCCAGGAGTTCTAACACACCCAGAACATGGACATAGGATCACAGGATCTCAGGAGATTGGTCACACCAAATTTCAAATTGCCAGAAAAAAGCTGACTTGTTTGAAGCTCTAAAAGAATTTTTGTATAAGTATACCTGACCCTTGGTATTTTGGTTGTTTGGGTTTTTTTTCACTTTATTCTGTTTGAATGCTTTTTAAATTTTTTTGATTTGGCTGAAAAAAAAAAAATTAAAAATAAAAAATTAAAAAAAAAAAGAGTGAGAAAAAAAAAAAAAAGAACTTCAGGTCTCTGAAGAAAGAAATTGAGGAAGATCTCAGTTGATGGAAAAATCTCCTATACTCATGGATTGGTAGGATTAATATAGTAAAAATGGTCATCTTGCTGAAAGCAATCTACAGATTGAATGTAATCCCCATCAAACTTCCAACTCAATTCTTCATAGATTTAGAAAGAGTAATTTGCAAATTCATTTAGAATAACAAAAAAAAACCCCAGCATAGTGAAAACTATTCTCAACAATATAAGAACTTCTGGGGGAATTACCATCTCAGATCTCAAGCTGTACTACAGAGCAAAAGTGATAAAAAAAACTGCATTGGTATTGGTACAGAGACAGGCAGCTATTAAAAACAATTAATTCATGAAATTCTTTGTCAAATAGATGGAACTGGAAAGTATCATCCTGAGTGAAATAACCCAATCACAAAAGAATACACATGATATGCACGCACTGATAAGTGTATGGTAGTCCAAAACTCACAATACTTAAGATACACTCATAGACCACATGAATCTCAAGAAGAAGAAAGACCAAAGTGTGGGTGGCTTCAGTCCTTCTTAAAAGTGTAACAAAATACTCATGAAGCAAGTATGAAGACAATGTGGAGCAGAGAAAGAGGACAGAACTTCTGGAGACGCCCCACCTGGATCCATCCTATGTGTAGTCACCAATCAGGAGCTTGATATACCTCCCTTCTGAGAGGTTCTGCCAGAGCCTGACATTATACAGAGGCAGATGCTGGCAGCTAACCATTGAACTGTTCACAATGTCCCAATGGAGTGGTAGAGAGAGGACTGAAGGAGCTGAAGAGGCTGGCAGCCCCATGGAACTAGCAACAATACCAATCAACCAGAGCTCCAAGGGTCTAAACTGCCTGCCAGAAAACACACATGGGTATCTCAGGGCTTCAGCTGTATATATCGTTGAGGATGGCCTTGTTGGGCATCAGTGGGAGAGGAGGGCCTTGGTTCCAAGAAGGCTGGATGCCCCAGCGTGACGTAATTCGAGGGCAGGTAGGTGGGAATGGGTATATGAGTGGGGGCCCACCTTCATAGAAGTAGGAGAAGAAAGGATGGGATAAGGGGTTTAGTGGTGGAATGGGGAAAGGGGATAACATCTGAAAGGTAAATAAATAAAATATCCAGTAATAAAATAAAATAATAATATAATAATAATAATAATAATAAACAGATAATGGAACTGGCTATTGTAGTTGAGCATTTGAGACTTTTTGTCAACAATTTAATATTACTCATATTACTGGGATTCCTTATAATCCCCAAGGACAAGGTATTGTAGAATGGAACTGGTTCATGGAAC
Organism: Mastomys natalensis; assembly: GCA_021653895.1. NCBI lineage: Eukaryota > Metazoa > Chordata > Mammalia > Rodentia > Muridae > Mastomys > Mastomys natalensis. Next base: position 194,987 of record JAJTUV010000744.1, read on the forward strand.
TTTAAAACGACATCTTCATAAGGTATAAAAGGGGGAGTTATATCCCTGTACACACAAATTTATATAAATCATTCTCTTTTTATTTAAATTTTTTAAAAATTTGGATGCCAAGGGACTCTCTGCTGAATGTCTCTGGCACCCTTCACCTAGGCATACTTACACCTAGGTGAAAAGGAAGGATTCCACTTACTGGCATATGGCATGATCCCAATCAGGTATCTAATATTGGGAAGAGGCCATGTTTATGTTTTTTCATCAGGATGCTGAAGGAGCATAGTAGCTGCCAAGAATGATTTGGTGAGACATGCTGATGTTGGGACAAAGAATGATGCTCACCTGTGAGCTTGCTGAGTACCCTGACAATGGTGACTAGGACACTGTATTGAACATATGTTCCTGACCCACCTTTGCCTGTATCCAAGGTGGGACTTCAAGTCTCTGAAGAAAGAAATTGAGGAAGATCTCAGATGATGGAAAAATCTCCTATGCTCATGGATTGGCAGGATTAATATAGTAAAAAAATTCATTATAATTAGGAAAATGTTTAAGGACACTTGCAGGGTACTTGGCATAATTCTAACACCTCTCTGAAAGTTTTAACTTTGCATAATGAGATTATGATTTTAAAGAATGCTGCTCTGCTGAGCTTTGATGCTGCAGATAATGCTGACAACGTTATCCATGGCTTGAGGTCAATATTTCTATTTTGGTCAAGTGTCAAGAATGGCATGTATGGCCTGATCACACTAGCCCTTGTTGTCCTGGGAATACTTTTATTACTGCCCATTGTGTGAATGCTTGTCTTTAAAAACATCAACATGCACTCTAAAGACTAAGTGGTATAACTAGCCCCCTCATTTGCATATTTATGATTTGTAATTTACCTTCTTTGATTTGTGCTACCAATAGTATGGAATTGGGACCTTGTGGATCTTAAATTCGGCCAGTACTCCCCACCCTTGAATCTTCCTGGAAATTTCCTTCTCATCTTTGGATGAGGTTTGAAAGAGTGCTAGTGTGAAACCCCTTAATTTGTGTTTCTAAATAAACTTGACAATATCCAAGATTATGGCTTATGAAGATGAAATGGGTTTTCTTTCATTGGGTTTGTTCTCCATTGATAGTTATAGTCAAGTCTTAAGAAAAAAATTAAAGAAACTCAATACATATGTAATCTGTAAAGACATGGCTACTACTTGCAATGTGCTTTCCGATTCTTCGTAGCTAGATAGCTACCTGGAACTATCACTAAAGGGTAAACTCTTGCTGCAAAAAAAAAAGTACATGAAATAAAAAGGAGACTACTAGGGAAGAAATAAGGGTGTGGATGGAAGATGGAAGGATGTGGTGGGATGGAAGGACGGGGTGTAATGGGTTATGAAAGTGCAATAGATATGATCCAAGTCCATCTTAGTATGTAATCAGATTATCAGAATAAAACCTTCCTCTGTAAAATTAATACATCAAAATTAAAAGAAACACACAGATAGAAATCCATTCAGATTATATTATCATTTCAATTTAAGCACTCTTCAATCACAAAATATCATATTTTAATCCTTTTAAATCAAAATTCAGTGAGATGATCTATATGCAATATCAGCAAATACAAGCTCTTGTGTACTCCTGCCATGAGGATAAAGCTTTTCTATGGAGCTAAAGATTCCTCATAATCACATCCAGGGACACATCAATCAAAAGTCTATATGTAATATCTGTAAGGTTCAGATGCATTTTCTTTCATTTTCTGCATCTTTTCTTGAAGAATAAACTATATATTTTCCAAAAAGACTTCTGTCTTTCTTTAAGACACATGCATTATTTCACTATTTCAATATTATTGCTTTGTGAGGAACTTATTGTGGTTCTGAATTTTTTTAAACATAACTCAAAAGTATTGCTTGTTTAAGCCTATAAATTCTTGTATAAGTATATCTGACCCTTGGTATTTGCTTGTTTGTTTCTTTTCATTTTATTCTGTTTGAATGCTTTTTAAATTTTTTATTGCTGAAATAAATAAAAAAAATATTTCAATAATATTTAGACATATTACACACATATATGTATATACATATACATATACATAAAATGTATACACACACACATGTGTGTGTGTGTGTGTGTTAGTGTGTGTGTGTAGTTGAAATCTCTTTCTTCCTTCTAGTCTCTCCCAGTAGTCTCCTTTGATAATCTGGTTTTCTTCGATTGTTATTGTTACACATAAATGTATATGTAAATACAGTATATAAAAACAAACTGTTGAATCTATGTCTATGCTTGTGCTTTTTGTGTGTTTGATTTCATGGTAGAACATCCTACATTGGATAACCAGTCCGAGACATCCATGGGAGATGAGACCTCTCATTGGTTATCCAATCCAGACAGTTCTTCTGTGAGCAGTCATTAGTTGCCTGTAGTTCTTTTTCTAGTCTTGGTATCCCATGAAATTCACCCCTTTCAGGTTAGCATTTTCATCCTTCTGGTCCTTATGCAGCCATTTCTAGAGGGCACTGTTTTATGACAGACTTCCTGCTATATTGCCTCTTATAATCTTTCTGCCCTTTCTTCTATGATGTTTCTTGAGCTATAGATACAGAAGCTGTGATGTAGATGTATCATTTCGGACTGGAATCTCTACAATTTTCAGTTTCTGCATTGTATCCAGATACATGGTGGTCTCCAGTTGTTATAAGGAGCAGCTTCTTTGATGAGGGGTGGTAGCCACACTAACCTGTGTTTATAAGATTTAGAATGTGAAAAGTAAGTATGCTAGTCTAACAAAGTGATAATAGTAAATTCTTTTGTAAGATCCATGATCTTACTAGCTCTAGGAAGGTAGCTAGGTTTCCAGGACCAGACACTACGTTTTCCTCTTGTTGAATGATCCTTTTGTGTAATTAGACCTGGTTGGTTATCACCACCATGTGAATGTCACTTATTTTGCCTTTAGGGATACTTTGGATGCTGGTCATTGTTGTGAATTGCAAGTGTTACAGTTGGGCAGGACTGGTTAATTGCGTCAGCCAACTCCAGTAACTGGGATCTAGCCTCAACTCATGGAAGGTAACCAAGCACTACATAGTTGGTCTGTCTTTGGGGGAGTCACTTGGAATACTCTGACCAACCCTTCATTAGGAAGCTACTTGTGTCTTTTTTTTTTTTATATCTATGGGGACCATTGTCAGTTCTTATGGGGACCATTGTCAGTGGCTTAGCTGTGTGTGTGTGTGTGCTGTGTGTGTGTGTGTGTACACTTACATTATGAATAAATTTTAGTATATATAAAATAATATGATTTTTGAGGATTTGTCAAACAACATTGGTATGATTTTTCCCTCTCTATTCCTTCTCCAAATGCATTAATCTTGCTTCCTCCATCCCAGTTGGAGTAGAGTCCACACCCTTTTGTTTTTTATTTTCCAGTTTACATCACCAGTATTATGTTATTCCCCTAGAATTTACTATTATAAGTTTGCTAGACACTTGCAGATCACAACAATGACCCTTCTCTGGTCCTTTTTTACCTTCTTGGTTTCTGTGGTTACTCCATGTTGTATATTTGCATCAGACAATTTGGAATTAGGAACTACAGATGAGAAAGAGTATTCAGTCTTTCTGGGACTGGGTTTCCTCACTCAAAATCTTTTCAACTTTCATCAGTTTATGAGCAAATTTAATGATTTTATTGTTCTCTGGAGTTAAATAATTCTATTGTGTGTGTGAACTATTTTTCATTATTCACTTATCTGTTGAAGGACATTTAGGGAATGTGCAATTTGTATTCTTTGCTTCATACCAGAGCAAAGATCAAAGGAATCTGTAATTAATTGTTTGAGAGATGTTTATACAGTTTTTAAAAAGGGATGCAAATAGTAAAGATTTTCATATAACTACATGTGCCCTTTCATTGAAGACATGCTAGAGAATCCTGCAAGAACTGCTGGAAGGTTGTAGTATCTTCTAGTAGACCCAATAACTTTGTGTTTGTGGTTTGAAGGTTTATGTAGCAGTATTTCAGAGGCTATCCTGATACTCTTATGCTGGTCAATAATCGATCCTAGATGTTTAACATATGTTTTTATTTGTAGCAGAGGATTCACCTGCATGACCTCTTTTATCTCTTTAATTTAAAAGAATGATCCTGATTTTAATTAAAAGCATTCTTTTGTTGTTGTCTTTCAAAGCTATCTGTTTTTAAGCAGAAAGATTGTAGGTATATTTCTTCCAATGATTTGTTTCCTTGCAGATTATGGAAGAACATTCTACAAGGGTCTCTTCTGCATAGGAATAAGAAAAGAAATGAATTTTTTAAAGACATCCAAATATAGGTGTAAATGAAGGACTCAGGTTTGTATTTGGATCCTGAATTTTGGTTCACTTACTCTTGACTTAGTGTAAACTTATTTTCCTTTAAAGATTAGTTTTTATTCATGCAGACAGGACAAATCATATAATGTGTATATTCACAGCTAAATTTCTGCCACAAAGTATGAATTTAAAAACAGTGCTTTTAATAAATGTCTGTATCTACTAGTCTTGCTTGCTCTTTAGACATAAGAGCTATAAAATTGAGTGGCATTGGTGTAACTTAGAGTGTACTCTGCAGGGAAGCTCCTTCTTCCTCTGGTGACACCAGAAGCAGCAAATGACATTCTACTGAAGTGAGTCACTCTCAAAGTCATTTGTCAATAACTGCTTGCTCCCACGCTCTCAACAAAGTCTGAAAGTGGAGGTTGGGTCAAGTAGTTTTCTTCAGGATTCCCTGAGGGACCGATTTTGAAGCAACTTTTGAATAGGCAGAAAGGAGCAGAAGAGAATTCACCCCTTCATTTACCTTTTATTTTCTTACTTATTTGCTTATTAGTTACTTACCCTTTACTTATCTTTCTCCTTTGACTCTCCTGGATACACATATTTAGTGTTCTACCTATCGTCTTAGTGTTTGTTCTATATCTGTGAAGACATATTGTGTCTACAGAAACTCTTATTTTAAATTTAATTTGACTTTATTTATATTCCAGCCATTGACCACCGTCCAAGTCCTCCCTCCCACAGTTCCTCATCCCATTTCTCCTCCCTCCTTGCCTCTAGAAGGGTGCTCCACCCCCCCAAAACCTCCCCCTTCCCTGGGGCCTCAAGTCTCTCAAGATTAAGCACATCTCCAGTGAGGACAGACGAGGCAGTCCTCCGATATATATGTGCCTGGGGCCTCAGACCAGCCAGTATATGCTGCCTGGTTGGTAGCTCAGTCTCTGGGACCTCCCAGGAGTTAGGGTTAGTTGAGACTGTTGGTCTTCCTATGTGGTTGCCCCTCCTTCAGCTTCTTCAATCCTTTCCCTAATTCACACACAGAGCTCCAGAAGCTCTTATGAAGAAAAATATTTTACTGGGGCTTGATTTTTTCAGAGGTTTAAATTTCATCATCATTACCATGGGGGGGCATGATGGCATGCAGGATGAGAGAGAGACTGGGCCTGGCTTAGGTTTATGGAAGCTCAAATGTCAATCCCAGTGACATACTTCCTCCAGCAAGGCTACACCCACCCCAACAAGGCCACAACTCGTAATCCTGAAAAGTAGTGCCAATTTCTTATAACTAACCATTCAATATAGAGCCTATGTGGGGTAGGGGGAATTTGTATTCAAACCACTACATGTGCCATCTCTCCAAAACACTTTCTCAAGACTGCCAGGAAACAAGATCATGTCTAAGGGGCTCTGTTTCAGAATTAGTCTCAGATATAACACAGTGGTGAGATCAATAGGTAGGAAATAAGCAGAACTTTGTTAAGTTTGTCAAAACTTTCCTGAGCAAAGTAGGTGCCATATAAGAGTGGACAGAAATCTATGGGTGAGAACTGTAAGAAAGAGCTAAAAGAATCAATCTAGAAAGAAAATGTAAAACTATTATTAAAAAAATAAGTGACAAGGGGTATATTAACTACACTTAAGGGTATACCCCATGCCCAGGAAGTAGGATGGCCAACAAAAATGAATTCAATGGTATTTTTGTAGACTGTTTTGTCTCATATTGTTGTTTGAACCTTTTTTTCTTACTGAATTTCTGTCTGTATATTATAGTTTTTGATTTTTGCACTTTTATGTTTGTTTGTTTATGTGTTTTTGCCTGTGTTTCTTGGTTTTAAAATTCTGGTTTTATTTTTGTTTGTTTGCCTGTTTTATAAAGAAGAGAAGGAAAAGGTGTGGGAGGTAGGTGAGCAGAGAGGTAATAAGGATGTAGGAAGAGTTGAAAACAAAGTAAGAGAGCTTTCTCAAACTAAAATACAATGACAAACAAAAGCTAAGCAATAAAATCTAACAGCAACACCAGTTAAAACACACACACACACACACACCACACACACACACACACACACACACACACACACAGACTGTCACCAGACAAGAACATGGACAATTACAAAGATTCATATTCCAAATGGGTATAAAAGAGAGAATGAAGCAGAACACAAAGTGGCCAACTGTTTTAAACTAACACAAATGCAGATTCATCAAAATTCTCATTGTAGTGACAATTTTGAAGAATTTTAAGGGTTTTCTTGAAAAAGTGGAAGAAAAATATTCTTATTTCATAAAGAAACATATCAGAATAACTTCTTGTCAGAATATTTGAAGGCAAAAGAGACTGGTGTGGGCTTTTTAAATGACGAAAGAGAGAGTCCCTAGAAAAGTGTGTATTGGATGAAATTGACCTTAAAATTGATGAAAACATTTAGTAGGAAATTTTTAATAAGATCCCAACTAGGAAACAAAAGTAAAAATAGAGAAATGTGTTTACCTTAAGTAAAAAAAGCTTCTGTACAGCAAAGACAAGCTCAGAAGTTCAGTGATGCAGCCTTGAAGCTGCAGAACCATTTGCAAACCTTAATCTGACAAGTGGTTGATATTTATAGGAACTTCGGAGACTCAATGAGAAAAAAACCAATTGAATATAGAGAATCTATCTTAGTAGTTATGTCTCAAAATGATATAAAAATGGGCAAAAGGAATATAAAAATGTTTAAACTAATCACCGGTAAATACAAATCAAAAGCACAATGAGGAATTAATTCACTCTTGTAAGATGTTTAGTATAAGAAATACTGAAGAAAAATTCTTCAAGGACTAGGAGAGAAAATCACTGCCGAGAAATGCAATTTGTTGCAACCATTATAAAAACAATATGTAGGTTCCTCAAAGGTTTTAAAAAATATGATTCAGAATTCCCACTACTAGGTATAAAATATCTCTAGGAAATGAAATCAGTTGCTGTACGAGACAACTGGACTTCCATGTTTATGATACTCTTCACAATAGCCAAGAAGGAAAACTAGTCTAAGTGTTTGTCAGTCAATGAATGGATAAAATGTAGTGCTCATTGAATGAATTTCTCTTAAGTCATGCACTGAATGAGAGCATGCTGCAGATGAGAGGAACTGGGAACCCTTGAACAAAACTAGCCAGGCATGGAAAATCAGGTGGTGCCTCATCTCACTCGTGAGTGCCACCCAAGACAGGTGGTATTGTAGAATTTTGAGAGAACAGTGGTGATTATGGAGATTGGAGAAGAATGAAGGGGGAAAGAGACTGGGAGAGTTTGATCAATGGGTATTAAGTTACAGTTAGATAGTAGTACAACAGTGGTGTGTTGATTCATGGGGTGATGAGAGTGGGAATGAGGAAGGATGGAACAAAGGATTATACAAGTTTTTCATCATACATAATCAATGCATGGGGAGATAACCATGCTGACTTGATTTGAACATTATATATACATATATAATATATACACAATATATATAACATATATAACCTTATATATGTTTAATATATGGTATCCATTAATATGCATAAAGTACATAATTTTAGTTTTAAAAAATTTAGGAACTTTTCCCCTGTGCCTAGTATTCGAGAGTCTTCCCCACCTTCTCTTCTATTAGTTTCAGTGTGTCTGGTTTTGTGTGAAGGTCCTTTATCTACTTGGACTTGAGCTTTGTACAAGGAGATAAGAATGGATCAATTTGCATTCTTCTACATGTTGTCCTCCATTGAACCAGCACCATTTGTTGAAAATGCTGTCCTTGTTCCACTGGATGGTTTTTAGCTCCTTTGTCAAAGATCAAATGACCATAGGTGTGTGGGTTCATTTCTGGGTGTTCAACTCTATTCCACTGATCTTCCTGCCTGTCTCTGTACCAATACCGTGCAGTTTTTATCACTATTGCTCTGTAGTACAGCTTGAGGTCAGGGATGGTGATTCCTCCAGTTCTTTTTTTTTTTTTTTTAATTGGAAATTTTATTTACATTTCAGATGTTCTCTCCTTAACCTCCAGTTCTTTTATTGTTGAGAATAGTTTTTTGTTTATTCCAAATAAATTTGAGAATTACTCTTTTTCTAACTCTGTGAAAAAAAATTGAGTTGGTATTTTAATGGGGATTGCATTGAATTTGTAGATTGCTTTTGGCAAGATGACCATTTTTACTATATTAATCCTGCCAATCCATGAGCATGGGCAATCTTTCCATTCCCTGAGATCTTCTTCAATTTCTTTCTTTAGAGACTTGAAGTTTTGTCATACAGATCTTTCACTTGCTTGGTTAGATTCACACCGAGGTATTTTATATTATGTGTGACTATTGTGAAGGGTGTCATTTCCCTAATTTCTTTTTCAGCCCATTTATCTTTCATGTAGAGGAAGGCTACTGGTTTGTTTGAGTTGATTATATAACCCTCCATTTTGCTGAAGTTGTTTATCAGGTTTAGGAGTTCTCTTGGTGGAAGTTCTGGGGTCACTTAAGTATACTATCATATTATCTGCAAATAGTGATATTTTGACTTCTTCCTTTCCTATTTGTATTTTCTTTCACTTCTTTTTGTTGTCTAATTGTTCTGGCTAGGACTTCCAGTACTATATTGAATAGGTAGGAAGAGAGTGGGCAGCCTTGTCTGGTCCCTGATCTTAGTGGGATTGCTTCAAGTTTCTCTTCATTTAGGTTGATGTTGGCTACTGATTTGCTGTAATTGCTTAAGATCAAGAATTGACAAATGGGACTTCATAAAATTGCAAAGTTTCTGTAAGGCAAAGGACACTGTCAATAGGACGAAACGACAACCAACAGATTGAGAAAAGATCTTTACCAATCCCACATCCAATAGAGGTCTAATATCCAATATATACAAAGAACTCAAGAAATTAGACCCTAGACAACTAAATAACCCTATTAAAAATGGGGTATCAGACTAAACAAAGAATTCTCAACTGAGGAAACTCAAATGACTGAGAAGCACCTAAAGAAATGTTCAGCATCCTTAGTCATCAGGGAAATGGAAATCAAAACAACCCTGAGATTCCACCTCACACAAGTCAGAATGGCTAAGATCAAAAACTCAGGTGATAGTAGATGCTGGCGAGGATGTGGAGAAATAGGAACACTCCTCTATTGTTGGTGAGATTGCAAGATGGTGCAACCACTCTGGAAAACAGTCTGCCAGTTCCTCAGAAAATTGGACATATCATTACCTGAGGACCCAGCTATACCACTCCTGGGCATATACCCAGAAGATGCTCTAACGCATAGGAAGGACAAATGCTCCACTCTGTTCATAGCAGCTTTATATAATAGCCAGAAGTTGGAAAGAACCCAGATGCCCTTCAACAGAGGAATGGATAAAAAAAATGTGGTACATTTATACACATGGAATATTACTCAGCTATTATAAACAATGAATTTGAGAAATTCTTATGTAAATGGATGGAACTAGAAAATATCATCCTGAGTGAAGTAACCCAATCATAAAAGAACACACATGGTATTCACTCACTGATTATTGGATTTTAGCCCAGAAGCTTGAAATGATTCAACTCACAGACTTCATAAAGCTCATGAAGAATGAAGACCAAGTGGGGGGCTTCGGTCCTTCTTAGAAGGTGTAACAAAATACTCAAGGGAGCAAATATGGATACAAAGTGCAAGACAGAAACTGAAGGAGGGGCATCTGCAGACCATTCCACCTGGGTATCCATCCCATGTGCAGTCACCTAAGGTAGATGCTGATGTGGATATCAGGAGGTGCATGTTGACAGGAGCCTGACATAGCTGTCTCCTTAGAGGTCTGCAAGAGTCTGACATATTCAGAGGCAGATGTTCACAGCTAACCATTAAACTGATCATAGGGTTCCCAATGGAGGAGTTAGAGTGAAGACCGAAAGGAGTTGAAAGGGTTCCTGACCCCATGAGGAGAGCAACAATACCAACCAACCAGAGCCCCCAGAGTCTAAACCACTAGCCTGGGAGCACTTAGGGAGGGACCCATGGCTCCAGCTATATATATATAAAGGGAGGTATAGGTGGGAAAGAGATCTTGGTCCCTGGATGTGTGTGTGGGGGAATTTGAGGGTGGGGAGTTAGAGGTGGGGACATATCCTCATAGAGCAGGAGGAGGGGGATGGGATAAGGAGTTCCTGGGAGGGAGGGGTGGAAATGGGGTAAGGGGAGAATATCTGAAATGTAAATAAAATATCCAATAAAAAATGTAGGAGAATTAGGCTTTCTTAAATCAATGGAAAGTATAGAAAGGATGTAGGACGCCAGCACATATGTAACAGATGTGCAGCTTGGTCTTCATGTGGGTCCCCAAACAACTGGAGTGAAGACTTACTCTGACTCTGTTTTCTGCCTGTGGATCCTGCTCCCCTAACTGGAATGTCTTATGTACCTCAGTGGGTGAGCATGAATCTAGTCCCTTAGTAACGTGAGGTGCCAGGATGGATTGGTACCCAGTGGGTTCCTTCTCTTCTCAGAGTGAAGGATAGGGAGGGATGGAGGGGGGGTCATCAGAGGGAAGACTGGAAGGATAAGGGTGCTTCAATTAGGATGTAAAGTGGATGAATGCATTTAGTAATGGAGAAAAAGGTTAATAAAAATAAATCTTTTAAAAATTATAAAAGATAAACGTTGTTCAAAGAAAACACTAATATTGTAGTTAGTAGTTATAGGTATAAGTGAAATGTCATTTAAAACTCAGCGGAAGAAATAAGACTTGTTTTATAAGCTGCTAACCTCATTTTGTTTTCTGTTGCTGTGATTCAACACTGATCAATAGCAAAGGAAGGGTTTACTTGGTTCAGAATCCATCTAAGGGAAGCCAAGGTAGGAACCTGGAAACAGGAACTGACACAGAGATCCTGAAGGAATGCAGCTTACTAGCTTGCTTCCTCTGGCTTGTTTAGCTATCTTTCTTGTACAGTCCAGGCAAACTTGTCTATGGACTGTCTGGTTCCTCTTACTCTAATTAGAACATATTGGTGGCCAACAGACATGCTTATAGGCCGCCAGTATGATAGAGGAAAGTCCTTCTTTCTTGCTGTGTTAAGTTGATTATCAGAACCAGGAATCACAGATATCTTCCTCACATAAGAAGAGTTACTTGAGAGTGGTTTAATTGCCTAAGAAATGTATTTTGCGAAGCTGTAGAGATCTCAGTGGATAAATCACTGCTCTGAAAATGTCAGTAAGACTTGAGAACCAGTTCCCAGTACCACATAAATGTGGTGGATGTGGCTGCTCCTCTGCCATCACAGTGGTTTGGATATCCATGTACTAAGAACTGTTGTCTTCTCAGTAGCTTTGTTCTTTTATTGGTGCAAAAATATTTTATGTGCAGCTTATTGTATTCCATCTTTATTACTTTATTTTGTATTAGGTGAGTCATGTTGACTTTGTATTAGTGTTTGTACAACATTGTATGTCTGCTGTCAACTTGTTTGCTACCTAGGGCAAGGTGGCTCACTAGCCTAGCCAAATTAGCCTTCTCTGGGTGAAGTGAAAGACCTTTTCTCCTTAAAAAGAGAGTGACTAAGGAAGAGATCTGACATCATACCCTAGCCTTCACACTCACACAACACATGTGCATTTCAACACACATGAGTATATATACAGACACACACACAAACACACAGACACACACATACACACATTGGAAATCTATAGATACTTCTAAAAGTTTTAAGGATATAGTTAGTATGTTGGTCAAGGAGATAAAATAGAATGATATTGTACAACCAGAGAAGGCAGAAAGGGAACACATGAGAGAAAGATATAATAAATAAAAATAAATAGAAAGCAACTACAAATATGCTGAATATAAAACCAATTGTAGCAATTATCACCTTAATAGAGAATATTTAAAATACTATAATCAAAGAATAGAGACTATAAGAGCAGGCAAAATGACTGATACCAATGCTAGGATAAGATATGAACAAGATGAGTTTTCAGCACATTATAGTGACTGGATGTAAAGAATTGTTCTAAATATGAAAAAGTAAAATACACAGAATGAGGAAATATGCCAAGGGGACATGGGTACCCATTAAGGAGCTCCCAGTGACCAGAGCTGAAACAATTTCAGCAACAAAATGAAGCAGCAATGTGCTATGTTCCAACATTTAAAGTATAATCGATGTGTGGATTCAGACATGCACAAAATCAGAGGGAGAATTCAGAGTAGCAACCACTTATCCTCTGTTCTCTGACTCCACAGTGCAGTTACCATTTGACTGCATTTTAAAAGTAACGTATGAGTCACCTTCTGGTAGGCCAACCTGAAAGTCATTGGTTTTTATTATTATTATTATTATTATTATTATTTGTTTGTTTTGTTTTTCTTTTTTCTTTTTTTATTGGATATTTTATTTACATTTCAGATGTTAACCCCTTACTCCAATCCCATCCCTCCTCCTCCTGCTTCTATGAGGATGTGCCTCCACCTATCCCCCCTATTCCCACCTCCCCACCCTTGAATTCCCACACACACGGCATCCAGCCTACATGGGACCAAGGATTTCCTTTCTCACCTATGCCCGACAGGGCCATTCTTCCTTACATATACAGCTGAAGCCATAGGTCCCTCCCTAAGTGCTCCCAGGCTGGTTGTAGACCCTTGGAGCTCTGGTTGTTAGGTATTGTTGCTCTCCTCATGGGGCCGCAAACTCTTTCAGCTCCTTCTGAGGAACCACCAGACTGATTTCCAAAGTGGTTGCACCATCTTGCAATCCCACCAACAATAGAGGAGTGTTCCTCTTTTCTCCACATCCTCACCAGCATCTACTATCATTTGAGTTTTTTATCTTAGCCCATTCTGACTGATGTGAGGTGGAATCTCAGGGTTGTTTTGACTTGCATTTCCCTGATGACTAAGGATGCTGAACATTTCTTTAGGTTCTTCTCAGTCATTTGAGTTTCCTCAGTTGAGAATTCTATCTTTAGTTCTATACCCCATTTTTAAATAGGGTTATCTGGTTGTCTAGAGTCTAATTTCTTGAGTTCTTTGTATATATTGGATATTAGACCTCTATTGGATGTGGGATTGGTAAAGACTTTCTCCCAATCTGTTGGTTGTGGTTTTGTCCTATTGACAGTGTCCTTTGCCTTATAGAAACTTTGCAATTTTATGAAGTCCCATTTGTCAATTCTTGATTGGTGTTCTGTTCAGGAAATTTTCCCCTGTACCAAAATATTCAAAGTTCTTCCCCACCTTCTCTTCTATTAATTTCAGTGTATCTGGTTTTATGTGGAGGTCCTTTATTTACTTGGACTTGAGCTTTGTACAGGGAGATAAGAATGGATCTATTTGCATTCTTCTACATGCTGAACTTCAGTTGAAGCAGAACCATTTGTTGAAAATGCTGTACTTTTTCCACTGGACAGTTTTAGCTCCTTTGTCAAAGATCAAGTGACCATAGGTGTCTGGGTTCATTTCTGGGTCTTCAGTTCTATTCCATTGATCTTCCTGCCTGTCTCTGTACCAATACCATGCAGTTTTTTTTAATCACTATTGCACAAATCATTAGCCTTCCTCTACATGAAAGATAAACACGCTGAAAAAGAAATTAGGGAAATGACACCCTTCACAATAGTCATAAACAATATAAAATACCTTGGTATGAATCTAACCAAGTAAAGTGAAAGATCTGTATAATAAGAACTTCAAGTCTCTGAAGAAAGAAATCGAAGAAGATCTCAGAAGATGGAAAGATCTCCCATGCTCATGGATTGGCAAGACTAATATAGTAAAAATGGCTATCTTGCCAAAAGCAGTCTGTAGAGAGCTGCTATGCGCTGCACCTGAGGATGGTGCTGGCTGAGAGTGCTCCTTGTGGTAAACAAGTCCTCATTTGGCTATTCAGCTGTGCAGGGGCAGGGAATAGTCATACATGGACGTATGGAGAGATGATACGTGGCATATGCTCATTGGCCTTTGCTTAGATATAAGCCTGGTCCCCGGGGTAGGTGGGGCCGCCACCTCCAGAAAGCTACAATCCTGAGTAAACTGCCTTGAGAAGGAACCTTGTGGTCTTGCATCTAATTTCCTGCTGGCCAGGAAGTGCGCCGGACAGCAATCTACAGATTCAATGCAATCCCCATTAAAATACCAACTCAATTCTTCACAGAGTTAGAAAGAGAAATTCTCAAATTCATTTGGAATAACAGAAAAGTCAGGACAGTGAAAACTATTCTCAACAATAAAAGAACTTCTGGAAGAATCACTATCCCTGACCTCAAGTTGTACTACAGAGCAATAGTGATAAAAACTGCCTGGTATTGGTACAGAAAGTCATTGTTTTAACATCAACAGTGACAAGTCATGTGGACAGTTCTAAACCTTAAGTATGATATGTTAACAACGGCCACTGTCCTCAGTGGGCTTTTCCCACTGTGATCTCTAGAAAGACATTCTCTATACTGACTGAGCAATACTTTTTTTAATAAGCTCCTCAGAACAAAGGGAAGTCTAAGACACTGTCAGAACCAGGAGGAGGTTACAGAGAAACACAGACTGAATGAGATCCTGGGACAATAGAGAAATCTAGTGTGTACATTTCTACGACTAGTAGAGATACTAAATGATTATGTTAAATGTGTTAAGCATCAAATATGATAAACATTATGTGGTCTTGGTATTAAATACTTTTATACATTTCATTCTGCAGCTTTCTATATATGAATGCCTATATTTATATAAATACATAGCATTCATTCTTAGAAATAAAATCAAGTGAGCATCATACAAATCCTATCTATGATTGCAGTTATTTCTGTATTTCCTTTTTATGGACAAGTAGAATTTGTTTCAGAAAGCTGTAGTCCAAATTTGATATCCAAAAGCTGTATATGTAAGCCTTTCATGGGCACATCAAAGTTTCCCCCATGTCTTTAGATGTATGTGGACAAGGTGGTCCAAATAGTTCCTTGGTACTTGACTGATCATACTTTACCCTGGGGTTTGCTGGTCTGTATTTGGCAGGTGAGTAGACTCATTGTATCAGGCTAAGCTTCTGGTCCTAGGTTACCTTGGAGGGGATGGTCAGATTGTGCTGAATAACTCCATAGAGAAGTGAAGGAGAAACTTAGCCAAACAGGACCTGCGGCAATGGTGGCACATGTGCTGCTGATACTTCCTTCCCCTGCTGGCATGGGTAGAGACTGCTAACACTGGATCAGGCAATAGAGAGAGTCAATGAGAAAAAGATAGCTCCACATCTGGCTACTGGAGAACCAATGAGATGCTGGAAGGGGGATATAAATGTTTGCCCAGTTCCTGCAATGAATGAGTCTGCTTTGGACACTTGCCTAACCTCTGAAGTCTGTGTGGCCTCAAGTGTCTTGGTCCAGGTCGCAAGCAACAGAGGCGATCAGGGTTCTTTTCCCCATTGTTTAATTCTGCACTCTTAGGCAAGCTAGTTTCAATTCCTTTTCTGAATTCTAACCAACAGGGTATGTGTAAATGAAGGGACAAACTTGGGAATCCTTATAATATCTGCTACATAGGTGTCAGTATATGAGAATTCTTCTTAATATTGATGGGAAGGGTTATTTTTGTTTCCCAGAGGAGGTGTATTTCAGTTTATCCTGGTACTTGGTGCCTGATTTCAGCATCATGTCAGAAATTATGCTCTTCAACATGGCCTGAATTGTCTCTGGGTACCTGGAAGAAATATTGGTGCCTAACAACTGAATGGCCACTACACCAAGTCCTTAATATTTGACAAATATTGAATGTGTCCCTGGACTGTCCAAGGTATCACTCACTAGACCTGACTTCAGATAATATTGTTCATGTTGCTGGTTGGCTTGCATGGCCATTATAAGATGCAATAGACTGAATGGCTTAACCATGGAAATTAGTTCCCCCATAGTCCTTGTGGATGAACTTAAAGGATCAAAGTGCCAGTGAGACCCATTTGCTGTGTCCTCTTGTGGTCTTCCTGTGTATGTGTGCAGAGAGAAGAGAAGAGATGGGAAGGAGGGAGGAACAGAGGGAGTGAGAGAAAGAAAGAGAGGCAGAGACAGTGAGACAGAAAGAGAAGGAGGGAAAGACAGTTAGAAAGAGAGAGAGAGATAACTAGAGACAGAGACAGAGAGGACATTTTAGTGTCTTCCTGTTTTTTGTTTCACAGGAATGCCAGGCCCCCAGTCTTATATGCTCACTGAACCTTCAATGTTTTCCTAAAGTTCTGTCTCCAGTTAGAGTCACATTGAAGGTTATTGCAATTTCCACATGGAGATTTTACTGGAACACAGCTCCATCTCCAACAAACCCTGAGCAGTGGAGTGAAGCTTGAAATGCAGTTCATGAATGATTAGGAAAGTGTCTTCAGTCAACATCATGGGCTGTCATTCCTATCTTACCATATTTATTCAAACCTTATCAGGGGCACTGGTATAACAGACATCATTTTTTTTCTAATGGCTCCATATTTTATTTGGTCTATAGTTACATTCCTTTTCTGAAATGATGTCAAATGACTGTCAGAAGGAGCTAATGAATTGTGACAACAGGGCTGCCCTAGAGTGGGAGGGATTTTGAGTTCCAGCTGCATACATCTCTCCTAATGACAATAAACCTTTGATCCCATGAACCTCCAGACAGTCTGTTAGGATACTTGAATTCTGTCATGAATGCCTTAGTTCTGTTAAAGGGTGTTCTAAAGGCTAAGAACCTTCCTTCCTATCTTTGTATGGCCTTTGGTCTCTGTCTGCTTTCCTGTTCATTTTATATCCTCATCCCTTCCCTGTCTCTTTTGGTATCAAGTACAATTTGTAGTCTTGTCTAAAGCCACCAGCTCACTTCACAGATGGTGAATTGCAGTTGAGAGTAATGGGCCTATTCGGTTCAGCCCAGAGAGTACATTAGTGTCTGATAGCCTATAACTGCTGAACATTAGACATCGTTCACACTGCTCCAAGGTCATCTGTAGGGCTGCCTCTCCCTCCCCTTCCTCACCCCCTCCATTCCTCTCTACCTCCATCAGATCTGAATTATGCCAAAGTCATGAGGCTATTAGGACCTGTTCTTGGACTGTGGAGCAATGAGTCTTCATTACTGGTCTGGGTCAGTTTTGCTCCAACAAACTGAGCAGACTGAATACTTGAAAGGGAGCTCAGCTCAGGAAACTACAGAAGCCAAATGTATCCACTAAGGGCTCCTGGGTCTTCTCGTAAGGGGAGTGTTCCAGGTGGCATCATTTCAAATAAGAAATCAGAAGCTAAGCAGCTGGTGAGGCATGTGAACAAACATCTAAAACACCAGTTACTGTATATAGAGCACTGTGCTGTTGACACTGATGACGCATTCTAAAGGGCTTAATACTAATTAAATAAAGCAAGGTATGTGCGTGTGCTAAGCAAGTGTCTCTCAACTTTCATCTCTCTGTTGTTCTTTCTTTCTCACTTGTCTCTGATTCTGTTTCTCTTTCCTGATCTTCCTCTACATTCACTCCATCTCTCCCTTTCTGTCCTCTTCTTGTTTACCAACTAACCATAGGGAATCATGAATGGTAGAGATTTCTTCTTAGTGTATTCCATATAGATTTGTAAGGGTATTTTCAAATGAACCCCTAAATTCTTGAATAAAAGTGATAGGACCAAAGAACAAATTGAGATCCTGGGGCCTTAGTGGTTTGCTCATCCCTTTGTTACAAATAAATGATCTCTGAATTATCATTAATTGATCTATGGGTAGCAGCCACCTTGGATGGATCAGAAATCACTAAGATCTAGTGCCATGAGATTCTCCTTTCTGTTCTTAAGATACACTGCTTTGGGGTGACAAGCTTGGGTTTTGACGAAGTCTATATCTTCTTGCCTTCTCTTCCTTCTCCTCCTTCTCTTCCTCTATTCTTTCCTCATCTTTACTGTTTCCCTTTTCATTTATTTGAAGTATTTTTTAAACAACTAAGATCTCACATTGTACCCTAGAAGTTGCTGGAATTGATAGAGACCTTTAAACAGAAACAAAGTCTGCAAATGAATCCTCTTCTGCTTTTGGGTGTCTGTGGAATAGAGCTCCCTGGTAACAGTGTAAAATCCCTTTGTCTCACTCAAGAGGTGAAGGGAGGGTCAGCAGCTCATTCATTGGGGGTTTTGCCTGATCAGCTTCAATTAACTTGAAGCTGAAACAAGCTTATTTTATTTGTCTGTGTAACAGCTTGTACAGTAGAATGGAAAAGGAGTATAGAAAAACGAGGCAGGCATACAGTTCCAGAGTTCAACTGTTTATGCAGGGCCAGCTTTGCCATCAGGGCTCATGGAAGGTCCCATATTGGGTTTCGTACTCTGATTTTGAGGTCTTGTAATGTTTAGCAATACATAAATAAAGGGTCTATATTTTCAGTTCATAGTAGTCTCTTTGAAAATGTTCCTGTCCTTGCTTCCATAATCTTGAGCCCTTGGTATGTGCATGGTTCAGAGATTTCCACACGTATTTTTACATCTATTAATATTGCTTTCTCTTTTAAATGAGACTCTTGGTTCCTAATTGCCATCTGTCCTAAGATGCTTTGATTTTTCTAGGGCACACAAGGCAAGTTTTTTGATCACGAATGTGTGGGAAATATATTGGTAGAGGAAAAATTCCACATGTGCTAAAACCAGGCACCTTACTGTGCTGTATTTGATACTTTAATGCTGTTGAATTGTATCACTAATTATCCCAGGCAGATACTTTTACAGACACAGCCCAGAGAGACTAAAGAACTTACCCGTGACCACATAACCAATATGTGCTAAAGTTAGAAACTAAACTTCAATCAAATTCCCTTTGAATATAGACAGGAATGTTATTATCTGAATACGATTGGGATGGAATAAAGTAAAATACCTGGGTAGTAACTGAAAATTATACAGATACAGATAACTGAAAATAGACTGGAGAGTCAGAGAGGGAAAGAGGGGAGAGAGGTGGGTAGGGAGGGAGAGTTAGAAAGAGAGAGAATATTAGAGAATCCTAGGATAAGTCAAAGTTGGAACTAAAAATTGGGTGCATTATGATGTTAGAGTAAAATATCTCAAAAGCACCAGGAATAAAGAGTGAACACAGCATTCAGTGAAAGATGCAGATGAAGGTTTTAGAAATAGGGAATAGGGTCACAAGGCTCAATGTAAAATTTCCTGAACCTCTTACCATATTAGAGGTTGAAGAACAATGCAGGGTAAATCTGTATACGGAGAAATTGTGGGAAGAAAATTTAAGGGTGGTATGTATGAATGGTAATCCTCACCACAAGTGAACTGGGGAGGGGAGAGTCCTGTCTCTGTCCTGTCTCTGGAATCATGACTCTTTTTAATGATCTAGGTTTAGTGAAGGCCACTCTAAAATGTGTCTCCTCAGGCACGTTACTGATTGAGGTACTAGTTGCAGACCAGAACAGTCCCATGATCCCATTGTAGTGTCAGCCCCACACTATTTGGTCCTGATACCAATCCCAATGAGCAAAAGACAAACAGGTCCATTGACTTCATTCCTGGCTACAGAACCAGAAGAAACCTTAGGACAATGACTAAGCCTTGTTGCATCATTGTTCCAGATAGTCATACACACAAGATAGTCCTATATTTCTTTCTCTTTTCTGTGATAAACACCATGATAAACACTAAAGCCACAAGGGGAAAAAAGGATTTCAGTGGCTTACACATCCTGTCACAGACCATCATTAACTGAATTAAGGTCAGGAACTCAAGCAGGAGCAAAGGCAGGAGGAAAGGTTGCTTACTGGCTTATCCTCCAAAGATTGTTCAGCTTGTTTTTTTATACTACCCAGATATACCTGCCTAGGAGCATCCCTTTCCATAGTAGACTGGCCCTCCAATATAAATTAGATAATTGAATAAATAAAGTTAAAATCATTAATCATTAAATATTCAACATATATGACCACAAGACAACTAGACAAAGGCACTTCCTCAATTGAGATTCTGTCTGCTAAGATTTGTCCAGATGTATATCAATTGACAAAACTAATCAGCCCATAGACCTGGATATGAATACATGGATTCAATTGTGAATTCTGAAAAATCTTGGTGACCCAGCTCCAGTCCTCTTGTTGATTGGGACTCAACAGGTGCCATATCTGTGCAATATCAGTGAAAACACATATCCTTTTTTTAATACAGTCAATTTACATTACAATGAACAGACAACACATACTGAAACAATCTAATGTGTGTGTAAACAAATACACAAACATACAAACTTTTGAGAGAGAGAAAAATAGATACAAAGGAAATAAATGAGCTCACAATGACACTGATGAATCAAGGGCTTTGCTGCTTTGCTTTTCCTTCTTCTGCATCAACCAGGGAGGAATATCCAATCAAGATTCTTTCCTTCAAATTTAGGGTCATAATCTAAAAGAAAGGACAGTCTTGAACTTATATCTGCTTGCAACTTTGACTCTTGAGATGGACCTTTTACCTTCTATTCTGTGTAAACAGTTGACAAAGGGGAGGGTCCCTCTGAATTTGTACCCAGGAACAACCTCAAAGCTCTTTCTGCTGTGCACATGTCAACAGGAAAGGCTACACAGTAAATGCTATTGGTGATAATCTCCTGTGACTCACAGCTTGCACCATGCTGTTGTTGAGCAATTCTTTCTAATTGTTGGAGGTGCTGTTGATCCTGATAGCGCAGTATCTATAGTGTTGAAAGGAGGACTATTTGAGAAATGATATAAATATGAAATGTAGAATCTAGACAGATGGCCAACAAGGTAGTTTAATGACTTATCTCATGGTGGACTACAGAGGTGGGTCTCAAAGTCATCTCCCACAGTAGACTGTTGGTAGCCCAATCCATCCATATATATATTATATTTTTTTTTTAGACTGAGCCCCACCCATCCCTAGTAGATAGAAGTACTGGCTTGTAAAGATTCACAACTTCTTAGGAAACTTCTCCAGTTGACATTATTATTAACATATTTAGGACACCAGGCTTACGTGTTAGCTGTGTCCCTATAGTGGTACTTGACACATATGAAGACTCATAACTTTGCCTCAAAATCTGGCATATTTGTAGATCTGAATATACTCTATAGCTCATCAAGTGTTTAACCCAAATCACGATTTCAGAAAAAATAAAAACAAAAACATAATTCTTTTTACTCTATCCTCCTGTTTATCTCTATAATTTCCTTTAAGAACAATCTTTTAATAAACCACTTTTACAAAAATCCTGTCTCATATTTTGCTTCTAAGAAACATGACATATGGCAGTAAGTAGTGACTTTAGAAGGTTGACCAGAAAGTTGGCCTTCTAGAGGTCAAGCATTTGCTGGCTGAATGGGAATGGGGACCTCATCATTGGCTACAGCTAGAATGTTCCTGGGCCTCATCATGATGTTGTAGTAGTACAGTTTCTTTGATATTTACCTGTGATGAAGTGGTGTGTGATGCATCTGTCAGGAGAGACACTGGTTTATATCATATCATTGTAACTTTATTAGAATGATAACTGTAGATAGTGTAGAATTGAGTGGAGGAACAGAGCAACAAGAGAAAATTACAAGTTTAGTTTATTGATTACAAACTTGAAGCAAAGGGTGAAATTTAGAGGTCCATCATAGAAGCATTCAAAATTGTATCAACATCTGAAGCTGCATTTTAGTCTGGAGGCTATGAGCAGAGTCCTTTGGTTTTGGTTATAGTGTATTTCAGTCTCGCATACTGCTTTTACCTTGTGTATTCTTTAATATAAAGAAGCTACTTATTTTGAGCAAGGATTAGAACAAGAAAAGCTTCTTCACAGATCTAGGGCCTCTTCTGCTTTTCCCTTCGAGTCCCACAGATCTTCTGATCTCCTGTTACTTGAGGTATTTGTAGTAAGCAAAGACACTATGGGGTGTCTCTGGCAAGTCCAGTAGAAGAGCAACAGACCACGTCCCTAAGGCTCTGAAGTGTGGCCATGCCACCTGCAGAAAGAGCCATACACACTTCAAAAACAGCAACTGGCAGATTGCTGGGTCCTTGCAGAAACTGTATAACCATGGGTATGAATTGAATGTGCAGACAGCAGCCTGCAGATACACAGTTCATTGTGAACTATGTGCTATTAGGCCTTAAAGTTATGCTGTCAAGTGCACACAGCAGCTGCCATTGCAAGTATACTTCCAGACCACATATGAGCATGTTATATCACAGATTATCTGCATGAACAGGTGGTGCCATTTCCCACATCACTTACCATTATTGCTCTGGTGATCTTCCCTTGGCTTATAATTGTAGCCTTAAAAGAGTTCTTATAATCAGTTAATGGGGAAGGATCCAATAAAAGAACTGTGACTAGGTTATGCAGCATCTACTTCAGATAGATCAGAACAAACTAAAAATATGGTGTGGCTGCCTATTGCTCTCTTTATGAATAACCTTCTAAAATAGTAGTAAAAATCTCCCCAATACAGACTAGAAGAATCTCTTTCCTTTCCTTTTCTTTTCTTTTCTTTTTTCCTTTCCTTTCCTTTCTTTCCTTCCTCCCTTTCCTTCCTTCCTCTCCCTTCCTCTCCTCCCTCCCTCCCTCCCTCCCTCCCTCCCTCCCTCCCTCCTCCTTCCCTCTCTTTCTTTCTTTCTTTCTTTCTTTCTTTCTTTCTTTCTTTCTTTCTTTCTTTCTTTTCTTTCTTTCTTTCTTTCTTTCCTTTCCTTCTTTCCTTCTTTCCTTCTTTCCTTCTTTCCTTCTTTCCTTTTTCTTTCTTTTTGCCATTACTGTGTGAGAACAAAGAAGTATTCAAAGCTAAATAGATTTAGGTGCTATGGGAAATTGTTGACTAGTGAATTTGGATACTAAAAGGCACACGATTAATCTAAGACACACAGTTGGATGTAAGAAAGTAGATATGAAGTGTGGGAATACATTAAGTTGTATTTTGCTTACATGTTAAACCATCACTATTGCAGAATATTTGTTTATAATCAAGTACCAAAGAGAACGTGGCCAAATACACGTTAAAAAAAAAAAAACTTTCAGTTATGCTCCTTATTGCACAATGGGCTCTTAAAAGGTAAAGTAACAATAGTAGACACTAACTAAAGCAAGATACTGCCTGAGTTTCCTCTTACCAGGGATCCCAGGGAAATATATTTAATGATATGCTTATTCTCAGGACAGAGTCTGAAAAGAGTCAGCACTTGAGGGAGAGTATCATTTTACATTTCCTTTCTGTCCACTTGCTTACTGTTCTCTATGTTATTTTTGGGTGTATCTTCCTCTAGGCATGCATACTGTCTCTCTGTTAGCTGAAGGTACTGTAGCTAGGAATTTGGAGGAGCTTCCCACAAGATGCCACAGGTTACCTGGGAAACTGAAATGCCTTCTTGGGACTTCTTTGTCTCATTAAGAACAGAATTTAAGAACAGACTCAGAAGAAAGCTCAAGGACAAGTTTATTGGAGTTTAATAGTAAAACGTCAGGGCAGGCGGCTGTAAATCTCCGTTCCTTCTGGAGGAAGAGCTATGGAAGAAGACAGGATGTCAAACCATTTGTGCAGCCACATGGTGGAAGGGAAGAGGGGCAGGTAACTTCATAGAAAAAGAGTGAGAGAGCCCAGTCCAGGAAAGAACTGCCCAGGCTTTGGGAAGTACCCATAAGTAACAAAAAATAGACAATACAAAGTAAAAGGAAGCAGAAAGTCATACATTTCTGAGTAATTCAGAAAATGTCAGGCTTAATCCAGCTGTATACCTGTAGCTCTATAAGCAACCATGTCAGGGGCGAGCTTCCTGGGAAGTAAAGTACAGCGTCTCAGTAGTGGTATAATTACTTATACCACTCATCTGTAAGGTCTAAGGTGAATCCTGAGGGTGGTGGTCCCTTAGCTGGGCAATCGATCATCCTAACTGGATTAACTTTTACCTTTTGGGGTAGTTTGGCTAGAGCTTTCATTCTCTTGACCAAATATCTTTCCCTTAATGGGCCTTTAATACTACTACGACAGTATCACTGTAATTAACTTCCCTCATTCCTTTGAAGTGGGACTTCTCTATAGTACAATTCAGGCTCCAAATAGTCCTCAGAAGTAAATTGAGCATTTCATGTCAGATGTGGCCTTGAGTAAAGGGACTGATTACCTCCTGAGGGTCAGAGGTCAGCCTGCAAAACAGATTTACTGGAATCTCTCTCTGCCTCTCTTCCTTCTCCCTCCCATCTTCCCCTCCCTTTCTCTCTCTCTGTCTCTGTCTCGTCTCTCTCTCTCCTCTCTCTCTCTCTCTCTCTCTCTCTCTCAGCATTGGCTCTGGCACATAAGTATTGAAAAAAATGATAGATGTTATTAATAGATAATAGTATAAAAAGTTTATGCTTGTTTTTATTCTTGTATTTCATTATAGTAACTTGTTACCTGAATATTTATATTAACTTTTCAAGAATGAAATATGATATTTGTTACAAATTACATGTAATGCAGAGTACAGTTTATATTATGCTTATGTATCTAGACACAGTGACAGAGATAGGCATACCACAATTATTTTTTTTTATTTGCTTTGTGATTTTTGGTTTGGTTTAAAACTTACTGCATCTATCAGACCATGTTGAGTTACTATGAGACTTCCTCAGAGCAATAGAACATGTCTCCATAGGATGTAGGTTGTTATTATATACCTCATATCATTTGATCTGTCCTATGAGAGGGGCAGAATTCAAAGGCATTAGAAAGTTACAGTTCAAACACAAATGAGTAAAGGAACACAGAGGTCCTCCCATGGGCAGGAGTGTTCGATCTAGGGAGAGAACCTCAGGTTCTTCTTGTTAGCTCCAATAAGAGCTGAGGAAATTCCTCGTTAGTAATGAAGAGTTCTGTAATAAATTGCTTCTCTGGTAACTACTTTTATACAAAACTTAGAAAAGAAATAACGAACTAAAGATGAGGACAAGATCAGAGAGAAGTGCCTCATCAAGATCAAAAACGATGAAGCGTTCAACACGGAACGAACATCATCCGAGTGTTCCCTGCTTACAGGCATCCCGTCTGTACCTTCTGCTCTTCCTTGTCTTAGCCATTGCAAACAGCACTGTTTGCTGAATGAATTTCAGGAGACATGACTCTGAGGAAGGGCTCCCCAGGCCCCAGGGACAGACTTTGGAATATGTGTTCCCACGGTTTATATAGGTTTGATTCTGCTTGCAATTCTGAACCCCAATATCTATTTGTAAGTGCACCCTTAGCAAGATGGGTTTTGACTTAATTTTCTACCCTAATGTTTAAGTTTATCAAGTCACCCAAAGGTCGTTTGTCGAATGAGTAAAGCAGCTACTGAAATAAAGGAGAAATCTGAATTGCTAATGCTGAACAAAAATGGCAAATACTGTTTCAGGGAATCATTTTCTGAGGAATGTTGTCGTAAACTAGCTGAAGAGACACACTACATTCTATGTGAAATTGCTTTTCTCACTAATAAAACTAACATGCTATTTAGTGTTGGCTTTCTAGGTTTTATGGACAATTTTACTTCTGGATTTAAGTAAATATTTTAATTTGGAAAAATAATCTCTCTGCTTATTTTGCCGTTTTCCACTGTCTTCAAAACGAGCTGTCTACTGCCAGAAAGTGTGGGATCCCACTCTCCCCCTGCATGTCTTTGTTCCGTTTTCATTCCGAGGCTTTCTGAGCACGGTGTGGTTAAGATCCACACATCCAGCAATGTCCTAAATACATGTCAGCAGGTGTTGAAGAGCTGTTGGATGAGAAAGTGCCATCACTTCCTGGGTAATTGGAACAAGGCAGAGGACACTGCACACAGCGACTTGACAAAGGATTAACCTGTCTCCTCCACTGTAAAGCAGTAATGGGCTCATTTGTTACTCATGGCACTGCTTGTCACCACATGATAGGGCTAACACAGCTTCCAGCACACTTTCCCAGGATCTTCCACCAAAGAGCTCAAAATGGAGATGTGAAGACAGACCTAGAAATTGATCTATTCATAGGACACACATCAAAGTTCCTAGGGGTGTTTTGCTAAAGACACGGAGATGAGTATCAGCCCAGGTGCTTAGTGGCTCATTATACTCAGGAAAGACAGAGAAGATCAGATAGCAAGCTCCAATGTCATGTTCTCTCAGTCCACATTCTGCTTTGAATGATTTTCAGGGTAATTTATGATTGGGGCGGGGGAAAGCTTGGGGATATTTGTTCATAAGATGTTGGTGAAATAGGACTACAGACAGAAGACAGGAGTGTTTGTTACCGTCCTAGCATGGGGCCTGACACTATATAAATCTGTTTCTTGATACTCTAACTAGTGATAAATATTATATAGGTTGTACTGATGGTGACATATGAAAGAATTTTCAAATCCTGTTGAGAAAGTTAGTATTATGTGGGTAAAAGTATATGCTTTAGCATTATACATTAACAATGTTTTACACACCAAAACAACTAATCTAAAATCACCTTATATGGTGGTTCATACCCTGGAAAGGCTGGGTCAGGAGGAGGATCATGAGTTCAAGGCCAGCTTGACTACAGAATAAGACCCAATCTCAAAAACCTATGCACAATAACAAACACTCCCAATTCAGATTTACTCAGAATGAGATACTCAATACAGAGTTTGAAATAGCAATATCTTTTTTGTAAGTTTTGTTAAAAAAAAAACTTCTCCCGTTAAGATAATCATTGAATATTGACAACCAAAGACATATTATCAAACTTTTTTTTTTTTCAAAAATGTCACTAAATTCTCCATAAAAGAGTTAGAGCTATGTTATAAGACACACATGAAAAAACCATCCAGGGCTATGTGAGGAGGCTCATTTTTCCCATTCTACAGAAGAGGAAACTGAGGCTCTGAATGGCTAAGTGATTTGCTCAGAATATATAGCTACTGGGTTCAGAGGGATGCCTGAATTGTCTGATACCATAGTGATTCTTTAATCCCTAGTTGGCTGTCAGGGCTCAGACAAAGCAAAACAGCAACTTCCTATCCATTTACCTTTACCTTCCACCTGGTACCTACCTTAAGGTTTTAAGTGCTGTTCTTCAGTTTTCGGATGTAGACACAGTATATTGTATCTGAACTTTGTAGCTGACACTGCCACCTAGGAAACAGCACATGTGGTAGAAATAATTTTACTTTTACTACTTTTATTACTTATTATTAATTTTCACTGACTACGTTTACTTTTGCTCATAGATATTGGTGTTAGCTAGAGGTAATAAATTTCTTATTTATTTAGTCTACAAATATTCAGTCTCTATTAATTATACATCTTTTCTTAAAGATCAATTATTATTATTTTAATTATGTATACATGTGTGTATGCTTATGCATGTGAGTTCAGGTGTCTGGGAAGCCAGAGGGATTGAATCCTCTGGAAGAGGAATTACAGCCCTCTAATTCCTATCTAGATAATCATATTTTCCTCTAAATTGGTGGTTTATCCAAATAGTATTTTTAAAGTGCAGTATTTGTTAGGATTTTCTTTTTTTTTTTTTCATTTCTTCACGTTTGTGTTCTTGGGAACCATTGCTTCTTTGGTTTATTCTGTGTGTGATCTTCAGATTTGCTGTATAACTCCTTTTCTGACCTGTCCACCTCTGCTAGGCAGGCTTGGAGCCTCTGTTTTCTGATCCTTCATTCACACTTTGCTTCCTCATCTTGACAGAGTAGTTGCTTAAGGACTATCATGAGCAAAAGTGCAGGATATATAGATTGTGAGCACCATGGCATCATGGAGGACTTTGACTCCAACAGATCAAATGCACTTCTTCCAAACTTTCCCCACATGACATTCTATTCTATAATTAAGTCAAAACTTACCCTAGTGTAAGTGCACCACAGAAATCACCAGAGACTACAAACCAACACTTTTGTTTCTTTGTTTTTATAGACAAGGTCCTAAATGATTTTTTCCTATTATTATTTTGAGCCTTCAGCTGCCTAGGTCACTTAACATGTCTTTTCTTCCTTTCTCTCTCTCCTTTTTGAGATGAGTTTTAACGTAGCCTTTTCTGGCTTCCAGCATCCTATGTAGCTAAGGATGTTCTTGAACTTCTGATCTCCCTTCTGACTTCCAAGAGTTTGGACTACAAGCATGCAAGTTTATACCTAGTTCTTGTGTATCAGACACTTTATGCAGAGATGACAGGCTTCTGACTCCCTGCTGATCACTCATAAATTTGTAAGAGGTACTAACTGTGCAAGATATGTCTCTTATCAGCAGATTTCTCAGCTGGACAGGTTATTACACTCCTCTGATTGGCTTATATTTTCAATAACACCCCTTCTTAAAATTTGTTACATTTTTCTTTCAATTAAGATAAATTTGAATAGAGGGAAATAATTCATAGGTTTTTAAATGGATATTATTATACATATCTAGATTACCATCTTCCAAGTAGAACTGAAGAAGACCCCTGAGTTTGTTGTTGTGGGTAGATATCCCAAGCTGATATAGTTGATGTTAGCATAGGTACAAGAAGTGACAGTAAAAATGGAAAAAAGTTGGTTAACTTCTGACTTTCTATGAAAAAATGGAAGATATTTCAAGAATTTCTACCTAGAGTGTTTGAATTGAAGGGTCCATGATGGTCTATCTTTCACTGAATGAGAAGATAAAAACTGAAGGTGAACTAACGCAGGAAATGCATTGCATTTGAGATGACTTTAGGTTGACTAAGGAAGGATGTCTAGTTAGTCACAAGGGAATGGAGATTGATAGAAATGTCTTGCACATTTTAGTCTTTCAGCATGATTTGTTTCTCTTCATGGTAATATGCGCCATTGTGTAGATGGGTACATGTATCATGTATCATGTATCTTCCCACAAGTCTTTGTATAAGAAAGTCCACTGATATATGAAGGTGCATTGGGGATCCTTGACAAGTTCATTGGAGATGTCCTTTACTCCACCTGATTACTGGGAATAGTGATGATCTTTGAGCCTCCTAAGTAGAACAGAATGTGATGCTGAAAGTCTTATTATATGTGTTAGTGTCTACTCATTCTGGGCATTCACTCTGCAGTTTGTCCTGGTTGAGACAGAAGACAATGTAGAATTTGTCTGCATCAATCATTCAGACTATAACCAGGGTGTCACACTTCTTCACCTTTTATTATAACACTGGGTCTCAACCTCATGTTGTGACCTCCAACAATAAGATTTTTTTCATTACTAATTTATAATTGTAATTTTGCTACTGTTCTGAATTGTAATGTAAATATCTATGCTTTCTGGTGGTCTAAGGTGACTCTTGTGACCCACAAGTTGACACTGCTCTATAGGGTTAATTCATGGCTCCCTGAAGCAGTTTCATGAGTTGGGCCATGGCTAAGTCACCTTCTTTTCCCCAAATAAGAGTACAGATTGTCCATCCATACTTATAGTAGCTGAGTGAGATTCAAGTGCATCATCTTCTATTTGTTCTCCTATATTTATCCCACAAATATTTCAACATACTATTTGGATAACTTCTTATTGGGTATGGTATTTCTACACAGGAAGTGAAAAATTTAGGCACTGAAATGAGAAATAGACTATTGTTAAGAATTTAATTTAAATTTCATGGTAGTTTTAAGTAACATGTTCTTGCATAGTTTTGATTTAGAATGAAGACCTAGGATTGTGTGTTTTGTCTGTTCTCCTAACCTGTTCAGTGCTCTCTCTTGACTATCCAGAACATGCTGTAATGCCTTCTGTCTCTCACTTTCTACCAAACAGGCAGGGAAAAACTTGATCATCTTATAACCTCCATATCCCCATATCATGTTTCCAATCAGATTCTATTTTTAAACCATAAGATTTATTATATGTAAAGGTAGTTTGTGGATTTTCAAAATTCAATTTCTCTTTTGACCAATTCTTCCTTCAAAACAAATGTATCTTTGTTCTCATAAAAATGTCAACGATGAGAATTGATGAAAACAATAGTCTATTTCTTTCTCTTATATTTCTTGTCTTAACAATATAAATCATTTTTAAAGTAGTCAAACTCTTAAAAATTGAATAAAATGTCATAATGTAGGAGATAAATAGAGGAGTGTATCTATTTGAATTATCTGTCTGTCTTCTCTCTATCCCAATTTTATGTAAATGGAAGGTGATATTGTTGGTTTTGTGCATACATGGCAGTATGTATGTGTGTGTATGGCACTGATGGATAATATTTAAAAATATGAGTGTGATTGATTGCTAATGGAAATGATCTACTTAGAGAGAGGGGATTAATCTATGAAGAAAAGAAATTAAATAGCTGAGGTTACTGTAGACTCACAGTGATGGTATGAAGATATTTAACAAAAAGATTGAAGATTTCTTCTGTTGTTAAAACTCAGAGGAATGATGAAAGTGCTTCAGCATAGCAGATGGCTCAGGTCTATGAGAATACACTATTAATAGCTACTTCTTGTAGGAGCTTCAGATGTTGCCCAAGATACCCTAAGACAAAGTTCTCAGCACAAAGGAATAGAGGACAGATATATTGGACGAAGATATGGTGTAGATAAACAGGGAAATAGGAAGAGAAGAAGGAAAAGGGGAGAAAAGGGGCAAAGAAGAGGGGAAGTGATATTTGTTCCTGTAGGGGATCAAAGGACTACCTCTAGATAGAGAAGGAGACAGATGTGGCCTACAAGCAAATGGTATATACAGATAAAAGTAAGAAACCTTGTGTTAGGATGAGGTATATAATTGTAATTAAGTGTGTAAGGTAGGTGAGTCAAAGAGGGCTTTTGATTGATAGACTTCAATTCTTTGATAGCTGGACCTTTTAAGTCAGCCTCAGGAGGAAGAAGTGATTCAAATAAGGAAATGGACCTTAATGGCTAGTTTTTGAAATGTAATCTAATGGACAAAGAAGAGAGGATGGGGGAGAAGAGCAATGCCTGCCAGAGCCATGTTTGCCATGCTCAGGTTGACTAGAGTCCCTTCACTACTGACTCAGGATGAGCAAATATTTAGATATGACATAAACAAGGAAAACTCTAACCTCAGCTTGGTAAATATGTCCTTGATTTGATCAGTGAGTTAGACATAAGACAGCCAAGAGACTGTAGCTATGTTGTGGAAAATGTATCCCTTGATGGTCAAAATGTTATTTTGTCATATTTTCAAGTATTATTGAAGCTGAAATTAAGCTCTTCATACTATATCTCAAAATAAGATACCAAGAAACTTAGACAGTTTTCCCAGTGCACACCAATGTAAAGTCTTCAATGCCTAAAAAACCTGGCTTCATTATAAAGTCATTCACATTGTAGTTTCTCTCTCTTCCCTCTGTCCCCTCCCTCCCCTCCCCTCCCCCTCCCCTCCCCTCCCCTCCCCTCCCTCCCCCTCCCTCCTCTCCCCTCCCCTCCTCTCCTCCCTCCCCTTCCTGCCCTCCCTGTTCCCTCTCCTCTCCCATCTCTCTCCTCTCTCTGTCTCTCTCTCTCTTCTCTCTCTCTCTCTCTCTTCTCTCCTCTCTCCACACACACACAAAACACACACACACACAACACACACCCTTCCTTCATGAACTTTTATAAAAGAATCAGAAGAAGAAATTCCTAAGGGAGGGATCCTGTTCTACCATTATTTGGAAGGGAAACATGTTTACTAGACTTATGAATAGAACAATCAACTTTTTTAGTCATAAGATTCTTAAAAATCCACAGCTCAGAACCTGTCATGCCATGTTTCTAACCTCTGCTGTGGATCAAACCTCTCTAGACTTTCTCTGTGGAGTGTTCTATTCTTTGCCTGCTGAATAAGCTGCCTCAACTCTCTGTTTCACTTTGGTGAATAGTAATAATAATAATAATAATAATAATTATTATTATTATTATTTGAGAGAATAAGATGTAAAGAGAAACTACAACCTGGAGACTGAGCAATTTAAAGAGACAAGCTGGCACATGCTTGCTTCTTCTATGGCTTAAACAACATGACTTCTTAATGTTATTAATAAAACATGATAAGGGTATCAATGTGAAAGATAAGATAGAAGAAGAAAGAAAGAGAAGAATGGAAATATGATAAATAGTAATGACAGGTGTCAAGACATTACAAGAGACATCAAATACAACTTCTGAATTTGGTGATCTTTATGATCTTGTAGAATTCCAGACTGTGTCATTCTTTGGTGTATAGGAAAAACATTCAGTATATTTGAAATAATGCTGTTGAGATTTCTGCTACTCAGTAATTTCCTCCCATGCATCTTTGGAAGTTGTAAGACTTGTCATTAGCAGTCATTTGCCCTCTAGTCTTTCAAACTAGTAGAGAGATGAATAATCTTGCAAGATTCTACTAGAACACTAGCTACTATTCTAATATTTTCTTATGACTTTTGTGCTTCCTCAAGCTTTTCTGTTACTTTGCTTGTATTAAAACATCCTTGCTTGGACCTTCCTTCTTAGATTATGTTAAAATAAAGTTGTGGAAAATTAATTTATTGGCTTTAGATTTGTTTATTTTTATAACTTTTCCTGTTACAAAAAATGTGCATGGGATCTGACACTTAGAAAAAATGGGAGGGGGCCTGCTGTACTCAAGGATGAAATGGGCCCTAAAGCCGTAGGAAGTTGGTTATTGATCCTTCTAGCTATTGCCATGATACTTACGAATTTGCAGTACACACTCTGGATATACACCTTGTCTGGCTGTCACATAAACATGAAATTTTGGTTCCTTATCTAAATTACGTCTAATATATAAATCCAGTGTTCTGGTATTGAAATTATCTGTGAACAACCTGTAAATTTTGAACATGAGAAAACAAGAATCCAATGTGGTTGTGTGGCAAACCATTTCAGATTATTTATGTAGTGTCTTAGCTAGACTTGAATTTCGATTTTCCATTCTTAAGTTTATTCCTTTTCTAGTGCAGTAGCCTACTCTGGAACTCTGGAGTACTTGCAGAGGCATATTCTTTGTGATCATATTGAAGAAGTTACACTTAGGCTATAGACTATAGATGAGGTATGCTTGTCTTCTTTACTAGCCCTGGGCAGTATTCATTTAATTTGTTAGTCTACTCCTCCATTAGCTTTGTCCTATGGAGGGACTGACCAATTTATCCCTGTTTAAAATTTAATCAGACGTTTCACTGCTCATCAACACTTTAACAGGGCCATTTAGAGCCATGGAACTCCACACATCTCTGCTTAATTACTATTGGTTGACAGATGTCACTTTCATTGTCCTCTGTCCCCTCTCCTTCAGCTGTTCAGACTTGGAGGAGAAGCTTATTTATTTTTTAAATAAAAATAAACCTTAAAGCTGAAACACAATCAGAGATTGATGGAGAGACAGCAGCCCGTGTCTCTGCCTGATTGGATTCTAGTCATTTGAAGAAGTAAAGGCTGCATCTGGTACCTTTTCAGGGCTTGATGCCTACTCTGATTTTTTTCTTGTACAAATTGAAAGGCCCTTGGGGAGGAAGGGTGCAGAATAGATGACTGGGTTCCCTCATTGGTTGTGATTGTCCTTCTTGTCTCAAGCTTCTGTCTGCTCACACTTGTTCCCTACTGAACTGTGAAATTGGAATAGAGAGTAGAATGTTGCTTTTCCACTGCTGACACATATCTTGTGATGGAGCATGGTGAAGGGAGACTGCTTTTGGAACAGGAGAAGGGGACGTGGCAAATGACACATACTCATGACATGCAATAGTGGGCTGAATTTATTTGGGATTATCAAATCTTAGCTTTCTCCTGCTTTAAAACCACCAACCACCCCATGTACACATAAAAATGATGTCTTCATGGTTACTGTAAATATTGTTACATGGAGGCTTTAAACATGAAAAGTTCTTTTAAAATCACATGCCTTGTTGCTTCTCTTTGAAGTAACTACATGAAGAGCAGGCAGTATGTGATGCTTTCAAATGTAAAAGAGCCAGATAGCTAACTGGCATTCTTGGAGTGACAAAATGAGATTTCTACAGGCTGCTTCTAATGTACTGCATCAGCTACCTAGTGCCACAGTAATGCTCTATACAAACAATCTAACATTTTATGAGTGTAGAACAATGAACGTGTTTGCGAGTTTCAGCTGCTCTGACCCGGCTCGCCATAATCTCGGCTGTGTCTGCTCAGGTGCCTACAGTCAGCTGCAGTTTATAGGAAAGGTTTTTTTTGGGGGGGGGGGCGGGGGCAGGATTTGTGCATGTATCCTCATGGGTGGTCACAAATGAGTACGGAAATGCCCCTGTTCTACATTCCTTTAATTTTTCTAATGGTTAGCACAGAAAGTTTTTATGGATGTAGAATGGTTTAAGAAAGTCCATGGAAAAAAACAGATACTGTCTCCAACCTCTTATTGAATCATGGTTGTTTAAATGCTCTGCCAAATTTAGAAACATAGCAATATTCAGTTCTGAGAGAGCATCATAAAATTACAGAAGGATGGCAGTAGAGAGAAGGAAGAAGTAAGGTAACAAAATGTAAAATCTACCAAACCTAAGAATGGAGAAATGAATGCGTTCCATTTAATATCAAGGACAAAGCAGGATATTCACTCAAATAATGTTATTTCCACAATATTGTCCAGAATTTTGATAGTGCAGTAATGCAAGAAAAAATCTTAAAAGGCAAATATATTACAAAAGAAGTAAATCCATTTTTTTTGGCAAACAACAGACACCTGACATTTGAAGAACATAGACTTCTTGAAAGACTGTATTAGTAATATTAGAACTGATTAATAGATTTAGTAAAGTCACAATGTCCAAGATCAAAATATAGTGTTGGTTATGTTTTCACATACTGCAACTAGAATTTCATTTCCTTTGTAATCTATGGCCTTCATTGAAGACTAAGCATACAAACAGTGCCAATTTCTAACTCTTTCTCAATATTAATCGCTACAACCATAGTTAAGTGGAAACACTCATTGCTCATCAGTTTCTTTTTGCAGTAAATTGAGACCATTACAAAAATCTACATTAGTGCAAAATGCAGATAACAACTGACTGTGAGCTGCCCTGTCCCAGATGATACATATAAAATATAACCCCTAACCCAAGACTCAGAGAACACTGTGGAAGTAGAGACAAAAAGATTGTAAGAGCCAGAGAACTAGAATGGCAAGATTGTGTCTTCTATACATCTCAGGGGAGCTGCACCCATGAATTCTCGGCAATATGATCATTTAGGCTAAGAACATAATAAATAATAATAAAACAAATTAGCATGCCAATGTGGGTGCTGAAGCTCCACCTCGGTGAATACTACAGACAGCAAATGACTTCCAAGAGATAGAGACTCAATATTCGCAGATATTTGTTCGATAATTGGTCATCCAATACCAAGCAGCAATCCTAAATACAAATACATGTGAACAAAGCTAAATGGATTCAGGGTATATTTGTACACACACACACACAACACACACACACACACACACCAAACACACCACATACACACACGTCTAACAATAATAATTAAAGAAAAATTAAGATAATACATAAAAATAGAAGGTAGAAGAAGGTGCTGATGCAGATGAAGGAGAACAATGATAATAGGGACAGGATATGATTATAAAGAATTGAAGATGATCAAAATATTTTAATATATATGTATATGAAATGTCATAATTAAATACATCATTCTAATACATGATAACAATAAAAGCAGTAAAAGACTACACCTCTACTCATATGATCAATCAATTTCCTATGAAGATTATTTGTGGTTGCCATCTGGAGGCATATAGGTCACATATTAATTAAGAAGGATATGTGGACAATGATACCGCACACACTAACAAGCACTGACAGTAAATTTCTTAGTTACTAGAAAGACTATGGAGAGCAGGAAAATGACTTTTTTTTTTTTTTTTTTTTCTTAACACACGTTCCATCCTTTAGCCATTGAAAGTCTTCAGGCTGCTTAAATAAGACTGAGAGTGTTGTCCTGGAGCTTCTAGAAGATACCACTGGAAAGACCATTTCCTCTATTGAGTGAAACATTAAAGCTACAGAGAAACTCTTTAATACAGAAGAATAAAACCAATCTACCAAACAAACAAAGAAACAAACAAAACAAACAACCAAACAGACAAAAAAACCCAAACAAACAAACAAACAAACAAAAAAAACAACTGAAAATGCCTTCAGGAAGTCCCCGGTCTCCATCTCAATGGTAAACAGACATACCCAGCTGCAAAGAAGACTCTCAGACGAGGCAAGTGGCAAGAAGATTCTGAGCCCAGACCACCTTTCTGGAAGAAGTAAAAAATCAGCTGTTACTGCCTGAAAGAGGTTCTAGAACAACTGAATCACTTGAAAAGAACACTTTCCAACCTGTAGTTATATGAAGGTTGTGTAGCCTCCTACGGGTTCTAAACTTTTGTGAGTTATCACCTGGTGCTGGTGGACTTTGTAGTATGTATGCCTTTGAGTTATCTTTGATCTATAAGTAATTTCTCATCTATAACAGAACAAACCAACAAAAGAAAACTGGTCCAAGAGAAGGCACAAGAATTAGAGACTAAGAATCAAATTATTAATTACATATTTAGAGTTAATTCAGTGAGAAATGATAATAATTTTTTAACAAATAATGCTGGAACAATTGGGTTAGCCTTGACTACTTTTCCTAGTTATATTCAAACTAAAGAAAAATGGATCATGTCAAAAGTTTCTTTAAGAAATCACAACTAAATTAAAAGCTTTGTAGTGCAACATAGTGGCAATAATTAATCATAATGTGTTAATTTTGAAAATTCCTAGTATGTAGATTTTAGGTATCTTCCTAATGAAAAATCCAAATAAGGAAAACAATCCATATGCTAGTCAGTTTGCTTCATTGTTCCAACTTTATTCATATTCAAACATGTTAAACTACTGCACATGAAAATATAACAATATACATTTGTAAAATAAATAATGAAAGAAAGAAATGGATCACAGGTTAAATTTAATTCCAAATCCATCAACATTCTCTGAAAACATGTCAGATGAAGTATTTATTACTGAGTTACAAATCTCAAAGAAAGAAGAGATTTGTAGGAAGGGTTAGGGTTTGACAGCAGAGAGAGGGAGATAACACAAGGTAGGAGTTAGTAACCATGTTCCATTATACATTATTTAATTATGCAATTTTTATGTACAAATTATAAGAACACATCTAATTAAAGATATAATTATTTATCATACAGTACCCAACAGTATTCTTGGCAAAAAAAAGTGCACTGATAGGCTAGATGAAACAGAGGTAGATACTGACAACCCCGTCATTTTGTTTTCTGAGATTTGACTTTGCACATTACTGGTATTTCCTTCAGATTATTTATTGGAAAGCCTGATATACCAATTTAATTTACTTTAAAAGAACATAAATTAAAAATATGAACAAGTTTTAAGGGAAAGGGGGCTTTGGTTTTTAGAAATAAAAAAATTGTAAAGGATGGGAAATTGGGGACAAAGCGGCAGACAAAGGATGGAGCCCTCTTTAAAATTAACCAGTCTATATGTGCATACCAAGTGAGGGATTGGAGAGGGAAAAAAATTAAACAGGACCCATAAGCGTTCTTATAGAGGCTCAAATTTCTGAATACCAGGGAGAGAGAAAGAAATAGAAGGAGGGGGTTCCAAGAGAAGATGAGGAGAGAGGAGGAGAGGGAAGAAATGGGAAAGAAAGAATCCCAAAAAGATCAAGTTAACCACCTCTGGGAGGATTAAATTGCCTTATATTTTTGCAAATTTTAACGGGAAAGAACTTGTTAAAACTTAGCATTCCTGATGGGTGAGGGAGGGGAGGGTATCCCAAATGAAGTATGGGGGGGGAAAGGGATGTGAGTTTAGTTAAATGGGGAAGGAGATGAGAGCCCAAAAAAATTAATCCATTAAAATTTTGGAAAATAAAAAAAGTTCATGGAAACCCCAATTTAAAAAAAAAAGTTTGGTTCATTTATTTGGAAATAAGGAGTTCCCAATTGATTGGTACGGTATAAGTTGGTTTTTATAATATTATAAAAATAGAAGACAGCATAAATAAAATTTGTCTTTAAATTTTGTTTTTTACTTGAAAAATTGTGGTGGTATGGCTAGGGAAGTAAATCCCTTTCCAAAAGAAGCTTTTTTAGCTCCATTGTGAAGAAATGTGATCTATAGAATAAAATAAACAATTCGCCAATAGAGGGAGTTCTTCCAAAGAGTAAATTAACTTTTTGATATACAACAGGGAGAGAGAGAAGGAGAATTACATAGAGGAGATTTAAATGAGTAGTTTTAGAGGAAAGATGTCCAGTTATATCAATAATCCCTAAGTTTGGATAACTGATGCCTATAAAGGTTTTTAGAAAATTTTAACGTTGTGTAATTCCCCTTTTTTTAAAATTATAGCAAACCCAAAAATGTGTCATTTGTTCCTGAATGAAGGATTTTCCAAAGTGTCAGAGAAATTTTCTAATGCTTGGGGTTGGTTTTAGTAATATTTTAGTTCTGATGCACTGAGCCACTGGACTTTAGTTTCAAAAAAGATATAGTTGTTATTTTAAAACAAATGCGTTAAATTTTGATTCTTTTTTTTTTTAATTTTACTTGAGTCAAAAGAAATTCTCATTTTCCGGTAATCTGACTTTTTAAGGCTTTATCTTTAAAGAATTGGTCAGAAAAAAATCAGCTTTTATTCAGCACTTTTCATGGTTTATAAATGTTTGTACCCCGTACCTATAGCGGGGATTTCCCCAGGGGGAAAATTATTGTTTGTTTTGAGAACGTTTTATCACTAAAACTTCAAGAGATAGGCCATTTAGTGAGTTCTATAAAGAAAATTTATAAGGTGTTGTTAACTCTGTTCCAAGAAGGAAATATTTTATGGAGTTAAATTGTACATATGCTCCTTGGACTTGTTATTGCTCAATTTCTTCCCTGATTTATTGCCCCTATCCCCTGAAGATTTTAAAGTGCATTGCCATTTTCAATGAAGACAGTGTTATGTTCATTGTTAGAATGGGTATTTTTAAAATTTTTGAAGGTAACATTCATTTTTACCTGGAAGGGCTCGGCAAGAAAGTAGGTTGAAGTATCTTTGCAAAGTTTAATGCTGGATCCATTATTTCAGATTTCCTAGCATGGAAGGGTTTTAACTGAAAACTTCTTGAAGTTTGCTGGTTCCTTGTTCCCCTTTTTTGATTTTTGAAGGTTATGTATTTTTTGATTGACTGTTTTTTAACCCCCTACGAAAAAGATTTGAAAAAGAACGAAAGAGCACCGTTGTAGATAAGCAAATGGAAGAGACAAGTAATTAAAGGTTTTGTTTTGTTTTTGGAAACAAATCAAAGAGCAGAAAAAATTTATTTGGCTGGAAGATGAGAATGCCCCTTTAGAAAAAGAATGAGAATTCAGTGAAGTTGTGCTGGGTTATTCTTGTTAACAAGAAGGAAATATTTTGAATGATAAGTTGGAACCCCGGTATATGTTGATTGTTTCACACATCAATTCTAAGGGTTTTTAATCATGACGAAATTGAAAGAAACAGTCAATGGAAGGGAAAATTTGTTGTATGTGGGTTTTTAATACCTCAAAAAATATTAGGGGGGGCAGAGATCAGTATGAAAGCAATGTAAGTCGCATATTCTTTAGTGCAGTACCTATCTCCGGAACTCTGGAGTACTTGCAGAGGCATATTCTTTGTGATCATATTGAAGAAGTTTACACTTAGGCTATAGGCTATAGATGAGGTATGCATGTGCCAGCCTGTCTCTTTACTAGCCCTGGGGCAGTATTCATTTAATTTGTTAGTCTACTCCTCCATTAGCTTTGTCCTATGGAGGGACCTGACCAATTTATCCCTGTTTAAAATTTAATCAGACGTTTCACTGCTCATCAACACTTTAACAGGGCCATTTAGAGCCATGGAAACTCCACACATCTCTGCTTAATTATATTGGTTGACAGATGTCACTTTCATTGTCCTCTGTCCCCTCTCCTTCAGCTGTTCAGACTTGAGGAGAAGCTTATTTATTTTTTAAATAAAAATAAACCTTAAAGCTGAAACACAATCAAGATTGATGGAGAGACAGCACCCGTGTCTCTGCCTGATTGGATTTTAGTCATTTGAAGAAGTAAAGCTGTATCTGGTACCTTTCAGGGCTTGATGCCTACTCTGATTTTTTTCTTGTACAAATTGAAAGGCCCTTGGGGAGGAAGGGTGCAGAATAGATGACTGGGTTCCCTCATTGGTTGTGATTGTCCTTCTTGTCTCAAGCTTCTGTCTGCTCACACTTGTTCCCTACTGAACTGTGTAAATTGGAATAGAGAGTAAATGTTGCTTTTCCACTGCTGACACATATCTTGTGATGGAGCATGGTGAAGGGAGACTGCTTTTGGACAGAAAGGGACGTGGCAAATGACACATACTCATGACATGCAATAGTGGGCTGAATTTATTTGGGATTATCAAATCTTAGCTTTCTCCTGCTTTAAAACCACCAACCACCCCATGTACACATAAAAATGATGTCTTCATGGTTACTGTAAATATTGTTACATGGAGGCTTTAAACATGAAAAGTTCTTTTAAAATCACATTTTAGTAGCTTGTTGCCTTCTCTTTGAAGGACTACATGAAGAGCAGGCAGTATTGATGCTTTCAAAGTGTAAGAAAGAGTCCAGATAGCTAACTGGCATTCTTGGAGTGACCAAAATGAGATTTCTACAGGCAGCTTCTAATGTACTGCATCAGCTACCTAGTGCCACAGTAATGCTCTATACAAACAATCGTAACATTTTATGAGTGTAGAACAATGAACGTGTTTGCGAGTTTCAGCTGCTCTGACCCGGCTCACCAGTAATCTCGGCTGTGTCTGCTCAGGTGCCTACAGTCAGCTGCAGTTTCTAGGAAGGTTTTATTTTTTTGGGGGGCGGGGGGCAGGATTTGTGCATGTATCCTCATGGGTGGTCACAATAATATGAGTACGGAAATGCCCCTGTTCTACATTCCTTTAATTTTTCTAACTGGTTAGCACAGAAAGGTTTTTATGGATGTAGAATGGTTTAAGAAAGTCCATGGAAAAAAAAACACAGATTACTGTCTCCAACCTCTTATTGAATCATGGTTGTTTAAATGCTCTGCCAAATTTAGAACATAGCAATATTCAGTCTCTGAGAGAGCATCATAAAATTACAGAAGGATGGCAGTAGGAGAGAAGGAAGAAGTAAGGTAACAAAATGTAAAATCTACCAAACCTAAGAATGGAGAAATGAATGCGTTCCATTTAATATCAAGGACAAAGCAGGATATTCACTCAAATAATGTTATTTCCACAATATTGTCCAGATTTTGATAGTGCAGTAATGCAAGAAAAAAATCTTAAAAGGCAAATATATTACAAAAGAAGTAAATCCATTTTTTTGCAAACAACAGACACCATGACATTTTAAGATACATAGACTTCTTGAAAGACTGTATTTGTAATATTAGAACTGATTAATAGATTTTAGTAAAGTCACAATG
This sequence comes from Mastomys natalensis, assembly GCA_021653895.1. Classification (NCBI taxonomy): domain Eukaryota; kingdom Metazoa; phylum Chordata; class Mammalia; order Rodentia; family Muridae; genus Mastomys; species Mastomys natalensis. The sequence continues at coordinate 236,698 of JAJTUV010000744.1, forward strand.
TCAAGATCAAAATATAGTTGTTGGTTATGTTTTCACATACTGCAACTAGAATTTCATTTCCTTTGTAATCTATGGCCTTCATTGAAGACTAAGCATACAAACAGTGCCAATTTCTAACTCTGTTCTCAATATTAATCGCTACAACCATAGTTAAGTGGAACACTCATTGCTCATCAGTTTCTTTTTGCAGTAAATTGAGACCATTACAAAAATCTACATTAGTGCAAAATGCAGATAACAACTGACTGTGAGCTGCCCTGTCCCAGATGATACATATAAAATATAACCCCTAACCCAAGACTCAGAGAACACTGTGGAAGTAGAGACAAAAAGATTGTAAGAGCCAGAGAACTAGAATGGCAAGATTGTGTCTTCTATACATCTCAGGGGAGCTGCACCCATGAATTCTCGGCAATATGATCATTTAGGCTAAGAACATAATAAATAATAATAAAACAAATTAGCATGCCAAGTGGGTGCTGAAGCTCCACCTCGGTGAATACTACAGACAGCAAATGACTTCCAAGAGATAGAGACTCAATATTCGCAGATATTTGTTCGATAATTGGTCATCCAATACCAAGCAGCAATCCTAAATACAAATACATGTGAACAAAGCTAAATGGATTCAGGGTATATTTGTACACACACACACACACACACACACACACACACACACACACAACACACACACTACACACACGTCTAACAATAATAATTAAAGAAAAATTAAGATAATACATAAAAATAGAAGGTAGAAGAAGGTGCTGATGCAGATGAAGGAGAACAATGATAATAGGGACAGGATATGATTATAAAGAATTGAAGATGATCAAAATATTTTAATATATATGTATATGAAATGTCATAATTAAATACATCATTCTAATACATGATAACAATAAAAGCAGTAAAAGACTACACCTCTACTCATATGATCAATCAATTTCCTATGAAGATTATTTGTGGTTGCCATCTGGAGGCATATAGTCACATATTAATTAAAGAAGGATATGTGGACAATGATACCCGCACACACTAACAAGCACTGACAGTAAATTTCTTAGTTACCTAGAAAGACTATGGAGAGCAGGAAACATGACTTTTTGTTTTTTTTTTCTTAACACACGTTCCATCCTTTAGCCATTGTAAAGTCTTCAGCTGCTTAAATAAGACTGAGAGTGTTGTCCTGGAGCTTCTAGAAGATACCACTGGAAAGACCATTTTTCCATTCCTATTGAGTGAAACATTAAAGCTACAGAGAAACTCTTTAATACAGAAGAATAAAACCAACACCAAAACAAACAAAGAAACAAAACAAAACAAACAACCAAACAGACAAAAAAACCAACAAACAAACAAACAAACAAAAAAAACAACTGAAAATGCCTTCAGGAAGTCCCCGGTCTCCATTCAATGGTAAACAGACATACCCAGCTGCAAAGAAGACTCTCAGACGAGGCAAGTGGCAGAGAAGATTCTGAGCCCAGACCACCTTTCTGGAAGAAGTAAAAAATCAGCTGTTACTGCCTGAAAGAGGTTTAGAACAACTGAATCACTTGAAAAGAACACTTTCCAACCTGTATTATATGAAGGTTGTGTAGCCTCCTACAGGTTCTAAACTTTTTGTGAGTTTATCACCTGGTGCTGGTGGACTTTGTAGTATGTATGCCTTTGAGTTTATCTTTGATCTATAAGTTAATTTCTCATCTAGTAACAGAACAAACCAACAAAAGAAAACTGGTCCAAGAGAAGCACAAGAATTAGAGACTAAGAATCAAATTATTAATTACATATTTAGAGTTAATTCAGTGAGAAATGATAATAAATTTTTTAACAAATAATGCTGGAACAATTGGGTTAGCCTTGACTACTTTTTCCTAGTTTATATTCAAACTAAAGAAAAATGGATCATGTCAAAAGTTTCTTTAAGAAATCACAACTAAATTAAAAAGCTTTGTAGTGCAACATAGTGGCAATAATTAATCATAATGTGTTTAAATTTTTGAAAATTTCCTAGTATGTAGATTTTAGGTATCTTCCTAATGAAAAATCCAAATAAGGAAAACAATCCATATGCTAGTCAGTTTGCTTCATTGTTCCAAACTTTATTCATATTTCAAACATGTTAAACTACTGCACATGAGAAATATAACAATATACATTTGTAAAATAAATAATGAAAGAAAGAAATGGATCACAGGTTAAATTTAATTCCGAAATCCATCAACATTCTCTGAAAACATGTCAGATGAAGTATTTATTACTGAGTTACAAATCTCAAAGAAAGAAGAGATTTGTAGGAAGGGTTAGGGTTTGACAGCAGAGAGAGGGAGATAACACAAGGTAGGAGTTAGTAACCATGTTCATTATACATGTATTTATATATGCAATTTTATGTACAAATTGTATAAGAACACATCTCAATTAAAGAATAATTATTTTACATCAGTACAGTACTCCAACAGTATTTCTTGGCATAAAAAGTGCACTGATAGGCTAGATGAAACAGAGGTAGATACTGACACACCTGTCATTTGTTTTCTGAGATTTGACTTTGACACATCACTGTTTAAAAGTTTCTCAGATTCATTTAATTGGAATTAAGCTGATATACCAGATGTGATATAGGTGTTACTTCTGAGTAAAGATGGTTATTTTAAATTTATAAATAAAAATAAAGAAACAGACTTATTAAGGTAAAAGTGTTGTACATTGAAAGATTTGGTTAGGTAAATGAAAAAAGCATGTGGTAAAGAGATGGCTATGTGAGTACAGAGCGTGTCAGCCAAAGATGAGAGCCTCTTTGAAAATGGAACCAGTCTATATGTGCAATAGATGGATGGATCTGGAGAGAATAAAATTAAACGAGCTGACCCAAACTCAGGGAGCGTTCTATCATGAGTAGACTCTGAACTTCTGCATATACAGCAGGAGGAGAGAGAGAGAGAGAGTAGAGAAGAGAAGAGAGAGAGAGGAGAGAGAGAGAAGAGAGAGAGAGAGAAGAGAAGAGAAAGTCCAAAGTAATCAAGTACGCTACCCTCTAAGTTTGGGATTAAACTGATGCCTTATAAATTTTTTGCTAATAATTTTACCACTGCTGCATCCTGCCACTTTGAGTCTAATAAATTTATAGCCACCAATGAATGTGTCATGTACCGAATGGAGAGATTTTCTCCAAATGTAAGTCAGATGAGGGCCCTAATTCTAATGCTGTGTGTTGGTTTTAGTCAATATTTGTAGTGTTCAGTGGAAGCCACATTGAAGGCTCACAGTGGTACTTTATTTGGGAAAAGGTAGAAAGTAAGTAGGTGGGGATTGAAATAGCTCCTGTAGTAAAACAAATGACAGCCTCATAGAATTTGATTCTGTTTTCAATATTTTATAACTAGTTCACTTGAGTCCAAATGAATGGTGGCTCATAGAGTTCCAGGATAAATTCTTTCTATAAAGGCTCTTACTCTTTAAGAAATATGGACTCAGCCATAAAAACAATTCAGTCTTTTACTTCATTGCCTCTTTTTCCAGCTGGTAATAAATTGTTGGCTGAGCCTCGATAGGCACATAATAGGCAGTGGGAAAACCTTCCATCAAGGAGGAGATTTATCTGTGAGTAGTTTGAGAAACAGTCCTTTATACAATAAATACTACAGAAGGAAGATGCAGGCCAAAAGGAGTGAGTTGACTATAAAGAAACATTTATAAGGGTGATAGTTAAATATCAGTGTTCAAAGAAAGGAGACTTCCATACATATGGTCAGTCCTTAAATTGTACATATGCTCTTTTGGATGGATTTGCTCATTGTCTTCAGTGGATTTATCCCATAATCCCATAAGATTTTGCCCACTGCACTTGCCTTAATTATTCATAAAGACATGTTGTTATGAAATATCCAACTCGTTGAGTAATTTTGGTTCATTTTTTTTTAATTTAGCAGAGGTCAATACATTTCATTTTTCGTACCTGGTACATGTCAGGCTATTATCCATGGTCAGAGAATGTCAGGTTGCTTTTAAGTAGTCGTTTGCAAAATGTTTAATGCATAGAAGGATCCACAATTAGTTGCTGATTGCTTTCTGAGACTGGATGTTTTCTCACTGAAAAACTCTTGACTTAGTTTTTGAACTGGTTCCTTTTAAGATGTCACTTTCTTTGAACTCTTTATTGAAGGTTTATGTAATTCTCCTTTCTCCCGAATCTGACTTGTTTTTGTATTTCTTTTCCCTACTGAATAGATTTGTACAGAAAGAAAGAAAGAGGACAGCCCTTGTAGATAAGCAAGCACATGGGTAGAGGTTACATGATGTATTTAAAGGTTTGTTCTGTTATCCTGGAAGGGCAGGATCAAAGAGCAGAAGATAAAATTATTTTTGCTGAGAAGTTTATCCTGCTTCATTGTTTATGATATGCCTCATTTTAGCAGAAAGTATAACTGAGGAATATCAGTGAAGTTTGTGCTGCTTGCTAGTCTCTGTGTAACTTTTATGAAAGGAAATATTTTGATGGATGGGAAAGGTTGGAACCACAAAGCATAAATGATGCACTTTTTCATCACTCATCAATTCTTAAGTCCCTGTTTTAATTCATTGACTGAAAATTGAAACATCAATTCCATGTCCAATGATGAATCATTTTATTGTATGATGGGTAAAATATTTAGATGGACAGTCAAAAAATATATATTTAGGGGCTGGCAAGATGAATCAGTGGATGAAAGCACATGCTATAGTCGCAATGCAGTCCCAGTGCACTTGGAATTTATTCCAAGAGCCTACCATGGAAGGAGAGAATTGACTTTTGAAAGTTGCTCTTTGACATTCCCCTGTTCACTGTGATATGGGTGTGTGTTGTGTTGTGTGTGTGTACACACACACACTACAGAAAAAGAGAGGGGAGAGAGAGAGAGAGAGAGAGAGAGAGAGAGAGAGAAGAGAGAGAGAGAGAATGTGTTGTGTGTGTGTGTGTAAACAAATGGAAGTAGGCGTGAAAAAGTAACAAAAGAATTTGTGTGTCTGTTGTGTAAAAACAACAGGGCAACTTTTATGATTATGATCTTGTGTATTAATATAAATGAGGCAAGATCTGTACATATCTAGAGTTCAAGTCCAGTGAGCACCTATGTGTCTAGAACTCTGGGGAATAATCTGTGTGAAGTATTTTGTCTAATCTCATAAAAATATTCAAGCAGAAATTCTTATTGCCTATAACTTATTGTTAAGATCACAGAGGTTCAAATTAAGACAGGGAATTCCCCTTACCACAACTCTCAAACTCTAGCACACACGCTTGAGGTTCCAAAGTCCACATCAGAACTTGAACATCATTCGTATCACAGCTGAGAGCATCCAGACTCCAAGTCCTCTCTGCAGTTTCATCTAGCATCAGCACAAGAAAACGTGAATTTTGTTCTTCTGTACTTCCCGTAATTGAAAACCTACTTGGCATTTAGTTTGTGTTCTATAACTGTTAGCCTGTGAATGCACGCATCAGAAAGGATGCTTCTCCTCGGGGGGGGGGGGGGCTTGTAGAGTGACCTTGAGTGGCTTCTCATTTCATTTGTTAAAACACAGACAACAATGCAGAGATATTCAGAAGAACAAAAGAGATCAAACAACCAAGTTAAAATGTATTTTTTCCAAACACTAATAACACAACATTGAAATGAAAGCAAAGAACATAACAGATGGTTTTCTCGTCCTCTAGAGAGTACAATTTTTCATGAAATGAAGGACAAAAGCATTTTGTGGCATTTTCATGAAAGAAAAAAACATATATCATAGGACATAATGGAAGTTTTGATAATAGAGTTTTGCCTTTTTATGCCAAGCCTGTCTTACAGCATACATTCTTGATGAAGGAAAAAAACACAACAAGCCACAAACAGATATTTCTGTGAGAGATAAAGCAATTAGGGAGTACAAAGGAAAGAAAAGAAGAAGAGGCTCCAATAAACTGGGAAAAATTACAAGCATTATAAGAAAATCAATAAAATCAAACCCACTCTTGAGGCAAGAAGTCTATTCACGCATTGTTACAGACTAGCTGATCATTACATAGGGGTCTCAGTTTGCAGAAGTAGAGTGGAATTAGACAAAACCACTATGTTAGTAATCAAACAAAACAGAAGAATGGTATCTTCCCTGCTCTGCAAGGAGCCCACACTACAAAGTACCCTCATGTAGTAAAGAGCCACAGAAATCTGGAAAAGAATGCAATGCAGGTGGAATAGGTGGAGACAGAGATTCAGTTCTTTCACCCAAGTACTGTTAATCATTTCAGTGGTATCACTCCTTCAGTGATACTATGTTACAATAGAAGGCAAAAGACTGCCACACATGTGGAAAAACTACTTTCCAAAGCTCAGGCCTCCCTTTGCCTTTAAACATTCTGCTCATCCCTCAAGCATCATGTCAGTTGCCACTGCTTCTGGATCTGTCTCCATGATTTCCTTAGTCAAAGTGGATCTTTTGGAGGATCAGACAGAAGCTAGGCAGTTTGAAGTCTTACCATGCTTAGTCTTTGCAGAGGAATGTGTTGTTGGCACTGTCTCCTTAGATTAAGAGCTGCTTCATTGATTGACAAAGGCAGCAGAGAAGCATATGGACAAGGGATGTTTTCTGAAGGTGAATAAAGGGACAGAACTTTTACATTAACTGAACATCTAATTACTGACTTCCACATATGAAATAAGTTTCACAGCATTCATCATTCATTTATTCATTCATTCAACAGGCCTTTATTGAGAAAACATTTCCGTAAGCACCTTGTTAGGCATATGAGGTACAAAACTGAAATAGAACAACCACTTCTGGTCAAGACATCTAAGAAAAGTAACCAGTTATCAAAATGATTAATCTATATGGTCAATTTCACACTGCAGCTTTAAAACTATAATTACAAAAATAATTGGCCTTTTATCTTCTAAGATAGCAAAGATAAGAAAAGAATGAAGAAGTATCTGAGAATGAGAGAAGACAGAAATGACACCAAAATCAATACCTAATTCTCCGATTGCTTCCTGCTACCGCAACAAAGTTTATTGGAAAAACTCCAAGAATGGTGGCACTCCAAGTGCTTGATGGTGGTAATATTCTGTTAATTTCTTGATTTTCATTATGTTTTGAAGATTATCTAGAAAAACATTTACTGAAAGTCAGTGCTAGTGTTACATCATTATGAATAATAAGCTCTCCTCTTCTCTCTCTCTCTCTCTCTCTCTCTCTCTCTCTCTCTCTCTCTCTCTCACACACACACACACACACACACATACACACAAACACTTTGAGGAGGAAATCATTATGTTTGATTGCTTCAGAGGTTTCCTTGCACGATTAAGTGGCTCAATCACTTCCAGGCTCATAGCAAGGCAGAATATAGGGGAAGAAGTGCATGGCACAGGAAAGCTGCTTACCTGTGGGCTATAGAAGGGGGTGGGTGGGGACAGAGAGAAAGACATAGAGACAGAGACAGAAAGAGACAGACAGAGACAGAGAAACATAGAGAGACAGTGAGAGACACAGAGACAGAGACAAAAAGATAGAGACAGAGAGAGAAATAGAAAGAGAAGAAGAGATGGAACAATATAGCTCCATGGCCTCGCATAGCAAGTAAGGACTTCAAATGGACTTCATCTGCAGATTCCAATACTCCTCATAGTACAACTTGATTCTAAGTTCATTTGTACATTGACAATGAGATTAGCATCACCCAATCACCTCTGACAGACACCAAACGGAATCCTACCCTTTAGGATTCCTGTGCTTCTAGGTGACACCACTATATAAACTACAGAAACATTCATTGGAAAAGAAGAAAATATATCCAGACAGAAACATTGTACTTGTGTAAGGAAACAAAGTCCCAAGGATGGTAAAAATCTTTCTCACACACCCGTAGGGGAGATGCTGCTAAACCTCAGTAACTTCAGACTTGATGTTGCCAATGGAAAGGATGGTTTTATTTGTTGTTTGTTTACTGTTTTTATTGTCTTACTTGTTCCTTGACTATTTACATCTATTGTATTACTAGACCCTCAACCTAGAACTACCTTAATACATGCATGTAATTAAAATGGTATAAAAGCAAAAAGGAGAAGGAGGATGGCATGGGGGTTCTAGGGAGGGGAAATGGAAAAGCAGATGACATCTGTATTGTAAATAAATAAAAATCCAATAAATAAATGAAAAAATATTCTTCCTTCCTTCCTTCCTTCCTTCCTTCCCTTCCTTCCTTTCCTTCTTTCTTTCTTTCTTTCCTTCTTTCTTTCTTTTTGCTAAGAGTTACCCAGGAGAGTTAAAAAGTAGCTGACAACATGGTCTTAACACCAGCAAAGCATGAAAGCCATGTGCTTGTTTTCTAAGCAGAGAAGTGGTTAATATCTAACATCACCTCATTAGTACATAGCATTGTAAAATTTTTAATTTTCATTTATTTAATAAATATTTATTTGAAACTTACTACATATGAAGCATGCACACAATTTTTTAAAAAATATCACACCATGTCCGAATTTTCTTTAAGAGCAAAAATGTGGTGAAAATTCGTAAAGGTTGCATGAACAGTTGTCCACTAAATAAGAACTGTGATAACAACCTTCAGACAGCATACAATGAAGCATCAAGTAATCAGGACTCCATGGGCAGAATATACATGTGTCTCTTCCACACAATGTTTCCTCACCTGTAGAAGAGATTTTTCTGTTCTGCCTGCCTTTTAGCATGGGTCCTATGGCAGGAAAAACACCTTTGGAAAACACAATATATTTTAGAACTTAGGGTAGAGCCATGTTCCTTTCTCTCTGATTCCTCAAGCCTATTTGCCTGTGTGTTTCAAGTTTCTGATGTCTGTGCATCAATTCATGCTGGTAGGTTCTTCCATATCTTGTCACACAGATTTGCCTACAGTATCAAGAAATTTGTCTTGTGAGACACAGAGCCTAATCTGATTTTAAGTTCAGACCAACCAGGCTTTACATCCTCTCAGCACTCAAAGGGCCCTTTTGTCTTCCAATATTGCTTTGCCTTCAGTAGTTAAAGCTTGACAAAATATTGCAACTTTGTAGCAAATATGTTTACAGCCATGCCACCCTTGCCTTTTAAAAACTGTTTGGAGGGAAGTGTGAGCCTCTGAACACAGTGAAGACTTGGAAATTACTATTAAATGGTGTGTAAGAGTTTAATTAAACACTATGATGATCATTACTCATTCCATGGACTGCATATTTGTCAGGTATCCTTCCTTGAAAGCAAAGAAACATGCTTTATTGTTTTTTTTTAATTTTTCCTTTATTATTTGAGAAGTGTTGTGTTGTGTGTGTTGTGTGTAGGTATTAATCAAAATTGACTCTCTTTCCGTTCCCCCTCCATCTTCTCCCCCTGCTCTCCATCATTATTCTTTCTCAAACTTATGTGTTCATTTTTCCATATTCACTGACTATCTACTGGAACATAGTTAGCTTCTAGGGGGCCACATTCCTAAATAAAACTGAGTCCCTCCTCCCTGAGCCAATAATTCCTCATTGGGTGATGGAATATCATAACCCTTTATACATCAGCTCTTATGTATAGTGTCCTAGTTCCTCTGAATTCTTTGGTGCAATGTCCCTGTCATGCCTGGTGAACACTATTCCTTCATGGAAATCCCACTGCCCCTGGCTCTGAAACTCTTTCTGTCCCTTCTGAAATGACCCTGAACTTTGGGCTCCTTTTGTAAAGTGATTTGTACTTTTTTCTTTGAGACAGAATTTCCTTGTGTAGCTCTTGATGTCCTGTAAGTACTCTGTAGACTATGATGGACTCAAACTCAGAGAACCAGCTACCTCTCATTCCTGAGTGTTGTAGTTTAAGACATGTGTCATCATGTCTTGCACTCACTCTTTTTATATGTATTTTAAGATGCTGCATCACCATTAATTTGAAAAGAAGATGTTCATTTTGTTCACCCTTTCAGCAAAACTCCTAAGGAAGTAGGTAACTACACATCTGTAGCAGGCAACTGTGACATAGGTGAGTGCTTTTGTAATAATTCTGGAGCTGGAAGGTGACAGAATCCCCAAAAAGTTCTGATGTAAGCTAGTGCACAGTCCCCAAGCCTTGTCCTTCAGGGACACAATTCCCTAAACACATAATTGATTTCCCTGGTGCATGATTTTAGATGACTTGAAAAGAGAAAGGAATTTTAGTAAATACTTCTGGATTAATGTAATACTTTCTAAATAAATCTACCAGTGCTCTAACAATATTAAAGAATGATAACACCCCCTCCACCTAAAGTTTAATGGAATGGAGGTATACTGGAGCACTCTGAACTCATGATTATTCTGTCTGTCTATCTATCTATCTATCTATCTATCTATCTATCTATCTATCTATCTATCTATCAATCATGTATGTGTATGTATGTCTATTTTTGAATATTGTTCACATTTCCAGGTAACTAGAAGAGGCTTTCAAATATCTTGTAAATAACATTACAGACAATTTTGAACCTCTTGTCATGGATTCTACAGGCCAAACTCAGGTATATCTGCCTGAGCAGCAAATGCTCTGAATACCTGAACCGTCTCCCCAGCATGTTTTCTGTGACTATTTGGATAATATCTTCAATATCTTTTAAATTAGAACAGATCACTTTACTTTGCTGTGCAATGTACAACTAGCTGATTTCTTTTTATTGTTTATTTACAACTGACAACAAATTATTTACTCCATGGGAAAACAGAATGCTGCCAAGGGAATCCTGTAATAATTAGTTGTAAAGGTGATGTGAGCATAATGTGATATGAAGTAATTAAAACTAAATTTACAGGTTGTCATCCAATATGCTTAGTGTAGGGTAAACATTTATTTTAAAATCCCATTGGAATATATCAAAGTAATGTTTTCTCTTGTAATAGAGTTTACCAACATGTCCCTGGGAATATTCATAGAACCTATTTAAAATAGACGTTACCATATTTTAATTACTGGAAACTTAGTTCAGACAACAATATTGAGCTGGTTAACTTTGAAAGAAATGAGTGTAATATGGTTCTTGATTAGGACAGAATCAATTATCCTATAGATTACTGTTGTTCTTAGTTACTGCCTGCCTCCCAAGAGGGGAAAGGTAAATCACTTTTTCTGAAGACAACGCATATCAGAAAAAAAAGCCCAGAAACCCGTGAGCTGGAACTGACCTAAAAGCTTCTATTCTGAGGATTAGCTTTTCTAGTAACACAAAGCACCATGCAAACTTCTAAAGGAAAGATGCAACCAATCAACATTTCTACCCCAGCTATAATACCTATGAACTACATCAACAAACATCATGACATACTAACACTAAGGAGGCAGTAGTGTTGTGCATATCTTGATGTTAACCAATAGCTTTCTGATTGGACTTGAAACATGATCAATGAGAGAGAAGCCATTCCTGGTGCTAGAAACCGAGCCAACTACTCTCACAGCTCATGAAGTCATGGTTACTGAAGAGCAACCTACAACCACTAATTTACTAACAGAAATCAATAAACGCACGCCTTTAATCCCAGCCCTTGGGAGGCAGAGGCAGGCGGATTTCGAGGCCAGCCTGGTCTACAGAGTGAGTTCCAGGATAGCCGGGACACACAGAGAAACCCTGTCCGAAACCACAAAAAACCAAAAAAAAAAAAAAAAAAAGTCTTCTTTTCACACCTCAACAAAAAAAATTTTGCATCAGAAAGAGACAATTACAGAAACTATAACTAGTCAAAATTCTGAATTATGGAGCAGAGCTCAAATGGACACATCTACAAAACACTGTTGCACTCAAGGTTCAGTGACATTGAGAATCAGTGGACAGAAAGATAGTAAGAGCCAGCAGACCAGGGAGTTTGCTGTGGTATTGTGTCTCCTGGTAATATGAGAAGCTACACCTCTAAAGTCTCATGACACAAATAAACATGAAAAACTGGATTAAAGAAAGCCAAAGACCTCAGTTTTACACAAGAACTATAGGCAGCTAAGTAAAGTTGATAATGGGAGAGATAGAGAGCACACTAATTGTTTGTCCAGTGCCAAAGGGTCCAATCCTGAAAATATACACACTGGTAATATTATAAGGACTGAACAGATTGTGTTTAGGAGCATGGATATATATAATATTATAGATAGATATATTTTTTCACCAACAATTAGTAAGAAGGGAAACCATGAAGTTGAAGGAGAGTTTTGAAGAATATATGGGAAGGTTAGGAGTGAGGAAAGAAGCGGCAGGTGGTGGGCACGCCTTTAATCCACACATTGGGAGTGCAGAGGCGCGATTTTGAGTTCGAGGACAGCTGGTCTACAGAGTGAGTTCTCAGGACAGCCAAGGCTACACAGAGAATCCCTGCTCGAAAAACCAAAAAAAAAAAAAAAAAAAAAATAATTAAAACAAAAAAAAAAAAAAGGAGTGAGGAAGAAAATGGAGAAATTCATAATCAAATTTATGTCAAAAATAGTTAAAGAACAGCATGAATATTATCATTGCTCCACAGTTGCCATAGGATTCTCCTCTCATTGCCACCTCAATATATAGAACTGCTGTTCTTTAGGATTTAGGTCAGGCATATATCAACCTTGCTCTATCATCCCAGCAGACCAAGTCCCTTTATTTCTACTTTCTTTCTATTACTGGATAAACACTTGACCGAAGGTAACTAGGGAAGAAAGATTTATTCACAGTCTATTATGAAGGGAAGTCAAAGCTGGGCTCTATATAAGTGCCTGGAGTTAGAAACCGAAGCAGAAAACTAGAGAAATGTTGCTTAATGGTTTGCGTATTACGGCTTGCTTAGCTTGCCTTGTTATACTAACTAGTGTGACCTGCTTAGGGAGGCACTACGCACAGTGTGCTGAGTCCTCCAAAATAAATAGTTAATCAAGAAAATGCATGCACACAGTTGTCTGTAGGACAATATTAAGAAAGCATATTCTCAATTGAGATCTGCTCGTCCCAGATTACCTTAGCTTGTGTCAAAATGACAGAAAACTAAACATCACAGTTCATTTTCTTGCCATATGAGGAATTTCAAAAGCTTGCTTTACAGTTTGTATAATAAAATTAATTGAAGTAGTGGGTGTTTTTTGGTGCATACTGAACTGTCCTACCAAAACATAAACATAAAAATATTCATTTTCTCTGGTTCACTTTCATGCATTTCCATTTGTATGATATTGAATAATAGAAACAGACAGGTGCTAATTGCAATGAATTCCTGGGGAAGTATTGTTGCCTTAAAGGGGCACAAGGAAGCTTTCTAGGAATGATGGGAATTTTGAACTTTTTTGCTTCCACAGGTACATTAATCTGTCAAAACCTGTCAATGTGTGAATTTATACTAGAACAATTATTTGTAAACTGTACTGAAAAAATACAAAGTTCAATGCGAAAAGTAAAAAATTTAATATATATAAATTTTATATATATATAATATAAATATAAATATAAATATATATAAAATAAAAAAAATAAAATAAATATATATATATCAGGGTGATAGAGTTTCCTGAAAATAGTCTATATTCTGTAGAGAATGGTCTGGAATAGTCTTTAAAGTAGTCCTATGGCATATAGTTTATGATTTAATGTGAAATGTCCAACAAGGTTCAAGTGTTTGAAGACTTGTTTTCCAGCTGATAGTAGTTTTTCTAAGTGGAGCATATGGGAGGAAGTGGGTCACTGGTGCATGGGCCTTCTGAGTTCTCGTGCAGTCCCAATTTTGGCTCCATCATTTTCATGATAGACTCTCTTGTTCTGGAACTATAATCCAAGACAAACTCTTTCATTCATTGTTTTAGGTCACAGCACTTTCTTACAGCAACAGAATGGTAACTAACAGCTTAATGATGGTTAGTTTTCATTGTCAACATGACAGAATCTAGAATCACCAGGGAAATCACTCTCAGCAAGGAATTGTCTAGACCAGTTGACTTGTGAAAACTCCTGATGGGGAATTGTTCTGATGGTATTAATTAAGGTAAGAAGACCTGCTCACTGTGGGCAGCAGCACTCCCTAGGTTTGGGTCCTGCAATCTGTAAGGATGGGGTTAGGGCTGAGCACAAGTAAGCATGTATTAATTCATTGTTCTCTGCTCTTAACTGTATATGTAATATGACTAATTGCTTCAAGTTCCTGCCATCTTTATTACCCTGTTATGACAGACTGTACCCTGGACTTGTAAGCCAAATAAACCCTTTCTCCTTTAAAAAAAAAAAAAAAACAACAAAAAACAAACAAACAAACAAAGAAAAAAACTTAACATCCTCAAGAAATTAATCTTGTTGTTTTCAACTACCCAGATTCAGGTAGTTTGTAAGAGCAATAAAAAATACTAAGATACAATGTATAGGTATATATAAATGTATGACTGTACAGACATTTCAAGATTGGACCTTGTGAATTGTAGCAGTAATTTAATCATATTTGGAAAAGATTATGGTTTGAGGTTTGCATTCTGGAATTTTAAACCTACAGTCTATGCAACTTGGAGGGGAAAATGTATATAAAGTGGAGACAATGAAGACAATTAAAAATTCATATAACTCTTGGGGTCCTTCTTGGAGCTGTGAGTATCCTGGGAAAACTGTTCTTTGATGATGAAGCATCTGTTCAGGAAGAAAAGAAAATGGAGGAAGATCCAAATAGAAGGGAGAGCCAATGAGAAAGTTAGCAGACTAACTGGAACACATATGCACTAAAAGTGGCTGCTTCTGTTTCCAGACCAATCCTGACTCGGGACCAGTTCTTGCTTACTAAGATATGTGATAGGTACATGTGTATTGGGCTGTAGGACCAATAGATGCTTTGAATTCAGTTGTGGTGATTAGATTAGAGGAACTGTTAGGCACAGTGTGTTGCAGAACACAATAGTTATCTCCTTATGGTGATGATAACATACCCGTACCAAAACAATTTACAAGAGAATGGGTTTATTTTAGTTTATGGCTCCAGAGTGATATAATCCATGTTGGCAGGGAAAACATAGTGGGAGGATAAGGATGCTGCCTGGTCACATTCCATTCAGACTCTGGGGTCTGAAGTGGGACTAAGCTTCAACATATTATCAAGGCCCATTCCAGTTTCCCATTTACTCCAGCAACCCTCTACCTCCTAAAGGTTTCAAAACCATCCAGACAACTCTACGCTCTGCAGATCAGGTGTTCAAACATGAGCACATATGAGGGACATTTCACATTCAAAACACAGCACAGATTAACCTATTTGTAACTCATATAACTATGTATTTCTTTTTCTGTAAGTACACCATTTGACTAAAGGATTTGTCTTCTAGGAAGACTGTATTCTGAAGTAGCAGACACAGACACACAGATACAGACACACACACGCGCACGCACACACACACACACACACAACACACACACACTGGCCAAAACACAAAGAATTCTTTTTCAGGTTGTGATAATGATGAGCAGAAGTTTCAATGTCAGATATTACACTATTTTCCTTCTATGCTTTGTAGTTACGAAACCCAAAAGATCTATTGGGTCCAAAATAGAAAGATTTACTTCCTTTGAAATAGCAAGGTTAACAAAATAGCTTTACAAAATCCATTCATATCTCCTTTAGCAGATGATAACAAAGTACAGTGCTACTTTGTGAAATAATCAATTTATTTATAGACTTAAATGGTAAAATCACCCCTGCTGAGAACTTATGGCAGCCATTGTCTTCTATGTATCACCACTCTGTGTTTAAAGCAAACGAGAGACAGGTGGCATTAATCTCATTTAAAAATAGATAAAGCAGTCCTGCCATGGCTGAAAATCATCCCTAATACCTAGATTTAATATATTTAGAATCAGAGTAGAAACTAAGTCTATCAGATTTTGCTTCATTCAATGTGAGTTCGTGTTCCAAAACCTTTGAATGGAAGAGATATTTAGTAGGTACTTGTTTCAGAATTGCTTTGGCTTAATTAATTTGGCCAATTCTAACTGATGGCAGCTTTTAAAACACTACATGGATTTGATTTCTGTTTATGAACCATTCGCAGCAATAGTTTCAGTGAAAGTAAATGTCCTTTCTAATACTTTGACCAATATATGGACCTAATTAAATAAATCACTATTTGTGGTGGTTTGTTGACTGTCAACTTGATGGATTCATGATTATGTAGGGGACATTTTTCAGGGTATGTCTCTGAAGGAATTTACAGAGAAAATCAACTGAGTGGAGAGATAGATGGCCCAGACACAACAATGTCCAAGAGAAAAGCACTGTCACCTGCCTACTTTGTTTCTTCTTGAGGGAGTTTGCCTATTACTGTTGCTGCTCTCCTCCATTGATATACGTCTATCTTAATTGGCCTTGCAGTGAAGATTAAAGAGACTACTCAGGAAGTTTCAGAACTACTAAGGCATAGAATTGAGACCTTGATATCACTGTGAAAACCAGATGTGTGGACTGAGCAGCTACCAGATAGATTCTCAGAGTCTTCATCATGTAAGTCAAACTAATAAACTTTCTTCACATATAGAATGTCTCCATATACATTGTATTCATTTTCATCCTGTAGAAAACCCTGACTAATACAGATTCACTCACTTCATTCTGCTGTGGTTAGGTAGCTACTCATGCATTACATAAGCACTTCCAGACATTTGACTCTGTTTATAGAGGAAACAAAATTTTCTCTAATGTCCAAATCACCTTAAACTATCAATCATCTGAGTTTTCCATTAATGCCAACTTTTAATCATTGTGGCCTTTATCACACTACCAAAGGGGGATTCTGTGTTTAAATGAGGATGATTCAACAGAAGCCGAAACTTCAGGAAGGCAACACAGCATACGAGCCAATATCTTCAGTTCTTGAATTAGTTAACAGAAAAGAGAACTCTATTACTAATTCTCTGTGTAAATGTGTTCCTGTTGTTACATACTATATCTTGTGTCCATGTATCAAATACATCCATATGGTAGCTACTTCATAAGTGATTGCTGAAATTATTAGATAATGGGAAAATGAGTGATAGACCATAGACACTCAAGAAATCTTAGTATTATCAAACATCACTTTTGCCATTGTTGATATTGTCATTATTATTACTGTAGGGGACTGGTCTTGAGGGAAATAGTACATCTCCATTGTTCTGATGCAATTCACAATTTATGAAAAGCCCTATAGGGCACAGTCAGAATTCTATTTTATACACCATACACACACACACACACACACACACACACACACACACACAATATGAGAGAGAGAGAGATTTATTAGGATGTCTTACAGGTTGTAGTGTGAGTAGATTAACAGAGGAAATTTCCCCATAGAAACCCAAGGATTCAAGACTCGCTTAGTTCATGAGACTGGATATCTCAGCAGTCCCCATCTGGTGCTAGACTCTCAGGGAAGTCCTAGAGAGCTGCTGGTCTGCAGACTATACTGGAATCCCAAATCACTATGTTTTAATACCAGTGAATGAATGGTTTATAAATAGGATAGATGAACTTTCCAGTGAGAGTGAAAGCAAGCATGCTAAAAACCAAAGCTTCTTCCCTCCAGAAGACGTGGCCCAGACTTATGGTTGCTCCTCTCAGTTCAAATGATCCTATCGAGAAAACCCGTTACATGTGTGCCCAGATAGTTAGGCTTTAGTTGATTATAAATGTAGTCATGTTGACAACCAAGATTCGCTATCACAGGCTTTCATATCGGCTCATCCACAGCAAGAACTCAGAGTGAGAAACAGAAATCATGACTCTGTTCCATGTACTATACTCCTTAATGGAGGAGAGGAAAACACTAGACTAGGTGACAAGAGATTGTTTATTTGCTTCTAGGACACTAAGCAAATGTTCCAAGTAATCAATATGAAATGAATAAGGGTAGAACCCATTCACTCATTTAAAATGCATTTAATGAGTTATTATTGCAAGACTGATAAACATTAGTCAGGAACTGTGCACCATTCGATTATGTAGAGAGCAAGATACAATTGCAAATAGCCTGCATAGTAAGAGGTAGCACAGAATATACCAACAAGAATGAAATAATAAGATCATAGATTGTGCTACACATTAGTAGAAAAAAAATGTGTAAAGCAAAATAGGAAAATTTAAAGGTAATTCAGGAAAGACAAGGCTATAATTTAAAATAGAATAACCAAAGAAGACCTCACATGGAAGGTAACATTTCATTACAAGAACCAAAAGAAGTAGTGGTGCATAGAAGAAAACCATGTGGGAAACAGGTATCCGTAAGGACTGAAATGAGGCCATGTTGTCATGATTTATGAAAAACAAGAAGGCATTGCATTAAAGATGAATGAACCAGGAAGAGGAAGAGAGGACATGAAGGCAAGAGTCTTTGTTGTGTGTGTTGTGTGTGTGTGTGTGGTGTGGTGGTGTGTGTTTTGATTTAAAATATTTCTAAGCCACTGAAATGTCTTTTTTTTTCCAGGTGATACAGAAATTTATTCAATGTAGAATTGAAGTGATGAATATGTTAGTTCTTTGACTTGTTGCTAGATAAAAAGTGCCTAAGAAGGGGCACCTTAAAGAGAAATGGCTCATTTTGGTTCATGGTATAAGGTGCAGTATAGTACAACAGGGAAGGCATGGCAGTGGGAGTGGTTCTAGGTTGCCAAAGCATGTGTGTGAGACTGTCTGCTTAAATCTGAATTGTAAAGCAGAAATAGGACAGGAAGCAGGTCCATGTTATAAACCTCTAGGCCCATCCCATAGTGACCCACTTTCTTTCAGTTTGTTCCCATTTCATAAAAGTACCATAACTTTTCCAAAAGTACCACTGAGGGCAAGTATTCAAACACACATAGCATTGTAAGGGATATTTTACATCTATAGGTTCAGGTATCTTGTAATGCAAAATGCATTTAATTAAATTTCAATATTTTCATAGTTTTATAATTCTAATGCTGCTCAAAAGTCCAAAGACTCTTCTTCGACTCAAGATAATCTCTTAACTATGAGAGACTATGGAGCAAATAACATGCTGTCTACTATAGAGTGGCACAGTGCAAAAGTTCTCATTCTAAAATGAAAGAACCAAAGTAGAGTTAGGGAAGACTGAACCAAAACAAGACTGAATCATATCAGGGCAAGCATCAAATCCTACCGTGTATGGATCCTGTTATATGTTGCTGAAAAGAAGGCACATTCTACACTGAACATTATTCCAAGGCTGAGTTGTAGGGATTTCAGTGATTGTGGAGAGATTAGGAGTTGCTATTTCAGAGCCTGACTATGCATGATCCTAGGCTTAATGGCCCTGATAGCCACTTATTGCCCACGTGTATAGCTGACCTAACATCCTAGCAAAGGCAACCTTTTTGTGATACATTAACAGACCATTAACTTCCACAAACTCAAAAGCTATGAATGTCATCATACGTGGCCTATTCCTTTCTCAAAAGACGCAACCCTGTTTTACAATGAAAACATCTTATTCTCTTCAACCATTGTGACCCAGGATTGTACCTCATCAGCTGCAATTCCAACCAACTCATATTAGAAACTACCCTATCATCTCATTTATATAAAAAGAAATTTCTCGCTAGTAGCCTTTTGAGATCTAATTTCAGAAGCTGCCCAAAACTGTATCTAGGGCAACCATAACAGCACTTAGCTATTCCTTGAGAAATCCACACCCATACTTTTTGTTGTGCCCCACTGCTTCCCTAGGATTCTTTCTACTCATGCCTACTGTTTTAAGATATCTTTTAATAAATGTCAGAACTGTTTAATACTGACTTGTTCTGAAATTACTATTTGTGAGGAATCCAAGGCTCTCTCTAACCTGAATAAAGGACAAGAGAACTTTTGACCTATGGCTGGAAGCAAGATAGAGCAATATTCCACCTCTGCCACTGCTGACATCTACTCCATCAGAAATTTCCAGTAAGAATTCTTACAGCAGTCTAGGACTTCTCTGTCTCACAGGTTCTCTTATTAGGTTTACTTTTGCTCTGATGAAACACTGGGAATAAAATCAAGTGGGGAAGTAAGAGATTAATTGGCTTATACTTTCACATCTCAGTCCATCACTGAAGGAGGTCAGGGCAAGAACTCAAGCAGAGCTGGAACACGGAGGAGGAGCTGATACACAGGCCTTAGAGGAATAATGTTTATTGGTCTGTTTTTTTTTTTTTTTTTAAGATAAAATCCAGGATCACCAACCCAGGGATGGCATCTCCCACCATGGGCTGAGATCTTGCACACCAGTTGCCAAGAAAATGCCCAATAGACTTGTCTACATTCAGATCTTATGGAGGCATTTGTTTTAAATTGAAATTTCCTCCTCTCCAATGACTCTAACCTGTGTCAAGTTGATGTAAAAAGAAGCTAGCACACAGCTCCAACCTCTTCCTCATTCTTCCTCTTAACCAGTTCACTGGTCTAAGAATCACATGTCCAGATTTATCACAGTCATAGTTTTCATTCTTGGCATACATTTTCTATATTATAGACATTTGTCATTGCTATGATGAAATCCTTAACCACAGGCATTTGAGGGAAATAATGGTTCATTGTGGCTCATGGTTTGAGAATACAGTTCACCATGGTCAAGAAGGATTCTGGTGGATTTTAGCTCTTGCAGCAGGAGTATGAGGTGACTTGTTCATTTATGTTCTGATTAAGAAACAGAGGGCTAGGCTGTAGGGCCAGATTATAGATCTCAAGTTCTGCACAATAGTTATCTATCTTACCTCCTATAGGTATCAGCAGCCAAGAAACATCATCATTCACTGAGGACAGTCTAAACATAGGGGACCAAGTATTCAAAGATAAGTGGGATACCTTTTATACCAAACACTAATGATGATACAATTTGACTTATATTTTAGATGATAAAATTTGATATTTATTGATTATAGACTATATAAGGACAAAGTTAAAAATGGATGTGCAGATGGATAAAAATATAGTAAGATGTCTACCTGGTAGAGTTAGGCTGTTTCATTAAAATTTGTGGGTAGGTTAAATTCGGAGTTTAAGAGAAAAATATGAAATGTAGGTAACTCCAAGGTTTTGTCTTCAGCTACTAGAAAGATAGAGCTACTATTTATCATGATTTGGAATATAAGGAAAATAGAATAAGAGTGTATAATCAGCCAGTTGTCATAGCACACAGCCTTAATCTCATCACTTAGGAGAGAGAGGCAGGTAAATCTTTGTAAGTTCAAACCTGTCTGGTTTACATACTGAGTTCCAGGCAGGTGGAGCTGCATACAGAGATGCTGTCTCAAGAAAAAAAAAAAGCATATAAAATTACATACTGGTAGAAATGACAAAAATGTATAGACAGATATGAATGCATAAATGTTAAATTTTAGAAGTCTATTAAGCATCAAAATTCTCAGAACTACATAATAGGACAACTGTCTGGAGTCATCAGTTTGTAAATAGCATTTAAAGTCATCACTGAGATGATAGCACCAAGTAATAATGTGGTCAGAATAGATGAGAATTCTCCAGCTGAAGTCTGATGTGCACGCTGATGAAGAGGAGTCAGTAAAAAAGCTCGAAGACGCAGAAAGGCAGGAAGAAAGCTGCAGACTGGGTGATGAAAGTCAAATTAGGACAGGTTTAAGCATCAGGACTACCCAGGAGTTTTAAAAGAGGAGGCATATTCAACACTAAATGAATTGGAAGTTGCTTTGAATGGGAAGTTACTCTGACCTTGCCCTTGTTCTGTAGTAACAATGTTAAAGTTACATGTACTTATAAGGTAGTGTGACCTGGGCACCAATGGCAGCTAAAAATGTGGTCACTTTTCAACTGATACTAAGAGTTTTTTTAAAAATTACATGATCCATAAGAGTATACTAAAAGGATGCTGTAACAATGAAAGACAATCTTTCCTTTGTCTTCTCAAAGCAATTCCTTTCAGAACATATAGTATCAAATTGATACTCTTAGTAATCATCTTAGTAAATTAATTAGAGGGTAAGAGCCATTTCCTCTAGAGAAACTGTGCCTTCCATTAACTTCCATAGAATTTCATCCAACTTTATAACTTGGGATTTGTTCTTCTTTCTAATGTTTTCTATATTTCTGACTAAATTGTAGAGAGATTCCTTTAGGAAATAAGGGTCAGATCTTCTGCTGTCTGGATTATAACTGAGGTATAACTTCTTCCATTTCTGATTTTGGCAACTGTCTGTGCTTAGTAATTACCTACAGTCATTATAATACCTCCTTCAGCCTACCCCAGGGTCCCTGGCAATTTGCATTTATGATGTATGGCTTTCATTATTACTGAAACTGGTGCTAGGATTTCACCTTGTGTGTTCTCTGGAATTGGGTTACACACAAGGCTGTTGCTGAGCTTAGATGCAAGGCAGACGGATGTAATTACATTATTAGCATGGTATGGGGATTCTGAGATATCTGCAGACCAGCAAAAGGTTTCTGATGACAATATCCAGGCTCATCAGAAGTTTGTTAAACAGCTATGTCACTTTCTCTGCCTTTAATCAACACACATTACACTCCTGTGAAGGCTGTCATTTTGTTATCCATACAAACATTGCTATGTGTATTCTTTAGTCATGCCTCTGCTGTTTCATCTTTCAGAAGCAGTTAGCTGACTAAGGAAGAATAACCTTACAATGTGTTTTGAGAGTTTAGTCTTAGGAGCTTTAAGGTGAGTAAGAAATTTTTCTCCATTTTTTCAAGCCCCATGACTCTGTGCCAGATGTTTGCTCACTCAGCGTCTCAACTTACATACCTTAAAACACCAGTGACAGCTGCTGCATGGTGAACTAAATGTGCCTTGTACTCAATAGGCATTTTAATAAATAGCAGAACTTGCCCATAAAATATTTTAATTATTAGTAATACTATTGTAAATAGTGGACTCAACCATAATCCATAATCTATATTCCCACAAAATAGAATCTTATTTCAAAATTAGACTTACGTTATAAATGATCACTTAAAACAGGATTCCTTGATCTTGAAACACTCACTTGTTTATGCAACACAGATCTGCTAATGGAGTCCCATTACTAAAAATAATGCCTTTATCCTATGTATTCTGTACTCACCCCACCCCCAGCAACTGCTTTTCTTTGTAATAGTACACGAAGGACTTTCAAAAGAATACTTAGATAGCTGAGTTACCACCTTAATATGAATCCAGTTTGGCCCTTACTAAATGAGTGGCTAACTGATACAGGTTTGGTATGAAGTGAGAAACTATTCTCCTTGCATAACTGCATGATGCCTGAACATAGATGGAGGCTCATTTGACCAAAGGGGGACACTAGGTATTGCTAGGGTACTTCCCAAAATGTACTAGATTTCCCCATTTGATTACCTTCCCAGGTCTAGTCTCCATTCTTCCTGTAAATCTTCCTGAGGCTCTCTTGGCTTCTCACATATATCCTTTCACAACAAAACTTCTTCCAACCCCAAACTTCTTGTAATCTCCTACAATAATATTCTTTCTCTTCTGTGCACAGTAGCCTTTTATGTCCTGCCAGTATAATCCTGATCTAAAATAATTACTGAGCTCAAATTATTAAACACAGAATAAATGTTCCACCCATGTAACCACCCGGATCTGCTGCTCTGGTCTGCCGGTCAGGGTCTAGCAAGAGAGAGTGTGGGGAGGGGCAAGAGACGCGAAGAATGGAGACAAGACAGAGGGTCTGATCAAGTCTCGTTTATTGAAAGGAAATCCTGGGTATTTATATCTTGTATCACGTGCCTTTCCCTCATGGACAAGCATAGCTGAAGGCACTACGTCATGTGTCTTGCAGCGTGGAGACCACGTGCGCCTAGCTAGCAGCATGGAGACCACATGCACCTTGCAGCTGGGAGCACTAAGCAGCAAAACAAGATATGTGAGAAAAACAAGATGTTTATCAGAGTGTGCTCAGCTGTTGCGGGCTGTTGAAAACAATTCTCTTGTCAGGTATATGGCTCGAGATGGCTGTAAAGATGATAGCCGTTCTCTGTTAGAAGTCGGCTCCCAACACACCCATTACTTGAGGGTCAGTTTTCAAATGAATCTAATGACTATCTTCTGAGTAGATGGGCTCAATTTTGTCTCCTCGTGGGGAAGATGGCTTAATCCAGAAGAGTACATTTAGCAGTTCCTTCATAGACAACAGAATCTTGGCATTTTCATGTCATAAAATGGTTGAACTTTATTTCTTGTAGCAGTTACCGTTATTCAGGAGCCACTAGAGACAAAACTCATGTAGAAAAAAGAGCTCTATACATGACTGATGCGTCCTTCCCACTTCTGTTACTGTAGAGTTAAACTAGTTGTGTCATTGCTATCGCTAGAATAAGACAGAGCAACTGTTTCCATACTGGGTGAAAATGATGTATAAGAAACATATTTTACTTCTCATTGTCTTTAGATGTTGACAACAAATTTTGGAGAATTATTTAAGAGAGAGAATGGCCAATTGCTAATTCCTGGGATTTCATAAGTCATGCTAAGTTTATTTTTTTCTGGAACCTGGTTTAGATACATAACTCATGTAGTACAAAATGTAACAGTCTTTAGCATGTCCAAAGACTTGTTAAGTCATCATTGTAATGGATTTTATCATCAACCCCAAATGCCATCATCCCCAAAGAATCCTTGACTCATTGGCATTACTTCTATTTCCTCTGCACCAAACTCTACGCAACTTCCAGTCTACTGTTACTCTTGTCAGATCTGCCCATTTTGGACATTACATATGTATGGGATCATATATTACATTGTCTTTTTGTGACTTTCTTCTTTGGCTTTGAATAATATGCTTAATATTTTTTCTATTCTGTAGTATGTATAAATGATCTATTGATTTTTTTGAGTGGCTGAATGTTATTGTCTATATGGTATTAGATAATGTATTACTGAACATCATATTTTATTTATTCTCATAGGTTGATGAATGGTTTGTGTTTCTATACTTTGGACACATGAATAATATTTCCATAAATATTTTCATGCAGGTTTTTGTATACATGTATGTTTTTATTTGGGAGAGGGATTTATGTAGGAGAGGAACTGATAACCTATGTGTTAGTACATTTATTTATTTCCTAGAGAACAATCAGAAAATGCTGTAGCATTTTGTAGTGCTACTTCTGGTGTGTGAAAGTTTGGATTTCTTTACATTGTCACCAACTTTTATTACTGTTTGTCATTTGTCTTATAGTCAGTGAACTGGATATGAAATGACATACTGTTACTTGTAGCTCTCTGGTAGTAAAGGTGATAAATAGTTTTTGTGTTCCTCTTTTAAGATGTGTAGAGCCTTTGTCCTTTGTCCCTTTGCAAATTAGGCTATTTGTCTTTTATCATAGATTTATGAGTCTTATTTACTGTAGATACAAGTCCTTTATCGGTGACTAAAAATGAAGCAGGAAACAGTACTTCTATAACCAGGTGAAAGAGGTATTAGAGACTACAATAGTAATTTCTGTTGTGTAATTAGGAGAGATTATCATAAAGAAAGCCAGAGTGTGTGGGGATAATATCAGTACACCTGGAGCCAAGAACTGGATAATGCACCAAGACATGGCCATGGTAAGTCATGAAAGGATGGGAGGGGGTAGCAGGTATAGGAGGCAGGGGTGTGATGATGCCTTGAGTAGATGATTCACACTGAATGCAGATTGTCCCAAAGCCTGAACTCAAAGGTCCAGGCAGCACATTAAATACATTTCAGATCCGTGGTGGAGTACTAGCATTATAATCTGAGTTTCAATACTAATAACACACAGACACATGCATTACACAGACATACATTCACACATACACAGAAACATATAATATCTGGAGACAATAATTAAGAGTTTGATGATTTTTCTATTATATTTTATCACCATATTTGCAAGTCATTTTATTTAAAAAATTATTTTTCTAATTGTTGAATTATATGCTTATATATTAAGGAACTAAATTTTAAAATCAGATATCCTGTTGTTATATTGTTAGATTGTTTCTGATTTTCTACTACTATACATGAATAAAAAAGTAAGATGAAAAAGCATATATTTCTTAATTTTGATAAAATATACACATTCATAGAAAAATAAAAATACAAAAAAAAACTATATTTTTAATTTTGTTCTATTTTATTTTTTCTTTCTAGTTTTCTAAAACTAGATTTTAGAATTTGCAAAAGTTTTTTAAAATATGAAACTTTTTTTTCAGAAAAAGCAAAACAAATACCCCAAATGAAAACAGCCAGCTATCAAAGACTTGAGTTCATGACTAACGGACTCAAGCATCATTCTTACAAACTTCTGATTGGCCAGCTTAGAATAAATTGATAGTAATAAGAGTTAAAGAAATAGATTATGCAAACAAAATAAATCAAATACAAGATTTCACAATACCACAAATAAAATATTACTGATTATATTTGGAAAATTCTAGAAACAAAGTCATTATCATTATTTCATAATATAATAAATTGGGTCAAAGAACTGAAACATTTATCCCTAAAATCTTAGCCAAAATGTCAAGAAGTGACAGCTTTTGCAGGAACTACACTTGAGAGTGACCACATACTTCCTGAACAATGACTTGTTATTAAAACATTTCAGCTAGTAAGTGAAGAGAGCACAGAATTAGAATACGGTCATTTTACAATCCTGGATGAAATAGAGAATGTAGACAATGATTGTTAGTGGATACTGGCATTAAATACGGGAAGGCAATTCACTTTAATGTCTTTGGAAGACAAGCTTTATAATATATGGAATACTCTGACAGAATGTCCAATGTCCCTATACACATCTAAAAAAATCAAGAAGTAAAAGGGGGAAAATTGGCCATCCAGATGGATAGATAATTAGCACCTTATTTTCAGTTGGGGTAATGGAAATGTTGTTACCTACGTATTGTCCATTAAAGGGTAAATATAAAGTTTTAAAATAACCATGTAGACTGCACAGGAGTAACTTCCTATACTATTGAGGGCAAGAAGCAATTTTATCAATGCCACTGTACATGGAAATAGTACTAGAACCCATGGAGGGAGATGACAAGGTAAACTAGAATTGAAAAAACATAAAAGCCACAATGCACCAAGATCAAGAAGTTTTATTAAGCTTCTCATTTGTTATGATGTAAATTATGATATGAAATCCTTTATTTTTGAAAAATCAAAAGGTAGAAAGTAGGGAAAATTTAGGTTAAGGGTGATTAAAGAACTTCTCAGCCCTTTAAGCATTATGTGAATCCTGATTTGAACAAGTAATTATTGAGAAGGAAGGCATATTTAAACACGAACTAGATACTTTATACTATTAAGAAATAACCATGACTTTTAATTAGATGTAAGAATGAAATACTTAAACTTTGCGTGTATCCTGAAATAATTCTTCATGAAGTTCTATTACGGATATTTGATAATTTATTGCAATAATCTAGTGGTGTAAAAAAAACAAGCACAAGGGTGTTAATGAGATAGGGTTACACAATGTTTTATAATTGCTAAATATAGATAATAGAATACATATAATGAGTCTTCTACATTTGTATGTATTTATAAAATATGATTATTTTCATGAAATTTATTATAGGACTCACCCCTCCTAAGTAACTAGATTCTATGTAGAGCAGGCTGTGAGCCAGATGGGAACAATCCCTCCCACCAATAGAGATCAAGGACCAGCCTGGCTACTGTCACCTTGCATGGGCCATATGTTACTCAAGCCATACTGTTATATTCAAAGAAAGAGTGACCCTTACCTGGTAGCCTATATGTTTCATATGTCTTGGTTATGCAGTATAGGTCATATGTTAGCTAAGCATGTTTCCTAACAAGGCAAACATCCCTTCCCTCCAAAATCATTAAAAGTAGACAGCTTTGTGTGTGTGTGTATGTGTGTGTGTGTGTGTGTGTGTGTGTGTGTGTATGTGTGGTGTATGTATGTATGTCTATAAAGCAGAAACTCCTCTCAGGGTCCACTATACTGCCTGCTATGGTGTTAATGTATTGCTCAATTAAAGGAAATTCAACTTAACATACCTTTGTATTTCTTGAGTACCTTGACTCTTCTCCTAATACCTAATAAATACAAGATTTATTAGTTCAGTTAGACTGAGGAGATAAGGAACTGAACCTTGGCTTTGACACTCAGAATTTAAGGTCATTAGAGTAGTATTATGATACTCATGAAAGTTAGAATAAAGCCAAAAAGGAAACAGAACGATGCATACCACCTGGAAGAAATGTTTACTTATAGTTACATTATAAAAACCTAACCTTTGCATTCCTAATTTGCTTCTGCAAACATACCTGTGTTGGTTTGAATAAGAACAATCCCATAGTCTCATATGTTTAAATGTCTGGTCACCTGTTGAATTGTTTGAGAAGGATTAGGGTGTGTGACCTTACTGAAGGAGGTGTGACACTGGGAGTGGAATTTGAGGTTTCAAAAAGCCTACCCATTCTCAGTTAGCTGTTTCTGTCTGCTACTTGTGGGTCAATGCTCTCAGGCATAGTTCTTGCAGATCTCCCTGCCTACTGTCATGCACCCTTTCTGAACTCAATTTCTGAAACTTTAAGCTCCCAATAAACTCTTCTTTCTATAAGTTGCCTTATTTGTGGTGTTGTGTGATAGTAATTGAAAAGCAACTAAGACAATGCCTGAGCCCAAGGAAGTAATTTATTATTTGGTCTTAGTCTCACAGGCACCCTAATGCTCAAAAAAACTTAAGGTGACAGAGTTGGGATAATTAAAAAAAATGCTGAAAAGCCTATAGACATTGTAAAAAAAACCTGACTTTTGTCTTCAAAATCATAAAGTCATTAAATACAGAGATACTTATGAAGAGTGGAATCATCTCTGTAAAACCCTTTATGTCAGTGCTCAGAGTTACGGAGGTGACTTTTCTGGTCCCATTAACATAATACATTTTTCTGATCCTTGATTCTGGCTTTGGTGCCTGTTTCATTTCCCAGGATACTGCTGCATTACTGTTGATACAACATCACAGCAAAATAACTGGACACTTTCAGTTCATCTGCCTTTGAGAATTAGATCTTTGCACCCAAGAACTCAAAAAGGAACTGACTATACCCTTCTTGTGAAAGGGTATAGACTCTGTTATAAAATGTGTCCTCACAGATAATGTGGTGTCATGGAATAAGGCAGACTGGGTCCCCAAATCTACTGCTATTGCTAAGAGTTTTTTGCCTGCCGTGGGTCTTAGAACTCAAGCATTTAATTTCCTGACTTCCAATTCTTCCACCTCCCTCTCTTGTCTCTCTCTTGGAAACAGAATTAGCTGGAATGCTTTTCAGGAAAGTGGTTAGTTCTCAGAAACACTGGGCTCATACCCAGGAAATCAAACCATATTAGGAATTAAACTAATTGAAAACAAGCCCCCAGGAGGTGCTGCCAAATTAACAACAGCTCCTTGACTGGCACAGGTGGCCTCTCTTTGTACAACAGGTGGTCCCTCTGAAATCGCATGCTAATTGAGCTTATAGAAAAAAATCTAATGATGTGTTAATGGTTCTTTGGGAGAAATTTGAAGATAACAGTTTCCTAGCACAGTTTATCACCATGAGTCACTCCATCCTTGTTTTTCTCCTTTATAAATATGAATTGGTACATCATATTAGGAGTATATAGATGAGCTGGGCAAGTGATAGGTCATCCATATCCAAAGCATCTTCACTTTGACTTCAAGTTAATATGAAGAAGGATGTACAGGCATCCTGGTTATCAGATGAGTCTGGGAAACAATGATGTGAATGGCAGAGCTTTGAGGGGTGTAAGATCTGAATGTTTTCTCTATCCCTTATCATATTGTTAACCTTAGGTGAAGGCTAATTCTCTTTGAATCTGAAAATAACAATATCTCACTTTCTTATCTCTAACCTAGTAATAAATGCCTTGAGAGATTGTTGGGGTGACAATAATAGCCTCGATAGTCAGTGCCTGGCAACAGGAAGAACTCATGGGCTTAAGGTATTTGGTGAATTCCAACCAAATATATTGATCTTGTAATTGTTAATATCATTTTAACTGTCAAGAAACTACTACTGTAATGAAAGACTGCCATTAATTGTTAGTCCTTACAGAGAACTGGGCGCTCACATAGATCTGAGTTTCCTGATCCTGGGGGATGAAGTGACTCAAGACTATCATAGAGCTACCTCAGGTAATTTCAGCCAGCACTGACTGGCCAGTTACTGTTAGTTTTTCTTTTCATTTTATTTAATACTATTATGTGTATGTGTGTGGGTTGCTGGCATGAGTGTGCCAGGGCAGGCTCCTGGAAGCTGGAGGACAGCTTTATGTGGTCAGTCCTCTCTTAACAATGTGGGATTGATGTACTGAACTCACATGGTCAGATGTGTGCAGAGCAGCAGGTGTCTTTACTGTTGAGTCACCTCACAGCTCTCAGCTACTCCTCTTCTTGTACATGTCCATGGTCCATGGTAATGTTACTAAGATTAAACACTGGGACCTGAGTAAATTGGAGCCGGATCAATGAATTAAAACAATTCTGTCTTTTAGAAAAAGGTAGGGAACAATAGAAAAAATCACTTGAGCTTGGCCTTTGGAACACACACACATGCACACGCACGCGCACACACACACACACACACACACACACACACACACACACACACACACAACCAGTTTCTTTCCTTTTCAGTAATTCTATGACTTTCAGTGTTTACAAGTCTATTAAGCTGTGTACTTTTTTAGCTGTCAATCTTTACCTAAACCATTATTTTTAAAATGAGAAAATACATCAAAGTACTAAAAACAATTGTAAATTGCTATTATGATTTTAGGACATTTCAAAGTAACTTTTTTACATTTCTCAAATTTTTGTACTTTTTGTTTAAAGCATAAAAGCTTGTTATGTCACTTCACATGCCACGTTGTCATTTCAATCATCATTCCCCTGCTATGTCATGAACACTTGACACAGAATTGGTACACCCAATAGACGCAGGACAACACAATAAATGGTTCAAAAGACTAAGTCAATTGTGTTTTCTCTCATAACTTGTTTTCCCTTGAATCATCTTTAATATGAAAAATCTGTACCTCACAGTGACTAAGTACCCTGTATGTTGGTTCCCAACATTCTGTAACTCCAGTTGCAGGGATTCTGATTTGTTCTTCTGGTCTCATGGGCCAAGTATACTTATTGTGCACATACAGTATGTAGGAAAGCCTCTCATAGACATGAAAGAAAAGTGAATAAGTAAATTTAAAAGTAAATAAATCAAATAAATTTTAAAAAGAACCACAAGACATTATTTATGACACCAAAAATATCTCATTGTTGTGGTAATGGAGATATTAACTTTTCTATGCCAAAGTTTCTTCAGTAAAGTATGCTACACCTATCAAATCAAATTATGAGGACACTCAGTTACCTTTCTCGGTCAAGCTATCCTCCTGCTCTATTATGGAAACAATATCTCAGATAGTGAGACTGGTGTGGTGGCAATAATATTTTAATTCATTAGGTTGAGACATAATGACTGCCATGACGTTGAGGCAGCCAGAGATACGAGAGTAAGATTTGCTACCCCCCACCCAAATATCCCAGCTGATGCTGCAGAATATTATAGACATTTTATTTTACTGGAAAATTAGAAATGTGTACCCTATCTTCTTAAGTTTTAAGATATATCTACTAGGCTCTTGAAAATAAAATTTTAAAAAGGAAGAAATGAAATAGCGAGTAAGTTTTCTTTTTCTCTAAACTAGCATTGTTCTTGAGCAATAAATTCTGGCAGATCTAGCAGGCCTCAGCAACACTTGCTAATTGGCTGTGTTTTGTTCTGGGCTCTCATTGGCTCTTTTCACTATGGCATAAGAACAAGTCCCAGATGGTTCTTCTAAAACTAACCCATGTGCTCCAGGCATTGGCCAGTCCATCTGGCCTTCTATGAATATTAATGGATATTTCACCTGAGCCCTTGAAGTCAACAATGGAAATGTACTTGGTTCTCAGGTTCCTGGAGTTGCCAAAAAATAAATCAGAGAAGACAAAACACTGTGTTCCCCAGATACCAATCCTTCTTTGTTTAGAATTGTACTAGCCTTTTGTCTTGCAATCTTAGCAGGAATCTGAGAGACTTATGAGGCCACATTTTAAACTCCCCAGTTTCCTTCTTACTTAACTATATGTTCTGCCTTTCTTAGCCCCTTTATTCACCGTCATGCACGAAATCTCCTGAATTACAGTCTGTCTTGTGCATTGACTTATGATCTCTTTTCTTTGCACTTTATTATGGTGCATGTTATGTAGTCAATAAAAATCACATTTTGAATTTCGATCTGACCCTTGGCTATAAGTGTGAGCAAATGCTCACCTTTAATGCTGAGCAGAGTAGTAACGAGCTGCAGTCCATGTATACATACCCTTCAATCAAAAGGGTAGACAGCTGATTCTCTAGTGACGACAATGCCACTGTGGATATGAGGCTGTGCTCTTTCTTTGTTATTCCATATTGTTTAAATCAGTGTGTTTGCAGGCTGTGCCTTGCTTTGAGAGGTGCCATTTTACAAGCAGCCTTTGCTTGCATTCTGAAGATGGAGGATAAACCTATTTTGATGGACATACAATGAAAACATCTGTCTAGCACCAAACATGAAGAACAGACTGCTATAAAGCATACTTCTGGAGTAGGAAGGGTACCATCTTATAAATTGATGGAATTGGATTTGGATTGTAGGAGCATGTGGGCATATGAAAATCCTTCCAGGGTAACTAAGTCCAAAACCCCATTGAACATAACAGACTAAGAAAAGATAAAACACTCTTACATGGACCCCATAAGAAGTTGTATAGTCAATGTTCTCTAAAGGACAGAACTGATAAAATGAATATACAGGTATTAAAAATAGACTAGACTAACTTTCATGATGGTCTTGGTAGTGAGACTCGGTAGTTTCACACCAAAGAGGCTAAAAGTCTATTGTTAGTACACAAGGCTCAATATCTCAACCTGGCACTGAAGACCTAGAGGATACCTGAGGAGCTGATGGTCTTCAGTTTATATTACAATTCTAAACAAGTTTGTCCTAATATCAGCAAAAGAATGCTACAGCAGCAGCATAGATGGACATTCCAGGGATAATGAGGCAGGAAGGAAAAAAGCAATCTCCTTCTTCCATGACATCTATCTATCTATCTATCTATCTATCTATCTATCTATTCATCCATTAATTATTTATTTATTTTCTTATTTATTTATTTATTTATTTATTATTTGTTACCATAATTATTTATTTTAAAGCAGATCTAAGATATTCTTTTTTATTGGGTATTTTATTTCATTTTATTGGGTATTTATATTTCCAATGTTATCCCCTTTCCTGATTTCCGCTAGAAACCCCTATCCAGTCCCCCTTCTCCTGCTTTTGGAGGTTCCCCCACTCCCCCAATCCCACCTTCCCTGCCCTGGCATTCCCCTACACTGGGGCATCAAGCCTTCACAGGACCAAGGCCTCTTCTCCCATTGATGCCCACAACGCCATCCTCCTCTACATATGTGGCTGGAGCCATGGGTCACTCCATGTGTGTGCTCTTTGGTAGGTGGTTTAGTCCCTGGAAGCTCAGGGAGTCTGGTAGATTGATATTGTTGTCTTCCTATGGAGTTGCAAACCCTTCAGTTCTTTCAGCCCTTTCTCTAACTCCTCCATTGGGGACCCCATTCTCAGTCCAACGGTTGGCTTCGAGCATCCACCTCTGTATTTGTCAGACTTTGGAAGAACCTCTCAAGAGACAGCTATATCAGGTTCCTATCAGCAACCACTTCTTTGCGTCCACAATAGTGTCTGGGTTTGGTGTCTGTATATGGGATGGATCCTCAGGTGGGGGAGTCTCTGGATGGCTTTTCCTTCAGTCTCTGTTCCACACTTTGTCTCCATATTTCCTCCTGTAAGTATTTTGTTCCCCACTTCTAAGGAGGACTGAAGCATCCACACTTTGGTCTTCCTTCTTCTTGAGCTTCATGTGGTCTGTGAATTGTATCTTGGATATTCTAAGCTTTTGGGCTGATATCCACTTATCAGTGAGTGCCTACCATGTGTGTTCTTTTGTGAGTGGGTTACCTCCTTCAGGATGATATTTTCTAGTTGTATCCATTTGCCTGAGAATTTCATGAAGAATGTTCTTTAAAGTCTTTTAAAAACCAGAGTAAAAATATTTCTTAAGTAACTCTTTGTCCTACGAATACTTGTAAGAAAATAATATTGTTTAAGACAAACTTGTCATTTATAAAAACACAAAAGCAGAATATTGTGAAAACAATTGTAGCATAACTGCAGAAAAAAAGGTAGAAATCAACCCATGGAATCTTTAACTTAGTAGCATAATAGGACCCCTAAACTTTGCTTTTTATTGGCACATGGGATCTGGGTATGCAGGATCAAATCTATAGATCTACATAAAGCAGTAAGATTTGACATGAATGCTTTGACATGAAACTTTAGATTTTTTGTGTTTTTTTTTTTTCAGTTTTTTGTACTTTGTTTTTGCTAAAGAATAGAAACTTGAAAAATAATAAAGAAAATCTAGAAAGGTTTTAGTTAAATGATTGTTCTTTCTTTTCCTGTACTTTTGACAAATCGGTTCTCACTTAATATAAGCTTACATGTCTAAAGTGTAAATAAATAAAAGGATCCTCTGTGTCCATTTGGGTTGCTACTAGAAGGTGTTGCCCATTAACCTGATCAAGAAAACCCTCTACAGGAGTGTTCAGCAGTTGGTTTCTTGGATGATTCCAGAAACAGTCACATCGACAACCAAAATTAGCCACCCCAAGACTAAAATGTATACCTAGTCCCTTCATGCAGAAGACCCCACCAATCTGTCATTTAGTCACTGTGTAAGTAGGCAGGGGTCTGATAGGAGGGAAACTCCTTGGTGTACCAATAGTTTCTGCCCACTAGGTTTCTGCAATTGATGTGACTGCAGAAATATCCAACTTCCTGTCTTTCTAGTCCTTCTGTTTGTCTGTCTAGACTGTCCATCCATCTATACTCCAAGGACAGCCCTACCTTTTACCTTGCTTCTGCAGCTCAACTCTCACCATGTCTCCTAAAGTTACAATAGTAGCAGAAGTGTGTATCTCCAGAGACCTCCCTCCAGGGCTTCTTCTTCTTAACCCCACAAAGAGTCTATTTACATCTTTATTAGTTCTCCTGGTTCACAAGCCCTTGAAACCTCTTGACTAACTTTTAACATGTACCCTATAACCTAACTTTCCTTCATGATATGTGATCTCAGAGTTAATATTACTAATTATGATCTGAATTAATGAACATGTATTTTCTTTGGCAAAACTATTAAGAAAGGTAGAAATATCTGACAGTATTCTGCCACCAAAACCATCCAAACCTGTGAATTTATTGTTATTCAATAAATTCTGACATTTTGCAAAGACATATGTGAACACCTTTGTTTTGATACAGCACACTCGTGATGATCACTGAGCACTAAAGTTCTGGATACTAGGTGTTTTGAATATATTTTTATATATGACCTGCTCAGTTTAAAATGAGCCTTTCAGAATGCAACCCCTTTATGAAATAAGAAATGTTTGTATTTCCTTTTCAGTGGGCAGATGCTAAAGGAAACAATGTTAACTTGTCACATGTCACCAATATTATAATGATATCTGTGAAGTTTCCCTATTTTATAGTTAATTATTTTGTAACTATAAGAGAGAAAATGGCTTGCTCACTGAATGGGCATTATGTGTATACACAGCCATGGATCACACAGATATCCAATAGGCCATATCTATAACAGCAATTTCATAAGATGACGATGAAGCCAGAATGTTCTTATTACTAGGGACATAGTAGCTGCTATAACACTGAAGTGTCAGAATTACTTGTATTACTTATATTGGTGTTACTGATGAAACTAAACCTAATGTGATGCTGATTATAAAATGTATAGGGTATAACAGTGCATTATACCTGATGATGATAATAGTAACTTACTGGTTTATGTATTTACTTCACTATATTTTTATAGTTGCTTTATAGAAAACTTTCACTTATAAAAATTTTACTATGTAACAGTATGTCATTTTTGGGCAGGAACATTACACATTTTATGCTTACTCTTTGCTTTTGTACTTGGTGTGTGTGTGTGTGTGTGTGTGTGTGTGTGTGTTCATATGTTCATATGGGTGTGTATGAACATGTGATCAGGCATTTAGAGACCAAAGATATCTTTCCTGATAGTTTTCTATATTATTAAGAAAGGGACTGTCATCAATCTGGAGCTCATTGATCCGGCCAATGAATCTCAAGGATTCACCTGTCTCTACTCAACTTCTCTCAGGACTTCTATGTGGATATGAGCAATCCAAAGTCATATCCTTATATCTCCATATCATCTACTCTGCCAGTGGAGCCATCTCTTCAGCCCTTATCTTTGGTTGTTTTGATCATCAAATATCTTAATGAATGTACCATTTTATTAGTGAATGTGTTTAATGTAAAATATGTGTCTCTTAGATTCATGGTAAGTGGTTACATCCAGATTTGTGTGAGTATTCATGATAATATTCATGTAATAACAAAATTGATTAATGACACAAGTACCACATCCCACTCCAGAGAGGGAGGGGCACCTATAGTATGATCTCTCTCCCATGAAAAAAGTTATACTTTTAAAGGCTATGTCAAAATCTATTGCTAAAATTCAAAATGATGGCTGTTGCATCTAGCTATAAATATGTAATGACACATGTACCACATCCCACTCTATAGAGTGTGTGTGTGGGGGACCTGTTGTAAGATCTCTCTCTCATTAACAAAGTTATACTTTTAAAAACTGTCAAAATCTGTTGCTAAAACCCAAAGTGATGGCTGTTGCATCTAGCCATAAATATGACTCTTGACATTTTATTAGGATTTTGAACCCAAGTATGTTTTACAGCAAATAGAAAAGATTAGGACATGATGACATGCCAATGGGGTAAAAATGTGAGTGAAAAAAAAAAAAGGTACTATCATGCAAAGCACAGAATGTGTTTAAAAACAAACACTATTCAGATCACATGCATTAGCCAAAGAAAAAGGTATGGGCTTTACTGTACTTTCCATGCTCCAAATTTACTTCATTACATAATTATCTTTCTCTTGAATAATTGTATTTTTCTTTTAGTGTAGGTAAAGAATTTTGTACCGTTTCATGAGAAATCTTCAAAGTAACAGCAACAGCAGAGAGTTTGGAAGTATTTATCCTAAATTATGAATATTCAATGTATTACTTGATGAAACCATTTCATTATTCCACTAATAGTCACTTAATACACATTTGATTGAATCTGCATTACTCTAACTGGGACAGAGGAATGTTCTTTCAACACATAGTCTATATGTGTAAAGTTCACTTTCTTCCTTGTTGAGGTACCTACAAATAAATATAATGGAAATTCTAATATTTCCCCCCACATTATCTTGTTTTATTCCTTTAGAGTGTTTGTGTAGTAATCTTCTATCTAGGTTTTATCATATTTTCCCTGCACAGCTTATTATAGCTGATGTAGCATGGAATCACTTGGTGGCTTCAGAGTCCATGGTTCCACAATGCAGTTGGCTAGCTGTCCTCTGAGAATCTAGATGCACCTGTAGGGAGTGATGCAGGGAAATAATTTGTGGATTAACCTCTTAGTCATACCTAGCCTTCCTAGGATGAGTTATTCAAAGCCTGTTTTTGTCTCTTGTGCCTTTTAAAGGCTAAACAGAGACTACTTCTTGAAGACTAATCATCTGCTCTGCTACTTTTTCTCTGGAATTTGCTGTAAAAGATGCAATGAATAAGCACACTAAAGAAAAGCATGGTTATTTTTTGTAGGCCCATATAGCAAGCCATAAAAAAACATATACTTGGCTAGCAGTAAAATCTATCAAAGTTTTTCAACAGCCCCATATTTTTTACATTCCTTCGCTGCCACCAGCAGATGCCTCTACATATGTTCCTTGATTTTATGGGTGCATTACAACGACATCAAAGCTGTTGTAACATTGCAGGCACGTTTTTATGGGGAGTGATTTCAGCATCATGCCACCCGGCTGGCCCACCCCAGCCTTCTGTTGCTGGAATAGAATGGCAGAGATACTTAATAAAGAGGATAAAGAATAAGGCAGAGTGTGGGTGGCCCAGAATGGGTGCTGTATTTCCTCTATGTTAGAGAAAGGGTCTTGGAGAGGATCTTCTTTAGGAGCTCATTGGGAAAACCAGTTTCCTTCAAGACGACTAGAATGTCAAAGTGTCATAACATCCTCATTTCTCTGAGAGTACGGCTCATGCAGAAGCAGCTTACAAGCTTCATGATGGCAGTGATATGGTAGGATGCTTATGTTTCAAATGGGTATCCCTAGTGATCATATTACTCTGATTATAATACAATTATGGAATTACATCATTAATATCAAGCATTGAGGCTAATACCTACTGGAGGGAAATACTTTTAGAGATCCATTTTTCTTTACTGTCCCTCTTCTTTCCCTTGTCTTTACTCTTCTCTTCTTCTTTTTGTTTCCCTCACCCATCTCTTTGTTTCATAACTTTAGATAGGTGATAGAATAACTTTGTATTCAAGTTCAGATATGCTCACAGATACCCTGACTACTTCAAGACTTGTTTTTGCTACACAAAAGCTATTTCAATATATTTACCTTCTATTAGGTGAGAAAGACATTCCAGGCTGGACTATAAGGGAAGAGAGATGGATACAAAGATCAGAGAGGGGAATCTGATCATGTTTTCACAGTATTAAAGATTGTCTTAGTTAAGATTTCTATTGCTGTGAGGAGAAGCCATGAACATATCAATACTTATAAACATAAATATTTATTTGGCATATAGCTTTAGAGGTTTATTTCATTATCATCATGATGGAAGCATTACAGCATACAGAAAGACATGGTACTAGAGAAGGGACTGATAGTTTTACATCTGGGTTGGCAACCAGCAGAAAAAGAGGGTGCTACTCAGCCTGGCTTGGGCTCCACTAAGAAAGCCATATCTCTTTCAACAAGAACACATGTCCTAATCCTTTTAAATAATACCACTTCCTATGAGTCTGTGAGGGCCATTTTCATTCAACCCCCCACAAAGATAGAAGCTTATGCCACCACTTTAAGTCTGTAAAGAAGGCAGGAGCCTCTATTTTTGTTCTTGGAAAAGTGACATCTTAATCCAAGAGTGTGTATAGTTCAATTTTGATCTATACTTGCTCTAATGTAGTAAAATCCAAAGTATTTATGTGTTTCAATTTAACAAATATGCATTAATCATTTTGAATAGGCATTCACCCACCTGCTTTAGACTTGGAGTTGTGTTTTCTAGCATAGATTCTGATCCTATTCTAATGGCCCAGGTTCTTGCTGAGGCACTGTTTATTAACTTTCTGATTTCTTGTACTGACTGACAGAAAAGAACAAGCAAGTTTTTTGATGCTGAAATGAACCTCATAAACTACCCAGATTCACCTCCTTTTTCCACATGGAAAAGAAAGTCAAGTGATCTGCTTAAGGTACAGCAGGGTAAAAACCTTTGGATTCCTTTGCCACTATAGTCTCACAATTGCTTTTGACCTTATGCTTGCAAGTTTCAATGTAAATAGCCTGGTCAATCACTTCTTAACATGGCTCTTATGTATTCTGATTCTCTCTCTCTCTCTCTCTCATTGTCTCTCTCTCCTTCTCTCCCCCTCTCCCTCTCTCCCCCTTTCCCTCTTCTGTGTGTGTGTGTTTCTGTTTGCCAGCCTCTGATGTCATTCCCCAAATACCATTTATCTTGATTTTTGACACAGGATCTCACTTGGATTCTCTGATTCAAATCCAGATCATGTGCTTAACAGGCAAACACTTTAACCTCTGTGTCATACTCCCAGGTTCAGAGAATTCTTAGAAGGATGGGTATTTTGTCTTTGGGGTATATTTTTCCACTGGAGGGGACAGAGTGTCAGTGAATGAGTCCCCTTGAGTCCTCTATTGGTTACCTCTACAGTGCAGTGTCTACTATTTGTAAAGTCTCATTCTGCATTACCTTTGTAACATCTAGAACAATTGACTTTGTCCTGTGGTCCAAACCCTTGTTATCTGTTTTCATCCTTGTAAAATTTTAATTTGCAGCATTTTAAGCTGCAAATCCCAGAACCACCACAGTCCTGCTTTAGCTCCTATATGGTACACTGTTGTGATTTTGCAGAAAACTAGTAAGTAAAGAAGTCAGAGTACATACTGTCTTTGCATTGCTGCTTTAAATGTATTTTATAAAGAACTCAATCCCTGGAGTGCTCTTCTGGACTTTATAGTTCAGAAAATTATGCTTGACATCTATTAAGAATATTGATTCCTCCCACTATCACCTTAGTAAAAATGGGTAAGTAGGAGATTGTATTGTTTTGCATTTTCTAAGCATAACACAAGCTAGGCACATTATCACAATATATCTCATTGTTTTCTTATTAGAAAATTGCTGGTCAGTGGTGGCACACACTTTTAATCCAGCACTTAGGAAGCAGATGCAAGCAGATCTTTGAATTAGATGCCAGTCTGCTGTTTTTAGAAATAAATTTAGAAATTCAGAATAAATTCTAGGATATACAGGAATATATATGTATATATATAATTTTTTGAGACAATGTTTCTCTGTATAACCCTGGATGTATGTTATATAGATATAAACTGACTCTTAAATTCACTGTTAAGAGTCACACTGTATGTTTAGGAATTGTTATTTATTTGTTTGATCCCAAAGGCAATTTGCTCCTGATCTTCTGTACAGTTTTATGTTTTCCTTGTGTAGTAAAGTAGTAGTAAGAACTAAGGAAGAGAACAAGGTTGTCTAGCCAGGGGGAATTGTACCCAACAGAAGATGTGTCTTAGATTTACAGTTTTCTTTTAAGGGTTTCCATATGGAGATGAAATTAGCTTTTGTTTGAAATGACTTGCTAGATTAGAATTATGACACATGATGAATGTAAGCCACAGGGAAAATATTTTGGAAGAGTATACCGAAAAATATTTCTAAAAGTTCCAGCTGTCCAAATATGAAGTAGGATGTCTAAGAATGTGAGAATACTCAGAAGAAGCTTGGAAACCATTTGGCAGGGTCACTATAACCAGGATCTGATGACATTTAAGGTCCTTGAATTTGGATGCTTTTCTGACAGGGCCTGGCATTGCTTTGTACTCATCCTGGATAGATGCCTGCATTCTGCATGCCTGGGCTATGTTCCCTTGCATTTGGCACAGGTGGCTTAGAACTGCCGACATCCAGCAAAGGTGGCTCTCTGTCTCAGACTTCATCAACTCTAGGAGTGTCAGTCTCGGATATAAGAACATTAGGGACAGATGAGCGGGAAGACAATATGTGAAGCACGTAGAATGTTAAATGATGGGAAACCTTAGGAAGGCATACAAAGCAATAGGAAGGAACATGAGGCATAGGAGAGTACAGACTGTCTAACTGAACAAAGGTGTCTCCATTATAAAGTGGGAAGGACTCACTCAGAAGGTAACGTGAAGAAAGAGTGAACTATAAAAATGTGCAACAGAAGAATTATTCAGGAAAATGGAAGAATCACTATCAGTACATCCAAAAAAGAATTTTCCAATGTATTTGGGATCAACAGGGAAGCCACTGTCACTGTGCAGGATGGCCTCACTTGCCTTCGCTCTTCTCTGAATCATTTTATGAAAGAAAAGTTTGATATGAATGAAAATCAGGCATTCAGCTCTCCAAGACTCATTCAGCCCGTCTGAGATAGTCAATGCAGGGCTACAGGCCATGAGCTTTTCAGAAACCTCCTCTACCATGTGGCTGTGCATTTAACGATACTATGTAGATTTTGAAAACAGACTACTATGGTGGTTTGAATATTCTTAGTCCAAGGAAAGTGACACTATTAGGAGGTATGGCTTTGTTGGAATGGGTGTGGCCTTATTGGAGGAAGTGTGTCACTGTGTAGGTGGACTTTGAGGTCTCCTAGTGCTCAAACTCTGCCTAGTGAAGAAGAGAGCCAGAAGACATGGTCTCTTTCTGGCTGCCTTCAGATCAAGATGTAGAACTCTTGGCTCCTCTAGCACCATGTCTGCCTGCCTGGATGCTGCCATGCTTCCTGCCATGATGATAATGAATTGAACCTCTGAAACTTTATGAGTTGCCTTGGCTATGATGTCTCTTCACAACAATGGAAACCCAGAGACAAATACAAAGATTTGCTTAATTAATAAAGGTCTTAAAAGTAAAAAAAAAAAAAAAAAAAAAAAGAGCATTAGGGACAAATGCTATCACTTAGCAGGCACAAAGGGATATATAAGATGTGGTGCTTCTTTTCATTTGTGGTATTTGGTATCCGTGCCACAATAATAAAAACAGAGAAAGACTCAGATGCTGTCTTGTAAGACCAGCATAGTCCTTAGTATTACTTCCGATACTGACTGTTTTCTATCTTGTTTAAATGGACATAACATGATAATGATGATATAATGATGGCAGTTATTAGGAGATTACTATATTTTAGGTCTATTTGGTATCAGATATTTTTTTACTGTTACTGACATTTCTATATTGATGATACTTTTCACTGTTTATATTATCAAGTTGCTAGCACTATTTCTCTATTGTTGAATGCTGAGATGATGAAAAGAAAGCACAGTGGGGGCTTTTCTGGTTTTACTTACAAAATGTGAACTGTCCATCAATACAGCAGTGGAAAGAACACTGTACTCAGCATTAACTTTGGTCAAGTCACACTTTCTTTTTTATATTAATATGAACTTTCTGACAATTACTTGCATTGGGGGGTCCTTTTCTGCATGTAGTCTTGTTGTGTAGCGAAGGCTGCCCTGTGGTGATATTTTAGTGTGCCACCTCACGTGCAGAAAGACCTTTTTTAAAGGAAGTACACCCAGGAAGCAAATATAAGGGAGAAAGCAGACCAGTATGAGGGTAGATCCTGAAACATATCTCTTTAGCTAATAAGGTCCAGTTCTTATCATCATGATTAGCATATCTCATACTTCTTAGCATGAAGTATGGACTAATCAGATCATATCTACTTCTGTGTTGAGAGATTTATCCATGAGCTCCACTTGCATGGTACTAAGGGATGTGATCCTAGAGATAAATGTGAAGACGCAATCTTGAGATAGGAAACAAAAATGAACAAAGCATAAGCTGCCACAGAGCTGTCCATGCTAGCCACAGGGGTGGCTTTGCAGAATGCAGCACTAGAGAGATGAGTCACACAGAATCATAACAAGTACTGTTTTCTCTTTGTGATTGTACTTATGTGTTGTGTACATATGTGCCTTGTGTGCAAATGTATGTGGAAGCTAGAGGATGATGCCAGCTGTCCTCATCCATCATAGACTGCTTTATTTATAGCATGCATAACCAATGTCCGTCTCATGGAATGGAAGTCCTGAGGATGGATATCTGTAAT
Source organism: Mastomys natalensis (assembly GCA_021653895.1). Classification (NCBI taxonomy): domain Eukaryota; kingdom Metazoa; phylum Chordata; class Mammalia; order Rodentia; family Muridae; genus Mastomys; species Mastomys natalensis. The sequence goes on from JAJTUV010000744.1 coordinate 280,121, forward strand.
GATTTGGGTAAACCTTTTAAGAAAGGATTCCTACAGAGCTGCCTTATCCCTGTGAATAGCTTGCTCTTGAGAGTCCAGAGTAAGAGAATCAGAAGGAATAAGGTGCTTCCTTCTCCAATTCATCTCGCATTGTTCATCTCTATTCTTTGCACTCCTTTCCCCCTGATAGTTTCATTTGCATATATGTATTGTGAACAGCAAAGGCTTTGAAAATGACAAGAAGGGATTGCCAGCGCATGAAATCCAATAAGCACACAGAGTTTTGTCTTGTGAACTAAGGAGTGTGGTAATTAAAGCAGTATTTACAATGCAATAAAGGCAGAGCTAATTACTGACAAACGACAGTGAAACAATACTCTTTCCCAGTGAAACTAGACTGGGATCAGCGTTTATTATGAAGCCTCCAACTGTCTCCTTTGTTAATTATGATCTTCATAATCCTCTCCCTGGCAATATTTGCCTAATTTATTGCCACTCTATAATGGAGGATTAATAAAAAGTGATGTAGGAATAATAGGAGAGCTCAGAACAACCATGTGAGTTCCTGGATCTCTAACATGAAGATAAAGACCCAGAAGAGAAGTATGGTGGTTGCACTAACCTTAAGTCAAAATAAAATAATTCCTTTGACTACATATCAAGACACAGTCCTTTGCTAATATACTTGGGGCTTTGCTATTGAGAGCTGAGTTTAGACCACATATGAGTGTTCAGTTAGTTTTCTTTTCTGTGTCTACATTATTGAAACATATATACTGAGTTAGAGGTCTCTTTTCATAGTTTTTCAACTATTTGTTGTTTTGAAAGAGTTTTAAATCCTACCTTTGGGTTAAAAATGCCTAAAATATAACTTTTTAATGGAAAACAAGAAATAAGTTGTTTTGTGTAAAGAGCCAGATAGTAAACATTTTGGCTTTCTGGGACGATAAAACTTCTAGAGACTATTGATCTAGGATTAATTTTAATATCTGAGGAAATGCTGAGTTGGTAACATAGGATCATGATGGATGGAAGAACTTTGGGAGTAAGAGGAAATTTGGCATCATTTCTAGACAAATGCAAACTCCATGGCCTGGTTTACCAATGGAGGAATGGGTTTTATAATATGTTGTGCTACCACCTCATATATCTACTTTAGGTTCCTTATTCCTTTCCACTAAAGGTTACAACAGCTCTTGAACCCACATGGAAATGGTGCTTCCCAGATTCTCAGGTACATTCTCAAATTCTATTATTAGTAACACTACCCAGGAATAATCACTGTCTCCCATGCTTGGAAAGTACTTCATTTTTCAATTCTTTGGGCCAGAAACACAATGTAAAAGGACAAGTCATAGATTATTAAAAATACAGCTCTTGGGTGATGATTTACCTATGATAGAACAGAGCTAAATACTTACAACATCTTTTCTTCTGACTCCTTCCATTTACCTTTCAACCCCTTTCTTCCTCTTACTTTTATGGTTTCTCTTTCTTTAGTTCATATTTATATGAACATAAAACAAAAGTCTAACAAATAAGGAAATCAATTAAAATTTAAAAAGTGAATTCAATAGAGTATTTATATTTATGCATGTGTGTATATAAATATATAAATACAACCTATTCCATCTGTTTATTGTTACCTGTATGTGTATTATTATATTACCGACCACCCTCTTTTAATTCTTTTAAGACAAAAGAGAAGGGTAAGTCTCACAACACACAAGGAAGTCTATAGAAGGTTGTAAGCCATTACTGATTGAGTATGGGTACCAAGATGTATAGACTCCCAAAATATGCAGTGCACGTTGTGAAATATGGCAGAGGGCTGGAGCTGACTCAGGTTTTGTTTTCTGGCCCATGTGGTCACACATCATATACTAGGGACTTTCAGAAGTAGGAAAGAAGTCAGAATTAGGGGGTCCACAGACTGAGAGAGTCACAGCAGACAACAGCACAGGCAGAAAACAGGCAGAGCTGTGTTGACCCCTGGATAGTGACTATTACTGCAGATGATAGTTAACTCTAAGAAGTCTAAGGATGGAACTTTTGGTTCTGAAAATAATCCTGCAGAGGGAAATTAGACTTCAACCCTACTATGATTTATTCGTAACTGAATATTGCAAATACCTCCACTGAAAGAACAGAGGTGATTGCAAGAAAGAGGGAAGGAAAGACAGAAAGAAAGAAAGAAAGAAAGAAAGAAAGAAAGAAAGAAAGAAAAAAAGACTCAACCAACAAACAAATTTCAAGCATATTAATAAAGTAACATAAAAAGCAAAGGGTACATGTCTCCACCCAAAATTACCAGAGCTGCAATATAGTTCCCAATGAAAGCAGCAAAGCACTTCCAGACAAAGAATTCAAAAGAGTGGTTATAAATATACCAAACTGATCAAAGAAAATATAGATATACTCTAATAGAACATAAGTCACAATTGACTAAGGAAGTCAATTCACATTTGAAAAAATAATTCAATAAATGGTATTGCTGAAGAAAAAAAACAAACTGAAAGGTTACTAGAAATGAAAAACTAAATTATCCAAATAAAAAACTCAGTGGAAGGTCTCACCAAAAGAATAAACAATGTTAAAAAAGAATGCCAGGTGGAGGGATTGAATCCTTCAAATTCATTGGAAAGTTAAAAAAAAAAAAATCAATGGAATACAGCTGAGGTTGGGACATTATGAAAAACCTGTATCTACAAATAATAGGTATAGATGAAGGAGAATCAATGGAGTGGTATAGAAAAGACCTTCAATGAATAATTGAAGCAAAATAATCTTTTCAAATCTTTGAGAAAGAGATGCACATCCTTACAAGAGTACAGCAGAAAACAAAGTAGAGGTATACACAGGAAAAAGAAAGGATGTTGAAAACAAGGAGAGACACACAGAGAGAGACAGAGACAGAGAGAGACAGTGACAGAGAGAGACAGAGAGAGAGACAGAGAGACAGAGAAACAGACATGGGCAGGCAGACAGATAAAAACAGGAGAGGGAGAGTTCCCTTCATAGGCAGGCTAATCAGAATAATACTTTTAAATATTTCAGTACACATATTTAAAGCAAGAAGGAACTAGAAAGATGTATTTCAAGTTCTAAAATATCAAGATTACTGAGCTTGACTATTATATTCTGTAAAACTATAAAATTAAAGTTGGAGAAATAAAATCTTTCCATACGAAAAATATGTTTTATTTTCAATAAACCAATGCTACAGAGGACACTATAAGTAATACTTTGTCTGAAGAAAAGAGTAAACATATTCAAGATGTCACAGAGCAATTAACAAACAATATCAAAGGGGTTAATCAAAAAGATCTAAAATATATAAAATATTAACTAAATGATAAGGTAACATCCTGCAACTCTAGCATTGATATTTTCAGTTCTCCAGTGAAAAGGCACTAAGTAGTAGATTAGATTGAAAAAACAAAAACAAAAACAAAACAAAACAAAAACCAGAATCAGTCTTTTTGCTGCCTCCAAGAAACATAACATACCACAAAAAATGACACCACTCATGGCAAAATAAAAAGATTATTGAAGAAAAAGGCAACAAATTATCAAAGCTATTTTAATATCTGACTAAACAGATTTCCAAGTAAAGTTTTTCAGATTAGATAATAAAGGTTATTTCATATTCATTAAGGCAATAATCCACAAGAAGGCTGTTATAATTATAAACATATATGCAAAAAATATATGTAAAATATAAGTACTCAGTTTTTATAATATTATAAGGAAGAAAGCCCTAGATTAAATCCAATACAGACATAATGGGTAGCTTCAATAGTTAACATTTAGCAGTATATAAATTATCCATATGATAAACAAACAAAACAGAAAATATTAGAGTTAAATGACACCATAGTCAAATATTTGGACCTAGTGATATCTTCAAAACATATATCTAAACACTGAATAATACATATTCTTATCAGCAACTCTTGGGACTATTTCCAAAATAGAACATATATTAGGCCAAAAAAGCAAATTTATTTAAGTGTGGAAACTTTTAAATTACTTACTGTCTTCTACTGGAGCACCATAGAATAAAGCTATGTATGATCAGGAAGAAAAATTACAAAAGGTACAGAGACTCATGAAGATGAAACCACACACTTTTGAATGATGAATAGTCACTAAAGAAACTAAGAGAGATATAAAAAAAATCATACAATTGAATGAAAATGTAAACACAACATGAAAAAAAAGTTAATGGAAAAAAAACGAAATTAGTTTTAAGAGGAAAGTTTATAATATTATTACTACATAAGAAAATGAGAGACAGAACCCAAAAATGAGTTAATGATGTACTTTAAGGCCTTGGAAAAGCAATGATAACAAAGGAAACAACAATGCAGTGGATATGAAGAAATAATGTGAGAAATCAGTGAAGTGGAAAAAATTCAAAGAATAAAGAAGTGATGGCTGTTCTTTGAAGAGGTAAACAAGATTAACAAATGCTTAGACAAATTAACTAAAATAGAAAGAAAATACAAATTAATAAAATTAGAGGCAAAGGGAAGGCATTACAACAGATACCAATTAAAATTTACAAAATCATAGGAATATACTTTTTAAAATTATACCTCAATAAATTAGAAAAAATTAAGAGAACTGGATGCATTTTTAGATCATATGACCTATCAAAATTAAAATAACACAAAATAAGCAATTTAGACAGATCAATAGTCAACAATAATATTGGAGCAATAATGAAATATCCCCCATCTCAAAAAGGTCAAAATTCACTAAAGAATTCTACCCTATCTTTAAAGAAGGATATCAATATTACTCAAATTAATCCATAAAATAGAAAAGGAATGATTGTTCCCAAACTCTTTAGAAAACCAGTATGACTCCAGTATCAAAAACAAGATAGAGATACAACAAAGATAGGAAATTGCTCACCAGGTTTTCTGATAAATGTAGGTGTAAAAAAATATGAACAATATACTTGCAAACTGAACTAAAGATCACATCAAATTATCATTTATCCTGTACAACTTGGGTTTATTCCAGTGATGCATGTATGGCTCAATATATATGTATATATGTGGGTAACCGGGCTGCAGCAGGGGAGGCTGCCTGGAGATTTCCACGCAGCGGGTCCCACATCCAGGAGAAAGTCTAAGGTTCCAGAGGCTGGAAGCTTCGGAGGCAGCAAGCCCGGCAGGCTCAAATGATACGAGGAAGTCCTTGGTTCCAGAAGGGTTTATTGTCATGGTGGATGGTGGATGGATCTGGATGTACCCCCCCCCCAAACTCAGGGCAGACCTGAGTTAAGTAGGGAGGGAGAAAGGGGGAGGTTCTGGGGAGGGATGCTTAATTGGCTCCGCCATCTGACCTTCATTAGTATATAAATCTCTAGGGCCTGAGGCCTGTAGTCACACCCTCTACCTGTGTACTTTGGGAGGGTCTGTAATGACCTACGTGACTGAACAATGTAGGTCTATGGAGATTGGACTGCTTGTTAGGACCCTGAGTTCTGGGGACGTGGCCGAACTCCTGCCGTTTCTCCCTTGGAGTCTCGGGGTTCTAGGCCCATGCCCAGCCAAGAACCAGGATACCCTTACACAGTCCCATATATACATATAAATCAATAAATGTATCTCAACACATAAATGAAATAAAAACAGAAAGCACACAAATACCTTGTTAGATACGGTAAAAACCTCTAGCAAAATCCAATATCCCATTAAGATGAAAGTCATGCAGTGACTAAGGATGGGGTGAATTTACCTGAAAATAATAAAAATACATGATAATAGAATAATAAAAATATATGATAAATCTATAGCCAATGTCATGCTAAAGGGAGAAAAACCTCAAAGCATTCCTAGTAAGTTCAAGGACAAGACAGGATGATTAGCCTCTGTACTTCTATTGAATACAGTTCTTCAGTCTTTGTCGTAGCTATAAGGCAAGGAGAGGAGTTAAAAGAGATAAAGACAGGAAAATAATAATTTCAACTATCTCTCTTAGCAGATATTATATAATCTAATACATGAAAGATCTTAAAGGCTACTTTAAAAATTTGCTAAAGTTGATAAGCACTTTCAGAAAAGTTATAGGGTAAAACATTAACAGAAAACAAGTACTTTCCTACATACAATGATGAATGCACTTAAACAATCCAATTCACAGAACTCTCTCTACACATGTATTGTTTGTGAATACACACACACAAAAGGAACACTTGGAAATATCATAATACCTGATCTCAAGTTAAACCACAGACACACAGCAGTAAATACAGCTTGGTACCTGCACACAACAGAGACATAAATCAGTGTAACATATATAGATAACCCAGATGGAAGTCTACAATTGCCTGTTTTTATTAAAGACACCAAAAATATACATTGGAGAAAGGCAGATTGTTAGCATGCTAAACCTAGGTTGTTAAAAACCTGGATTTCAACATGTGGCAAAATAAATCTAGATCCTTATCTCTTGCCCTGAACAAAACTCCACATTTGAACTGAAGAAAATAAGTACTCTGAAACGAATTGAAGAAAAAGTAAAGAGTACATTTAATTTCTAAGTACACAGTAAGACTGCATGACAAAATTTTTGAGACATTAAAAAACGAAATTAAAGAGGCTATCAAAATATGAAAAGGTCTTCCATGTTCATGAGTAAGGAGCAGTTACCAAAGACAGTAACTGCTTGTGGATGCCAAGAAGTGCATGCTGACAGGAGCCTGATATAGCTGTCTCCTTAGAGGCTCTGCCAGAGCCTGACATACACAGAGGCAGATGCTCACAGCTAGCCATTGAATTGATCATGGTGTTCCCAATGGAGGAGTGAGAGAGAAGACTGAAGGAGCTGAAAGGCTTTGCAGCCCCTTGGGGATTGCAACAATACCAACCAACCAGAGCTCCCAGGGTCTAAATCACCAACCTGGGAGCACATAGGGAGGGACTCATGGCTCCAGTTGTATATGTAGGGGAGAATGGTCTTGTTGGGCATCAGTGGGAGAGGAGGGCCTTGGTTCCTTGAAGGCTGGATGCCCCAGTGTGGGGGAATTTGAAGGCAGGGAGGTGGGAGGTGGGAGTGGGTGGGTGGGGGCACACCCTCACAGAAGCAGGAGGAGGGGGGATGGGATAGGGGGTTTCTGGAGGAGGATGGGGGAAAGGAGATAACATCTGAAATATAAATAAATAAAATATCCAATAAAAAAAGACAAACCAAAAAAAAAAATACCCATGTATCAATAGCTGGCCACATATTCAAGGCTATAATCATCAAAATTCAACACATTTTTCACAGATCTCAAAAGGATAATTTCCAACTTCATGTGGAAACACACACACACACACACAAATGAAAGAAAAAAAAAACACCCCTCATAGCTAAAAACAATCTTGAATAATAAAAGAAAAAAACTGCAGAAGATATCACAGCCCTGGAACTTCAAATTGTACTACAGAGCTATAGTAATGAAAACAGCATGGCATTAGAACAAAAACAAGTATGTTTATCAATAAATGGATTTGAGAAGAAGTCCTAGACATAAATCCACACAACATAAAGATGCCAGAAATACACACTGGCTTAAAAGACAATAACTTCAACAAATGGTGGTCTGTAAACTGGACAGCTGTATGTAAAAAGATCCAAATAGATCCATACTTAGTAACCTGCACAGAACTCTACTGTAAATGAATCAAAGACATCAGCATAAAACTGGATATATTGAACCTGATAGAAGACAAAGTAGGGAATAGCTTTGAACTCATTTGTAGAGAAAAAGACTTCCTGAAGAGCACATCAAAAACACAGGCATGAAGATGAACAAAAAATAAAGGAGACCTCATGAGACTAAAAAGCTTCTTATGGAAAATGTTATCATCATTCAGACAAAGTAGCAGCCTACAAATGGGAAAAGATTTTTACCAATTCTGCAACTGACAGAGGACTGATACACAAACTATTTAATAAAATATAAAGCTATATCAATAAATTAATAAATCAATTAAAAATAGGATACATATCTAAAGAAAATTCTCAAAAGTGGAAACTCCAAAAGCTGAGAAACACTTAAAGAAATGTTCAGTATCCCTACTTGTCAGGGAAATGCAAATCAAAACTACTTTGAGATTTCATCTCACACCTGTCAGAAGGGCTAAGATCAACAGAACAAGTGACAGCTTGTGCTGGCAAGAACATGGAGTAAGAGGAACTCTCATCTTTTGCTGATAGGACTGCAAACTTGTAGAGCTACTGTGAAAATAATTGTGCAGTTCTGCAGGAAAATAGGAATTGATTTACTTCAAGAGCCAACTGTATCATTTTTGGGCATATACCTAAATGTCCCTTCTTCATAATCCCAGGCATCTGCCCAACCATGTACATTGTTATTTTATTCATAATATCCAGAAATTGGAAACAACTTAAATGTTGAATTTAGCAATTCAACAGTTGAATTGCTAAGGCAAATATTTGCACAATGGAATATTTCTCACCCACTTTTAAAAAATGAAATAATGGAATTTTCTGATAAATAGATGAAACTAGGAAAATAAACTAGCCTGAGTGAGGTAACCCAAAACCAGAAAAGGCACATATGGTATGTATTCATTTATATGTGGATATTTATTCAGCAAATGGCAAACATGCGAAAATCTTGCTACAGAGCCACAGAAGTTAGGTGTAAAGTAAGAGACAAGGAGGTAGGGATAGAGCTCCCTAGAAAGTGGAAATAGAATAAATAGGTATAGATGGGTAGACTAGGGACTGGAATGTGAGGATTAGGCCAGAAGTGGGAGAGAAGAGGGAGGGAACAGAGGGAACAGAGGTAGGGGCAGCTAAAATCAAGGGTCATTTGAATGGTAGTATAGAAACCTAATAGAGTAGAAACTTCTCAAAAGATATAAACATATGAGGACAATCTAAATGAAATCACAAAATTACAGGAGGTAGAGAAACCCAACGGTACATCTCTTATCACCAAATGAAGCTTGCAGGACAGGGAATAACTTACATCTAATTATGTTATTGGTCAAAGGGGTCTCATGAAAATTTCCAAAAACCCCAGACTATGGATGGCAAGGACCTGCTGCTGGAAACAAAACTTACACAACTCATATAGCAGAGAGAAGTTGAACTGGTGCCTACTTAGAACCTTTACTCCTACCTGCTACTGAACTTGATACCATATGGTTCTATTAATGTTACCAAAGGAGAAACTTAAGCATCAACCCAGCTATAAACTCTTTAATCTATAATGGTGTCCTGCCTGGAGATATGCTAGTACAATGATTAAAAAAAGACTGTGGGGATAACCAATGAATCGCTGATTTGGTTTTAAAGCCAGTTCCATAAGATTAAACCTGACACTGCTTAGGTCACCAAAAACCCAAGACTAGATGGGGCAGAGACCTATGAGAAACCAAAATATTATTGTTCTCCTAAAGGAACATAAAAATAAAATAACTCCTAATGACATTATGCTACCCTCATAGACCAGTACCATGTTCAGGCAACCTCAGAGAAGCTTGTTAATACAGGAAATGTCAACAAATACAAAGACCACCAACAGATAATATGCAAAGAGTGAGAGGCCTCAGAATACTCAGCACTAAATAAAATGTCTCCATCAAATTCCTCTCCTCCAGGCTCAAGAAACCCCACAGAAGAGAAGGCTGAAAGAGAGTAAAAGTTAAGAGTAGATAGATGACACCAAGGGAACAAGGCCTTCTGAAAACACAGCAGTACTGATGTACTGATGAAATGAGAGACTGAGGCAGCATGCACAGAACTTGCAGTGATCTGCACCAGATAGTGAGAGATACCTAGAGCTGAGAGGCAAAGAGGACACATAGTCCCTTTCTAACCTAGAAACTCTTCCATTTGATAACCACTTGCAAATGAAAATTTAGTCTTCTCTAAAGGAGTCTTGCTGGGGAAACAAACTACTCTGAATGGTAGGCTGCATAAGCAACAGTAGATGCCAAATTCAATGGCATTTTTGGAAATGCCATGTCTCATAATGTCATGTTCGCTTCCTCTACCCTCAAATTTAATTTATTTTTTATTTTGATATTTATTTGTTTTATTACCCTACAGGGCCTTAGCATGCATATTATAATTCCAATTTTGTGATTTTATGGGATTCCTGAATATGTGAATGAATGTGTCTTTTCCTTCTGTTTATTTTTTTTCCTTTTCTGCTGTTTGGTTTTATCTTATTATATTTTATTTTATTTTTTTCCCAAGGTGTTTGTTTTCTAAGAGGAGACATAATGGGGGCAACTCCAGAGGAGAAGGGAAGGATAAATGAGAGGAATAGAGGAAGGGGAAATAGTAATCAGGATATATTGGATAAAACAATGTATTCCAATAAATGAGAAAAGAAATAAAAATAATCAAACTTATTTTGTATTATATTAATCAAAAAGAAAGTAAATTAAATAGAGGGGCATGTATTTTATGGAGTATTTCTAGAGGATTGTCTGTGTATGAGCACTTAAGTGTGTGCATGCCTCTGTGTGTGTGTGTGTGTGTGTGTGTGTGTGTGTGGTGTATGTTTTATGAACAAGTTTGGAGTAGGAGTGCATTTGACTGTGAATAGACAAGTGACTACTATTAAGTGTCTTCCACTATTCTTTCCATCTTAATTTTGAAACAGTCTCTCATTGTACCTGGAGCTTGATATTTTGAGTACACTGCTTGGCACCTATGTCTTTCCTGCCCTACCTCTATCCCATCATTTAAGGCTAGAGGTACAGGTGTGTGATGTTATGCCTAGTCTTTATGTGAGTTATGGGACTTGGAACTCACATCCTCATATTGGCACAATAAACTTTACTCACTGAGCTATCATCCTGCCTCTTCAGAAATTTGAATGCTGACACTATTTAAACTTGTCTTTTGTTTAGCTTTTAGAACCCAGACTTAGAACATAGATGAATTATAATGAGGTATGTTAAATGCAAACCTCTTTGTTCACCAAGATCAGGTAAAATTCTTGTCTCTTGTGGCCTGTGGATGGTCTTAGAGATATCATAAGTTGGAGTTGCATTTTAAATATCTCTTCATCTCTTTCTTCTTCTATGTATCTTGTGCTGTGTTTTTCTATTACCAAAAGTGAAATCAGGTTTATTTCTCTTCCCTAAAAATAGCACTTAAAGAATCTGCCTATAAATCTGGATTCCATTGAAGCTTTGAGGTTCCTTTTGTACATTTATAGCCTACTGGAATGTGTTGTGTCAGTTTAGTGAATGCTGAGAATCTTCAAGTCTAGCTCTGAAAGTATTCAACAAACATAAAGTAAAATATCCCTTTGTTATTAACAGATAAAATATAAGCTTGCCCAAAGAAGAACTTACATATGACTTAGAAGGTGGGAGTTTCATTGAAAGTAGAAGTAAATTAGAAATAATTGTCCTTAGGTTATGATGGACATATGGTGACAGATACACAGAGAAAGTTCATGGGAATCCTGCTCATATTTCTTCCCTTGGCATCCAGCTTTACTACATAGTTACTGGTTCTGTTGGTGAATGTGTCACAAAACTACCAGCTGTAGAGAAATTTCAATTCAACAACATAATTGCTCTGGCAAGGAATCACATCCAAACACTGTCTAGCTCTCTGTGATCTAGGTTGAAAACAAACATGCCTTTAATACACACCATTAATCCCAAACAATGAAGGTAAACTTAATTTGTAAAATGGTGCAACCATGTTTGAAAGTGACATCTAATTGTGGGACAGACAAAGTGACAAATCAGATAAAGATTTGACAGAATAAATCAAAGTTAGGATATTCCCAACTCTCATGAGACCAGTACAGGTATACTTAAGACTCATGGAGGGAGAAAAGGTTGTTGTTGGTGGTGGGTTGTTGTTGTTGGTGGTGTGTTTGTGTGTGTGATTTACGGGGCAGTTCTACAGAGACAGGTTGCAGAGACAATAAGCTATACACCGGTGAAGACAGAACAAGCCAGAGAATGAGAAAAGAACAGAAGATTAGAAAATATTTCCAGAATTAGTATGATTCTAGGAAGAGTAATTCAGTCAGAAATTGAGGGAAGGCAGTTTGAATCAGTCAGCCTGGAGAGCCAGTTGAATCCGTTAGTTTGGGCCAGAATGGTTGAGTTGAATCATCCAGCCTGAGTTCAGAAAAAAACTAGAAAGGGTAAGTTTATTCAGTAATAAGTCTCAGAGGCTGTAATATTCTAGGCCTAAGTTAGTAGATACAGGCTGGAAGAGTGTATTGAGACTAGAAGCTTCTAGGCCTAGGCCTAGAGAGTGTTAGAACAAAGAGAAAAGCTCTTGGCTCAACCCAAAACCGAATATCATAAAGCTTGGGTACAGCTCTCATCTAATCCCTTCCTCTGAGGAAATAAAGCCAACAGAGTTCAGAAAGAACTAGAAAGGGTGAGCTTATTCAGCAGTAAGCCTCTGAAATGACAATTACATCTGACATTTACATCTGGTGCTCAACACAAATGGAGAAAGAGAAAACCCACCAACATTGCAGAAAGCAAAAGACATCTGACAGAAATGTTGCAGAGGACAGGAAACATCTGACAGAAATCTACAGAGGAGAAAATTTGCTTGGGATCATCTCCAGAGGAAGCACCAACCAGCACACAACTCAGCTTTCAAATGTGTCAGTCACCTGAACTGAATGATTCAGTTCTTTAATATTATTGGATTTGTTGTCCTGAGTATGAAATATGGAGGCCACCTAGTAGGCTCAAGTGTGTATCCGGTGTATCCACATGTTTGGTCTATACTTCTGGAGAACCTTAAATGATTCAACAGTGCTCCATTCATAAAGAGGAATCAGCTCAATGCTAGGCTAGATATGCTAAGAGTATAACTCCTGTTATTCCTTTAGTACATAAAAATGCTTCTTACAAATTTATGTAACACATGAAAGTTAGTATGCACAATCCATAAGGGTACTAAATTCCAGCAATAAAGGCCTATTTCTTGTCCCTAGAAACTGGGATGATGGAATATGGGAAAAAGACTGTACTGAGTTAGAAAGGAGCCTGGCTATGGGGTGCTTCCTTCTTCCATGTGTGTCCTGTACAGGTTAATGCTGATAAAATCCAGCTGTGTTCATTTGATGAACTGTGACAGATGGCTGGCTGACTTTCATCTACTGAATGTCTTCCTGAAGACATCCGTGCAAGTTGGCTCTCCTGAAGAAGTTTGCCATCTTCTGTTACTCAATCATATTCTCTCCCTATGACCTGAAACAGCTGTTCTTTCACCAATTACACCATTTCTTCCTGATAAATTAAAAACAAATCTAATTAAATACTATAATGAAACTATCAATCTATGCTGCTGAGGCAGAACTTTGATGTAATTAGTTATTGATACTGCAAAGCAGGTTTTTGTTACAATGAGAGGAGGTTGGGTGATTGGCTGACTCTTGGATTCTCAAAAGACATGCAGTCACAGGTGGAGATACATAAGCAATTTTTCTGATTGTTTCCCTCAAAAAGGAATTTTGCTTCGTTAATATGGTACACAGGACAAATATAATAATATCATTCTGAAATATTTAAACCATTTCTCACTGCTATCAGTAAGGCCTATGGGAACAAAATAAATATTTTTCTTTGCTAGCCTTAGGAATAAATTATTCCATGGGAAGGGCAATGAATTGCGAAGTGAATAGAAATGGATGAAGATTTAATGATAAACCTTCCAGTTCGGATCCAGTCTCATTGGGTGGGAGTTGTGCTTGTGGCTGCTCCTGGAACACTGTAGCTATGAGCTATTGGTCACTTTGTACCTTTCCTTGCTGGTACTCATTACACCAAATGCTCAAGAATTGTTCACAGAAATATAAGCCTTTGTGTTTAGGGTAATGATATCAGGCAGACCAACTGAAGTTAACACAGAATATTGTTAAAATAAAGATGAATAATAAAGCTATACACTCAGATATACCTGTCTTTTATTGGCCAAAAATTAAAAATGCTAAAAGTGTATATGCACGTGAAAATTTATTAACAGAGTAAAATTGGGCCACTATGTCCCTCGGGATATGAAACAAATGCCTAGCAATTGCATATTTTGAATCTCAGTGACAATATTAACATGTTAATAAGGATGAAGAAAATTAATTCATCTTGTATAAATGTAACATTATACAAGTAATTGTTTTGTTATCAAGTAAGTATAATTGTTTAGCATTGCAAGCACTTAGTTTAATCAGTAGAAGAATTTTTGAAAGGTTACTTATAAATATGTTTCTCTAGGAATCAGTGAAAACAGTCTTGAACCACCCAATTGGAAACAGTGGTTAATACCATTTATTGGATCTTCTAAGGGAAAAAAAAAAGCACTGTTCAGTACTGCATCCTTTTGATAATTAGGTATGGATGTCAGGAGCACTGCTATACCTATTTACAAGAAATAGAATGTTTCCCCCATTCTAATATCACTGACTTCATGGATACAAATATGTGTCTCCTTCTCTAGGACCAAGAGATCATACATGTACCGTCTTAGTTATGGTTTTACTGCTATGAATAGCCACCATAACAAGGCAACTCTTATAGGGACAACATTTAATTGGGGCTGGCTTACAGGTTCAGAGGTTCAGTCCAGTATCATCAAGGCAGGAACATGGCTGCATCCAGGCAGGCATAGTGAACGAGGTGCTGAGAGTTCTACATCTTCATCTGAAGGCTCCTAGCAGAATACTGGCTTCCAGGCAGCTAGGATGAGGGTCTTAAAGCTCACACCACAGTGACACACCTACTCCAACAAGGCCACACCTACCCCAACAGGGCCACAGCCTCTAATAGTGCTATTCCTGGGTTGAGCATATAAAAACCATCACAGGTACGTACATGTGAGTGGCAGAGTTAGTATCACATTACTGTACTCTCATAACATGGGTTAAAGAGGATATATGTTCCTTAATCCTATTTTGTAATAGTAGACATAAAAGCAGAAAATGAGCAGGACATAAGCATTGCTTATGCATGTCAACAGCTCAGAGGCAGTACATGTAGACCTTTTTATAGCACTCTGGAGACTTGTGTGCTCTGAACTGTTTGATATAGTTTGAATTAAAATTCAGTGCTCACTAATTTACACATTTCAAATTTTTCAAGTTATTCATAGTCCATGGAAGGACTATGAGAACAAATTTTGATTCTTGTAAGGAAGAAGGTACAAGATGATATAATATATAAGAAATTCCTGGACTTCATAGTGCTGGAAACACATATAGATGTATTCTAGCTTTAGTGACAATTTATTAGGGAAAGAACTTTTTAAATTAATCATTTTATTTGATTACATTTCAAATGTTATTGCCATTCTGGGTCTCCCTTCCATGAACCTCCCCCACCCCATCTCCTTCCCCTTTGCCTCTAAGAGGATGCTCCCCCCTCCCACTCCCACATCACCCCTCTAGCATCTCTCTTAATGGAAAAAGGGGAACCAATATATTCTATTGGTTTGGAAAGAAATGATTTTATTTTAAAAATTTAAATGAATTTTAGGTATATGACTTAAAGAGACAACAAAGGGCAAAATCAGAATGACCACTTATTGGTACTGAGTATATTTTACAAATGAAAAATTATATTTATGAAAACAAAGATTTTTCCCCAGAGATAATTCAGGTATACCTCAAAGTCTGTAGAGAAGTGTGCAATAAAAAAGGCTTTGTTGCAAGTTTCAAATTTTGAAAGAGATTTCCAGTTCAGTTCTATAGAATTGCTTGGAGGCAAAGAGATCAGCAAAATCAGAGGACTTTATTCTAATTTATGCTAATTTCTTCTTCAAACTTCAACTTTATGCTAATTTTCTTCCATATAACCTCACAGACATTTTTCCCTATTTGGGGGGAAAGTTTTAAAATATTAAACAATGTGGGTTTTTTTCCATCTCTCATGATAATTCTATCTCTTGAACTTTCTTATCTACACAGCGAGGACATGCTAGCTAATGTCAATCTCTTCCTAGCCTTAGTTTAATGCACAGAAGTAATTGAGATAGTACTAAGCACAGGAAAAAAAGTTTTCTGTAATATACTAAGACAGAGGAACATACTTGACCTCCTCTATGGCTCTTGGTCACCATGCAGCCCCACTCATTGAGTCCATGACCGTTTTCTATCAGATAGATTCAGTAAGTCAAAGTAGGAAAAGTATTCGGTGAAAGGGCTGCCCATCAAGAGCACTGAGTCTTTCCAAAGCTTTGGAGTAGTTACCCAGGATACCCAGAAACAGAAAGATTATTCTAATGCCAAGCACTTTACTTAAGAATCAAAGAAAGAAGATCATGTGGAGGGGTGTAAGATTGATATATATATGGGGATGTTTATGTATCTTAGAACAGCAATATACTGATACATGGGTATCCTTTGTGGGAACGACCAAATCTTGCCCCACAACACCGTCTCCTATTCACAGGCTTCCTGCAGGTCGCATGGAACCTGTTCTGGTCTTCTGTCCTTAGTATTCTCAAAAACGACTCTTCCGTGTACACACCTCCAAATCATGGTTCTCTAGACTGATTTGCTGGACTACCAGTTATGACACAGATTTCTTGGCTTTGAGACTCTAAGAATGTCTGTCTTGATTCTACTAACCTTGTAATTTTGCATCATTTTTCATTAGAATTCACATCATGTATAACGTGTTGCCACATTCTTCAGACATGATAGAGCCGCACCATGATGGTTTGTTTTGTGTTAACTTGACACAATCCAGAGTGTCTGTGAACATTCCTCCATGAAATGGTCTGTAAAGAGCAGTTTGAGAGCTAACTGGAGTAATGATTGTCATGCCAGTGTGGAGCACACTATGGGTGTTGCCAAGATGTAGGAGGTGGGTCTATGTCGTAGAAGAAGGAAAGATAAGGTACTTATTGAGTGCAAAGCATTATGTTGTATTCCTTAGTGGTATCTACATTTTTTCTTGCCTCTAGATTTCTTACTTGATTCCTGATCTGTTTTCTCATAGTAATGAACAATGAAGTTCCTGCCCTGATTACTATGGTAAGTTTTCTCAGAATGAAGCCCACTTTTCCTCACTATATTGGGAGACATACAGCTCATCCATTGTTCATTGTTGGTAAACTCTTCAGAAGTTTCCCTTCCTGTGGCATCTTCACTGTGCCAGGATACTTCTGGTCACACAGATTCTGCATTATCTCTTTTGAATTCCTGGAGAACCAAAATACCCATCCACCCACACGCTATGAGGCCTAACTCTTGAGGCACATTTCTATAAACATCTTTGCCTGAATAGTTTTACTGAGTCTCTCCTGTCCACGCCATGAACACAACACCAAGTGTGGAAGCTATCATGCAGCTTTAGCATTTAACTTCTTTCGTTGTTTCTCTAGACCCTGCTTCATTTTCTGTTTCTACATTCCCTGTCCTGTTTAAGATGGACAAGGTGCATACTCTGTACCCAAGATGAGATCTATAGAGATCGGACTTAGGGACAACTGTTTTATCTGATGAACACAAACCTTTACAAGATTAAAGACTTACTAGTAGATATTTATATGGAAAAAATGGATAAAGAGAGGGGATAGACTCTTCAAATGAGAGAGATAAAGACAAGGTGATACAAGTGATCATAAGAATGTGTTGTATAACTGACACAGGTATCAGTATTCAGGTATATCCTGTGAGGACATTGGATTACAGCATCCTATAGTAGCATGCACTGGGAGCATTTTTGGCAGCATTCTGGCAAGGATATTATGGGTCAAGACTCAAACAAGGGAATCCAAACTGCAATACAACCCCTAGAATTATTTACGTTATATAAGGCAACTAGTCTTGCCCACTCCATTTATTGTGTGGATGAAAAATGAGAAAGGGTAAAGAGCTAAAACTAATTTGAGGTCTTGTACAGATTAGTGAAGGTTCTCTCCCACCAATTAAAACTACTTTCTTTGTTCTGCAACATATAAGAAGCACAGAAACTCTTTCCTTCTTAGATCTTTTTTGGGTCCCCTTTAAATTGTTAAAAAAAAAAAGTTTTCTTTTACTCAGCAAAATTCTCCTTTCACTTCTCAAGGTCCAGTGCCTCTTTATTCATGGTCTAGGGACAAGGACAGGAAAGAGATACTCTTCTATAAAATGACACTAAGGAACAGAGTTCCTACCTTGGCTCTACAGACCTAAATGAATTCTATCTATAATTTAGATGCTTCTTTAGAGATAAGAGATTAGAAAAATCAAACAAGGTAAGAATTCAAGAATAGATGAAGCCTTTAAAGATATGCTTCTATAGGAAGCAACAAGAAAAGCTTCAAATATTTATTTGTATAACTGAATTCTAAAAAGAGAGAGTACCAGCGCAAAGTAATGGAAGAAGTAACTCTCTTGTTCTTTCTATTAGTTACAATGATTTAATTGTATCTGTATGCCATCCATAGAATTAAAGATTTTATGTGGTTAATTATAAATATAGTTTATGTCTTGTTTATGTTTTATCATAGGAACATGTAATTCAATCATACTTTTATGAAGAGGAATGCATCAAATGGTCTTAATGACAGAGATGATTAGCAATTCCCTAGTTTCAATGACTATTGCCAATTATCATTATTAGGCTCTTGTTTTCTTCTTATTTTAATAATTCTATCAAATATACATTGAGTTTCTAAATGGAATAAACTAAAATGACAAATGATACCATATTATTTTCCAAGAGGAAAATGTGTACTTTGTCGATAACAAAATCATTGAAGTATTTACACATTTTAGAAACAAAGGAAAACGTACATTTAGCTATTCTTCTATCAGAAATATCTGTTTTGTCTGCAGGATATCTTTTGATCTCACTCCAGAAAGTCCTTCCAGGATGGACTGACATCTTTCTGCTGCCTGTCTTTTTCATTTCCTTTACATACCAAGAACATATGCAAAACCTCTTTTAAGGAAACCATTTTAAAAGATACTAGCATTAAAGACACTTTCATTGGAAAAAACCTTCTAATCCTACCATAATGCCTTTCCTTTATATCCCAACTGAATAAGATGAATAAATAAAAATAACAAAATCTCTTGAAGTCAATGGGTACATAAAATACTAAGGTCTGGGGCAATAGAGAAAATTGCCATCTCTTCCTAGAACTTGACTATAATTTTACTTCTTTTATTAATTTTCAGGAAGTATTTTATAGGTTTTTAAAGTAATAGATGGGTTAATCCATAAGAATTATTATTTAACTCTCTCTCTTTCTCTCTCCTCTCTCTCTTCTCTCTCTCTCTCTCTCTCTCTCTCTCTCTCTCTCTCTCTCTCACTGCCACACACACACACACACACACACACACACAAACCTCACAGTTTTGAAGTTTGAGTTCAGAATTTATCAACTCTTACAATGTTCTAATCCAATCTCTTTTTACAGGAAAGAAATCTTTCTGCTTCCATGTAGGTTTGCCCTGTTTGTAAAAACACATTTTAAAAAGAATTTTTCCTGCTCTAATATTTATGGGACACCCAGTATGACAAACCACTGTGCAATGTCATGCCTGAGATAAACAAAATTCTTTCCCTCAAGGAGCCCAAGTTCTTATAGAAAAGATAAGACTTGTCCACATGTAAAGATAATAAAACCAGCAAATGATAAATTTCATAAGAGAGGTTCAGATAAATTGTTATGAGTGTGAAGGGCTAGAGAGATTAAGGACATAACAAGGTTTTAAAATAGATATAAGGCATTCTCTTAAAAAATGTAAATACAAAAAAATGTCTGTTCAGTATGTCTCTTGAATACATGAGACTACTTTATTTTTTTCTCTAGAGTCCCATAATGCTTTGTTGATGCCTTTAAGTGATATAAAATTTGCTGTGTGCTTGAGAAAATCTTTCCCAAACTAACCAAAAACAAAATTGATGAGAAATTATCATTGTGCTATAACTGGGAATACGACTTTAACAAGCAGGGGTAGTCTGTGCATTGAAGGGACATGACTCACAAAACAAAGCTGTTGTTTTATATGTAAGGTATTAATTAAGATCGATGAGAACAGATAAGAAAATAACTTTTTGGAATATTGGACTACAAATCTCCCTTCCAAATCTAACTACCCTGCAAGAAAACTTGTATAATCCAGTTGTAAGATTTTCTTTGCTGAACCATGATCATGAAAATTTTATAGTTTTGATTTGCATGTAGAACTTGAGGAGTCATCTTGCTAAGCAGTAAAGACCATGAAAGCAGAGGGTACTTGAAATGTACAGAGGAAAGCTTTTCCAAGAGAAGACAGATGGTGTGATTAGTTCTGATGGGCCATGAGTTCCTGCCTGGCCCAGGTCTTACTGTGCTCTCTTTTTATTCCATTGTTGTATACTAAAAATGAATTTCTTTTCCAGCAGAGAGACTGGAACAAAAATCTCAAGTTTGGATACCCTGATTTGTAGATGTTATAATTAACATCACTTCAACTGTGTGATTAAGAGATTCTCAAATCAGGTAAAGGAGGAATATAAGAATTTATTTTGGTTCTATAATTCAGGAACACACTGTTGAAATTTACCAAGAAACAGATATAAGAAGCTCAAAAATTACCAGCACTCTCAGTAAATCTACCCTCTGAATTATTTCACTTTCAGGCTCCATTGGTGGCAGAAGTCTAATTAAAAGGGAAGGGGGGCCTTCTGCACTCCTGCTATTCACTCTGTTTGAACTGAAAGGAGCCATATGACCATCAAGTCAAAACCAATCACAATAGTGGGGGTTTCCTTTTGTTCTAAAGCTGGTGCTAGATGATGATGTACTTTCTATTGGGATATTGGAATCATTTGCCATCTCAAATTTATTGGTTGAGAATTGGGAAAAGTTAGTGGAGAAAACATTCTCTACTGCAAGATCCAGAGGCCGAAGGAATTGTCTATTAACACAGTGTTTTGCTTTTCACAAGTATCTATAATAACAAAATCAGAATTGTGACCGTAATAATAAGAGACTTTATTTTTTCTTACCAGTCTATGTTCCAGTTATAAGATTATTTGTAGTGATATTCATTGTGAAAATATTAAGTTTTAAGAAATGGGCTGAAAAAATACATTATTATTATTATTATTATTATTATTATTATTATTATTTTGGAAGCAGTAAATAAATTGTTCCCAAGAGAACATAGGGGTAAAGGAATAGTGAATGGGCCATTCCAAAAATAAGATATGTTCCCTAGTATAGCAGGCTTTTGGTGCTAAGAGTACTAAGAACCCAACCTTACTCCAGGTAAATGCTACATGTGTGCATGTGTAGCTACTGAGTGTTACAGATAGTGTTTGAGTGGAAGAGACTGTGCACACTTGGGAAACCAAAAAACTGAAACTGCTAGAACCTCTTCTTCAGAAAATAGTAAGGGGACTTAATGTTTGCTTTCAACATCAAGAACGTACTTTCTGAATGGTCTCTGAATGGTATTCTCAAAGCAAAAGTATTAGGAGCAAGTCTTTTAGGAGGTATTAGGAAATGAAGGCAGAGATTTCAGGAATGTAGTACTATACCAAGGGGGATTGATGGAATGTGTTTTTCTCTCAGTTCAGTACATGTGGCCCTTCTTTCTGACCTCGGCACAAATTGAATCTGCCATTTTCTCCAGATCTTTGTGCTGGATTCAGTCCATGCTTGGAAATCTGTTTCCCATTACCTTCATCCTTGATATTCAGAGCTCAGTTAAATGTGAGGTCTTCCCAGAGGCTATTCTTATTCCCCAACCTACAGTAGCCACAGTTACTATATTTTAAAATATAATTATATTTTACTACTTTGCTGAATATTCTTTACCATCTGATAGTTTTTCTCATTTACTGGTTTAGTGCTTCATTTATTTTTAATCTTCTTTGTAACTTTAATTTTTTCAAAGCCTATTTTTAATGATGGTTCTTAAATGCTTTAACCTCCATTTTAGCCCACTACCCAACAGAGATAGTAGAAATGCCTCCATGAGATCCAGGGGATTCAGGGGAAGTGATCCTGTATAGAAATGGTTCTTTGGAGCAAATGCTATCTGTGTTTTAAGAAAACAGCAGTTTAGTTCACAAGTGTCAAGCAGAGGAGCTTGATCCACTTGCAAACACTTCCCTAATATACTAGCAGTTCAGTTAGGTAGAGTCAGGATAGCTGAACCAACTACCTAGCAAAGACAGCCAGGCCTTGGTTCTAGTCAGAAGGAGGGAACAGGACAGAAGCCAGGAAATTTCATAGCTGTGCCTCTCTCAGTAAAGTGAGTGTCAGCAAAGACACAAGACTAACAAGTGTTGCACAGCTAGCTCTATAAGCAAGCTGTACTGGCTGGTTTTGTGTGACAACTTGACACAAGCTGGAGTTAACACAGAGAAAGGAGCCTTCCTTAAAGAATTGCTTCCATGAGATCTAGCTCTAAGACATTTTATCAATTAATGATCAAGGATGGGAGGGCCCATTTTGGGTGGTGCCATCCCTGGGGTGGTAGTCTTGGGTTCTATAACAAAGCAAGCTGAGCCCCTCGCTTGGTCCTTTTGGATGGAGCAGACACCTAGCTGGTCTGCTCCCAGGAAGACACCATATCATGAGCCATCCTAGAGGAACCAGTGCACTCAGAGCAGAGAAAAAAACCACTGCACTCAGAGCAGCAGGATTTCAGGATCTCAGAGGCAGCCTGAGTCTCAGCAGTTCTTGCACCCAGGAGCTCAGGATCACAGAGACATCTAAACTCTGAGGAGTTCTGACACAAGCAAGATAACTGGAAAGACAGGCTCCAGTCAGAGGCAGTGAGTGCAGGTAGCACTACAGTTAACCAGATGGCAAAAGACAAGCACAAGAACATAAGGAACAAAAACCAAAGTTATTTGGCATCATCAGAACCCAGTTCTCCCACCATAGAAAGCCCTGGACATCCCCATCACACGGGAAAATCAGGATTCAGAATTAAAATCACTTTTCATGATGATTATAGAGGACTTTTGAGGGACGTAAATAACTCCCTTAAAGAAGTACAGGAGAACACAGGTAAACAGGTAGAAGCCCTTAAAGAAGAAACACAAAAATCCCTTAAAGAGTTGCAAGAAAACACAACCAAACAGATAAAGGAATTAAGCAAAACTATCCATGATCTAAAAATGGAAGTAGAAACAATTAAGAAATCTCAAAGGGAGACTACCCTGGAGATAGAAAACCTAGGGAAAAAATCAGGAGTCATAGACTCAAGCATCACCAACAGAATACAAGAGATAGAAGAGAGAGCCTCATGTGCAGAAGATACCATGAAAAACATTGACACAACTGTCATAGAAAATGCAAAATGCAAAAAGCTCCTAACCTAAAATATCCAGGAAATCAGAACACAATGAGAAGGCCGAACCTATGGATAATAGGTATAGATGAAAGTGAAGATTCCCAACTTAAAGGGCCAGAAAGCATCTTCAACAAAATTATAAAAGAAAACTTTCCTAAACTAAAGAAAGAGATGTCCATGACATACAAGAAGCCTACAGAAC
The DNA here is from genome assembly GCA_021653895.1 of Mastomys natalensis. Taxonomy (NCBI): domain Eukaryota; kingdom Metazoa; phylum Chordata; class Mammalia; order Rodentia; family Muridae; genus Mastomys; species Mastomys natalensis. The sequence goes on from JAJTUV010000744.1 coordinate 303,565, forward strand.
CCCAAATAGACTAGACCAGAAAAGAAATACCTCCCGTCACATAATAATCAAAACATCAAATGCACAAAACAAAGAAAAATTACTAAAAGCAGTAAGGGAAAAAGGTCAAGTAATATATAAGGGCAGACCTATAAGAGTTACACTAGACTTCTCACCAGAGACTATAAAAGCCAGAAGATCCTGAAATGATATCATACAGACCCTAAACGAACACAAATGCCAGCCCAGACTATGATACTCAGCAAAACTCTCAATTGTCATAGATGGAGAAACCAAGATACACAATGACAAAACTAAATTTACACAATATCTTCCCATAGATCCAGCACTTCAAAGGATAATTGATGGAAAACTCCAACACTAAGAGGGAAACTACAACATAGAAAAAGCAAGAAAGTAATCTTCCAACAACCCTAAAAGAAGATAGCTACACAAATATAATTCCATCTCTAATAACAAAAATAACAGGAAGCAACAATCATTTTTCCTTAATATCTCTTAATATCAATGGACTCAATTCCCCAATAAAAAGACATAGACTGTCAGACTGGACACATAAACAGGACCCAGTATTTTGCTGCATACAGGAAATGCACCTCAGTGACAAAGACAGAAACTACCTTAGAGTAAAAGGATGGAAAACAATTTTCCAAGCAAATGGTCCCAAGAAACAAGATGGAGTAGCCATTCTAATGTCAAATTAAATTGACTTTCAACCAAAAGTAATCAAAAAAGATAAGGAAGGACACTACATACATATCAAAGGAAAAATCTACCAAGATGAACTCTCAATTATGATTATCTATGCTCTACATGCAAGGGAACCCACATTCATAAAAGAAACTTTACTAAAGCTCAAAGCACACAGTGCAACTCACACAATGATAGTGGGGGATTTCAACACCCCACTCTCAGCAATGGACAGATCATGGAAACAGAAACTAAGCAGAGACACAATGAAATTAACAGAAGTTATGAACCAAATGGATTTAACAGATATCTATAGAACATTTCATCCTAAAACAAAAGAATATACCTTTTTCTCAGCACCTCATGATACCTTCTCCAAAATTGACCATATAATAGGTCACAAAGCAGGCCTCAACAAATACAAAAAGATTGAAATAATCCCTTGCATCCTATCAGATCACCAAGGACTAAGGCTGGTCTTCAATAATGACAAAAACAATGGAAAGCCCACATATATGTGGAAAGTGAACAATCCCCTACTCAATTTTGACTTGGTCAAGGAAGAAATAAAGAAAGAAATTAAAGACATTTTAGAATTTAATGAAAATGAGGACACATCATACCAAAACTTGTAAGACTCCATGAAAGCAGTGCTAATAGAAAAACTAATAGCTCTAAGTGCCTACAAAAAGAAACTGGAGAGAGCATACACAAACAACTTGACAGCACAACTGATAGCTCTAGAACAAAAAGAGTCAAATACACCCAAGAGGAGTAGACAGCAGGAAATAAACTCAAGGCTAAAATCAACCAAGTAGAAACAAAAAGAACTATACAAAGAATCAATAAAACCAGGAACTGATTCTTTGAGAAAATCAACAAGGTAGATAAACCCTTAGCCAAACTAACCAGAGGGCACAGAGACAGCATCCAAGTTAATAAAATCAGAACTGAAAAGAGAGACATAACAATAAAAACTGAGGATATTTAAAATATCATCAGATCCTACTACAAAAGCCTATACTCAACAAAACTGGAAAATCTGGATGAAATGGACAACTTTCTAGACAGGTACCAGGTGCCAAAGTTAAATCAGGAGCACACAAGTCATCTAAACAGTCCCATAACCCCTAAAGAAATAGAAGCTGTCATTAATAAGGTCAGCACCTAAAAAGCCCAGGACCAGATTGTTTTAGTGCAGAATTCTATCAGACCTTCTAGGATGACCTAACACCAATTCTCTTCAAATTATTCCACAAAATAGAAACAGAAGGAACACTACCCAATTCATTCTATGAAGTCACAGTCATGCTCATACCTAAACCTCACAAAGACCCAACAAAGAAAGAGAACTTCAGACCAATCTCCCTTATGAATATCGATGCAAAAATACTCAATTAAATTCTGGCAAACTGAATCCAAGAACCCATCAAAGCAATCATCCATCATGATCAAGTAGGCTTTATTCCAGGAATGCAGGGATGGTTCAATATTTGGAAATCCATCAATATAATCCACTATATAAACAAACTCAAAGTGAAAAAAAAAAAACACATGATCATCTCACTAGATGCTGATAAAGCATTTGACAAAATTCAACATCCCTTCATGATAAAAGTCTTGGAAAGATCAAGAATTCAAGGCCCATACCTAAACATAGGAAAAGCAAAATACAGCAAACCAGTAGCCAACATCAAACTAAATGGAGAGAAACTTGAGGCAACCCCACTAAGATCAGGGACTAGACAGGGCTGCCCAATCTCACTCTACCTATTCAATATAGTACTAGAAATCCTAGCCAGAGCAATTAGACAACAAAAGGAAGTCAAGGGGATCTAGGAAAGGAAGAATCAAAATATCACTATTTGCAGATGATATGATAGTATATTTCAGTGACCCTAAAACTTCCATCAGAGAACTCCTAAATCAGATAAACACATTCAGCAAAGTGGCTGGATATAAAATCAACTCAAACAAATGAATAACCTTGCTTTACTTGAAAGATAAACAGGCTGAGAAAGAAATTAGGGAAACGACACCCCTCACAATAGTGACAAATAATATAAAACTCCTTGGTGTGAATCTAACCAAGCAAGTGAAAGATCTGTATGACAAGAACTTCAAGTCTCTGAAGAAAGAAACTGAAGATCTTAGAAGATGAAAAGATTTCCTATGCTCATGGATTGGCAGGATAAATTTAGTAAAAATGGCCTTCTTGCCAAAAGCAATCTACAGATTCAATGCAATCCCCATTAACATTCCAAATCAATTCTTCATAGAGATAGAAAGAGCAATTTCCAAATTAATTTGGAATAACAAAAAACCCAGGATATTGAGAACTATTCTCAACAATAAAAGAACTTCTAGGGGAATCACCCTCCCTGACCTCAAGCTGTACTACAGAGCAATAGTGATAAAAACTGCATGGTTTTGGTACAGAGACAGGCAGGAAGATCAATGGAATAGAATTGAAGACCCAGAAATGAACCCACACACCTATGGTCACTTGATCTTTGACAAAGGAGAAAAACCTTCTAGTGGAAAAAGGATAGTATTTTCAACAAATGGTGCTGGTTCAACTGGAGGTCAGTCAACATGTAGAAGAATGCAAATCTATCTATTCTCATCTCCTTGTACAAAACTCAAGTCCAGGTGGATAAAGGACCTTCACATGAAACCAGATACACTGAAACTAATAGAAGAGAAGGTGGGAAAGACCCACATATACTGAGGCACAGGGGAAAAGTTCATGCTCTTTGTTTTTGAACCAATGGCTTATGCTCTAAGATCAAGAATTGACAAGTGGGACCTCATCAAATTGCAACGTTTTTGTAAGGCAAAGGACACTGTCAATTGGACAAAATGGCAACCAACAGATTGGGAAAAAATCCTTACCAATCCCACATCAGATAGAGGTCTAACATCCAATATATACAAAGAATTCAAGAAATTAGACTCTAGACAGTCAAATAACCCTATTAAAAATGGGGTATAGAGCTAAACAAAGAATTCTCAACTGAGAAAACTCGAATGGCCGAGAAGCACCTAAAGAAATGTTCAGCATCCTTAGTCATCATGGAAATGCAAATCAAAACAACTCTGAGATTCCACCTCACACCAGTCAGAATGTCCAAGATCAAAAGTTGATAGCAGATGCTGGTGAGGATGTGGAGAGAGAGGAACATTCCCCATTGTTGGTGGGATTGCAAGATGGTATAATCACTCTGGAAATCAGTCTGGCAGTTCCTCAGAAAATTTGACCTGAGGACCCAGCTATACCACTCCTGGGCATATACCCAGAAGTTGCCCCAACATTTAACAAGGACACATGCTCTACTATGTTCATAGCAGCCTTACTTATAATAGCCAGAAACTGTAAAGAACCCAGATGTCCTTCAACAGAGGAATGGATACAGAAAATGTGGTGCATTTACACAATGGAATATTACTCAGCTATTAAAAACAACGAATTTGAGAAAATCTTAGGTAAATGGATGGAACTAGAAAATATCATCCTGAGTGAGGTAACCCAATCACAAAAGAACACACATGGTATGTACTCACTGACAATTGGATTTTAGCCCAAAAGCTCTCAATATCCAAGATACAACTCACAGACCACATGAAGCTCATGAAGAAGCAAGACCAAAGTGTGGGTGCTTTGGCCCTTCTTAGAAGGGGTAACAAAATACATGGGAGCAAATATGGAAACAAAGTGTGAGACAGAAACTGAAGGAGGGGCCATCCAGAGACTGCTCCTCCTAAGTATCCATCCCTTGTGCATTTACCAAAGGTAGACACTGATGTGGATGCCAGGGAGTGCATGCTGACAGGAGCCTGATATAGCTGTCTCCTTAGAGGTCTGCCAGAGCCTAATGTATTCAGAGTCAGAAACTCACAGTTAACCATTGAGCTGATCATGGGGTTCCCAAAGGAGGAGTGAGAGAAGCCTGAAGGAGCTGAAAGGGTTTGTGGCCCCATGGGGAGTGCAACAATACCAACCAACCAGAGCCCCCAGGGTCTAAACCACCATTGTGGGAGCACATAGGGAGGGACCGATGGCTCCAGCTGTATATGTAGGAGAGGATGACAGTGTCAGGCATAGGTGGGTGAGGAAGTCCTTGGTCCAGTGAAAGCTGGACATCCCATTGTGGGTAAATCGTGAGTGGGGAGGTGAAAGTGGGAGGGTGGGTGGGGGCATATCCTCATAGAATCAGGAGAAGGGGGAATGGGATAGGGGGTTCCTTGGTGGGGGGAAAGGGTATTACATCTGAAATGTAAATAAAATATCCAATAAAAAAAAAGAAAGCTGAGCAAGGCAGGGGAACCAATCCAGTAACATCCTGCCACAGCCTCTTCATCAGCTTCTGCTTCCTGACCTGCTTGAGTTCTGGTCCTGACTTCCTTTGGTAATGAACAGCAAAGTGGAAGTGTAAGCTGAATAAATCCTTTCCTTCCCATCTTGCTTCTTTGTCATGATATTTGTGCAGGAATAGAAACCCTGATTAAGACACAAGCCAAGCTCAGTCTCTGATGCTTTCCATGGAGCCATTTTTATATCCTTTCAAGCATCAGCACCCTCCAGGGTTTTCGTGTCAGCATGTAGGTCTGTCTCAGCTGATATCGCTCTGCCAATTAGCTTGAGTTCCAGGAAGTAGCAAGAAACTGCAGCACAACACCAGAAGTTTTTGGTGCATTTCTCTCTATGGAGTCCCAACAAATGGAACTTAACTATGCAATGTAAGGCAGACCAACGCATGTGTGTTGTTAGTGAAGGATCCTTTATCACATGTCCTTTCATGTGCTTGCTTTAGCAGAACATCCTTTCACCTGTGTCTGCTTCAGCCAAACATTCCTTCATGCGTCTGCCTTAGTCTTTCACCTCTGTCCATTTCAGGAAAACAGTCCTTCACGTGTTTGCCTCATCAAAACACCATCCAACACAACTGACTTTCCAAAGAACCCTTAAGCTCACACTTCACTGCTTCATACTAAAACAGTGCTTTCTGTGGTGATTTTGCTTCCTCGGGCAATACTTAACAAAGACCAGAGTTATTTTCAGTTTTATCATGCAAGAAATGTTAATTATTCTGCATTAGATCAATCATTTCCTACAACAGAGGTTTTCTGACCCAGATGTCCACAGAAGCAGAGGCTGAGAAATTACCAGAACAAAATAATATTAGAGCAGAGACCATGTCTATCCTGTTCATATTCTATCCCTTGTACCAGGCACACTATGACATCAGAATACACCAAATCAATACATGTGTGATCAAAGGTTAAGTCCTTACTCTCATCAAGAATTCATAGTTTTCATTGAGAGAACTTGTTAAATATTATGCGTGAAGCAATCTAAGTTGATGGTACTTGAGATCTGCGGAACAAAAACAAATAGGACATTTAAATGATAATCACCAGAAACCCTTCTCCAACTGCACTTTGTATATAAGGAGCATCTGTGAATAATATGAGCCAACATGTTTGCCTTTGAAGAAACAATTCTCTCCTAAAGGAGTAGCTTGAACTGTAGTTATCAGTGAGCACTTAAAAACCAGACTACATCAGTTCATCTCCCTCCAACTTTCTGTAGCTGTATAACTTTGCAGGCTTCCATATTGGATTCTCTAGCTTCTTAATTGTAAAAGAAGATGACAACGAATGAATGTTCCCCATGGGATTGTTTCAGACATTCTATATGAGATAAAATATGTAAAGCACTTAAACAGAGATTAGGAATCAGCAACTACTGCCTGTGTTAAGTGTTTCCAAATATTAAAAGAAACTAGTTCTTGCTGTATAGAGGTCCCGTGGGACTCCTGATGATGGAAATATGATAAACAGCATAATCATTCACAGTGAAAATCAGTGAGCTAGGATTATAATGATATTAGTATACATGAAAATAATAACAATAATACAAGAATGATGACAAGTTATCTTATATGAAAATATTATAATTTCTCATCTCAATTTAAAAATTCATCCTGTAGATTCCTTGGACACAGGAATCAGGCAATAAATTGAATTCTGGATTTTACCTGATGGTTATTTCAGAGAACTGAGCACTCATGAATGTGAGCTAATTTTGAAAACTAGTTAACTGCATGTGCCCTCATATAGGGAGGTGTGTGAGGCTCCCTTCTGCTTGCTCTCTATGGTTCCAGCTTCCTTAGTTCTTCCTGCACTGCCTTTTGGCAGGTAGACAAAATCAATGGGAAATAATAGGTAGGAAATGGTTGTGTTCCTTGGAGGAATTTCTGAGATAAACGGGAGACCTTGTAGTTATTATATGACTAATGAATGCTGTTTTCCCTCACTGCACTCAAATGTAGACAGTGCTATTGAACCTGGCCTTGGCCAACTGCTGTATTGATTTCCTTTTGTGATTTTAGATTCTCTTCTCAAGTAACCTTAACTAAAGACTTGAAATAGCAGAACCAATTCAAATTAGACAAAGTGTGCCTGAACCTCGGGCTCAGAATTTAATTGATGATTTTTGATAAACCCTTAGATTGGATTTTCTTAGTTGTTTATTTAATTTATGTCTTGTTCTTTTTGCTCTAAATAGTCTTTTAATGATGCTTCATTAATATGTAGTAAATTATCTTTCTTTTTTAAACAACACCACTGAAATATAATTTAAATTACTATAACATTCATCCATTTATTTGTTTTTAGTGTATTTAAAGAATTACACAACCATTACTACATTCTAATTTTAGAATAATTTAATGATAGCAGAGCAAATCTTTTGCATATCCACAGACCTATTTTTAATCTTCCTTTTAACCTTCAGACAATCATAATTCTATGGTACGTCTAGATAAATGTATTTATTTTGACCACTTTTGCATAAATAGAAACACTATATGTTACTTTTATGTCTAATTTTCTTACATATGAATTATAAATCAGTGCTATGCATATTTAAATTTTAGATTGACGGGAACAAAACTCTGAAATTAGAACTGCTTTTCTATCCTGTTTGTCTCATCATTTCCTTAGAATTGTCCTTTGAAACTACCTCATTCTAGCAAATGTTAGCAATAGATAATATTTTTATTTTTATTTTTATATAGGTAGACCTGCAATTTTCCCAACACCATTTGTTTAAGAGACTTTTTCCCTAATGTAATTTTGACACTTGTCAAATATCATGCAGCCATAGCTGTGTGTATGTTTATAGATCCCTTATTTCAATGCTCTGTGGGACAGGGCTTGGTCTAGTGTCATCTTGCTTTTGTTACTATGGTTCTTTAGTATAATTTGACATGTACACTATGATACCTGAACCTATCAACAGTCTTCTGGTTATTCTCAGCCTTTCTTTTCTTTTCACTTGGTAGAATTGTTATGTCTTGGTTCAATCATAAGAGCCAAAGAAAATAACGATATATGATCAGTAATGAACCATAATATTTAGTTGCTTCAAGAGCTGGTAGAGCTTCTTTATAGTGAGCTGAATATTCGAGAGAGGGTCACCTATCAGCCTGGATTCTATACTGAAGATGACATAAATAATATAATAAGATTAGCACTTGGAAATTTTATTATAAATAGATATAATAGATGATAAAAATCTTTCTTATTTATAGTCAATGAGAGATTTGTTTATCACTAGCAAACAAACTTTCTTATCCTGAATGAGATAGCCAAGAAGTAATTAGTAACAGATTGATGAAATATAGACAATCTCATTCTAGACCCTGAGTTCTCAAGTCCCATGTCTAAATTCTTGCAATAATATAGATAGTCTTCAGTTAAAGGTAAAGTAACTAGAGCTTTTAGAAATTTCAATGTTTGGTTCATTTCTAAAATTATTAAGTCAAACATTCAAGTCTTGAATGTTGTTAGTCAATAATAGAAATTATTCTAAAAGCATTTAAAAATCAGACAAAATCTCTACTCTGGCCTTTATGATACAACATCTGCTTTAACTGAAATGAATGCACAGCAGTACAGCAGTATGGGTGACATGAAAAGGGATAATTCCTTCACTGTGCATTAAAAGTATTTTACCAAGGAAACAACCTGCTGCAAACGCTAATCCATGTGAACTCAGAGTTTTAAGAGAGGCTTAAAAGTTTCTGTTCCTTAGGACACTCTCACCTCATAGAATCCCCCTTGAGGATGTGTGGGGGGGAAATGGTATATAATGGTGACTACATCAGTGATTCAACTTAACAACATGACAAAAGATAGTATAATTAAAATCTGTAATTGGTTTGACTTTGTATCATTGGAAGTTGACACTCCTGGATGAATCTGACTGAATCAAAGTAGAAAGAACTGAACAGGAAGAAATCTGAGTTTCTCTGCTTTGCCTTCACCAGAGCAAGACAGCAGGAGGCACTTTTCTTCTACTTTGTGTTATATTTACAGGTTCCTGTGGCATTTATAATGGATTTGATTGCAAAATAATCATTGATCTTTTCATCTCAAGGGTCTGCTTTCCAATGAATGGAACTTGGGAAAGTTCCACAAAATCCTGTCTCAACTATTTTCAAAAGAAGCAGGTCTCATCCACATGCTCAACACACACCCTAGCGATTCCTTCTAAATACCTCTGTCTGAGTTTGTATGTTTTGCCCTTTAATTTTCTATTTATGTTTTACATTCCTTACCACACTAGTGACCTTCCCAAAACAGGAATAATCTAGATATTTCCCCCAGATACTGTCCTTTTGCCTTGCATGTATAATAAATATATTGAATTAATTAATTAAGTCCAGGTTGAAATTTGAATTGTCATCCTATAGTAATCTCAAGAATTTATTTTTAAAGTGTTATTATGGAGTACCTGGGGAGCAGCAAGCTATTACTTCCAAGAGTATGGAGTTAAAATCCATAGGGGTAGAGGAGAAAATTTAGATAAACCAATCACTGTTGAATGTGTAGCCTGTGCCTGGAAGAGAGAAGAAAACTATTGGTCAGAGTTGGACATTTTCTTCTGTCAGAAATGTGGGGCTATTGTTATATGGTAAAGAGTTTCTCAAAACAAAGTAGGAATGAAGACTTCCTACTAAAGGTATAATCCTTCAAACATACACAGGCCAACTGAATGCCTATGGGTTGCCTTCAAGTCCAAAGGCCACAAGCCTGAGCCTTCTGGAAAGGAATTCTAAGTTCTCAATTTTAAACTCCTTCAGAATTCTAAATTTTGAGTATCTAAATTTTGAGCATTTGTCCAAATGCTTATATTTCATTTGAAAGATGAGTTGTGTTTATGTGGAGAGTCATCATTTTATCCATTGTCAGGTTTTTTGTACTTTTCACAGAAAATAATAAAACAGAGTAGCTGTGTGCTGAGCAAAGTGCTTGGATTTCAGATTATTTGAAGAGTCTCACAGGAAAGGTGGTCAGAACTGTAGAAATCGTTGTCTCATTGCTGTTTCCCTCACCTTTAAGGCAATTTGGTTGACAATTTCAGTGCTTATGGAAAATGGGAGATCATTTTTTTGTGAACTGAATTTCTATTTCAAGTTACACAAATAGAAACTCTAAACCTGAATCCAAATTTTGTCTTTTATTATTCAGAGAAGTAGACCTCCTTTCATCCCCATCTAGATATACATTAGATATGATCATATGAACTATTATTTTGTTGCTTCTAACTCATAAAGTAGATTTATGAGAATAGTCTTAGTTAAGAGCCCTGTCTGTGATGTATATATACCACTAACTAATGGTTTTGTAATGAAGACAGTATGTGTGTGTGTGTGTGTGTTGTGTGTGTGTGTGTGTGTGTAGGTGAATGTTCATGCAAGCATACATATGTGAATGAATTATAAACACTCAGGATAGGGTGTGGTGATTTATACATGTGCATCATTTTGCTCTAAAAGCCGAGGAATTCAACTATCTTTTATATAAAATTCTAAGAAATCTTAGTGTTGAAATGGTGAGGAGTTCAATTCAGAATTTGATTTGTTTGCTAGAGAAAGAATTATTAGTTTATTATCTGATTTATCTAATTTGAAAATTAGAGTGAAAATAATAAGTATCAATATCCATGAAGCACTGTATTAAAAATGACTCTAGCAAAGTCATGAGCAGAGTTATAGTGTACAGTGTGTTTGGGTCATATACAGTGAGGAGAATTTCACTTACTATGAACTGAGAATTTCAGTCATTTGTCTAAGTTTAGGATTGACTTATAAGCATCAGCTGTGGACAGAGAACAGAGATCTGAGATATGGAACTCATTTAAATCAGCTTTAATAACTGATCAATCTGGACTAAAGCATCATTCTTTAATAAGTATGTCTATCAAATATAAATTCAATAAATGACACAAAGTAGTGGTATAACCATCCAAAGGTGTTCTTAAATTTCACATCTTGATTTACAATGTAGGAATTTTATCTCTAAATTTAAAAGACATTCTTTAAACAGTTTAAAGGCATTAACTCATCCTGTAGAGTCTAACAGGTACAATAATGCCATATATGTGATCCTAGTGACCATGCTAAATGGGCTCACTTGTTTCACTCACAACTGCATTGATTTTGAAGATATATAAAAGCCTATGAAATAAATCTATAAGTGTAATTTTAAAATTGTCTTTTGAAAAACAGAGAGCATTTTCTCTTATTGAAATATCTGTGACTCAAGTACTTTGTTTGAGTTAGGGGAAGAATTAGTGAAATCATAAAGGAATGGTGAAGTGTTTCAGAGCTATAAAAACCAGAGCTTTTCAGGAGCAGTGGCTTGTCTTCCGTGTCAGGAGCAAATGAGACTTCTACAAAATTATGTTATATTTTTATTATTTAAAGCTATTTTTACCTTTAAATATATTTTGATCATACTCTTGCCCTCCCCCAAGTCCTTCCAGATCCTCTCTCCTTCCCTACTTACCTGTATCAAGTTCTTTCTAACAAACAAAAGCACAATACAACAAAACCTTCCAAAACCAAGAAAACAAAATAAAACCACATCCAAAGAGAAAATAATTCACAAACCACCAAATTTAACCAAATAAAAGTATACAAAAACACTGTGGAGAGTCCATTATATGTTGGCCAACTACTCTTAAACATGATGCCTGTCATGGAATATTTGATATACCCACTGTCACTCTATTGGAGAAAACTGATTTTCCCTCTCCCAGCAGGTATAAGTTACAGTTAGTTGCTTACCTGACTTTGAAGTAGCATAGATGCCTCAATTGTGTTTCCCTGAGAAAAAAGTCTATGTCTCCTATAATTATTTTTCACAAGCAGAAGATAAAAATTGGCTAATTACATGTCAGATGATCTCTCACCAGACTCCTCAGCCTACTTTTGGCAAATAATATGCTGAGCCATTTAAGCTCCATTTTCCATGCACCTTAGAGTTTCCACTAGGGTAAACTTTCATAAAGGTCTGTCTCATTCAGACACTGGCAGCAAAGAATAGCTGTCTCTTAGTACCCACAAAGGACTGGTTCCCAGACTCTCTATAGAACCAAAATCTGAAGATGCACAGATTATTTTCTATAAAATGGTTTAGTTTAACATATAACTTATATATCATCACATATTTAAAGTTATCATATTAATTGTAATACCTAGTAGTACAATGTAAAATCTATACCTATAGATATATCGTATATTAGAGAATGTGACATAAAAAACCTACATATATTTATTTTTCTTCAATATTTGATCTCCATTTGGTTCAATCAAAACTTGGATGTTAAGCCCACAGAAAGAGATGGCTCACTGTATATTGATTACAGACCATCAGAGAAGTCTTTCAAAGGTACATCCATTGATGTCTGAGCTTTCTGTATGAAATATCATGAGAACTATCTTGGTAGCAATTGCCTGGGCCAGGTCATAAAGTTCATGAATTCAATTTCTTTGTAGAGTATCTGTTAACTTTATCCTAGGACCCTTAAAAAGCCTGGATTTTTTTTCAGACTTTCTTGTTAGTTATAGATTTCTCTAAGGCCTCCTATGTGGTGCCCTCTATTGGTTGGTTCTCTAAGGCCTCCTATGTGGTACCCTCTATTGGTTGGTTCTACACAACCCCATTCTCCCTAGACTACAGAACTGAGATGCCTTTTCTTAGGATCAGCACCTATGATATGATACTTCTCAAGGTTTGTTTTTTTTTTTTTTTTTTTTTTATCCAAAGTCTCCAACAGTAAGGATGAGGATGGACATGCGTTTTTAACAAGGAAAGAGAAACAAGAGCAACTGGAAGGGTGATCTTAATAATGCCTGAACATATATTCAAGAGCCCGATTTTTAAAGGTTACGGCAATTCACCTTATAAATCCACATCACAAGTTAACATTGGCACATATAGCTAAATGACATAATGCATCACACAGTTTTAGAATCTGCTGCTAGTAATACATTAATATATCAATATTATAGTATTGAGAGTCAAGTAATTCTTACAGAGGCTACATAAAATACTACTCCTACAGAGCTGGAAAAATGGTGGCTTAGGAAACTTGTTAACTTTGTATGGAAGTTTCTTCTACTTTCTTGTTGATTTTCTGTAGCTTCCTATCTTCTGCTGCTTTAAAGTGTAAGGAATGTGTGATGAGACAAGTTGTCTTATCAGGTATTCTGGCTGGTTAGCTCAACTGCCTGAAATACTTGCTCATGGGCCTGGTATTTTGAATTTTTAATGTAGTTTTACTTAATGTAATACATTCATTTTATCTCTTCCCTCTTTAAAACTGTCTGTGAAGAGCGACTGAGTAAATTCACAATTAGCACTGCTGTCGAATGTAATTTCCCCAGAACTGGCAGTCAGGGAACACGGTGTAGAGGATACATCTTTGAACTGGGTTTAGAAAGTAAACTACTTTATCCTTTTGTAAATAGTACAGAGGTTAGAGCTTCATGCAAAATAAGAAAATAAATCTAAAATAATAATAGGATGTTAAATCAATATTGATTATTTAGAGTAAAAATGTTTTATGGATGGCAGTAAAATCTTTTAGGATCCTGAGGGGAAAATGTAGGTATAAAAGTAGAATAAATTACTACAATTTAATCACAGTAAATAAGTAAAATACTGTTGGTGGATTTATGGTGTTCTAGAGCAAACTTTTATTATATAGGGAACATATGAATGATTCAACAGTGATGGATTTTGAAGACATAGAAGAGAAACCACTTCGCCTACATAGCATACCTTTAGCATCTCTCATCATGATTCTTTCTTACATATGGGTCTGTTTAAAAATGATCTGTATGTGTCAAACAGTGCATTTTTATTCAAAGGTCTTCATCAGATTTTCAATTATCTGTTGAAATGCCTCATTTATCTGTGCTACTTGCACAGCTAGTGATTTTCAGTGCTTTGGAACTGTGGTTTGCTTTCCTCTGGAACATCCAAGACCAGGCTTCTGACTGCAACCATGTAGCTGGCTCTATTTGACTCCAACGTGTTTTGAGGAGGTGATTACAACTATAATTTTGTGTGATAGGATCAAAGCCACCGATCTTCAAAGCACTAAGAAAAAGAAGATGTCATATTGGGAATATCAGGATTCCATTAGCTCAAAGAAAAGTAACAGGGAGAAATGAGAAGGGTAGAGAGGTGCTGGAAAGTAATTTTACACAGCAATGAGATGAAATCCAGAAATACTGAATTTAGAATACAGGAGAAATAGAGAACATTAGCCTTGAACACTCACTGACATAGTACCATAAGAAACATACCATTGCTTCTGTGAAGGGAGATGAACAAATGAAAGAGGAGAAAAAATAACTTAAGAGTAGAACCTAGCACCTTCCAAAAATAATAACTTTAAGATATATTTTTCACTTCTGCTATCCTTTTGGTGATAAAATATTGGTTTGAAGACATAGAGAAAGAGGGCAGACTTGCCTTAGGAAATTGGCGTGGTTGCCTTGAGTGATCAACCTGACTGAATTTAGAACCAGCGAAGCGAAACCTCCATGCTTACCTGTGTTTTCTTCAATATATTTACAACAGTGGGAAGACCCATCCTGAATGTGATGGTAGCTATCCAGTAGAGATCCAGGTATAAGGGAGCCCGAGGGAAAAGTGTTTTGCTTATGGTCGCATGTCTTTGCATCATGTTGCCAAATTCATCTACTTTGTTCGTATACTGACCATGAGTTCATCTACCCTGTTCAGGAATTTATCTATCCTTTTCTGCTTCCGCTACAGCCACTGCTGTTGTCAGCTTCCTCTGACATGGGCAGGCTGACTGTTTGGATTTCCAATGAAGCCTGAAGACCAGCATCTCTCTTGAAATCCTCCAGACCTTTAGTAGCAGCTTAGGACTGCTGAGGCATCCAGGTTTGTGGACTAAGCAGAGAGACAGCTCTAACATTCTCCTGTTTGGAGATCGCCACTGATGGGATACTCAGACCATATCATAAATGCTACTCTAATAAATACTCTACTAATATAGATTTATTGTATCCAGCTTCTTCCTCTGGAGAACCCCAACACAGGCCTCTTGTGTAATATACACATAAGAGAAAGCTAGAAATTGCCTTTATCAAGAAATGCAACCTATTTCTAACACCATTGCCACAAAAATACTCTAGTAAAATCCTTCCTGAACAGTTCTGAATTTTAAAAATTATATTAAATCTTCTTATCTAAATGAATATCTCTTTTATACTGTATTGCAATAGTTTAATAAAATTATTGAAACAGATCAAGCTGTTAACTGATAATCAGACAAAATACTTTAACTAAGATATATTAGTTAGTATGTATTTCAAAATAATTTGAGTAGAGAAGTACAAGAATTAAGAAGATGAATACAGAGTGGTAATAATAAATTGCAACATGGTCAGTGTTTTATGAATATCATGTAGCATTTTCATTAAACGTTATGTTTTTTTAATAGTTTATTTATTTATTTATTTATTTACATTCCAGATTTTATTCCCCTGACCTGTCCACCTTCAGACTGTTCCACATCCCATATTTCCAACTCACTCCCTGTCTCCACAAGGCTGTTCCCACTCCCATCCTCACCTCACCTGACCTCTAAGCTCCCTGGGCTCTCCAGTCTCTTGAGGGATAGGTGCTGACTCAACCCAAGCCCTGTAGTCCTCTGTTGTATATGTGATAGGGGCCTCATATTAGCTGGTATATGCTGCCTTTTTGGTGGCCCATTGTTTGAGAGATCTTGGGGGTCCAGATTGAGACTGCTGGTCCTCCTATAGGGTCGCCCTCCTCCTCAACTTCCTTCAGCCTTTCTCTAATCCAACCACAGGGGTCAGTGACCCGACCCGCAGGTCCTTAGTAATTCGTGAGGACACGAGAAGGATCACAACCTGAGAAGAATGGGCGAGAGAGAAGAAGGACTCAAGGAAGCAATTGCTTGTCAAGAGTCATGTATTTAGGCTCAAAGCACTTTTTTATAATATGTTTTACAAGGGGAGGGAGTAAGAGGGACCAGGTGGTGGGAAAGTACAGAATCTTCTCGGCCGGCCTGTGCCCTGGAACAATAGGTGGTCTACCGGTCTTTCTCAGAGACATGGTAGGTACACTGCTTTTCCTATCTGTAGCTGCCAAGCAAGATCTTGCTGCTGCCAAGCTGCAGGGGGCATTGCGCAGGTGGAGAAAGGTAGGGGGTGAGTAAGGGGCGAGGGTCCTGGCTCCTGACAGGTCAGCAGTTTCTGTCCATTGGTTAGGTGCAAATATCTGCATCTGAATTTTTCAGCTGCTTGTTGGGTCTGCTGGAGGGCAGTCATGATAGGTCCCTTTTTGTGAGCACTCCATAGCCTCAGTAGTAATGTCAGGCCTTGGGACCTCCCTCCAGCTTGATCCCACTTTGAGCCTGTCACTGGACCTTCTTTTCCTCAGGCTCCTCATCGTTTCCATCTCTGTAGTTCTTTCAAAAAGGAACAATTATGGGTCAAACTTTACATTTTTCTAACATGCAGTATTTTCTTTCAGACATGTAAGACTGAATTTATGAAGCTGAATATCTAAGAGTATGAGTGAGGGTTCTATCCTGAGACAAAGAAGCAATAGGAGTTATCAACGAAATGGTATAATACTAGTAGATAACTTCAGTATGATATTCATACCTTCAGAAAATTCATGTAGCAAAAAACTTCAAAGTACAACTATATCACAGGTCAAATAGATTGAACGAATATTTGAAAAATATTCCATCCAAAAGAAATTGAGTGCAGATTCTTCTCAGCAGACCACTTCAAAACAGAGGGCAGTGTTCAAAATAGGGACACAAAGCTAGTCTTAATGAGTGAATAAGGCCAGAAATAATTTTATGTTTCTCATAATATTATTATGAGATAAAAACTAAAATTAATATCATAAGAAACCACAGAATCTTGGCAAACATATTAGATGATCAGTGGGCCAGTGAAGAAATCAGAGAGAAAATTAAATTCATAGAAATACCAATGGCAAGTAAATATTTGAGAATGTTTTCAACATTTTTATCGATTGGGAAAATGTGAATTAGAATTGTTTTGAGATTTTATTTTACCCTGATTAGAGTGGTTGTGATCAAGAAAATTAATGTGAAAATTCTTCTGTTTATTTTAGGAAAGCAAACACCTTATTCAGTGTTTGGGGAATGTGAACCTATGTAGTCACTATGGAAATCAGTATAGAAGTTTCTAAAAATGCTGAAAGTAGAAATATTCTGTGATTGGACATTTCACTCTAGACTATATACCCAAGGGACTAAGTTAATATATCACTAAAATCCAAGCATATATATGGTTATTTATATTCATAATATGTAACAAATAGAATAATCTAGGTATTCATCAGTAGAGGGATGGATTAAACATGTGACAAACATAAACAATAGAACATTTTCTGCTGTTTAGAAACATGAAACTGTATTTGAAAGAAAATTGATAGAACTGGATGGAGATTATGTTGAACAAAATTTAGATTCAGAAAGACATGGTGAATGTTTCACTCACATGTGTAGTGTATCCTTCAATATATACATGGTGAAATATACATATATTATGTGGGTGAGGGAGCATAAAATCAGAAAATGGGCCATGGAGGGAAAGCAGGAGATTTTATGGAAGGGGAGAAAAAAGAATAATAGGGGTCCTTTGGCCTGTGGTGGGCCCGTTGCTGGTCTGCTCCTGTGGAAACACAGGATCCTGAGTCATCCTAGGGGGACCCACTGCACACAGAACAGAGGGTAAGTCACCTTGCCCACTAGCCCAAAACCCAGAGTTACAACCGGGAGCCAGGTGGGGTTTAAGGAACTAGCAGGCACCCAAAGCCCGCCCCTCCGGACTATAACTTCCTGTGCGCCCGGACCCTGGTCCTTTGGCCTGGGGCGGGCCCATTGCTGGTCTGCTCCTGTGGAAACACCAGATCCTGAGACATCCTAGGGGGACCCACGGCACACAGAGCAGAGGGTAAGTCACCTTGCCCACTAGCCCAAAACCCAGAGTTACAACCGGGAGCCAGGTGGGTTTAAGGAACTAGCAGGCACCCAAAGCCCGCCCCTCCGGACTATAACTTCCCGTGCGCCTGGACCCTGGTCCTTGGACCTGGGGCGGGCCCGTTGCTGGTCTGCTCCTGTGGAAACACAGGATCCTGAGATATCCTAGAGGGACCCACTGCACACAGAGCAGAGGGTAAGTCACCTTGCCCACTAGCCCAAAACCCAGAGTTACAACCGGGAGCCAGGTGGGGTTTAAGGAACTAGCAGGCACCCAAAGCCAGCCCCTCCGGACTATAACTTCCCGTGCGCCCGGACCCTGGTCCTTTGGCCTGGGGCGGGCCCATTGCTGGTCTGCTCCTGTGGAAACACAGGATCCTGAGACATCCTAGGGGGACCCACTGCACACAGAGCACAGGTCCCTCAGCTGGTCTGCTCTGGTGGAAATACCTGATCCTGAGACAACCTAGAGGACATACTGCATCCAGTGCAGAGGACACTTAGCTGGTCTGCACCTGTGGAAACATCGAATCCTGAGACATCCTAGAAGACCTATTGCATCCAGAGCAGAAGGAGCTTAGGATCACAGGAACACAGAGACATCTGGAATCTGAGGAGATCTGACACAAGCAAGATAACTGGAAAGACAGACTCCAGTCAGACACAGTGAGCACAGGTAACACTAGAGTCAACCAGATGGCGAAAGGCAAGCAAAAGAACACAAACAACAGAAACCAAAGTTACCTGACATCATCAGAACCCAGTTCTCCCACCATAGCAAGCCCTGGATACTCCATCACACAGGAAAAACAGGACTCAGAATTAAAATCACTTCTCATGATGATGATGGAGGATTTTAAGAAGGACATAAGTAACTCCCTTAAAGTAATACAGGAGAACACAGGTAAACAGGTAGAAGCCCTCAAAGAGGAAACACAAAAATCCTTTAAAGAATTGAAAGAGAACACGGGTAAACAGGTAGAAGCCCTTAAAGAGGAAACACAAAAATGCTTTAAAGAATTTCAAGAAAACACAATCAAACAGGTGAAGGAATTGAACAAAACCATCCAGGATCTAAAACTGGAAATAGAAACAATAAAGAAATCTCAAAGGGAGAATACTCTGGAGATAGAAAACATAGGAAAGAGATCAGGAGTAATAGATGCAAGCATCACCAACAGAATACAAGAGATAGAAGAGAGAATCTCATGCACGGAAGATACCATGGAAAACCTCGACACAACAGTCAAAGAAAATGCAAAATGCAAAAAGCTCCTAACAGAGAACATTCAGGAAATCCAAGATGCAATGAGAAGACCAAACCTAAGGATAATAGGTATAGATGAGAGTGAAGATTCCCAATCTAAAGGGCCAGTAAATATCTTCAACAAAATTATAGAGGAAAATTTCCCCAACCTAAAGTACAAGACACCCATAAACATACAAGAAGCCTACAGAACACCAAACAGACTAGACCAGAAAAGAAATACCTCCCGTCACATAATAATCAAAACACCAAATGCACAAAACAAAGAAAAAATACTAAAAGCAGTAAGGGAAAAAAGGTCAAGTAACATATAAAGGCAGACCTATAAGAATTACAGCAGACTTTTCACCAGAGACTATAAAAGCCAGAAGATCCTGGTCTGATATCATACAGACCCTAAGGGAACACAACTGCCAGCCCAGACTGCTATACCCAGCAAAACTCTCAATCACTATAGATGGAGAAACCAAGATATTCCATGACAAAACCAAATTTGCACAATATCTTCCCACAAACCCAGCACTTCAAAGGATAATTGATGGAAAATGCCAACACAAGGAAGGAAACTACAACCTAGAAGAAACATGGAAGTAATCGTCCAACAACCTCCCCCCCCCAAAAAAAAAGGTAGCTACACAAACATAATTCCACCTCTAATAACAAAAATAACAGGAAGCAACAATCATTTTTCCTTAATATCCCTTAACATCAATGGACTCAATTCTCCAATAAAAAGACGTAGACTATCAGACTGAATACATAAACAGGACCCAGAATTTTGTTGCATACAAGAAACGCACCTCAGTGACAAAGACAGACATTACCTCAGAGTAAAAGGCTGGAAAACAATTTTCCAAGCAAATGGTCCCAAGAAACAAGCTGGAGTAGCCATTCTAATATCAAATAAAATCGACTTTCAACCAAAAGTAATCAAAAAAGATAAGGAAGGACACTTCATGCTCATCAAAGGAAAAATCTACCAAGATGAACTCTCAATTCTGAACATTTACGCTCCAAATGCAAGGGCACCTACATACATAAAAGAAACTTTACTAAAGCTCAAAGCACACATTGCACCTCACACAATAATAGTGGGGGATTTTAACACCCCGCTCTCTCCAATGGACAGATCATGGAAACAGAAACTAAACAAAGACACACTGAAATTAACAGAAGTTATGGACCAAATGGATTTAACAGATATCTATAGAACATTTCATCCTAAAGTTAAAGAATACACCTTTTTCTCAGCACCTCATGGTACCTTCTCCAAAATAGACCACTATAATTGGTCACAAAACAGTCCTCAACAGATACAAAAAGATTGAAATAATCCCCTGCATCCTATCAGATCACCACGGACTAAGGCTGGTCTTTAATAATGACAGAACCAAGGGAAAACCCACATCCATGTGGAAACTGAACAATGTTCTACTCAATGATGACTTTGTCAAGGAAGAAATAAAGAAAGAAATTAAAGACTTTCTAGAATTTAATGAAAATGAGGAAACATCATACCAGAACTTGTGGGACTCCATGAAAGCAGTGCTAAGAGGAAAACTCATAGCTCTAAATGCCTACAAAAAGAAATTGGAGAGAGCACACATTAACAACTTGACAGCACACCTGAAAGCTCTAGAACAAAAAGAAGCAAATATACCCAAGAGGAGTAGGCGTCAGGAAATAATCAAACTCAGGGCTGAAATCAACCAAGTAGAAACAGAAAGAACTATACAAAATATCAACAAAACCAAGAGTTGGTTTTTTGAGAAAATCAACAAGATCGATAAACCCTTAGCCAGATTAACCAGAGGGCACAGAGACAGTACCCAAATTAATAAAATCAGATCTGAAAAGGGAGACATAACAACAGAAACTGAGGAAATCCAAAAAATTATCAGATCCTACTACAAAGGCCTATACTCAACAAAACTGGAAAATCTGGATGAAATGGACAATTTTCTAGACAGATACCAGTACCAAAGTTAAATGAGGAGCAAATAAACCATCTAAACAGTCCCATAACCCCTAAAGAAATAGCAGCAGTCATTAAAAGTCTCCCCACCAAAAAAAGCCCAGGACCAGATGGTTTTAGTGGAGAATTCTATCAGACCTTCAAGGAAGACCTAATACCAATTCTCTTCAAACTATTCCACAAAATAGAAACGGAAGGAACATACCCAATTCGTTCTATGAAGCTACAATCACACTCATACCTAAACCTCACAAAGACCCAACAAAGAAAGAGAACTTCAGACCAATCTCTCTTATGAATATTGATGCAAAAATACTCAATAAAATTCTAGCAAACCGAATCCAAGAACACATCAAAACAATCATTCATCATGATCAAGTGGGCTTTATCCCAGGAATGCAGGGATGGTTCAATATTCGGAAATCCATCAATGTAATCCACTATATAAACAAACTCAAAGAAAAAAACCACATGATCATCTCATTAGATGCTGAGAAAGCATTTGACAAAATCCAACATCCCTTCATGGTAAAAGTCTTGGAAAGATCAGGAATTCAAGGCCCCTACCTAAACATAGTAAAAGCAATATACAGCAAACCAGTAGCCAACATCAAACTAAATGGAGAGAAACTTGAAGCATTCCCACTAAGATCAGGGACTAGACAAGGCTGCCCATTCTCTCCCTACCTATTCAATATAGTACTGGAAGTCCTAGCCAGAGCAATTAGACAACAAAAAGAAGTCAAAGGAATACAAATAGGAAAGGAAGAAGTCAAAATATCACTATTTGCAGATGATATGATAGTATACTTAAGTGACCCCAAAAACTCCACCAGAGAACTCCTAAACCTGATAAACGACTTCAGCAAGGTGGCAGGTTATAAAATCAACTCGAACAAATCAGTAGCCTTCCTCTACATGAAAGATAAACAGGCTGAAAAAGAAATTAGGGAAATGACACCCTTCACAATAGTCACAAATAATATGAAATACCTCGAGGTGAATCTAACCAAGCAAGTGAAAGATCTGTATGACAAGAACTTCAAGTCTCTGAAGAAAGAAATTGAAGAAGATCTCAGGAAATGGAAAGGTCTCCCGTGCTCATGGATTGGCAGGATTAATATAGTAAAAATGGCCATTTGCCAAAAGCAATCTACAGATTCAATGCAATCCCCATTAAAATACCAACTCAATTCTTTACAGAACTTGAAAGAGAAATTCTGAAATTTATTTGGAACAACAAAAAACCCAGGATAGCGAAAACCATCCTCAACAATAAAAGAACTTCTGGAGGAATCGCCATCCCTGACATCAAGCTGTACTACAAAGCAATAGTGATAAAAACGGCCTGGTATTGGTACAGAGACAGGCAGGAAGATCAGTGGAATAGAGGTGAAGACCCAGAAATGAACCCACAGAACTATGGTCATTTAATCTTTGACAAAGTAGCTAAAACTATCCAGTGGAACAAGGACAGCATTTTCAACAAATGGTGCTGGTTCAACTGGAGGACAACATGCAGAAGAATGCAAATCGATCCTTTCCTATCTCCTCGTACAAAGCTCAAGTCCAAGTGGATAAAGGACCTTCACATAAAACCAGACACACTGAAACTAATAGAAGAGAAAGTGGGGAAGACCCTCGAATACCTAGGCACAGGGGAAAAGTTCCTGAATAGAACACCAATGGCCTATGCTCTAAGATCAAGAATTGACAAATGGGACTTCATAAAATTGCAAAGTTTCTGTAAGGCAAAGGACACTGTCAATAGGACAAAACAGCAACAACAGATTGGGAAAAGATCTTTACCAATCCCACATCCGATAGAGGACTAATATCCAATATATACAAAGAACTCAAGAAATTAGACTCTAGACAACCAAATAACCCTATTAAAAAATGGAGTAAGGAGCTAAACAAAGAATTCTCAATTGAGGAAATCCGAATGGCCGAGAAGCACCTAAAGAAATGTTCAGCATCCTTGGTCATCAGGGAAATGCAAATCAAAACAACCCTGAGATTCCACTTCACACCAGTCAGAATGGCTAAAATAAAAAACTCAGGTGATAGCAGATGCTGGCGAGGATGTGGAGAAAGAGGAACACTCCTCCATTGTTGGTGGGATTGCAAGATGGTGCAACCACTATGGAAAACAGTCTGGCGGTTCCTCAGAAAATTGGACATATCACTACCTGAGGACCCAGCTATACCACTCCTGGGTATATATCCAGAAGATGCTCTAACACATAACAAGGAAATATGCTCCACTATGTTTATAGCAGCTTTATTTATAATAGCCAGAAACTGGAAAGAACCCAGATGCCCTTCAACAAGGAATGATACAAAAAATGTGGTACATTTATACAATGGATATTTCTCAGCTATTAAAAAATGAATTATAAATACATATAAATTTGATGAAATCTAAAAATATCGAGTGAAGTAACCCAATCACATAAGAACATACATGTATTCACTCAAATGAAAAATGGATTTAGCCCAGAAGCCTGAAATACCAAGTTCAACTCACGACCACATAACAGATAGAATGATGACACAAATGGGGAGCTAGTCCTTTAGAAGGAGTACAATCTCAAGGTGCAAATATGGAACAATCAGGGGAAACTAGGAAGTGGGACCGATACAGAGAGACCACCTAGATATCCATCCTATTGCAGTCACCAAGGTAGAGTTGAGTGGATGGCAGGATGTACACGTGACAGGAACCTGATTAGTCTCTAGAGTCTGCAAGAGTCGACTATCCAGGAGATTGCACATCTACAACTTAGAGATGTGCTCAGCTTCCCAATGAGAATGGAGTTAAGGCTGAGGGGTAGAGGATTTGCGACCATGGAGAAGAACATCCCAACCAACCAGAGCCCCAGGCTAATCCACCACCGAGGCCCAGGTTGAGACTCAAGCTCCAGCTTAAGGGCAAGGGCATATAAGTGGAGAAGCAAGGACCCATAAGGCTGGAGAGTCGTGGGGCTTGGGAATACTCGAGGTGGGGGGGGGTATACAGGGGGGGGGTGG
The DNA here is from genome assembly GCA_021653895.1 of Mastomys natalensis. Lineage (NCBI taxonomy): Eukaryota > Metazoa > Chordata > Mammalia > Rodentia > Muridae > Mastomys > Mastomys natalensis. The sequence goes on from JAJTUV010000744.1 coordinate 327,916, forward strand.
GGGTACAGCCAGTGGAGGCGGGAAAGGGGGAAGGGAAGTGGTTCTGGGAGGGGAGATGGGGAGAGGGAGGGAAATCGGTAATGAAAAAACAGAAATTTCAATTTAAAAAAAAAAAAAAAAAAATAGGCAAAATTAAGAAGGAAAGAAGAATAAAGACAAAACACAGTGGTTTAGATCTTTGAGGATCCCATAATAGATCCCATTGGTTTTCATGCTAACTTTTAAATTTCAATGATAGTTTTTACAATGATAATTATGAATGAGTCATTTGGTACAAAGAAAGATTAAATTTTATAGCCAATGAGATGTTTATTGACCTAATCATTAAGTACAGTCTGTGAGAATCGTCCTTTGTGCACGTAAGTAACCTCTATTAGGTCTTTAAAAACTACTCTGAAGTTTACTTAGATCTGAAAATGGGAAGATATTTGACACTGTTTTGGCATAGTTACTGAATTATGTTCTACAGTGATGATGATGACGATGAGTTCAGTGGCAATGTGTCAGTGTTGAGCTTCATCCAATTTGATTCTCACAACATCCTCTCTGATGTTTCAGTCAAGACTGCACTGGATTCATGAACCTCTGAATGATCACACTTTCCCTTTTTATTCACACAATCATAAAGCATATTGCTTAAATGCCTTGCAGAAAGGGCAGTGCATTTAACTATAGTACTTTCAATGCCCCTGACCTCAGAGCACACTAACAAAGCAAGAGTGGTAATTATTTCCTGATTGTGAATCAACCAGATCTCAAGCTATTTTTACACACACCAACAGACCCCATTTTTTTTCTTCAAATAACTAATGTGCTTATTTAGCAGCACTCATAAAAATAAATTGTGAAAAGCATTTTTAACATGGGTTATGAGAGTCAGCCTTCCTACCACAGGGAGAGTACTTGTTCTTCCTCAGGAGATAATGAGAAAAAGGTTGTTGCCTACGTAGCTCTTCAGTCTGTTCTCAGAAACTCTGGAGACACAGCTGTGATTTGGGATTAAATAAGTGAAGGCCCCAGCTTCCCTGAGAGTTGGTGAAGATGTCAGTACAGACCATGAAAAATAGCAGCTTTAAACTTCAAACTCTTAAAACAGATGTTAGAAAATGTCAAGCCTGTGAGCAATTGATTGCCACCACGGTGCTTTACCTGATACACTTGAGTCAGTCTGTTCCTGCATCATCGATGTTATGAAATTTTCAAAGTAAATCTGCATTATTTATGGCAAAAGACACACCTGCATTATTATTTTTTTTCTGCCGTGCTCTGAAATAAATCAAACTCTCTTATGCTCTGAGTCAATGAAAGTCTTATTAGCTTTCAATCATCAATTCTTACCACAGTACCTAGAAAAGAATAGCAAAACTGCTATTGCCTTGCTTGATTTTCTGTGTAGTTTGGAGCACTCAACACCAGTGTATCATGATGGAACCAGTGTAGATCTGGCTGGTGATGGTGACCCATGGTACTGTGGTTAAAGTTCTAACAGAAAGGTGAACAGGCAAGGAGTACTGGACTATCAGCATTTAGACATCCCAATAAGTATTTCTGGACCAGGGGATACTTAGGGAAGTAGTGGGGGCAAAAGAAGTATAAGATTTATTCATTCTCATTCCCAGTTGCTGGGACATTATTTTTCAGCTCTCCCTCCCTCTCCCCATTTCCCCTCCCTCCTCCCTCTCCCCCTCCCTTTCCTCCCCCCTCCCCTCCCCCCTCTCTCTTTCAATGGCAGTCTTTATTGACAAGCATTGCTATATTCCAAGACATTTTCTAGATATTTTGATCTTCCTATAATTTTTGCTAATTTCACAGAAGGGAATCAGATGAATATATACCTCAAATATAGTCAATATGATCATTAGTGATTTTGTGATACCAGATCATGGAGAGAAGAAATATTTTTTTCTTTTCCCCAATCTCAGCAAAGTCAGCATTCAGACTCCCATTGCTGCTATCTCCTTCTCAAGTTTCATCCTTTTTGATGCCCCCATTGGTGACACATATCCCTCATGAGTATGTGTAAACATGGTCATCATACTATCTGGATCTGATGGTACATTTCTCCACCAAAACCACCAGCATTGCCTCTCAAATTCTCCCACGCTTAATGAGCCAGCAAAGTCCTGGCAAGAGCCCTAAAGTAACTTGGGACTTAATTACCAAGCTAACCAGGGGCACTCAGTGAATTGATTGTGTCTGAGGAATCATTGGATAAAAATAGATATTGTAGCTCATCCCCTCTATTCATACCATGCTTTGGCTAATATTTCATTGTCATGGAGCTGGCTGGGGTCTGCTTTCGGAGTAGAAAGCAATCTTCCTGAACTTTTTTATAGATGACAGATTTATAATGTACATACAGATAAAGTGAGGTTATAAATATATAACATATAATCAAAACAATATATAACACAGATTAAAAAGTTAATGTAGACCCTGCATTGATTTAATGGTATTTATGAGTTACATTTTACTTTATTTTACTTCTACTGACTAACAAGACACATTCTTACAATCTGGTGTTATTTTTTTTTTTTTTACAGAATCCAAAAAAGGTTCAGATTTTAGATGCACAATTACCATATTGCAAAAACAGGGGACAACATCTGGGAAGAGGAAGGGAGCAACAGTGAACAGAAATAGAAGTTCTTTTTTTTTTCTATGCTGGAAGTTGGTAAAAGGAAAATACAGAATTTATTCCCGGGTGTGCAAATCAGTATCTATTACTTTTCATTCAAAATGTTGGCAGCCCCTATCATGAGGCTGATGTGGATATATAAGATAACACCTCTGCTGTGGGTTTTTGATGTTATAATGACAGCTGTATGATGGTGCGCCTGGTATCCAAGGCAGGTAAAAACTGGGGTGCAGCAAGGCATTGTAACAAGATTTTACTATATATGTTTTGAGTCAAGTAATAAAATACAATTTCATATCATCCAATCATCCTTTTGGCTGCTGACAGAACAACTTCTGCCTTGGGAAATACTTCCTAGAAGCCACTGCCATCCATGTGTTTTGGGACTAATGATCGAATTGGCACATGATAGAGCTAACGATAATTTAGAGGTAAGTAGATAAAGTTGTAAGCAATGATTTTCAGTTGGGATATGAATTGCTAAAGGGTGAGGGGCCCTGGCAGGAAAAGGAACTGACAAGCTTCTTGTCTGGTTTTATTAAAAATTTGTTGTCAAGCCCTAAAGGACACCTTTCCTTTCTTTTGTCAAAATATGGATGGATTCTCTCATGATCAATGTTCTACCCATGTCTCCAGAGTGAGTTGTTTAATTATGTATTGCCTAAATATTATCTTGACAGCATAAATAATATATAAGCAATTGGTCTGGGGCATTTGTACAGTCTGGAAAGGAAATATTGATCAGCACTTCCTAGACGTGACTGCAACTACACAGACCAGGGCTGGAGAAATCAGTACAATAAGCTTTTATTACCTTCTTAATGAATTTTAAGGAAAAAACTTCATTCTTTTTTTTTTATTGAGTGTTTGTGTGTGTGTGTGTGTGCGCGCACACACACACACACACACACACACACACAACCACACCAATAAGACATATATATTTCTGAATGCCAGCAAAACATTTATTGATAAAACTTGGAAAGTCTGAAAAGTCACACAAAGGATTTAAAATGATTATAAACTCATTATCTTAATACAAATATTTTACAGCTATCATTTCTACTCATTTATTTATCAGATGTTTTCAGAGAATCTACAGTCATTCTTCGAGGTTCTGGAAATGCATTGTCAGTGAGTCAGTAAATGTATTAGTAATAAGCTTTGCTGGTTTGGGAGTATCTCCCACTTGCAGATTTTCATGCTGCCTTGCATTCTAAGGACCGGCCCCTTAGGCTTTTGACCTCAGGTTGGATTTAGAGAGTTGGAAACACTGGTAGAAGGTGGAAGAGAATAGAGACTAGAGAATTAATTCTTGTGATTAGGATCCCTAAGTTTACCACTCCATTCTGGCAGCTAGTCTCTCGAGGGTTTGTCTTTTTCCCTTACTCCCTCATTCCCAAAGGCACTATTGGTTTTCCCACTGTTGCTCATCTGGGATACTATGCAAATTGTTGCTGGTATGCTTCAATATGCCCACTTGTGTGACTCTTATGAATGGTCCTGGTTCTTCTAGTAAACTCTTTGCAATCACTGGACTCTGTGCTTCATCTGTCTCTGTCCAGAACCTTGCCAGGTATATTTAGTATGGTACATAGTTATTAAAGATATAGAGGGGAAAGTCAACAAAAGGTTGAGGATGAAAACTTTTGAAGGGGACTTGGAATTTAAGTTTTGATACTCAGTGAAACTAAATTTTCAGTGAAATCTGATGGAACCTTTTAAGTCCCCTCTACACCTTCAGGAGTGGTGAGGATATTCCTGGCCCATCCATGCTATTGTCTGGAGCACAATCACGTTTCTGCACACCAGGCAGTACATCTTTCCAATGCAAAAACATTCCCAAGCTACCAACTACCATTTTATTATTTTATTACTGTGGCTGGTGGAGCTTCATTTTAAGATTACAACATACTTCATTTAATTGATCCCCTGCTTTTAGACAATTAGATTGATTTTACAAATGCTTTGTAATAAAAGAATCCTGTTAAGAGTCTTTACCTTCTCAATAAATTTATTGTGCTTACTGGATCATGTTTGAGACATCTTTGTTATACTCTTTCATAAGATGACCGAATGGACCCTGTTCTGCAGGTTCTTAATGTCAGATTCATCATTGATGTGCAAGATTGTTTTGCAAATTTATGAGATATGCAATTACCATTTTAAACAAGAAGCAACATATGGAGCAAAGGTAAATATAACAGAGGGAGTAGTATTGCTTTTTTAATTTTTTCCTCTAAGCTGGAAATTGGTGCAGTCAAATGGAAGGACAGAATTCATAACTGCAATCTCCTTTAACCGAGTGACTCCTTGGCTTACCCTCAAGAGCCTTCTCCAAACTGGCCAGAAAATGAAGCCACAGAAGTGATGACTATGGTGTTGACTAAGATCCTGTACATGGAAGGAGGTACACAGAGGATTTCAGTGTGATGTACATCATGTATACCTCCCTATGAGATTGAATTCGAGCAGGTAAGGGTTTTAGTGCTATGTGTGGTGACCTGACCAGAGTGCTGAATTGATTAGCTCTGACCTTGTGAGCCTTACTGAGATAGCCTCCTATTCTTGGGGTATCTTAGAGGAGGTGTGCTGGCCAAATGAAGTCCCCAGAGAAATGCGGTTTTGTAAAGATTCTAAAGTTCTATCTCCTGTTTCTATAATTATTAACTAGGGTAAATTTTAATTTGATTATCTGCTAAAATAGAGATTTGCATGATATTTTCAGAAAGAGATTTATGTAGTTAATGAATGCCAGTTACAAATTAATTCAGAGTGTAATCTGTATGGTTTGTAGTTGTTTTCTCTCTTGTCTCTCTCTCTGTCCTCATATGCACACTATGTGGGTGTTTTAATCACGATCTCCCTCCTTGGTGATATTAAGCAGAAAGAGGCCTTAGAGAGTTATTTATAAGTCAATCTGAAGTGAGGAGACAAATTCCTGCAGTTGCACTACCTTTTCAAAAGTTCATTTGGTTGTAATTATTTTAATTTCAATCACTCTTCCTATGACTGCCCATACCAGCATAGATACAATCCTAGGTATGCATGCTTCTCAGGGACTGTCACAAAAGGAATCAGGACTGGCAGCCCTACTCTGCTCAGACTCAAGGAGTCTTCACTGTGCAGCCACATTTGGATCAGAACATTTTGCCTCTGAGAAGAGTGGTGGCCCTTTTCCAGCCATGGAGTGGGTTTAATGACAGCTCTGGAATATGGAACAAGGGAGAATTCACATAATCAAAGAAATCCCAAATTCTCAGAAGTGATAACTATACAAACATTGTTATTGCCTCTCTGCAAATAAAGATACCAGTGCTAAAAGAAATCTGGAATGACACAGCTATTTTTGTTGTTTGTTCTTTCCCATTTTTGTTTTTATTTATATTTATTTGTTTATTTACATCCCAAATGCTGCCACCTCCTGTTACTTCTCACAGAGACCCTCCCCCTACTCTCCTTTTCTGAGAGAGTGGGGGCCCCTGGGTATTCCCCGAACCTGACACATCAAGTTTTTGCCAAATTAGGTACATCCTCTCCCTCTGAGGTCAGACAAGGCAGCCCTGTTGTCAAGGGATGGATACTATTGTCAGGCTGCAGCTTTAAGGAGAGCCTCCACTCCAGTTGTTGGGGAACACACATGGAGACTGAGCTGCACATCTGCTACATATATGCCCAGGACCTCATTCTAGTCCCTGTGTGATTTTTGATTGTTGGCTCTATCTCTGAGAGCTCCCAGGGGTCTAGGTTAGTTGACTCTGTTGGTCTTCCTGTGGGTTTCCCATACCTTTCAGGACCTTCACTTCTTCCTCCAACTCTTCCATTTGAATCTCTGACCTCCATCCAATGTTTGATTGTGGATTGGTGCTTGCCCATGTAATGGGCTTCAAATTGGTCTGATTATTGGTTGGCCATCCCTTCAATCTCTGCTCTATTTTTGTCCCTGAATTTCTTTTAGACGGGGAAATTTTGGGGTTGAAAATTTTGTAGGTGGGTTGGTGTCTTTGTCCCTCCACTACTAGCAATACCACTACTGGTATACCCAAAAAGATGCTGTATCATATCACAAGGACACGGGTTCCATTATGATCATAGCAGCTTTATTTGTAATAGCCAGAAGCTGGAAACAACCCAGAAGTCCCTTAACTGAAGATTGGATACAGAGAATGTGGTTCATTTATACAATAGAATACTATCCAGCTATTCAAAACGAGGACATCGCGAATTTTGCTGGCAAATGGATTGAACTAGAAAATATCATCCTGAGTGAAGTAATTGAAACTCAAAAGGAAAGGCATGGTATGTACTCACTTATAAGTGGATATTAGTCAAAAAGATACAGAATACTCATGATACATATCACAGACTCAAAGAAATTAAACAAGAACAAAGGCCCAAGCAAATATGTTTGAGTCACCTTTGGACGGGATAAAAAAATAGTAGTAGGAGGAGGCAGAGGGAGGGAGGGAGGGAAGTGGGTGCAAGAAGGGAGGGGAAAGGCAATGGGGGGAAGGTATGGGATGGCACAACTCTTAAATGTTGAAGCTGAACTACGAGTCTGAGAGAGGGGGCAAGAGGAAGGGCTGTCCATGTGTGAAATAGAGGTAGGAGAGGGAGGGGATAAAATTATGTAACTAGAATTCCAAATAATGATAGATAATTACATATATTGTACAATATATTATATATAATATTATATATGTATGTATATGTATACACACACACACACACACACACACATAATATATTATATATATATATATATATATATATATATAATTTGTAGTTGCATAAAAATAATAACTGAACACATAGACTATTCTGCATAATGGCTTGTCCTGACTTGCTCCAAGTCCCAGTACACTGGGTGACACTAGAGTAGACTCGGGAGCCAAACTCATCTTTAAAATTGTATAGCAATCCCTGTAAGTATGTGCTGCACTCCTTGCTACTGAAATTTCTAATTCAGGATTTACAAATCTATGCTTCCTTCATTAAAACACTGACACCCCCTCCCCCAAAAAAATCAGCTCACAGCCCTCTGAAGTCAAGTGTAATGACCTGTAATCCTAACACAGCATACCTCTGCTTTTCATGTTATTCATGAGTGACCTATCAAAGACAAAAATGACTGGCATATTCTGTCATCACACTAAATTATCACAACCCTTTTAGTTCCCTGAATATTCTAGCTGTTTGTCTGCTGCTGGAATTCTCACAGGCTTTCCATCATTGCAGACTGTTTCCAGGTTTGTAGTTTCTCCTCCATATTCCCACTTACAGATGTTGTTTGTCTTGTCATTATTTCTGGCAAGCACACTTAAGATGTTTCTGTTCCTTGTTTGCTCCTTTCTGAATGCTGCCTATTGTATCTCTTAACTTGTCTCTATTTTCTACTCAATTGGAAGCAATTGGAAGACAAGGATATTGTGTTACATGGACTACAATATTCCTAGCATCTAATGGGCCATGTTTATCATATCTTTCCAGAAAGGAAGAAGGGATGGAAGCATCATCAAGAAAAACAGAATAAGTGAATTAATCACTCAAGCAGTTAAGTCCCTAGGGCCAGCATAATGAATGGAAATATACAACCTCCAGAGGTAGGAGGTAGGAGGACTGTCTAGAATGTATCAGAGACCTGGGAGGTGAGAGAATCTCAAGACCCAAAGGGAGGGACCTTAGATGGAATGTCCAACATGGGGGAGAGGAAACATGTAGAATCTGCCTGCAGTAGAAAGACAGGGCATCAAGTGGAGGGACGGAATTTTCATCCCACAGTTAAAAAGTATGACTCAGAATTGTTTCTGTCTAAAAGAACTGCAGGGATAAAAATGGAGAAGAGACTGAGGGAAAGGAGTTTCAGTGACCAGCCCAAATTGGGACCCATCTCAAGACAAGGCTCCAAAGTCTGACACTATTATTGATACTATGATGTACTTATAGACAGGAGCCTAGCATGACTGCCCTTTGAGAGGCCCAACAAGCAGCTGACTGAGACAGAAGCAGATACTTACACCCAACCAATGGGCAGAAGCCTGGGGACCCCTGTGATTGAATTAGGGAAAGGCTAGAAGAAGTTGAGGAGGAGGATGACCCCATAGGAAGACCAGCAGTCTCAACTAACCTGGACCTTTGAGATCTCACAGACACTGAGCCACCAACCAGGCAATATACACTAGCTGGTCCAAGACCCCGACACTTACACCTCAGAGGACTGCCTGGTTTGGTCTCAGTGAGAAGACACACATAACTGAAGAAATTTGAGGCTCCAGGGAATGGGGAGGCCTGGCAGGGTGTGGGTGTGTGGGGTATGGAGACAAGGAAGGAGGAATTGGATGAGGAACTGTTGTTGAATGGGAAAGGATATTGACTGGACTGTAAAAAAAAAAGATTAAAGATAAAAATGCCACTGGAGGGTCCCAGACATCATAGAATCAAGAGGCTCCCAGGACCCAATGGGATGACTTTAGCTGAAATGCGTAGAGAAGGGGAAATAGAACGTGTAGAGATCACCTCCAGTAGATAGGCATGGCCCCCGGTCAAAGGATGGGACCACCCAACCATCTCAAAGTTTTAACCCAGAAATGTTCCTGTCCAAAGGAAGAATAGGGACAAAAAATGAAGCAGAGACTGAAGGAAAGGCCATCCGGGGACTGCCCAACTTGAGGATCCATCCTGTCTGAAGACACCAAACCTGACACTGTTAACATTGTTGCTGTTATCAAGAGGCACTTGCTGACAAGAACCTGGTGTGGCTATTCCTTGGGAGGTTCCACTAGTAAGTGACTATCTCACATGTGAACGCTTGAAGCTAACCATCATACTGAGCTCAGGGACCCTGGTAGGGGAGCTGGTGGAAGGACTGGAAAAGTGGAAGGGGATTGCAACCCCATAGGAAGAACATCAGCTGGCTGGACTACCTAATGCTCCCAGGAACTAGACCACCAACCAAGGAGAGTGTACGGGGAGAGATCCATGACTCCAGATACATATGTAGCAGAGGATGACCTTGTCTTACATTGATGGAAGGGGTGCCTTGGTCCTGTGGAGGTTTGATGCCCCAGCATAGGGGGATGCTGAAGTGGTGGTGGGGGAGAGTGTGTGTGGGTGGGGGAGCACTCTCATAGAGGCAAAGGGGAAGGAGGAGAGGGCAGATGAGGGATGGAGGGTGTGTGGGAAGTGGGATATCATTTGAAATGTAATTGAATGGAATAATTAATAATAAAAAAGATTTAAATTTAAGTACTTGAATTCACTTTTATTGAATTCAAGTGACCTTAAAGGCATTAAAGCCCTTGCTCATATTACCACTGTTCCTTGGTGGTCTGACTGAGACATTCTGTCATGAGGCTTTTTCATGAAGCCATACAGTTGCAGGTACCACACAGAAAGAGCCAGCACTCAAAATTTTGTTTGAATGTTGAGTGTGAGATATCCAGAATTCACAAGAAGCATTATTATTTAAAAAAAAAAAATGAGGCATTCTAGGAGAGAGAATATTAGTTCTCTGAAAGTTTGAAATGGGTTTCAATTCAAGAATATAAATAGGCTTGATCCTTTGTGATACTTAAAGTTTCCCATGCATGACCAGGGCCTTGTGTAGATTGACTCTCCTGCTTATGTCACATGACGTCATGTTTATCACTAGTCTAATGTCACAAACTGGAGTTAGTCTTTGATGTATACACTCTTGAATGATCTTACCTCCTCAGGTACAAGTCGCTTCTGTAGCTTTTGTAACCAATATACTCTGGCAAAGGTCTCTGTATTTGTTACTTTCTTGATGTGACAAAATACCTGACAAAAAGATTGATTCCAGCTCAGGGTACAGGAGTGTGAGGCAAGCTGCTTGCATGACATTCACAGAAAGGAAGCACAGACATACCACACTGGTGCTTAGATCATGGTCTCTTCTTTATTCAGTTCAGGACAACAGTCCATGGAATGATGGAACCTATATTTATGCTATGTCTTCACATATAAATTTACTCACTCTAGAAACTCCCTTTCAGACATGATCAGAGGTTTATCTCTTTGGTGATTTTAGATCCTGTAAGTTGCCAATTAATATTAACTGTTATAGTCTACTTTAAAACCTCTCCTATGCTTATGTTATATTGATAAGATTCCATCACAGCACACTGAGCCTAGATGTTTGACAAAGTAAGTGAGCATGTTGGAAAAGCCCGCATGCCAAACTGATGATGGCTTCTAACAATTGCAGGTAGTATCCAACACTGATGGCCACCTTCATCCAAAGAGAAAAAGAATCCTGAGCCTGTCTTTTGTCTACAGGGAAATAAATATTGCAAAGATCATGAATCACTGTAAAAGTAGAATCCAGTCCAGTGGAGGCTTTGGGTAAAAATACAGCCCTCTCAACATATGGAGACATTCTTAAAATTACAAGCCTTAGCCACTCTCAGACTCAAAACATTTAACATGTGACACTGATGGATGTGGGATAATAGATTGTGTTACTTGAAGCTGCTCCAAACTTTGTAGTAGTCTACCATGCAATAATAGAAAACTTTCATTCACTTCCACTGGACAATTTGTCTGTACCAGTTTCTTCACAATTACTTTTCAGTTAATATTATGCCACCCTTATGGAGTTCTGCATAGTTGCTTTTAAGAATTCTGTTAAAATTTTAACTGGCTTGATCTTGTGTAGGTCTTGTCCAGGTAGCCACACTTTCTGGCCTCTTGTTCTTATTTTCTCTGCCTCCTCTTCTGTGATACAACATGAACAATGGCAGGGAGGTGTGGTTTAAAAAAATTTATCATTCAGAGTTTAGAGCAAAGGAGATCCCATCCTTATCTGCTGAGAAGCTACTGGCAGTTGATGGCAACTGGTGGAGGAACTGTCTTTTTTCTTTAAGATGAGACCACTAGTAGGTTGTGCATAGACCAGTGGGTAGCCTCGCATCCATGTACATATACACAGAACTGTTTGAATACAGTGGGATATACAATGAATGAAGAGAACATGAACTTTGGAGGAGTATACAGGGGAATTAAGGAAGAAAATAAATAGGTATATATGAACATAATACATTGTGTACATGTAGGAAATTCTCAAAGAATAAATAGAAAGAAAAAAAGAATCACCCAATTGCTTCACCTCTGTGGTAGGCTAGAATGTTACAAAATCTTAAAACATTTTGCACAGACTTCAAGGTTAAGAAATGACCCTGGATTAGAAGGGTACTCCGCAGGAAGACCAACAGAATCAACCAACTTGGACCTTGGGGCTCTCAGAGTCTCAACCACTAACCAAAGCACATACACAGACTGGATCTAGGCCTCTCCACACATATATAGCAGATGTGCAGCTTGGTCTTCATGTGAGTCCTGAACAACTGGAGTGGGGGCTATCCCAAAAGTTGTTGCCTATACATAGGATATATTCTTCTAGATGGGTTGCCTTGTATGGCCTCACTGAGAATTGATGTGCCAGGGTTGGGAGGAGAAGGGGCAGGGGGCGGAGTTGAAGGATTGTAGGAGGGGTGACTAGGAGGGGAACAGTGAGCAGGATGTAAAGTGAATAAGTAAACACTACTACAACTACTACTACTACTAATAATAATAATAAATAGAATGACTCACAGTTGTTGGGAGAGATTTTTGTTTTGTTTTGTGTCAGTGCTTCCCAGAATACTTTTCATAAGTAACCTCATATAATATAGTAATATTATAAAGTGAATGACATTGTCTCTACCATTACATCAAGTGAAGGACTTACAGATTTGGAGTAACTTATAAGAAAGAACCCAGGCAGTCAAGCTCACACCTGGAAGTCAAGACTACATGGATGTTTATCTAAGCAGGATTTCTTTCCTGGAAGAGAACTTACCTCTTCTGATGGTACTTCAACTTTTCCAATTTGACAACATGCTTTTTGTTTTTATCTATTTTTGGGACTAGTGTATCTACAGTAAAGCTAAGCTTCCTGTATTTGAGACAATCTACTATCATGACTAAGGTGACAAAAATATAGTCTATGGAACTTGTGTTTTCTTAAATCAAGGATGAATGTATTTTCATTAGGGTGTATTAAGGATCTCCATTTTCATTCCAGAAAAACTTAACAAAAAAAAAAATCTATTCAATTATTCCCTGGAGTAATGCAAGCCTTTAAGATTTGATATATCCAAAGAAAAAATTGTGAAATGAAAGTAAAAAGACAGGTTTTTTTGGTAAAAAATTATTCAGGAGACCAGCTGGAACCAGAAAATTAGGAGAGATTAATTTTTTATGCCTGAGCTGGAGATCTATTTGTTAAGTAGTTTTAATGTAGGGCAGTGAGCTAGATTTTGCATGTCTGTGAAGCAATACATCTCTTTGTTTACCCCTTATGTAATTCATTCAGGCCTTAACTGTATTAGGTAAGGGGTGGAGAATTAAAAAGGCAGGCTTAAATGAATCTGGGAGCATGAATTTATTACTGTGATAGAAGAGCCTCTTCTCTGGGTCTCCATTTACAACATTGCTTTGGAGGGTCTCATGCGCCATAAATCACGGGCTGAATGTGTTCCCTGGGCTGAGAACAATGCCTGAATCTGATTGGTGGGCTAATAAAGCTCTTAGCTTACAATTTCCATCCTTGCCCATGATCTGGCGTGCATATCGTCCAGTGAACTGATGGACTTCTCCTGGTTCTGGTCTTACGGTGAATTCTATTTTAGACTCACAGAGAATGTGTGAGTTTTTCTGCAGTGTTTCTGAAATGAACCATATAAAGGAACTTGCTGCTGCAGTTTTAATACAAGGCAATAATAACGAATCAAGTGCACCCAGATCCCCTAAGGTCTTCTGTTGTACAAACCGTCACCCAACACCCACTTCCTGTCTCCACTTTGTCCTGTACTGTGTCCTTAGATGCTCTCCGCTTATTTGTGCTCTTTTGCCTGTGGGCCTATGCAAGCTGAAGGCCCTGTGAGTTCACAGTCCTTCTTTGCTTTCCATCCATGCACTGGGTTTTAATTAACGCCTGAGTGTGGCATGAATATGAAAGTTCACTTATTTTCTTTCACTTCAGGGTATGGGTACAGGGGAAAGGGCAAATAAGTAAAATTTATACTTCAGTCATATTAAAAGGATCACCCTGAAGCTGGAATTTGTCTTGAAGACACTCCACCCCTAAAAATTCTCTTCTACCTTCCCTTTATACTCCTGTGGGAAGCACATATGTGTGTTTCACTGTTCTCTTCTGAAGTCCCTCCCCCAGCACCTTTCACACACCACCTTTTCCTGAGCCTATCCCAAAGCCCACTCCCATTCAGTGATGTAACTCTCAAAGCAACCTTGTGGCAATAACAGAACATGAAATTGGCCTACAGAACTAATCCCCAGTTTCCCAAGGATCTGGTAAATGTTACAGCTCTAAATTGAAGAGTCACATGACTCAGATCGCTACCCACCCATTTGTGACCCATGTGGCACGAAAGGCTGATGTGAAGAATCAAGAACTTCTTCATGTAGAACTGATTTTCTGGTAAGCGTGTTTGAATTGTCACCTTCTTTGCATATGCCATGAGAATTTAGAGAAGTTGGTTAATTTTGCTAAAGATTAGCTTTCTCTTTTATAAATACATGGAAATTAATATCTGTTTCTAATATCTGGAACTAATTTCTGTGACTAATACTTGTTAAAAATGAGAGTAGAACAATGTGAAGTAGGATTGCTTTATAATTGTGAAGGATTAGAGGAAAGAATGTATGCTTTGAATACGGATTTAGCATCTGTAACCATGTAGCTTCAGGTGATGGGTTCATTTTGGAGCAATGTTGGCTTCTATTAAATGGGAACAGCAGTGCATCTCCACATTGGCAATGGGAAGAAGTGAACAGGTGAAACTTTCATTCTGTTACAAGTATCAGCTGCATCCAGTGTCTGGTAGGTACATTGTTATTGATTGATTGGTGACACCTTTACGTACGCACTTAGACTTAGAAATAATTTAGAATTGTTTACACTGTTTTCCAAACTACTCACTAAGAGAGAGAGGGAAAAGAAACAGGAAAGGAGAGGGTAAAGGCTGACAAAGGGAAAGATATGGGACGATAGATCATTTATGTGTGCACGTGTGTATGTGTGAACATGTGTATGTGTGCACATGTGTATTGTACACGTGTGTGTAAGCACATGTGTATGTGTACACGTGTGTATGGGTGCACATGTGTATGGGAGCACATGTGTATGGGAGCACATGTGTATGGGAGCACATGTGTATGTGTGCATGCAGCATACTCACTGCATATTCTCAGTAAATATTTATTTGCTTTTATCAGTTATCATTTCATCTTACTGCATTTTATGTATAATTTATTTCCAAACAATGTCAAAAACCTTATGCAAACACCTTGTTTATTCCCATCTTTTTTTATGTTGACATAGCTCTGTATTTTATATGGCTTATTTCTGTCACCAACTTCTTTTAAGTTTTATTTTAAAAAACAAACTCTAGAAAATTGTGTGTGCATGCACATGTGCATGTCTGCTTCCAACCATCAGAAGCCATGCTTATTGTTATTTGGGCATCAGATTCTAGTGACCAAGATTTTCACGGTGGTGACCAAAAAATCCTCCATGGGTGCTTTTGCAAGTAGAAACATCCATAGAAGCTAAGTGCATGTTGGAGACCAGAGCACAGAACTATGTAAATGAAATCCAGAGCTTTCCCATTAGCCTACCCTTTGAGACCTGGGGAGATGTAAAATTCCTGTAGGAAGAATTTTTACATATTAAAGTTGTTATTCACAATACATTTATATAATTTATTTCTTCTCCCTCTTGCCAAATGTTCAGAATCTCTAAAACTGCTGCTTTGGTTTAGTTAAAAAGCTGGTCCTCTGTTATTTTCCGACTCTGTCACCTTTCTTATAACATACACAGACCCAAAGGAGAAAACTGGATCTTTGCATCATCATAACTGAAAACCTGTGGGTTTTTTAAAAATATTTCCTTGTTGCATACCAGGGGAAAGTTGTTTGTCCTTTAGTTTTCCTCTTTTTTTTATCAGAAAATTCTGAATAATAACAGCTATCTGGAATAGTTTGTGGAGAAGATGAGGCTTCATAATATTAACAAATCATTTAACTAACACTATTGCCTCAATAGTTAGAATACTAAGTCTTTCTCATATTAAGGAGTTATATGGTTCTTTGTGGAGGATGTTGATGGTGCCTTTCCAAGTGTGATGTGCTGTTTAGGGGAAGTCCAGAAGAGCATCTTGGAAAGGATGAATTTCTACAGTAGGCACATAAAATAACCAGTGCCACAATGGGGTAATTTAAAGTGTGACAATGGTAAGAAGTTTAAGTAAATTCAGTGCCTGCTACTTCCAACCTCTGCAGTTGTACAGGGGACAGTAGAGAATGCAAGTGCACACTGCTTTTTCCTGTGATATGAGACTTAAGTAAATCATCTCTATTGGAAGTACACATAAAGAAGGTGGTCCTAAAAGAGTGTCCCTCTTGTGTAAGTCATGCTGATATTATGTTGAACCCCTCTGCACCTCATAAAATAAAGAGAGGAAGGAAAGGTTTTTTTGCCCTGAGTATTCTCTCTGGGAAATCACCCCAATGTCTTTCAACATTAGATTATTTAACTCTTATTTGGACTGGAAAACAATGTGCATCTAGACAGGTACTGCACAGTCCAATTTGCTCTGATCTTTACTGTTCCTTTTGCCTTTCAACATAATGACTATGATGGTCAGCTTTGATTGCCAACATGATGAAATAGAGAATAACCTGGAAAGAGACTCTCAATGAAGGATGGTCTACAGTGGATTGGCCTATGAGTGTCTCTTTGGATTAACTTAATTAGGTTAATTAATATGGGAAGACTCAGACTTAGGTGGCACCACTTTCTAGCCAGGGTCCTGAACTCTATACGAGCTGAGAAGTCCAGTTGAGTACAAGCAAGCAAGGAAGCCTGCATGTATTCATTTTTCTCTGCTTGAGACTGTAGATAGGACCAGCTCCTTAACGTTCCTGCTCCCTTGACTTCTACACGCCATAGATTATAACCTGGAATTATAAATTCAAGTAAACTGTTTATTCCCCAAGTTGCTTTTTGTCAGGTTACTTTTTCACAATAACACAAATGAAACTAAAAATGCTTGTCCATATTGATGATTTTCTTCTTTTTACTGGGGCATTCTGACCTCTGAATCTGTCTCTCTTCCTTACTTAAGAGCTCTGTTAGAAAGACAATGTCATGCTGGGAAGAGAATTGTATCCCCTTTATCTGTGTGGTTTTCCAATGTCTGTCCAGGCCCTGCTCATTTTGTCTAAAAGTCTCCTTTGTTACTCATTTGTTTCATAAATATCTCCTATGGATGAAGACTTGCTTAGATGTCACCTGCTTTGGGAAATCCTCAGAATCTCAACTATATCAATAATCTAAATTTGTTTTCCTTGATCTGTTTTCATACAGCATTCTGTGTTCATGGGATTGTTAATACTGACTGTCAGCTTGATTGCATTGAGAATTACCTCTAGGTGTGTCTGGGAGGGCATTTCCAGATAATTAACTAAATGGAAAAATCTGCTCTGAATTTGGGTTAAGGGATGGATGGAATAAACAGGAAAAGAAGAGAAGGAGGTCATGATTGCTTTATAATTGTAGTATTTGAGAGGCTGAGGCAGGAGGATTGCTCTAAGTTTGTATCTAGCTTGAGCTACAGAGTAAGATTCTGTCTTAAAACAAAATCTCCAAACCAAACAAACACAATGGAAAACACATAACAACATTAACAATACACAAAAGGAGAAAGTCAGCTACTAGGCACGTTCTCCTCTGTCTCTGACTTTGCTTTATGAATGCTGACATGTGAGGTACTAGAGTACTTTCCTCAACATGATAGAATGAAGTCTCTGAAACCATAAACCAAAGTACATCTTTCTTCTTTTAATTTTTTTTTTTTTAGGCATTTTGTCATGGTAACAAAACTTTAACATAGCCCATTCATATCAGAGGACTTACTGTCATAGTTAACTTACTTGTGTATGTAACCAGCTAGAGGATAAGCTGAGGGAATCTTTGCCTCCTTTGGATACTTTAGTAGGTCATGTACTTAACCAGATAGAGCACATGTTGGAGGAATCGTTGCCTCCTTCGGATACATCATGCATCATGATGTAGGTCATCACGACTCTGCACCTGTTGCTGTTCTTCTTGGAATGCTGCTTCCTACCTAGAGCACTCTCCTTGGCCACATGCAAATGCTATCTAAGTTTTCGGTCTTCTTAACTGTTGATTCCTTAAAGATGCCTTCACTGGGCAGTGGTGGCGCACGCCTTTAATCCCAGCACTTGGGAGGCAGAGGCAGGTGGATTTCTGAGTTCGAGGCCAGCCTGGTCTACAGAGTGAGTTCCAGGACAGCCAGGGCTACACAGAGAAACCCTGTCTCAAAAAAAAAAAAAAAAAAAAAAAAAAAGATGCCTTCTGCAAATTCTGTGTCCTCCTTTGTTCTCCAACTTTTGCTATCAGATGACCTTTGAATGAAGAAAGGGTATTTACTGTCCATAATTTTAGCATTAAGTAGTAGATCTTGGTCAAGATAGAACATATGTATGTGTTGTATATATACATATATATGATAGTTTATATATAAGCATTGAATGAATGCATATATATGTTGAGAGCAGAAAGTATAGTGGCTGTAGGAGAAAAAATTATGTATTTCTGTCTTGTCCACTTTTGTGAGTACCTTGTAGAAAGTTTAAGAAATTCCAGAAAGGGACAGGCAAAGCAAAGAAGACATCGTGTCAGTTTTGGAATAGGTTTACATCTTTCTGACAACCACATAGTGAGGTTGGTGACTTTCTACTAACTGCAGATTAAACGATTTCAGTAATGAATAGAGAAGATTTATAACTTTTACCATGAAATTACAATTTTTTACTTATTAACATTTATTTTTCAGGTTTTTAAAATATCCAATGTCTATACTGGGAACTATAGTAATTGTATGGTAAAAGTAATTGACATAAAGATATAGTCCCAGTCCTTATAAAGCTTATAGATAAAATGGAAGGAAGGATGTCTGAACTAGTAATTGTTAGCCAAACTGTCCCATCCATTCATTTTAGCAGCAGACACTCAGAGTCCACATCACATGTCATGATAGACAGTGAGGGCAGACAGATACGCATGCAGCTACTACTTTGGCTACTGAGATGCTCTTAGACAAGGCTGATATATAAGCAATTAGTTTCAATCTAAAATAATTTAATACTCTCTGGGAAAAAAACACAAAAATGAGATACTTATATGAAGCAAAATTGTTTAGAAGAGTTCAGAAAATATGATGATTAGCATAGTCAAAACAACCTAAATGGAAAGAAAAAAACCTAACCCCTAGTTGGAGTAGCTGAGGCAATGGTAGAGAAGACAGAATCCATTTACAAAATGATATTTGCATGTAACAAGGAGTCACAGAATAAACAGAAAAGAGAACTTAAGCTAAAGGAATATAACAGGATAATAAAAAACTAAGGGTGTTTAACTTTACAATAAGAATTCACTGAAGGTTTTTGAGTTGGCAGTACCAGGAGCAAAATACATTCATAAACAATGCTGTGTGGTTAGAGGTGAGGGAGTTATTTGGAAGATGCAAGAGACTAAAGTGCTGTTTTAGAAAAATGTGATGGGACCTGGATAGGGGAAGGGCAGCGTTTAGGATGTAAGTAAATAAAATGGTTAATTATTCAAAAAAAAAAGGCAAAAATAACAACAGAATGAAATGAGACGGTGGTTACTTTTCATTACATTTCATAGCTCTTGGCCTGGCTAAACTTATATGCAGTGCTCCATGTTGTTATCTTTCCTATTAAACTCTAAGCTATTTGAAAATAAGTAATGTTCATTTTTATTTCTTTTTTCCTTTCCTCCCTTTCTTTCCTCCCTTTCTTTCCTCCCTTTCTTTCTTTTCTTTCTTCTTTCTTTCTTTCTCTTCTTTCTTTCTTCTTTCTTTCTTTCTTTCTTCTTCTTTCTTTCTTTCTTTCTTTCTTTCTTTCTTTCTTTTTCTTTCTCTCTGTTTCTTTCATTTCACTCTTCCTTTCTTTATTTTATTTTTTAATTTTGTACACTCTGGAACCTAACACAGAACTTTAATCAGTTGATTAAAAGTATATTCTGTGCTTTTGAATAGATGTCATTGAGTGAATGAATAACATCCCAATGCTGAGAGAAGAATCCAAAAAATCACAATCAGAGCATTTACTCAACGTTGAGCTCCACAAGGAGATGGTGCCAGTTTCTGTGACTTTCTGACTGTGTCGCCTTGTGCAAGAGTTTTCTGTTTGTCTGAGCCTCTAATTATTTTTCTTTCCTGCTGATATGAGACTAATAATTCTCGTTATCTCACACTGGTAGTGTGAAGATGAAAAAAGAAGATTGTATACAATGAACTTAGCTTGTTGCTAGCAGGAAGTGTGAAACTCATTAAATAGTGTAACCTAATATGTTTACACTAGCCTCTTAATGACAGCCCAGGCAGGAAATGGCTTCCATACTTCCTTTTTTGATCCTTTATTTATTCTTTCATATAGTTACTGCTCACTCAACAATAATAATGCATGCCCAGTAATACATATTAAACTACCAAAGATCAAAAAAACATAGAACATCTCACTCAAAGAACTCACCATGGCATTAAACACTAAGAAGTTCACAGACATTAGTCTCACAATGAGGAAACAGCCCTAGCCGAGACTCTCAGCAGCTGGAGACATGGAGATTGACAAGGTCACCTCCAGTATGCAGGTAGGACTTCCAGTGGATGGAGGAAGATATCAATCCACCCACAAAACTTTCAACCCAAACTTTGTCCTGCCTACAAGATGTGCAAGGGTAAAGATGGAGCAGAGATTAAAGATGGAGGGAATGGCCAATCAGTGACTGTCTGAACTTGAGACCCATCCATGTGAGAGAGCCAACTCCTGACAAACATTTAATGATACTCTGCTGTTTGCAGACAGGAGCCTAGCATACCTGTTTCCTGAGAGGCTTCATCCAACAGTAGGTAAAAGCAAATGCAGAGACCCACAGCCAAACATCGGGCAGAGCTCAGTAACACTTGTGGAAGAGCAAGAAGTCAAGGATACCACAAGAAAACCCATAGAGTCAACTAAGTAGGCCCATGAGGATTCACAGAGCCCACCAACCAAAGACCACTCAGGGCTGGACCTAGACCCCCTAAACATTTGTAGAAGATGTGCAGCTTGGTCTTCAAGTGGGTCCCCTAACAATTGGAGCTGGGCATTTCTCTGACTCTGTTGCCTGTCATTGGATCCCCTTTCCCTAGCTAGACTTCTGGTTCGGTCTCAGTGAGAGAGATGTGCTTAGTCCTGCTACCACTATGTCCCAGAGCAGAGTGGTACCCAAGACAGGCTTCCCCTTCTCTGAGGAGCAGGAGAAAGGGTAATAGAGGAAGGAAGTTATAAGGAGGGACTGGGAGTAAAGAAGGGACAAGTGTGTGTGTGATTAGGATATAAAGTGAATAAATAAATTAATGAAAAATAAATATGGCATCTTTATATCCCCCTGTAGGAATCATCACTAGTTGAGAATCAAGTAATTCACTTGGCCAGTTTCAATTATAAGAATGTACTAACATGATGCTGAGGTAGGGAGCTAAGTCACATCCTGGAAGATTTGCCAGTGTTTCACAATTTTGAAGAAAGAATTAGAATTTCCCCATGGTTCATCCTCTTCAACCTCAAATGTTGTTATTTGTGCCAACTCTAGTTCTTTTTCTGTCACAGCAAATAATAGATGCCATTGGAACACTGCAGGCTTCCGAGGCTGCATGGTGGCAGTTGACTTGCTGGAGGCCAGGCTGCCTCTTTCGGCTTGCCTTTCCAGCAGGAGAAAGGACCCAGCTGAGACAGACTTGAGTCAACTTGCAGAACTCATTCCACACATGTGTTCTCAGGGAGCAGAATAAGAAGTACCTCACTGGTGATGCTAAAAAAAAAAAAAAAAAAAAAAAAAAATCAGTATTTGTCAGTCTATGTGAACACAGGAGGTCTGGTGCTGGCTATGCAAGGAGAATTTGAATAGAATGGAAGAATCCAAGATATCATGTGCTTCACAGAGCACTGAGAGGCATGAAAAATTAAAGCCAGGGCTTTTTATTCTCCTATTAAGTTTCTTTTCTTAATTCCCTGAACAAAACTATTGTTCTCTGTTATTAATGATTCCAGCTTTATACTGTCTATCCTTTACCACTCCGGAGATGTCACAGTCTGAACTTTTGAGGTTAGGCATATATCATTTTTATGCTTTCTTAATTTGTATTTGCTGGTAGAGGAAATTGATATTATATGTTTATTGATATCTTTTATAATTTACCTTTCCAGGAGCAGTGATGTGGGAGGCAAGGATGTTTTGCTAGACTGACGGTCTAACACTGAAGAAAGCACTTTGCTCTCTAGTTAGGCACAGCAGGTCTACTCTGATTATAATTGTGCTCTGTACACCACAGATTATTTTTATCTTATTATTATCACTTGTTTTATTTTTGCAATTATCATTTATTTTCTCATTCATCTTTAGTTATCATATTTAGCAGAGTTCTGAGAATGCTTGAACTAGGGTCAGGTGACTAAACTTCTCAGATTTTATGTTGTGGATTATCCAGGGTCAAGGGAATAATTTCTGTTGGAAGTCTCTGATTTTGCAGGTACAAGCCAAAAAGTGAGGGCTATTGATATATTTGTTTAGTGCTTCACATACACCAGGGGCTCTGCCTACAAAAAGGAATTTCATTCTCACCACCCTCCAGTGGAAAATCCAGTATTATCCCGCTTTGATCAGATAATAAAATGGTTCAGCGAAGTCCATGAACTGCCAGTGTTCAGAAGACAGTTATGTGAGGATCAGGGTTAGATCTAGATTTATTTCATTCTAAACTCCTGTTTGTTCTATGGTGCCCTTAGGGCAAACACAGAGAATTCAGTTTGCATTCCCACCAGGGCTTTTGTGGGATGAGTGTCTTTTCCTTTGTGTGCCTGTTGGAGAGAAGGGTTAGGGTCTTTAGGAGAAATGGCAGCCTGCTGGTGGCTGCTGAGAACACTAGGGTCCACTTATATTTCTCTCAGCCCATGAACACTTTTGCAAAGAGCTCAGGTACAAGTTAGTAAATAAGTCAGTAATTTTCCTTCCATGTCCAGACATGCAATATGAAAAGGCTAGCATAGAACAGCAACTTAAGATAACAGGATCTTAGATTTTATTTAGGAATTCATGGTTTGGGGAAGAGACTTAGGGTCTATTGCTAGACAATCCTTTTATTTGTTCTGGGCTTCTGGATTAGTTACTGGATGTTTCTAAGGCTTAGTTATTTTGCCCATAAAATATCCATTTTAG
This sequence comes from Mastomys natalensis, assembly GCA_021653895.1. Taxonomy (NCBI): domain Eukaryota; kingdom Metazoa; phylum Chordata; class Mammalia; order Rodentia; family Muridae; genus Mastomys; species Mastomys natalensis. Next base: position 350,943 of record JAJTUV010000744.1, read on the forward strand.
GTTAAAATGTTTGTCATGCCATGACATAAGCATGAGGACCCCATTTTATATCATCAGCAGCATACAGAAAGTCAAAGATGGCAGGGTTCCTTTTTAATTAGAGCACTTGAGAAGGAGAGACAGATGGACCCCAGACTTGCCTGAGAGGCAGTCTTGTTGAATTGTGGAAATAACCTGTCTCAATCTATAAGATAGAAAATGGCAGAGGAATCCACTTGACATCAACCTCTGACCACACATGCCTAAATGTGCACATGAACACACACACACACATATATATATATAAGCATGTACATGTATGATTTCATATATGTGTGTGTTGTGCCTGAAGTATGTGTGAGTATCACATGCATGCTGGAACTCTCGCAAGTAAGCAGGACATGGGCTCCTCTGGAACTGATGTACAGATGTTTGTAAACTGCTATGTGGGTCTAGGGAACCAAACCTGGATTACTAGTGAGAGTAGGAAGAGCTCATAACTTCTGGGCCCAATTTTTAGAGTCCAATCATATGTGAAGGAATGCTAATGAATTAATAGGACAGATAATCAATATTAGTGCTTGACACATAGTAGGTTGTTTATGAAATACAATTACCATTATCTTGAGGTGAACATAGTAGGTATTTGCTCTTGGTTCTTTTAGTTTACTCTTAAACTTTTGCTTAGTTAATATTTAATTAGAGAATGCCAAACAATGTACCACATAAACAGACAAACAAAAGTTCTAGAGATAAAACTGAATAAGAAAGCAATACCATGAAATAAAAAATTGAATTACTTTCCAACAATTTTTTTTTACTACCAAGTATTTTATTTTAGTTTCTAGTGCTTGAACTGCATTTATGAATACTTAATTCATTTTCTTATTTTTATTAGTTGAATACATATATATTTTAAATGAAGCACAGATAATAAGTACTAAGCTAGCAACGGGAGGAATAAAGAGACATAACACCATAGTAAATTTTCTTAATGAGTCTACATTTTCATGAACAAATGAAGGCTGGCTATATGTATACATTTAATTTTCTGTTGTTAGTTTTAGAATATTTAAAACAACCCAAAACATTCTGCAGATGCTTTCTTAGATTCCTGGAGATCTGCAGACTACAGAATTGTAGTACCAGTGAGCTAGACCTTGTTACATTAGGTCAAAATCCCACACTAGCCCTAAATGTCAAGAGTATTTTTCTCTAATTTCTATTTTTCATCCATTTCTGCTTACTAGAATCGCGTTACTAGTATTTGAGCCCTATTATTTTACACTCATTTTTGAGAATAAACAAGGGAGTCACTCAGGAACCTGTCATTCATACTGAGGCTTAAGGACCAATGTCTTGTATTAGGTATCTCCTTCTGAATGATTGATCTCAGTTCTGGACATTCTTAACCTAACTCTCTTCTATAGAAAGAGTCCAAAGTGTTATGTACAGACATGAAATTGAGAAGCACGGGATTACCTTCCGAAATTGGAACTCAACAGAAAACAGTTTCCTAGCAAATGTTTATCGCTGATGGATTGCCATGATCAAGCCAAGCAAGTACCATATCCATGATACCTGGTGTCCAAACTTGAGGTCATGATATTTGTTACACAAAAAGAATCAACTTGCCCTTCACTGCTGCGTCAAATACCATGACTAAAAGCAACTTGGTAAGGAAAGGATTTAGTTTATCTTATAGGTTCTAGTCCATCATCACAGAAAAGAGTCAAACAGGAACTCAAGGTAGAAGCTTGAAGTAGAAACCATGAAGCAATGTGACTTGCTTCCTCTAGTTCATGACTAGGACTACCTAGATAGCCTTGGTCACAGGAACTGAGTCTTCTTACAGCAATCATCAATCAAGACAGATGAGGCCATATGGCAACTGGGATTCCCTCAGGTAACTCTAGGTTGTGTCAAGTTGACAGCTGAATGAATTAGGAAGTATACCAAGAAGTAGAAGAGAATTCAAGATTGCCTTTCACCATGAAATGACACATGATTAAGGTGATAGAAATACTGGCCGCCTGATTAATCGGACAATCACTTTGTGTTCCTCAGTGCATCAGTGCACATACTTAAAACATTTTTAATAAAAAAGAACCAAAAATAACATGTTTTTTTTAATTATCAGCTGATTGATAATCTATCACTTTCTAACTAGAATAGAGTAATCCTTTCCTTTCTTTTTATATCCTTTAAACAGACAAAGTCTTACATCCCAGGTTGGCTTCAAACTGTGTGTAACTGAGGATCACTTTGATCTGCTCTTATTTCTTCCCCGTCCTGAGCACTGGGAATAGAAGGTGCATCCCTCAATGCCTGGTTTGACCTTACTGGGGATGAAGCCCAGGCTTCCTGCATGCTCACCAGGCATTCTTCCACAGTCCCACCACTTCCATGGGATCTCACTGAAAAGCATGGGATTTCTCTTTTAATTTAGAAAAGTCCTTAGAATCAATATCACTGTGCATTTCTCTTAAGGCTTGTGAATCCCTCCTTCTAATCTCTATTAGCTTTCATCCACAGAAGTCTGCCAACCACCCTCTTAGAGTTTAGGGATTCCCTAACACCATGGGTATGTATGTAGAGCCTATTTGGGCCACCTCTACTTTCTCCCCTTCCTCCTCATTTTCCTTCTCCTTCTCCTTTGTCATCCTCCTTTGGGGCTTGAGATAGAATGGCCCATCCACACCATACTTGCACAGTAGGAGACAGATGCAGTGGTCTATGACAACATCTCCCTGAAGAACAAAATGCAGCCCTTACAGTGGGCACCTCTACCACATGCTTAATAGGTTGTTAAGAGAATCAAATGAGGCTGGGCATGCAGTGCTCCTGTGTGAGCTGTAAAACACTGGATCAAAATGAGAGAGCATTATTAGGCATATGTGGTCTGATAGTGTCTTACAGATGGCAGTCACCTGCCGTTATGAAAGCCGTCTTTAAGCCAAGGCTGAAACTATAATGGATCCAGAGGCTCCTGGGGCAGTGAATTATCAGCTATTGCTTCTGCTCCTTCTTTGGCTCAGGATCTTGTTTTCTGTGAGTATTTTCTCCTGGAGCATTGGCTGCTGTGCTCTTGTTGTCTACCTGGCCTGTACACTCTGCTTTCAGGAGCCATCGGTGGCTTTCTGGGGTATCTCATTTGGCTGGCAAGATCTGTTCTTGTCCTGTGCCACGTGCTTGAAACATTTACATGCTGTACTGCTTCATTAGGGACATGCACTCAGATCACTTCCTGGAAACAATAAGGTCTGCACTGGGATAGAACGGAGTTGAATAGACATTTATCTTTTCACAGGGCAAATCAATGAGTAATTTTCTGGTTTGAATGCTATATTTAACACTCTGTCTGGGGAAATGCTCTCAAGCATATCCTATTCCAAGGTGGCTTTAATAAAGAGGTTTTTTAAAAAAAAAAAAAAAAAAAAAAAAAAACCCTCTCATTTATGATTCCTGCAATCTGCATTAAATCCTTCCAGGGAGTCGTTGCCCTTCTGATATGCAGACCACAGGAGGAAGTGGGCTAGGTGCTGATGTCATACACCTGAGAGGGGCAATATTCAGTAAATTCCAGTGGCATAGGAAGGCTTTTACTGGGCAAACTCAAAGCCAAAGCTTTCCCCTCTACTGCATGTCAAAGACAAGAATATAGAAACACTTTAACCTGTTATTATTATCCCAAATGAGAGAAGTGAGTCACGAGTGTGAGGAGTTCATATATTGCCAGTATTTGGCATTCTATAATATGTAGAGTGGTCCAGACTTGAATCTCTTAAGCCTGCCTATTTTCAACTTCCATTCAAGCATCACACACACAAAAACCACATACTGATGTCCAGTTTTATAAGTGTACTGGTACAGTAAAGAAGAAAGGAGGCTCAGAAAGGTCACTTGACCTGTGCAAGGTCACATAGAACATGCTTACAAAGCGAATGGCTTTCTCTGCTGATAAACTGGATCCATCGTATTCAGAGAAGAATAGTAAGGTTTACAAAAGCTGGGAGGCATAATTATTTTCATCAATAAGACAAAGATGTCAGGCTCGTTTGTAGTTGGGGGAAAATTAGGAGAGGTATATATTCTTGAATGATTTTTTATTATTCTCATCTATACCACTAGGGTGTTGTTAATATGCACTACAAGCTTTGTGTTCATTCGACAATATCATATTTGTAAAGCGGAGACGCACTGTAGAGTCATTGTGCAGAATAGATACTCCATTCCCACCCCTGGCACACTAGACTTTTGACTACAGATATCAGGATCCTCTTCCTTCTGTGTTTCATGAAGAATGAAAATTGTTGGACAATACGACCAGATATCTCTCTGTCCAAAGTTTAGCGAAGATTTTTCCATGTTGTGGAAAAAAACCATGTCCCATCTTCCTCCCTATGGATCTGACTTCAAAACTGACCATACAGGTTCTCGAATTGAGGTGCCCTCAGAGCAGTTCTCACCGTGAGCTGTAGATGGCGGTGTTGCATCAAGAACTTCCTCCCCTAGGCAATGGTGGGAGCTGGGGCATCCAGCTGTGGCCTGCTGGGGCTGAACTCTGAGAATCCTGCTTTAAGTTCCTCTGGTTGGTCATAACACAGCAGTTCTCCTTCTGGGTCCCCTGCTTCCCCATCATTCTCGCCCGCTACAAGCTGGGAATGCAAGCCCTGTTGCACTTCCCTCCTCCTTCCTTTCCTTTGCTTTACAGGGGTCTGTGATTAATAGCAGCACGGGGGAACAATTGAGAGGGAGAAAGTACTTGCAATGCAACAGTGGAGAGATTAAATGTAACTCGGGTGCTGAACCTCTTTAGTGAGAGCATCCTTGCAAATTTGTTTTCCCTTCCCTCCCACGGCGGCCCCCCTACTCAGGGTGGAGGAAGGCTCAGTGACTTCATTAATCAAGGCGCTTTGCCGGGGCTGATGAATTTTAACAGCGAACTGTCACTTACAATCCTTCGCTGTCTCCTGTATCCCCGAGCTCTGGTTATTTCATCTTCACCAATTAATCAAGGAAGCCACAAAGCGACCCTGGAGTTTATTAGCAGAAAACAGGTTGTTTCTTCCCCAGAGACAGGCTTTTTCTGCCATTTCAGATGCTAGGAGTTTGCCTTTAGTTTTTCTGATTGAGAGACACACCCAAGCCAGCCGTTTATCCTTCAGTCTTCCTGAGGCCCTCCTTCATCAGCCCTTTCTCAAATCTCATTGCCTTTATCTGCTCTCAGGTGTCCAGCACTTTGATTAGAAGGTTGACAGGCACAAAACAGAGGCAAGATACCTCCTCACCTACGCTGACTGCCCAACAGACTGATCATTTATCAAACCATTTTTTGGATCTGTTGCCTAGCTGGGGATATTTAAGGGTGTTCGTTTTGTGTTTTGTTGGTTTTTTTTTGTTTTGTTTTTTTGTTTTCTTACAAGTTCAGATTTGAATGACACTGCTTTCCCAAAAATACCTGTCTCCCCTGAAGTGGGGACATTTATAGATAAAACAAGGACATTTTTAGGCAAGTTTTTAAAAGCGACTTCGTAATTTGTAAAATGAAATGTTCTGAGACCCCATTCTGACTGAAGCACTAATGTCTGTGTAGAGCTTTAGGGATGCTTAGTATCTGTTCCCTCTTCACCGCTCCTCTTCCTGGTAGAGCAGCTATGGTAGCCAGCCATTTGCACAGTGCATTTTTTCTCTTATTCATTCATTCACTCCAACAAACATTTATTGAACGTTTCACTCTGAGCCAGATTAAATCTTAGTCATCAGAACTCATGATAGTTAACAACATACTTGCACAAATTACATTTTTGTCAGTCATGGTAAATGTTATGACAGAAACACAGGTTACTGAGAGAGAGAATGTGATGCAGAGACCGAATCTTGCCTGTGAGTTAGAAAGGCTTGGCCAAGAAGTGACATTTACCAGGACACCTGAGACTTGATAAGAATTAGCCCAGTGGGAGCAGAATGCAGAGAGTAAGACAGTTCTAGGCAGAGGAAAGATGTCTGTGACAGGCCATTGGGATGGTGGCTTATTGTAGACACTGGCAGGAGGCTTGGGGAAGAAGGCTGACGCTCAAGGTTAAGAGTAAATAAAGATCAGATGGTACAGAGCTTTGTAGGTCACTTTGGAGACTATCTGGAAATTGTCAAGATAATATTGCACAGTTTTAAAGATGCTTAGACCGATGCTTTAGAAGGTATCATTTAGCAGAGAAAAAAATTTCAGAATGATAAAACAAGAGCCTCCAAAAGCCTACTCCTTCGAAAAAGCAGAAGCAGCAAAGACTGTTAGAACCAACCTTTCAGAACTCTGAAAATTAATCAAAAGCTTGTAAAAGTTAGAAGATGGTTTAGTTTTCAAAGACACCTGAAGAGACAAATGTAGTGGTGCAGAGCTTTAATCCCAGCCTTCAAAAGGATAGGCGGGTGGTCTCTGTGAGTTTGAGGCCAGCCAGGTCTAAAAATTAAGTTCCAGGTCAGCCAAGGTTACACTACAGTAAAGGCCTTTATGAAAGAAAATAAAATTAGGATAAGAGTTTATGGTGTTTGGGGTTTACCCTGTATTGGGTCTCTAGTCCAAGAAAGTGCAGACTTGTGATCAGGAGAGTAGTAAATCCCGAAGACTAGGTGGGTGGGGTATGGAAGGGAAGGATTTGGTAATGCTTGAAAAACAAGAAAAAGAAATTGCCTCTTACTGACTGGTGTGCCTACCCACTCCCTGTGTGGGCCTCTTTTATAAGAATTGGAAATTTCTTAACATTATAAGTGGTGGCCAGTTGGGGCAATCCAGAGGCTGGAGAAAGACCTAGAACAACACCTAGAAAATGATACGCCTAGAGGACCACTGAAAAAGCTCTGACAGATTCTTTGAGATGAACTTTTTATGGATATGCAGGGCTATACACACTTTCCAGTAGCTGTGAATCTTCTGAACTTGGAAAAGACCTGGGGAAGGCTGCAATCTTTCACCAATGTGTGACTTTGAGAGTCAATATTTGAAAGTATTCAGAGAATTGAATATGTGTTTATACATACACATTCACACACAACTTCATAGTCTAAGGGGGATTTAGTTGTTCAGTCATTTAGGAATATGCCTCTATAGTGATTAAATAATGGTGGAACTAATCAAGATTTTAGTCAATGTTCTAATATAATAAAAACATAATTTTAATAAATAAAGAGATATAGCAATGAAAAGCATAAATGGGCCTTGGGAGATGGCACAGTTGGCACAGTGTTGGCTGTGCATACATGAGAAACTGAGATCATTTTCTCAAATACCTATGAAAAAAAGCCAGGCAGTGCAGTGGGCACCTGTAATTCCAGTGCTTAGATGATAAAAGATATGGAGATTCTCAGATCTCATTGGCCAGCTAGTCTAGCTGAATCTGAGATCTCCAGGTTTAATGACAACACACTGTTTCCTCATGATGGAGAAAGACTGAGAAAAATGCTCAGGGCCAACTTCTGGTCTCCACAAACAACTTTATACACACCCCTGGCACATATACAATACACACACTCATATGAACACATTAACATATGCCAGACACACACACATACACACACACACACACACACACACACACACACACACTTACACACAATATGGATGCTATGGCCCCTGAGTGGTGTCCAGAGGATGGTGAAGGAGGCTTCCATACCTCTCTAACAGTACAAGTGCACATGTTTGCTGGCATACCACATGACACAAAATAGAGGATCCTAGCAAACTAATGGAACCTCACATTGGGTCCAGAAAGGACAGCAGCTGCTTCTCATGTGTTTACAGAAGTCCCCTCAGGTGCTGGTGATCTGGCAACTCTGCATAGTGCCAGTGGGATGACTACTCCAGAGCTTGGCTGGATTCCACATCAGCCCAAGGACTGTATAAAAATGCTTGCTACTGCACAATAAAGTAGATCTCCACCTCGGAAGCTGGTCTCCAGTGTCTCTTTCCCAAGTCGGTGACTGCCTTCCTCACACTCTGACCTGAATCTCTGTTTCCCAACACATAGGCACAGAGAGATACCCACACAGTCATCTCCCCACCCCACCCCCCACAGATAGAGAGAGGGGGAGTGATGGAGGAGGGAGAAGGACAAGTAGAGGGAGAAAGAGGGAGAGGGAGAGAGAGAGAGGAAGAGGAGAAAGGAGAAGGAGAGGGAGAGACTGAGTCTGAGACAGAGAAGCAATAACAACAAAGTACTTCGTTGGTGTAAGTATAGGAGGTCTGATCTCCAGAATAGTTGCTACAGTATACTATTTAAACTATTCATTTTTAAGCATATAAAACAAGTAGGAAAGTATTGCTTATACACCAACATGTTGGGGACAGGGTAGAGACATTTAGTAGAAACCAACACTGAGGAAAACTAGGTAGTTGATGTACCCCAGAGACTACAAATTGTTTGCTATAAATATCTTCAGAGAACTAAGTAACTACACTAAAGTTATAAAGGGGAGTACAGGAAATGCATTCCTAACAGGAAAGCAACCTTAAAGGGGTAAAATCAAGATTATATCCCATGAAAAGGAAGCAAGTAAAATTCCTGGGGTGAAAAGCATAAGTGGAGAGAAATGAAGATCACTAGAGGATATCAACAACAGATTTAAGCTGCTTTCCACCAGCTGGCTTCTTCTGAAAGAATCAGTGAACCTGAAGATATATCAATTACTATTATACATTCTGAAGCTTGAGGAGTAAGAAAGACTGAATGGAAACAAGGAATCTGGGGATGTGAGCCACAATCAAGAATATGGTGTCAAGGAAGAGTCAGAGCAGGGGTCACAGAAAGAACATTTTAAGAAAGAATGGTTCAAACTTTCCTAAGTTTGGTGAAATATTAATTTAGACTGATTTAAAAACTCACAGATCTCCAAGTGCAGTGTGCCCAAACAGACTCTGTTATATAAGACCAATGAGAATCTTGATGTAATAAATACATGATAAGTCAATAATATATCTTATAATAAATATAAGATTTGATAAATAAATCTTGATGTAAAAATAAATAAATAAATAAATAAATAAATAAATAAATAAATAAATCTTATTCCTAGAGCAGGTCAATGGTAAGATTAACAACAAACTTCTCATCGGTTGCCATGAAGTTTTGAGAACATACAGATAAATGGACTGGAATTGACAGTCCAGAAGTAAACCCCTATGACTGTGGCTAATTGATTTTAATAGCATGAAGGGGAAAGAAGAATCTGTAGACAAATGATGCTGGGAAATTTGTATATTTCCATGCAAAATGCAGCTGAATTCTTATTACATGTAACATATAAACTAGTAAAACTGATCATAAAACCAAAACTATACCTCAGAGCAGCAGGTAAGAACCCTCTTCCACTACCCTATGCCCCAGAGCTACAACTGGAAGCCTGGGGAGCTCAGGACCCATCAGCCACCAAAACCCTGCCTCTCCAGACTACCACCCCCCTTCTGGACCTCACTTGATACTTTTGACTAGGGCAGACACCTAGCTGGTCTGCTCCTGTGAAGACACCATATCCTGAGAAATCCTAGAGGATGTCTCACTACACTCAGAGCAGTGAACAACTAACTGGTCTGCTCCCATGAAGACACCATATCCTGAACCATCCTAGAGGAGCCACTGCACTCAGAGCAGCAGAATTTCAGGATCCCAGAGGTGGCCTGAGTCCCAAGAGTTCTTCTACCTAGGAGCTCAGGATCACAGAGACATTTGAACTCTGAGGAGTTCTGACACAGGCATGATAACTGTAAAGACAGACTCCAGTCAGACACAGTGAGCGCAGGTAACACTAGAGTTAACCAGATGGCAAAAGGCAAGCACAAGAACATAAGCAACAGAAACCAAAGTTACCTGGCATCATCAGAACCCAGTTCTCCTCCCACCATAGCAAGCCTTGGACACCCCATCACACCGGAAAAGCAGGATTCAGAATTAAAATCGCTTCTCATGATGATGATGATAGAGGACTTTAAGAAGGACATAAATAACTACCTTAAAGAAATACAGGAGAACACAGGTAAACAGGTAGAAGCCCTTAAAGAGGAAACACAAAAATCCCTTAAAGAATTGCAAGAAAACACAACCAAACAGGTGAAGGAATGAAACAAAACCATCCATGATTTAAAAATGGAAGTATAAACAATAAAGAAATCTCAAAAGGAGACTATCCTGGAAATAAAAAACCTAGGAAAGAGGTTGGGAGTCATAGATGCAAGCATCACCAACAGAATATAAGAAATAAATGAGAGGATCTCATGTGCAGAAGATACCATGAAAAATATTGACACAACTGTCAAAGAAAATGCAAAATGCAAAAAGCCCCTAACCCAAAACATCCAGGAAATCCAGGATACAATGAGAAGATCAAACTTAAGGTTAATAGGTATAGATGAGAGTGAAAATTCCCATTTTAAAGAGCCAGAAAGCATCTTCAACAAAATTATAGAGGAAAACTTCCCTAACCTAAAGAAAGAGATGCTGATGAACATACAAGAGGCCTACAGAATTCCAAATAGACTAGACCAGAAAAGAAATACCTCCTGTCACATAATAATCAGAACATCAAATGCTCAAAACAAAGAAAAAATACTAAAAGCAGTAAGGAAAAAAGGTCAAGTAATATATAAAGGCAGACCTATAAGAATTACACCAGACTTCTCACCAGAAACTATAAAAGCCAGAAGATCCTGGACTGATACCATACAGACCCTAAGAGAACACAAAAGCCAGCCCAAACTACTATACCCAGCAAAACTCTCAATCACTATAGATGGAGAAACCAAGATATTCATTAACAAAACCAAATTTACACAATATCTTTCCACAAATCCAACACTTCAAAGGATAATTGATGGAAAACTCCAACACAAAGAGGGAAACGACAACATAGAAAAAGCAAGGAAGTAATCTTCCAACAACCCCAAAAGAAAATAGCTACACAAACATAATTCCACCTTTAATAATTAAAATAACAGGAAGAAATAATCATTTTTCCTTAATATCTCTTAACATCAATGGACTCAATTCCCCAATAAAAAGACTTAGACTAACAGACTGGATAAATAAACAAGACCCAGAATTTTCTGCATACAGGAAATGCACCTCAGTGACAAAGACAGACACTACCTCAGAGTAAAAGCATAAAGGACCGTCACATAAAACCAGATACACTGAAACTAATAGAAGAGAAGGTGGGAGAAGACCCACATATACTGAGGCACAGGGGAAAAGTTCCTGCACTTTTTTTTGAACCAATGGCTTATGCTCTAAGATCAAGAATTGACAAATGGGACCTCATAAAATTGCAACGTTTCTATAAGTCAAAGGACACTGTCAATAGGACAAAATGACAACCAACAAATTGGGAAGAGATCTTTACCACTCATACATCTGATAGAGGGCTAATATCCAATATGTACAAAGAACTCGAGAATTTAGACTCCAGACAACCAAATAACCCTATTTTAAAATGGGGTACAGAGCTAAAGAACGAATTCTCAACTGAAGAAACACGAATGGCCGAGAAGCACCTAAAGAAATGTTCAGCATCCTTAGTCATCAGGGAAATGCAAATCAAAAAAACACTGAGATTCTACCTCACACTAGTCAGAATGGGTAAGATCAAAAACTCAGGTGATAGTAGATGCTTGCAGGGATGTGGAGAAAGAGGAACACTCCTCAATTATTGGTGGGATTGCAAAATGATGCAACCACTCTGGAAATCAGTCTGGCAGTTCTTCTGAAAATTGCACATAGCATTACCTGAGAACCCAGCTATACTACTCCTGGGCATATACCCAGAAGATGCTCCAACATATAACAAGGACATGTGCTCCATTATGTTCATAGCAGACCTTATTTATAATAGCCAGAAGCTGGAAAGAACCCAGATGTCCTTCAACAGAGGAATGGATACAAGAAATGTGGTACATTTACACAATGGAGTACTATTCAACTATTAAAAACAATGAATTCGTGAAATTCTTAGTCAAATGGATGGAACTAGAAAATATCATCCTGAGTGAGGTAACCCAATCACAAAAGAACACACATGGTTCTTTTGTTCACTCACTGATAATTGGATATTAGCCCAGAAGCTTGAAATACCCAAGATTCAACTCACATATCACATGAAGCTCATGAAGAAGGAAGACCAAGTGTGGCTGCTTCGGTCCTTCTTAGAAGGAGTAACAAAATACTCAAGGCAACAAATATGGAGAAAAAGTGTGGGATAGAAACTGAAGGATGGGCCGTATGGAGACCATTCCACCTGGGTATCCATCCCATGTGTAGTCATCAAAGGTTGATGCTGATGTGGATGTCAGGAAGTGCATGCTAACAGGAGCCTGATATAGCTGTCTCCTTAGAGTTCTGCCAGAGACTGACATATTCAGAGGTGTATGCTCACAGCTAACCATTGAACTGGTTAAGGGGTTCTCAGTGGAGGAGTTATAGAGAAGACTGAAGAAGCTGATGAAAGGGTTTGTGGCCCCATGAGGAGAGCAACAATACCAACCAACCAGAGCTCCCAGAGTCTAAACCACCAGCCTGGGAGCACATAGGGAGGATCTATGTCTTCAGCTGTATATGTGAGGGAGGCTGGCCTTGTCGAACATAGGTGGGAGAGGATATCCTTCGTCCCATGAAGACTGGACGCCGAGTGTGGGGGAATTTGAGGGTGGGAAGGTAGGAGTGTGGGGGTAGGTGGGGGCACATCCTCATAGAAGCAGGAGGAGAGGGGATGGGATAGGGGGTTCCTGGGCAGTGTCGGGAGAAATGGAGTAAGGGGATAACATCTGAAATGTAAATAAAATATCCAATAAAAAATTAAAATTAAAGAAAGAATAAAACAAATATAAGTATTTGAAAAAAAAGGAAAAATAAGAAACCCAAAACTATAAAACGTTAGAAGAAAATATGAGTATATATTATACAATCTTTGATTAGACAATGTTTTAATTCTGACACTGGTAGCACAAGTGTACACAGGAAAATAAATTCTATTTAATGAAATAAAAATGGTTTTCATTAAAAGACATTAGCAGCAATGTAAAAAGAATAATGGTAGAAAATATTAGAATGTGTGTTCTACCTGATAAGGGACAATAATGCTGATATATATATATATATATATATATATATATATATATATATATATATATATATATATATAGTGGGTGTGTGTATCTATATACCACAATATTTACAGATGTGTACAGAGACCAGAACAGGGTGAGTTGGATTTCCTGAGGCTAGAGTAGAGATAGTTCGAGTCACCATATGGATGCTGGGAATGGAGCTCCAAGCCCTTGTCAAACAACCAGTGCTCTTAACAGTTGAGCCATCTCTCCAGTATTCCCATAGGTATATTTAAAAATATAATAGAATGTACACAGAGAACCAACTTAGAGACAACTAACTGCAGCAAATCAGGCCAGTGATTCTGTGGACAGGACCATGCAACTAACAGCAACAAAGTTTGTAGCCAGAACTGGAAAGCAGCAGATTTGAAAAGACAATTAATGTCCTATTGAATATTGACTATGGTAATATTTACTGGTCCTCTTGATTTTCTAGCTCTATGTTACATTGTTACATTTTTTGAAAATCTTGATTTACATTCTTGGCAGCAGTTATTCTAATTTATATTTTACAAGTGGTGTAAGCTGGTATAAGAAGATCTGAAGTATCTATGTATACGAATATCTATAGGATGTTGTTATTTGCTCTTAATAATCATAGGTTTAAGAACTCTCGTGATCCCAGTCAAGCTAGGTGTTAGATATCTAGTTCTATTTCTTTTGTTAAGTATGTATTTGTACATACATATTCGGGCTTGTGTGTAGCCTTGGCAGCTAGAGGCAGTCTAGGGCATGTGTCTCAATTATTCTCCATTACATTATGAGATGGGGTGTCACTAAAGTTGGATATCACTGATTGGTTAAGCTGGCGGTTCACCATACTCCAGGGATTCTCCTTCCTCTACCTCTTGAATTTTGGTAATATTTGTGGCCATGATGGGCCTTTTTATTTTTATTTTTTTAATCTTTAATCACTTTTTAAAGTCCAATCAATATCCCAATCCCGGTTCACCCTCCGACATCCTCATCTCCCACCCCAACCCGCAACCTACCCCACCAGGCCTCTTCACTCCCTGGGGCTTCAAGTTTCCAGAGGGTTAGGCTCATCTTCTCTCACTGTGGCCAGACCAGGCAGTCCTCTGCTGTATGTCTCCAGGGGGCCTTGTACCAGCTAGTGTATGCTGCCTGGTTGGTGGTTCAGTGTCTGAGAGATCTCGTGGGTCTGGATTAGTTGAGACTGCTCCTCTTCCTATGGGGTTGCCCTCCTCTTCAACTTCAGTCCATTGGTTGAGTGTAAGTATCTACATCTGTCTCAGTCAGTTGCTACCTGCGAGATTGAGAGACTCTCAGGAATCAAAGGGAAGGTCATTAGATGAAGTGCCCAACAGTGGGGAGAGGGAACTTGTAGAGTCCACCTCGTGTAGAAAGGCAGGACATCAAATGATGGTGTTATCATACTACAGTCAAAAACTCTGATCCAGAACTGTTCCTGTCTGAAAGAACTTCTGGAACAAGTATGAAGAAGAGACTGAGGGAAAGGAGGTCCAGTGGCTAGCCCAACTTGGGATCCATCTCAAGGGGAGGCTGACACTATTACTGATGCTATGGTGTGCTTACAGACAGGAGCCTAGCATGGCTGTCCTCTGAGAGGCCCAACAAGCAGCTGACTGAGCCCATGATGGGCTTTTTACATGGAAGCCAGAGATCTGAATTGAGGTTATGATTACACATCAATCACTTCATCAACAAAGCCACATTCTCAGCCCATAGTTGCTTCATTTTGTTTCACTATGATACATTCAGTCCAACACATCTTTCTGATACTCTGGAATTATCTCTGCCCATGAGGTGAAATCACACAGGCTGGAACCAAGGCCATTTCCGCCATACTTCCCTTTCTTGCTGAAAATGATTAAGAGTTCTTTATGCACTCAGTCCTTGTTCAGCCTTTATTATTGGAATCCCAGATAACTTGACTACCCTTACTCTCTGGGTTCTTCTCTAGAAAGTTTTGCATTGCTTCTGTCTCCATCCTTTCCTCCTTCCCTCTGTGGCCATGGCCACAAAGTATTTTTTACTCTGCTAAAAGAATTCTATCCATTATGAGAAAAGGACCTTACCTCAAACTCTTTTGAATCTTCATCCATTTACTCTGAGGCTTTGCTACTCATCTTTTATCTCGTTCTTGTTCTTTTCTCCTTTTCAGTTAGACACATTGGTTATCCAGATTTATAACAGCAACACTCAAGACTCCAAAATGCATTTGATTCTTTAAAACCTATCTTCCTAGGTAGCTATTTCACTATCTCTGCCTGTCTCCTCTCTTCTCCCCTCCTTCTCTCTCTTGTTTTCCACATACATTCCAAGTCATTAGTTCTGCCTTCGTAGTCAGACTCACTGTGTCATAGTAATTTTCTACTATGTGACCATATGACCACTCTCAAGTCACAACCATCTTTTTACAGTATACATGAAATATTGTAAATCTTGTACTCAATCCTGTGCTCAGTGTCCAAATTATAAGGCAAAGTGTTCACAGCTACTTCCTATCTATCTAGGCTGACTTCTTTACCTCTTGGTCATCATTATCTCTGTAAAAAAAAAACTCCCCAAAAAACCATTTGTGAGGACATAGTTCCCAGAACTGCTTCATCATAGACATTGAAGTGGTCTGCTCAGACCTTTCCTCTAAGCTTATATTCTCAATCAGGACAAGTACAACTACCTCACTTACAATGAGAACATGAGGTTGGAGAGATTGTTGAGTGGCTAAAAGATACTGATTTCTCTGAGGACCAGCATTCTTTTCGTAGCACACATGTTGGGTGGCTCACATGCCTGTAACTGAAACCCTGGGGGAGATTTAATGCCTCTGGCTTCTGCAAATGTGTATACAGACATATAGACACATGAATACATAGACATGCATACAATAAAAAAAAATAAAAATAAAACTTTAACCTTGAACCTTTTCATTCATTGTACAAAATACCTGTCATTTTCCTTTGTCTGTTCTAGTATTTCCTTTCTAATTAAAAATGATATGATCATTGGAAGTTAGGTTTATTTTCTATTCTTCAACTACATTTAAAGATAAACTTCCTTAGGGAATGTATTTTTGGTTAATTTATTTTCCAAGCTAATCTAAGTAATAAATTTAAAAAACTTATCTGTGCCAAAATCGGTGTTTGATGAGTACTTATTGAAGTATGTTTGTAAATAATTCTGTCTAATTTAATGAATTTATTTTTCTAATAATTTTAGATATATATCATATATTTATGATGTATTTAAACCTCAGTCTCTACTTACTTCATAAAAGGAAAATTTAGATTAAATTTTAATAGATAAAATTTTATATATTTCCAGTATACTCAAAGATAATGACCATTCATGCTTTCTATTATAACCTGCCCAAATCTTCATTATTTTATAATTTTATTGAGTATTAACTTGGGACACCTTATGGGGAAATTTTATATTACACAATAATTTCATTAATATTTCTTTTCATTTTAATATGGAATATGTAATTTATTTCATACTATTTTATTTCAATATGGCATATTTTTATATCATTTGCTTCTGTGCATCATTGAATGTCCTTATTTTTGGCAATGATTCTTCTTTTTATTTTTTTTTTATTTTACTTAGGAAATTTTCTGCTTACTTTTGTGCTCTTTTCTCTGATAGTATCAGGACTCCTGGATACTGAGTTCCAAGTATATCTGGTTGTCCAAGGTAACCTGATTTATATAATAGTTCTGCTGTGGAGAACTTTGTCATAGGTTGTGGAAGATGTTCCAAAGGGGATTAGTATGTGACCAACATTTGTTAGGGCTTTCTTTATTACAAGCAGTAGAAACTCAGTTCGTGTTCAACATCAAACACAATGGAAGACTATGCAGTTTCTTGATTGTGTAGCACTGACTGTTCATGAGAGAGTTAAATACCATTGAAATCACAATGCTGTTTTTGTTTTGCTTCTTGGATGATGTTTCATTCATTTTCTTTCTCTGTTGTTTTGCTTTATTCCTATGGTAGACAACATAATTGTTGGCATATGACAAAATTTACAATATGTGTATTTTATAAAAATATTTTCCACTGAAAGAAACAAATACAATAGTTGTTTTGGTCAACATACTATATATACATCTAGAGGAAATGGCTCATCATCCTAGCTGAGATCTGATACCTACCCTGTGACATGTGGGGTTGGGTGATTGGACAAGAATCACAGCACATAGGGAAGCCAGAAGGATACAAGTTTGCTATTATTACAGATGCCTGTACTGCTCAGATGAGCCAGTGCTCACTGCTCATGAGACCCGTACCCATGGAGATTGTGTGTGCAAAGAAAGACCAGAGACAACTTAGAGGAAAGATTTACAAGAGAGTTTATAAACAATCATACTGTGCAGAAAGGCTGCTAAAAATGGAGCATCTCTGGGGGAATAGCATCTACAGAGAGGGGTTCTGAAAGATTACTATTGAGGAGGTGATGTTGTCAAGCTGTATTTTAGGAAGTGAAAGGAACACATTGTCATCTCATCAAGTAATTCTAGAATTACATACGTTCAGGCTTTTTGAGTCCCTAAAATAGGAAGACAGGTCACTTCTCAGGATGAGAGAGATCCTCAAATTGTTTTCTTTTTCCTTTCTGGAGAACTATTATTTGAATCCACAGCCCTATACATATATGTATATGCATGCATATATATTTTATATATATATTATTTATGTGTGTGTGTTAGATCTATCACTAAACCTAGAGTTTATCATTTAACCTAGGTTGTTAGACTACCCTGCGAATCTACCTATCTTTGCCTTCCATTGCTGGGGTTACAATTCTGGATAGTTGTACCTGCTTTTCATCGGTAGTGGGGATCCAAAGTAAAGTTCCCAGGGTTTTGCACCAAATACTGTGTTCGCAGAACCATCTTCCAGGTCCTGGCTTTTTATATGTATTTTTTAGTCTACCGAGTTTCTTCTCCCCAGTGAAAAATGATAGTAACATTAATAATAAATCTGTATTTATTACAATCAGTGATGGAACAAAAAGATGTAAATTTAAGAATATATATAATAAATCTTTACCTGATTTTCCTTTTCCTTGGATTTGGAGTGATAGCTAAATACATAATGACACATGAGAACAGAACCGTTTCCATAAAATGGAACAGTAGTTTACATATGAGATTGAAACTTGATATTCTTATTATCATGTATCAGCCATCCCCTCCAGTCAGCAATTATGACTCTAGAGCATAGTTTCAAGTTGCTGCATAATACCTCACAACGGGAAACTATTCATGTATTCAGATTTCTCCTACTGTTTCAACTTTGCACATAACTCCCCAATATCTTCCATACATATAGTGACTTGGCAATGTATACTTTTGTTTCACCTGAATAGTCTTAAATATCTGCCATCTCCA
This sequence comes from Mastomys natalensis, assembly GCA_021653895.1. NCBI lineage: Eukaryota > Metazoa > Chordata > Mammalia > Rodentia > Muridae > Mastomys > Mastomys natalensis. The sequence goes on from JAJTUV010000744.1 coordinate 369,453, forward strand.
CACATGCATCAAATGTTACAAATATTTTAGAGTTTAATAGAAATCACCAAATACCTTACAGATCATTGCAAAATTTCATTTTCTTACTGGCAATATATGAAAGAACTCATTTTTCCATGTCCTCAGCTGTGAACTGCTTTTCAATGTAGAATACAGTTATATTATCACCTTATTATAACATAGTAACTACTATACTAATCGACTAGCTTCTTAAATATTTATTATCAGTTAAATTTTTTTCTATTGTAAATTACAAATTTGCATTTTTTCTTTTGTAATCTTCCTATCAGTTCAACTTTCTTCATGATAAATCTGAAAGATTTTTGTGCATCACAGACTAACCATTTCTCTGTTTTATACAGTGTTTATTTCTCTAGCATATTATGTGTGGGTGTGATGTTTTGTTATTTGTTATATGGATACACACTTATAGAAGTTGGCCTATGTGGATACCTTTTGGAAAAATAACAATAGTAAGAAAAGGACCCTGGATCAGAAGCTCTTATTTTGAATTTGTTAATATAATTTTAATGAATTAAAATATCTTCTTTCAAAAAACAGAGTTTTTAGTAGTTTTTTTAATGGTTGCCATTTCTCAAAATACAGACTATAATGCACTCAATATCATCCACCTTCAGAAGTAAAATTTATAGAAATCAATATTGTAATACAAATAATATTGTATAGTTGAATAAAAATAAGACAAAGGAGAGAAATAACTTGTCTTTGTCTACGATACTGGAGGTAATAAAAGTCAATGGATCTAGAAAGAAGTTAAAGTATTTTCTGGAAAACATACTTATTGGGAACAAGATTAATTTTATCTTTAGAATTAAATGTTTAATCATTTAATTCTTCCTTAATATACATTTTTTGTTTTCATTGCATTTCTGAAAATTACACACATGTATATAATATTAATCTAAAACATTAAATACAAACTTCGTATCAGTGCAATAAGGGGAAATGTTAACTTGATCAGGTATTTCCCACCTTTATAATATAGTATTTCTGATAAATAATCTACACTATCATTAAAAAATAAACATTTTTATCTCCGTAACAACTTATTTTCATGTTTATATTATAAGAAAACATCATCCTGAAGTCTCCAATCTTCAAACCTTGGACTTCAGCTTGCGGCTACTGAGAATGACTATATCAGATGCTGTAACATCATCAAAGATAGAGTCCATCCGTGCATTTATGGCATAGTGGCTATTAGGAGATGAGACCTTGCGGAAGGAAGTAGGACACTATGTATTTGTCTGTGAAGGATGTATCTTTTCTTCTGTCACTTCCTGCAAAACCTCCTTTCTAAGCACTGTGAGAATAACCTTGCCCTTATGTAGGTTTCAATGGTGAGAAAGAAGATAGTTGTGTTTCAGAAATTGAAAAAGAATATGTATTAGTTACTTTTCCAGTTGCCACGGCAAAATGCCCAGCAGTAGCAACTTAAAGAAATAAGGGTTTATTTGAACCACAATTTAAAAGGTACAGGCAATCATGGTGCAGAAAACATGGTGTCAAGAGTGTGGGGAACTGGGACGGGTTATAAAGTGAATAAGCAAAAAAATAAAATTAAAAAAAGGAAAAAAAAAAGGAAAGGTGGATTGAAGCAGAAAAAAAAAAGAGTGTGGGGAAAGCTAGCTGGCTTAGTTTGCAATCAGGAAGCAGATTAAACTTGAATGCTGCTCTCAACAAGCTTTCTCCTTCTACTCATCACTAGGCCCTTGCCCATGGAATGGTGTCACCACACCAAGGATGGATCTTCCCAGCCCAGTTTAGTCTGGAAATAACCTTATGCACGTATCCAGAGGTGAGTTTCCATAGTAATGCAAAATCCTGTTAAGTTTGCACAAAGACTATCATTATATTGTATCAAAAAACTGTGAGAAAAAAATAAGAGGTTATATTTGCAGCAGAATTTCAGTGCTATATTATAGGATCTGGTAGGGCATGTCAATTTTTTTTTTTATTATTATTTTAAATTCAGTCCCAAACTAACAAAGAGTTTAAGTTGTATAAGAAACAAACCTGGAAACTAGGGACATGGTCTAACAGGTAAGTGCTTATCCACCTGATGATCTGAGCCCTAAATCCAAAACCCATGAAGGTCCTAGAAATTGTCTTCTGACCTTGCATATGTGGTGTTGAGTGTATGTGTCTGGGGAGTACACAATACACACACACAAACAGGAACATGTACACATTTGCACATGTGCATGAGCACACAAACACACACTATCATCATCATCACTATTATGATCATTATCATCATTATTCAAAAAGTAATCCTATCTGCTAAGAGACAAATGAGTTTCAGTCATCAAAAGTTACACATGGAGAATACTTAGGATGATTTTGGTGAGAAATGATGGATACTTAGATGATTATGTTAGAATTATTGGGTGAGTATGATAGCATTAAAATAGAGAAGTGGAAAGAGTTTGAGGCATTTGGAATCAGAATAAAAAGAATTTTTTTTTTTTTTTTTTTTTGGTTTTTCGAGACAGGGTTTCTCTGTGAAGTCCTGGCTATCCTGGAACTCACTCTGTAGACCAGACTGGCCTCGAACTCAGAAATCCGCCTGCCTCTGCCTCCCAAGTGCTGGGATTAAAGGCGTGCGCCACCACCGCCCGGCGAGAATAAAAAGAATTTAAACATTTTATTTGTTAAAGGTGGCCTGCCTCCTTGGAGCACACAAAAAGACGTGTAAGTCCTAGGAAATTTTCTGTGACTTATACTTGATATGCCAAATAAATGCAAGTGTCTTTGGCTATGAACTTTTCCTTGTCTGACCCTATAACATTGAGTTCATACAGAATCTGGTAAACATTTTGTTTTTATCACGTGTTTTATGAGAACATGTAACTGTCATTTCTTTTCATAAACAGTGCATTAACCCAGCAATGACCATGGTGCTTGACACAAAACCTTTAATCTCTGTTGGTTAGTAAATAGAATCATGTCCTGTCAGGTACTGCAATGGCGGTGGGATACTGAGCGAGCCCTGAGCCTAGCAGTGGTCTGAACATTGTACAAGTACTACCTAAGGTCAAGGACCCTCCAGAGGACTTTCTTTAATTACTCCAAAAACTTTCAAGAAGGATGATCAGAACATCTTAAATGTTAATGATCTGGAAAATGGAAAAGGACTTACAAATTGGAAAATGAAAACAGTCACCTCACATGCTACAGAATTAGTTTAAAAGGCAAGCTAACTGAGGGAGGAAAGCAACTCGGCCCTGGAGAAAAGATTAAATTCACCTGAGAACAGGTCAAGTCCTATTACTTAATCCATTCATTTTGCATGGATTTTTTTTTCATTTCCAAAAATTCCACCTTGAGTTGACTGATAGCTAATTTCACGGCATATTTCATATTGAAGAAAACTGATGGTGAGCGTGGAGAAAGTTTAAAAACTATGGCAGTAAAAAGTTACATAATACTGTAATTTCTGATTTAGGTCTTCTCTCTAACTTATACGGCAGAAGAAATGGGAGTTTAGGTTTCTATTTTCTTGTACATTAAAAGTAACATATTCTCTTTTCAGTTGTAATATTCCACAAATTTTATGACATTTGTTGTTAAGTGGTGCATCTTACTTCTAAAATGATGATATGTAAGTGGCAGAGAGCCATAATTCCACTGAAATTCACCCTAATTCCACTTAAAATATAATCTTTGGATAGATGAAATACATATGATATATAATTATTGGAATTCTGGAACCACTCCAGAGATGGACATGAATCTTATCTGCTGAATATTATCTGCTTTGCATAAATTTTTTGAATTTGTCAGGGATAAAAAATTTCCCTGAGCATTAGGAAATTTCATCATGAAGCTACTTCAGTTAAGTAAAGAATGCACCATGGCATAACAATGGTTCCTTCATTGCATTCTTTCTTCAACTCTAGAAATTTTCTGTAGCTAACGTTTTACATATACTATATTATGAGAACCCTGATCGGTCTTATATGTATGTTTTAATGGTTCCCATTGTCAAATGAAGATAGACAAAAGGCCATGAAGTGAAAAGTAATTTTCCCAAGCTCTAAGGAAAATGAAGTAAATGAGTTGCCAACCTTATTCTGAAGATGACCACAAAAGATAGTCTTATGCACGAAACTCTTTTAGAGAAGTATATAAAATGCTAAGTCCATTTTGGTCAGGTAGTGAAAAAAATCACACATTGAGCATTGAGTAGTTGTTTCATCAAATTTGTAGAGAGGATGTCTTGTTGAAGTTCTCCTGGGTGTGCCAATATACATACATATAATAAAATATATATGTATTATAATATATATTAATCAGCATCTCTACGGTAGATCTTCCTCAACTTCCCATCCACTCAACTAGGTATCATTTATATATCTCTTTCATTAGAAAACAAAGAGGTATCTAAAAAATAAAAGAAAGTAAAACAAACCAGAATATTAATACAAGCAAACAAACAAGTAACTTCTCAAGTTCAATGTTTAAGTTATATAAGATTCATGATTATCTGTTACTTATCTCTAGACCAAGTGGATTCTAAATTTTATATCAATTAGATTTAACATATGCAATTTTACTCTTTATTTGAAGATAGACTTAAGAAACATATGGAACTCGGCTTTTATCTATTGATAATGCTTTTTGAGAGGAGGTGCGGTGGCAGACAATTCAGTCATCTTTTCATAGCTGAGATTCTTCATCATTGCAAACATAGTATCTCTTTTTTCTCTTTTTCTAGAGCCTAGTAGACATAGGTTATCAAGTCACTTTCCTTGTATGCTCACTTAACCTCCCATCATGTTTCATAATATTCTTTGAATCAATAACAACAGGATATTACATCCATTACATCAAGGCCAAAAATAATTCTCTAGTTTTGTTTATGTGTTAAATCAATCTACTTTTGTGCTATAAGATACCATTTAACGAATAAATGGGGTTGCCTAAGGAATTGCTATACACCATATACTTCAGAATACCAGAAGTAGCTTTTACTCACTTCCAAGAAATTAAAAACTGAATGATAAATTTAGCAGTATTCAATTAAAGAAACATAGCTTACCTTGTGAAGTTTGGGCAAAGTTTGAAATGAAAGAAATCTGCATCAAATCATTAATGAACCAAACTCCATAGTTTCGAACAAATTCCTTGTGAGTTACTCATATTCCTTATACTCATAATGCCTATTATCAATAATTGGATGAGGATAAAGTGAAATATGCATGTGTCAGCATGTGTCCATGGTCTTTATGAAAACTTTCCATCATAACTGTTCAGCACGTATGCCTTGGCAGAAGTCCTCTGGAGGACTTTGACTTCCTATATGTGCTCCATGGGAATGGAAAGAAGCTTGATTTTTTTTTTCTCTACATGTGCCACCTAGAGATTAAAATTTACTCACATAGATTTGGTGTTTGGGGTGACTAGAAACAGTTACTGCTCATTAAGCTCTCCAATTGGCATGGCAGTAAAAAAATGTCTTGTTCTAAATAATACTGATGTTATAAAAACAATCCAAATACTAAGATGTTAATTGCATGAAATAAAACTGCATCACTTATAAAGAAACTGTGCAGTAATAGATGCTACAGGTGTCTTGACAAGTTACATAATGTTTCCTGCGTTTTTTCCTTTAAAAAGAGGTGCTAAGGAAGTCAAAGAGAAAACCAGAATGATGATGTTGTATATACCTACATAGAATGTGACCTGGTGCTTAGCTTGGTGACAATGAAAGGGGATCTAATTGACTGGAAGGAGAAGTTGTACAAAGTTTAAATAGTTGGAGGAAACATGCTGAAACAGAGGAAACTAGCAAATAATTATAGTGCCTGAAAAACTAAAGCAGTAGCTTGCTTTTTAAGGTTGTGTGGGGAATGTATCCAAGAAAGGGTAAAAAAGTAATGCCATATCTCCAAAGACAAATGCAAATGAAAGAGAAACAAAGTTTGGGATTTAGATGATATAAATAAGAACACATGGTTTTAATGTTTTCTTTTAGTATATATCTTTTTCTCTTGCACAAAGGAGCTTTTTTCTTTGTAATGTTTTAATGCATTCTCACAATGCTTTATTCTGAACAGGGATTCCTTACAAGAGGTTTGGTGGTTTTTTTGTTTGCTTGTTTGTTTGTTATCATAATGTGTTTTTTCTCATTGGTGAATTCATAAGAAATTTCCACATCCATATCAAATTACAAAGAAACAAGACACTAGCTTACTCCAGGCTCATCTCTAAAGAATTAGGGACTGAGATGAAAAGGTAGCTTAATGGTCAAGTTCTTGCTACACAAGCATTAGGATCTAGGTTTCATCCCCCAGCATTCCAATGATAAAAATATAGGGAGATTTCAGAGGCTCACTAATTGGTCAATTTAGCCCAAGTGATGAACTCCAGGTTCAGAGATACCAGTCCTAAAATATAAGGTAGAGAGCAATAGAGGATATGACCTCTACAGGTTATCTACAGGATATGTTATCTACAGGTTTCTACAAGGATATGCAGTCAAGTGAGCCTGCATAAACACTTGTCCACATATGTACATATAACACCTCTCTCTCTCTCTGTCTCTCTCTGTCTCTCTGTCTCTCTCTGTCTCTCTCTGTCTCTCTCTGTCTCTCTCTGTCTCTCTCTGTCTCTCTCTCTCTCTCTCTCACACACACACACACACACACACACACACACACATACTGGGAGGGAGGGAAAAGACAGTAACAAGATATTTCTTCAAAGGCAAAGAAGGACTGATAAAATAACTCTACCTATCGCTACCTATATATTCTGAGAATGGTACCCTGGTTTGTATAGAAGATTTTAAAATCATACCTGTTCAACATTTGCAGAAACAATAAAGCATTTTTGAGAATATTGATTTTGTATAAAAAGATGGCCAATTAAATCATTCAAGGTGGCGAGATGAGCAACTTGAAGTCATTTAAGAAGAGCTGTTTCTTCACCACTGGATGCAGGTGCAAACCAAATTCACAGTCCAGTGTTAGTCTACCATTGCATACACAAAGCACAACCTACTCCTCTTGATGTGTCTGAGGACTTAAATAGCATGCCTCAGTACATGTACCTTTGCTTATTATGCATGAATTCTGCATGGATAATATTGGTATATGTGAGGTTTTCCCTGAAAGAATATTCATCCCACGCTAGATTCCGCCATGTTGATATTACTGCCACACACTGCCATACTCAGCTCTTCTGATATGTAACTTTGTACTTGCTCATGTTGATCGAATGCTGTTGGTACTGTCCCTTGAGACAGGTAGATTTGGGATATAATCTTGGCTCTTACCTATTTGCTATGCAGTCTTAGGCAAGTACCCAAACTACTTACTGTTTCCATTTCATAATCTGGGAATAATAATTAAAATGAAGGTAATTATGATGATGATAACAGTAATGATGAGGAGGATAATAAAAAATAATAGAGATAATATGCACCCACAGGGCCACAGTGATCCTGAATGGATGAGAGCTTCCGAAATGCCATTCTTCTAATGATCTTAGTCCATCCCTGATAACCTTCCTCCAACTGAAGAGCTATTAAACATAAATACATAAATATGATTCTATTAGTTTTAATAGGGGAAGTTAAGATGCTTTTCATTCTAATTTAAGGAAAACAGTTTGCAAAGATAGAAAAACACATCAATTGTATAATGAAAAGTGGTTACATAAGACGTAAGCCACACTTAGAAAGTAAATTAGTATGGGTTGTATGTAAAATTTGCTTAACAAAGGTTAAATATTAACTGAAGGGTCAAATTAATAAAGGTGTAGAGTTTTCAATCCATTATCTTCAAGGAGGCTTGTTGTGATTTTGACCCTAAACTAAACTTAATTTATTTCTTTCATAGTAACCCCTTTCATAATTAAAGAAAACCCCCTTTCATTTTCTCCAAATAGCAGATATAGAACCTCTTGAAATTATATTTTCTTTACAACCCATTTTCTTTTCATTTATTATGTGCACTTGAACCTAGCCAGTGTCTTGAGAAGCAAATTTTGCACTTTGATTGATTTGTGAGCTACATCATTAAAATAAGAAAGTTCGTTACTCCTCTACTAATCTCTGGTTTTGTTAATCTAGATGTCTTAAAACACACATGAGCCGGGGCGGTGGTGGCGCACGCCTTTAATCCCAGCACTTGGGAGGCAGAGGCAGGCAGATTTCTGAGTTCGAGGCCAGCCTGGTCTACAGAGTGAGTTCCAGGACAGCCAGGGCTACACAGAGAAACCCTGTCTCGAAAAACCAAAAAAAAAAAAAAAAAACACACATGAATAGTACATGTGTGGACCACACTGGTTGCTTAGATGGGGCTGTCTTACTATCTCTTTCAGCAGCTATATTTAAAGCAAAATATTTTAATTCCAAATGCAACTCTAATTTGTTCTTTTTGAAAGTATCTAAATGTGAACTTCAATGTTAAGAAAATTGATGAATATGTCTTAGCCTTAAGCCAATGTGTTGAAATAGTACGTTCATATTGTATTTATTCAATGTGTTTTGGAAAGGAAAAAAATATTCCTCATACTGAAAACAAGAAACAACTTTAAAACAAACAACAGACAAGTAAACAACGTACAAAACCCCAGACTTCCTGGAGAGAGCTTACTCTACCTATATAGTTGTTACATATGGTGAAGCCTGCACTTAGCTGACTTGTGGTTGCCAGAGTCAGGACTTGGGTCTTACCGTCTTCATTATTTAATGCCTTTTCCCTTCCTTTCTTTCTTTGCATATTTCTTTGATTTCCTCATACTACTCTGAAGGCTTCAACATTACAGAACACCTCAACACTGGCCCTACGATTGCTGCAAACTGCCAGGCAACACTGAAGAACATGAAAAGAGTTTCTTCCCTCCACCACTGTGGAACCTCAAACTCATTTCAAAACTACATGTAAGACACACATTTCTGTTTTCTGGAAGGCTGAGTATTCCCTAGGCTAGCTTTGCTGTTTTCTAATGTCTCCATGAAATAGCGATGAAGCATATTGTTTTCTAGAAGTAGCTTAGTAAATAGGCAGTTGGGGTTATAACAACTGACTCCCAGCAATGCCTTGCTTGCTCTGTGTCACCATATTTACATCTGTGAGGCTTTTTCCCCCAGAAAATACATAAGATAGTGACAGGTGTGATTCAGACATACTGAATGTTAAGTTAACATTTCTCCACACTGGGATTCTCAGTCTTCAAAAGTCAGTAAGGGCTGGTGAGATGATACAATGGATAATGATGCTTGCCTCTCAAGCCTGATGACCTGAGCATATACCTAGATCTCTTGGTGAAGGAGACTCAACTTCTAAAAGTTGTTCTCAGCCCTCCACATCCACACTGTGGCATGAGTTGCCTACATTCATACACACAAAATTATAATAATTAACAAATTAAAACTAAAATAGTAAGTTTAACTTGTCTGAGTCTCTGATAATCTACTATTAATATCTCACTGTGTCCCACATTTAGTATGCTTTTACCAAAGATGGTTGGAAATATTCACCTAAGGGCCCTGTATTATTTTTTTCAGTCAAAAATATTATATCTACACCTGTCTCCAGCAGTGGATAGCTCACTGTTACTCTTATGTTGGAAGTAATAAATTAGCCATTTGCAAGCTGCAAGGGGTCCATTATTTGAATATACTGTAGACGGTGTAAGAATGTGGATTATAGGGTATAGATTAAGAGAGTATCCTTGAATAAGAGCCCCAGTGATTACATAAAAAAAAATACCATTATTTCTATCATTATAGGCATGTCTAATTAAAAGTTCATGGAATTTCATATAATAATTGTCAACCACATCTATATTAGACAACATATAGGAGCACCATCAGTTAGGCATTGTGCCAAGGAATTTTTATAAATTGACTAATTTAATTTTCTCATTCTAACATAGAACAGAGTTGTGGTCATGGAATAAGATAAACCTTCAACTAAAATCTTCCTTTGATATTGATGCATATGAGCACGTGTTCTATTTTAGTTAGGGATGTATCTTTCTTGCCCAGAAATGATTGACAGGGTAAGAGGGTCAACATACTTTTCTACTGCCAGACAATCACATTATAATCTACTTCAAATTATTTCATTTCATAAATTTGAAAAACAAAGAGCTGAAAGTGGGAAGGGGTCCTGGTGGGAGGAAGGGGTTTGGTGGAGGAGGCAGAAGGATAAGAGGCTGGAGGGAGATGAATCTTACAAGAATGTTATATACAGTATGAAATTGTCAGAGCATAAATTCACAAAAATAAGAAAAATAAAAGCTCATTAAAGTGTTTGCTGGCCTTGAAGAGGACTGCAATTTGCTTAGCAGTATCTATGTCATGTGACTCATAATGCATTGACAACAGGGTTCGGAGAAGATTCAAGGGCCAGATCTTGATGCCCAACATTGGTTATGGGAGCAACACATGCTTCCCAGCAGCTTCCGGAAGTTTCTGGTCCACAATGTCAAGGAGCTGGAAGTGCTGTTGTTCTGGCCTAAGGGAATTTGAGACTGTCTTCGTGCTCTCTCTCTCTCTCTCTCTCTCTCTCTCTGTCTCTCTGTCTCTCTGTCTCTCTCTGTCTCTCTCTCTGTCTCTTCTCTCTCTCTCTGTCTCTCTCTGTCTCTCTCTCTCTCTCTCTCTCTCTCTCTCTCTCTCTCTCTCTCTCTCATGCATGCACAGGGACGCAAATAATTGAAAAGATAAACGTAGAAATTAGGAGGGGCTTGGTAAGGAGACTCTTTCAATCTTTTTTCTTCCTCCTGACTCTTCTCACAGACAAATTGCACACCCTCAGTAACTCATGGCCCTTCCTCAGTCTTCATCTTATCCAAATATTTTCAGAACATATATGAGTAATAATTTCCAAAGAATGAGTTTGAGGTTCCACAGTGGTGGAGGGAAGAAACTGTTTTCATGTTCTTCAGTGCTGCCTGACAGTTTGTAGCAATTGTGGGGCCAGTGTTGAGGTGTTCTGTAATGTTGAAGCCTTCAGAGTAGTATGAGGAAATCAAAGAAATATGCAAAGTAAAAGGAAGGGAGAAGGCATTAAATAATGAAGACAGTAAGATTTAAGTCCTGACTCTGACCAGGAACATGTGGAGAGAGAAAGAGAGGGGAGTGGAGACAGAGAGAGGCCTGCCTAATCTTGTGAACTAGGCTGGAGTTATTCATGGTTCCATGGAGATGTTCTTTGTGGGCGCCAGCAGGGGTTACTCCTGAAACTGGCTATGCCCACCTCCACCACATTCGGGAAATGATTAGCTCATGCATGGTCTCGGGCTGTGTTGAACTGTGTTGTGTTTCCACATCTCCGAAGAAACTGGAGTGCGGGATTCTTGACTGAGTTTACTCCATGACATACCGGGCAGGTGCTACAGGGCCCCAACCGGTGTGGAGAGGCGCAGGGAGATCTCAGTCTGAGGTCCCTTGGAGGCCAGAGCTCTTGGATGGGGACTCCCAGACAAGAAGGGTTGCAGGAATTGACTGGTTTCAGACTCCTGGGCTCCCAGGCTCCACTGAAAGCCATGGAAGAGTTGAGACTGGGGGCATGCAAGCTGGACCACACGCCCCCAGTCTGGATGCATCCCCATTTAGGTCAGGGGGGACCTGACTTAAATAAGGAGGGAGGGAGGAGGAGATCTGGGGGTCTGGAGAAAGAATACGTAATTGGCTATGCCCTCTGGCCTTAGGTAATTCATTAATATGGAAATCTCTTGAGGCTGAGGCCTGTAGTCATGCCCTCTACCTGTGCTCCTTGGGAGGGGCTACATTACCCTACATGACTGAACAATGTAGATCAAATGGAAGTCTTTGCCAAGTGTCAAGAACCTGGATTCTGGGAGTGCAGAGGAATAGATGCCCATCTCTCACAGGCAATGGACACCTGTTGGGTCTCCAGGCTATTTCCATCCAGGACTTCTACCAAAACTCAAAGCCATCCTATTATGGTCCCACAATTTCCTCTCTTTTCTTTTTAAAAGGAGGGATGTCACTGTGTCATCTGTAGTGAAAATTTTGGATGAGGAAATAAAAGCAAAACACTAAGAAAGCTGGAGTGGGTAGCACAATTAAGTCACAGAGTAAGGGGAGTAGGGGGTGGGGATTGGGAAGGCAAGGAATCATTGAACCAGTTAATTACAGTTGGTACAGTTTGAGGGTAATAATATCTGATTAATCTAGATAGACATTATGTTTTCCTTACTAACATGTAACTTTTAGCTATTTGACTTTGGCAAGAAAGTTCACCTGTAGCTGAAAGGTCTGGATCTGTCTTCTCTGGGTCTCAGGGTGGGTCTCTGGATTTTGGCATGCATCTCTGGATTGTGGTTTGCATTTCTGGAGTTAATGTGTGTCTCCGGGTCTCAGAGTGTCTCTGGAGTTTTAAGTCAGACAGTGTATGCAAAGAGGCAGTTTGGTGTCCCAGGCAGATTCCCGGACTTGGTGTTGTCTCCGCTGGACTTGGTCTATGGAGAGTTTTTTTCCACGGGTGCCAGCAAGGGGTGCTCTTGGAGCTGGCTATGCCCGCCCTCAAAGACAGCTGCTAGCTGTGAAGGAGCCCTCTCTGTGGGGCTGGTGGATAGGCAGAATGGAGGCTAGGGAGTTACTGCCATTTTGCCCTTGAGCTGGAGAACGCATGGAGGAGAGGGAGAGATAGAGAGAAAGAGAGAGAGGGGAAGAGAGAAAGAGAGAGAAAGAGACCTAGTCTTTTCGAACGAGGCAGGAGCTAGACTAAGGTAAGAGTCAAAGGGGAGATGCTGACCAGGAACACATAGAGAGAGAAAGTGAGGGGAAGGGGGACAGAGAGAGGCCTGCCTAGTCTTGTGAACTAGGCTGGAGTTACTCACAGTTCCATGGAGAGGTTCTTTGTGGGCACCAGTGGGGGAGGGGGTGTTACTCTTGGAGCTGGCTAAATCCACATCCTCCACCATCTGCAGGAAATGATTAGCTTGACGCGTGGTCACACATGCATGTGAGTTCTTGAATCCTGTTGGATGGTTGTGATTCCCTTGGGTCTGCTGCCTGAGTCACCTGGGACCCTGACTCTGGGCAGCAGGAGCAGACACGGGAAGATTGACTTAGTAGGTTCTGTGCAGGGCACCGGGCAGGCGCTGCGATAAGTGGACGGGGAGTTCCCATTCAGTCTGGGAACAGTTTCTGGGAAGGGTAGGGCTCTCGAGTGGGGATCCTTGGGCCAGGAGGCGCCAGGGACTGACTGGCCACCATTCTGGGGCTTCCAGATGCCACTGGGGGCCGCAGCAGAATGGAGACGAGGAGAGTGTGGGTGCACAACTGGCCGGCATGCTGAGAGAAACGAGGTGGGGAGAGAGCTCTGGCCGCACTCCATAGGAATGGATTCTTCGGTTACTGGCTTGGCTGAAAGGCAGTCCTTGTGGCTAGAATACAGAGAAGCCCTCCACGATGGCAGCATGACAGCAGGGCCCAATGGCACGAGGAAGTCCATGATTCCAAAATGGCTTTATTTTCATAGCAGATGATAGTTGGATCTGAATGCATCCCCCTTAAGTCAGGGTAGACCTGACTTAAATAGGGAGAGGGAGAAAGGAGGGTCTGGGAAAGAATACTTAATTAGCTACACCCTCTGGCCTTCAGGTATCTCATTAGTATGTAAATCTCTTAAGGGTCTGTGGCCTGTAGTTACTCCCTCAACCTGTGGAGGGGTTGGTAGGAGCATTGCCCTATGTGACTGAAAAGTGTGGGTCAATGGAGGTCTTCGCCATGTGTCAGGAGCCTGGATTCTGGGAACGTATCGGAATAGATGCCCATCCCTCATAGGCAATGGAGACCTGTTGGGTCTCTGGGCTATTTCCAGTCAGCGCTTCTACCAAATCCATCCTATCATGGTCCCACAATTCATCAGCTTTGATTGTAGAAGTTTCATCCCAGACATCAAAGAGCTAAGAATTTAGAGTATTTTAAACATTTATTTGTTTTAGCATTAACAGTTTATTTGAACTTGCATGTGGCTAAACATATACAAGGTAAGAAGTGAAAAAGGAATTATTTGACTGAGTGCATCTCAGAAACATATGGAGGAAACAAAGGCTGGATTTTTACCATTTGTTAGTAATTTGCAGATGTTACACTTTGTCTTTTTGTTTGTTTGTTTGTTTGTTTATCTGCTAGGAAGCTTAAAGCCAAGTGTACAAATCATCTTTGTATAGTTCTATTTGTTTTCTGTGATCTGGTGCTTTTCAGGAGGTACTTCTGCAGGAGACTCTTGGCTCTGACTTACATTTACAAATACAGTGATAACTTTCTTGAAGAAAAAGTTCTCTGTAGAATTTTCAGTTCTATGAACACAGTACAACACTATTTAATGTTTAAGAGAATTCAAGTTTGTCATTTTGACTATGTATAGAGGTATTTATTATAAAATAGTGTCTTAAATTTGTGTTATTCATAGTATAAGTTGTGCAGATTATTCCATGTAATTTTTTTAATCTTTAAGAAATATTTTATTGATTCGTTATGAGTTCCATCATGCCACTCATCTCCCTGTCTCCTCCTTATCCACCCCTTGTCTTTGCAACTTCCCAACCAAAATAAAAAATACACATACCAACAAGAATAAACATAATGATTCAAAGTAAAGAAAATATCTCATTGTAGAAGCTGTAGTGTGTCCCAGTGGGTCCCACAATATCTTCCTCTCTCAGCACATCTTAGCTTACAAATGTTCATTGTAATGAGTCATTGGTTTGGTTTGAGGTCCCTGGCTTCTGGGATGCCATCAATATTGTATCCTCATCAGAACTTCCTCCAGTTATCCTGTTGTTGCCCTGGGTCATGGAGATACTACGGCTTTGTAACAGCAGGATCCAACAGTTCAGAGATGATGTACATATTGTTGTGGTTTCTCTGTCTGCCTTTGTCTCTCTCTCTGTGGTCTCTCTCTCAAAGTACTGGATCTAGGCCTGGGTGGTAGCTGAGCTGGTCAATGTGCCTGGTATCTCTTATCTACACCACCAGGACAAGCTCTCCAGCACTGCTGCAGCTAGGGGCACCCAATGCTGCCATCAGCAGAAGACAGGGTCAATTATGAGCCAGTTGGGAAAGCTGACTGCAGGGTCATGAGAGTGGGTGAGCCAGCCCCGAGGGCTAGAAGTGGGATTGGTGGCCTTCCACACATTTGTTGTGAGGTGGTTGGGGGTGCAGAGTTGATACTCTCCTATACTCACCCCTTGCTATCTGCAGCATTTAGGAGAGCTAACCTACTCCTCATTGACTATAGCACTTGGGAGAGCAGGTCCTGCAACTGTCCTGAGTAGCAAAGTAGAGCTGGCTCTGATACGGATTACTCGGAGGTACAAGTGACCTGGCTCCATGAGCATGAATACAGGAGAGCTGGCTGAGCCATTTTTCTGCCTTGTGATGGAGTGAACATGATAATGATTGCCTTTCTCCTTACAAACAATGATTTTTTTAATGTCTAAAAACTTATTTACCAGTTTAATACAAATAAATTGAGCCAGATACACAAAAACAGAGTAAAACCATATTCCATGTAGTTTTGAGAAGAATTCAGTACAATACATGAAGAATCTCACCTGTTCTACATCCTATATTTATATTACATTTTACATTTATGGTCAGTTTAACTCATGATGCAATTATGGTATCTATCTTTTTTAACTTTAACATATTTACAAATATCCTTCTTTTTGGGTTGGGTAAAAAGTCAGGTTTTATCCAAGAAGCTCAAGATTTTCTAAGTATTATAATTAAGGACTAAAACCTAGCAGGAAGATGAAATTAAGCACATATAACATAAATTTGGGAAGACAATATATTAATTCCAAATAAATTGAACTTGAGGAGGGCCATCACAGTGTTTGAGCAAATGTAGCCATTTATAGAAAACATCATGTTTACTTTCATATGTAGAATCTAAATATGTTTAGATTATCTTTCATATGTTAAATATTATATATAACATATATATTATATAACATATAATATAAATAATATTATATTATATAACATATAAATATATGTTAAATATTTTCAGAGAAATAGAAGAAAATCACCACTAAATAAAATAAGCTAGCACTAGTAGACAAACATCATGTTTTCTTTCATATGTAGAATCTAAATTTAAATATAAGTGCACTATGTCTGTGACAATGAAGATAGGCTAAATGGGGGATAGAGTGAATGTGTGGAGGCAAAGGTCAATGATACATATCTGTGCAAATGTCACAGTGAAACCTGTTGGTTTTTTATGCTTACAAAGAAAAAATAAATAATAACAAGCAAAACTAAACTAAACCAAACCAAACTAAACCAAACCATTTATCAACTTGTGGATGATGCACAAAATACTGAGAGAATAACTATAACAACAAATGCAGTTTAAACTAAGGATAAGTAGATAAAACTCCATTTGTTTGTGGATATATGTTTGTATATTTCTCTATAAAAGTATAGAGAAAGTAATTAATGACAACTCATTTCTCATTCTTCCACTATCAAAACATACCTTGAATGCAAATGCAAACATAAAATACTGTCCCACAGCATTGTGATTTCATCAGTTCCATCCCATTGAAGGTACTAAAGAAATTACTGTATTAGGAAAGGAAAGGGTTTAGTCTTTTTTTTTTCCTCTGACACCCTCAAATGTCCCAGAAGTGACAATTGGTAACAGCCAGCAACAAAGCTCATGATTAAGGACTTGATTAAAGGTACACATTAAAATAAATTTCTTCCTGAAAGACATATGTTTTACATGGTTACTTGTGATATCCTTGTCTTAGTTAAGATTTCTACTGTTGAAATGAAACGTCATGCCCAAAAATGTAAGTCAGTGAGGAAAGGGTTTATTTGGCCTATTCTTCAATACTGTTATTCATCACTAAAGGAAGTTAGGACAAGAACTCAAACAGTTCAGGAACGTGGCAGCATGGATGAAGTAGAAACTTAAAGGTTCTTTGGAAAATCAATTGTGTTGGATGGTGTTTTGCTAGGGCAAACAAGTGAAGGAACGTTTAGCTGAAGTGGACACAGGTGAAAGATTAGGGCAGACTCATGAAGGAACGTTTCACTGAAGCAGACACAGGAGAAACGATGCTCTTCTAAAGCAAGCATGTGAAAGGACATGGGATGAAGGATTCTTTGCTAACAACAAGCATGTATTTGTCCACCTTATATTGTGTAGTTAGTTGCATTTGTTGGGACTCCATAGAGAGAAATGCACTTAAAAAACCTCCTAGTGATGTTCTACAGTTTCTTGCTGTTTTTGAAAACTCAGGCTGATTGGCAGAATGATGTCAGCTGAGACAGATGCAGTTGCTGAGGCAAGACACATGCTGAAGCAAGACCTGTGAAGGACAAGTAATGTTTGTAAAGAGTATAAAAAAAGAACTCAATAGACAGTGATGGAGGTTGAGCAAGACTTGCTTATAGAACTAGCTGTGCAAAGCTTGTTGGTCTCTTCATGTATACCAAGGCTGAGGCCAGGCTCTCTCTGGTGGGTAATGGCACCACTGTTGGTTACTGTTTGCTATCCCAACTCTACTGAACTGGACTGCCAAAGTGTTTATGAGTGGATTGAGCTGCCGCTGCTAACCTGTGAACTGAACTGGCATTTTCCGGACAACACAGACCAGTGTTGGTTCAAAGAACCTTTCTAAACAGGCTTACTTCCCCTGTGTCCTTTCTTTTCCACTAACTACCTCTAGTGAGTGGTGGGTGACAAAAATGGAGGTTAAAACATTTAAGAACCATCATTAAAAGTAGGCTTTGAAAAGAATTAAACTTACAAGTGGCTAACGCAGAAGTCATGGATTGGTGCTGTTTACTGGCTTGCTCAGCCTGTTTTTTTGTAGAACCCAGAACCACAGGCCTAGGAATGATACCACCATGGGCTAGGCCCTCTCCTATCAATCATAAACTAAGAAAATACCTTACAGCAGGGTCTTTTACTATTATTTACTTATTCAATTTACATACTGCTCACTGGACACCCCTCCCACAATCTTTCCTCCCATCCCTTCTCCCCTTCTCCTCTGAGCAGTTGCAGGCTTCCTGGGTATCCCTCAACCCTGGCACATCAAATCTCTGTGAGGCTAAGCACATCCTTTCCCACTGAGGCCAAACAAGGCAGGCCATCTAGAAGAACAAATCCCATGTACAGGCAACAGCTTTTGGAATAATCTCCATTATAGTTGTTCTTGTTCAGGACCCACATGAAGACCAAGCTGCAAATCTGCTACATACGTGCAGGGAAGGCTAGGTCTAACCGTGTATGCCCTTAGGTTGGTGGTTCAGTCTCTGAGAGCCCTGAGGATCCAGGTTAGTTGACTCTGTTGGTCATCCTTTGACATTACTATTCACCAATCCTGCCTCCTGTCCTTCCATAAGAGTCTTCAGGCTCCATTTACTGTTTGGTTATGGGTGTCTGTTTCTGTCTGAGTCAGTATAGCGGCAGAGGACAGCCATTTGCAAGCATAACAAGGTATCATTAATAGTTTCAGAGACTGTTGCAGATTTCCATTCATCCTCATGGCTATCTGGTCATCATTCCTGTTCCTCCCCATATCTGATCCTAAACACTCCATTCCCCTCTCCATCCCCTCTCCCACCTGGTTCCCTCTGTCCATCTACCTCTTATGACTATGTTATTCTTCCTTCTAAATGAGATTCAAGCATCATAGCTTGTGCCTTCCTTCTTGTTGAGCTTCTTTGGGTCTATGGAGTGTAGCATGGTACCTGTATTTTATAGCTAATATCCATTTATAAGTGTGTACATACTATGCATGTCTTTTTGTGACTGGCTTACCTCATTTAGGATGATAGTCCCATAATCCATCCATTTTGCTTATAGCAGGATCTTATGGAGGCATTTTCTCAATCGAGGTTCCCTCCTTACAGATAACTCTCATTTGTGTGTCCAATTGACATAAGACTAGCCAGAATAGTCTTTATCTAATGTTGGATATTCCTTTCAACAAGATAGGCTGAGGGCAGTACTTTGTGACATAGAATACTAGTTCTCAAATGATAAACTCAACTCAAGGATATTTCTGACTCTTCTGTGATCTACTGCTGATTCGTTTTTTTGTGCTTACTCACCATAGAAATAGCAACAAAAGTTTTATAGGTTTAGGAATAATACAACTGTCTTTATATCCCCACTAAAATGCATAGAGAACTGAGTGGCAACATTTGTTTCCCAGAAATGTCTCATTTTAGATGATCTCTTCTGAATCTGTGGCCTTATCTGGTGTTCCACTTGTGTTCGTCTTTTCCTTCTGTCTTCAAGACAATCTTGACATAAATTTTTGTATTTAAAATTTATAAAAATTCTACCAGATATTTGATTGCCAGATGAGAATCTTGCCTTATAACAATTTTGGGGAGCTTGTTATAAAAGGAACTTTTGATTTCTGAGTTGATAATTAATCTTGGATTGCTTTCAGTAGAGAAAATTACCTGGTATTGTATTTTAGTTATCCAACCACCCCTCTTAAATCTTATGGGAAGGGTAATTCCAATAATGCACTCCCCAGAGGTCATAGGTTGCCAAATTAAAAAAAAAAGTCCTATGCCAAATATGAGATAGCTGCTTGTAGGGTTTTGGTCAGAGAATCTCAGAGATCCTACAAAAATTATAAAATATTGCTATATCTCTTGGGTTTCCAACAAACCTAATGCTAAGTCATTACTGTTGAAGATGCCATATATTTTGGACACAAGACATGGAGAATCCAAGTTAGAAATGAATAGATAGCTTCCTTCCTAATATAATACTGGATGGTAGGATGTTTAGGGGAAAAGATCAACAATCTTCCATATGTGAGCCCTGTGATGTTCAAGAATAACACAAATGTGATAAGATATGCTCATGGTACAATAGTGTCACAACAGTTATGGGGAGTAACAAATCGATTTCTGATTGGGTTTAAGATTATAAAAGAAAAAATATACACCAGGAATGGGAGTTTTAATCAAGAACTCATGGCTTCGAACCTCAGAGGTCCTATGGATGAAACTATGTTTATTATTTTGTTAAATATAGTATAAAATTCCCTTTATATCTATATATCTATGTTTGTGAAGATTAATATAGCTCTCAGACTTCAATGGAGAAGAAACTTCTTTGTTCTGTGGGTAGTAGTGAATTAATGCATAACTACAACTATTTAAAGTGCAGAGAATAAATATCTGTGGAATACTCAGCCACCAATATGACATCTAAATTATACCCATCTCCTAAATTCCAGGGGACCATTGATGAAAATGGAGTGGAAAAATGGTTACATGTAAGGAAGGACCAGAGTGAAACAGCAAATGTAGATGTGACAGGACAGCTGTACTCAAAAACCCACAGCAACTTTGGACACCTGTATAAGACCTACATAAAATCAAGCCAGTCAACAGTGAAGCATGAAGAATGATGGAGAGGAAGGGTATCATGAGCCCCCAGCCCTTACTGAAGAGATATTTATAGTTGCTGGTTTTTGCTGTAGAGAAGTTTTCTTTAAATGTGTGGACTCTGATAAGTTTCCCATGTTCCAAAAAGTTTCCCCAAACGTATGATTATATGGAAAAGACAAATAGATTCCATAGGCTATTTTTCAAAAGGACAAGAATTTTGGAGAGGATGAAAAAGAGAGAACAGATTTTATTATAATTAGGAGAGAGCAAGGAGGAAATGTCGTCAAAATGCATTGAATACACATATGAAATCTCAAAGAACTAATAAAAGTATATCTTTTAAAAGCCTCTTGGGTAGGAATCTCATTCTAAGTCATTATCTTTTTAAAATTTTAACCCGAAGGAGTAATGAATGCATATCTTTGGGTCGCTCTATACTATTAGGCTCCTTTTATCTGAGAATTTTATATTCAGTGTAGTCTTAACCTTATAGAAAGGGTAATTAAGTATATTCTACTCATATCCCTCCGAAATGATGGCTTCAGAGTTATCTCTCTGTACTGCATAGCGGGGCTGCAATGCACTGTTGTTGTCTTTGCTGATATCCCTACCCTAATGATATCCCTACCCTTTTCTGTGACTACTTTACTATGTCACATTTAAGTTTCATTAGAAAAATGAATTATGTTTTATGCTGAAAGTGACCTGATTTAGGTTGGTTTCCTGTGGGATCCTTGCTCATTATAGGAGTGGCCATCCACATCATAACCTTTGATGCACATTACATTTTTAATCTCACTATAAGAGGACTTGCAAAAAGATATTGCCAGGGTTTGTTTTTTTTTTTTTTTTATCTTACTAAATTTTTCAGGTTGTAAAAAGTTTGGAGATAGAATGACCATAGATGAATATTGAATTAGTACACTGGTAGAAAGAAAAAAAATCTGATATCTGTTCAAACTGACAGAGGGAAATATAAATGCAAACGTAATGGAGAAACAAAGTTACTCCTCTCTTTTATTTTGAAATGAATTTTTGTCTTTGGAATACTCTTCGGACATTATTTACTTTGAACAGGTCCATTCATTCCTCCTCCTTCTCCTCCTCCTCCTCCTCCTCCTCCTCCTCCTCCTCCTCCTCCTCCCCACCACTACCACCACCACCTCCTCCTCCTTCCCCTTCTTCCTCTTATTTCTCCTCGTATTCCTCATCCTCTTTGTCTTCCTCATCCTTTTCTTCCAGAGGATTCAATAGCAGGAATTCAAAGAAAGAAGAGTTGGTACTGCTTTCTTTCTTCTCTGTATGCCCTTTGAACTTTATGTGTTCATTGGATTGTACTCTTTTTAGAAAGTTTGTGGGTATTTCACATTCAACGATTCATCTCTGACATCTGTCATAATAATGATCTTGTTTTGTAGGATACGCTTTCTTTGGTATTTTTTGCCACAATCTTTTACAAAAGATTTTAAAAAATACACAGGGCATGGTGACTATAATCTTTGTGGTATCTAGGAAAAAAATCTGAGGGGAAAGCCAACTAAACTATACTTAGGAGTCTTTAACTTTTTCACCTGTATCAGCTTAGGTTATATAACAAGGGAATGGCACTTTAATTATGCTCTGAGATGATGCTAACTAAATCAGGAATCTTTCACTGCAAGATTGAAAAAGAAAAGATGCTACAGGGACTGAGAAGTTTTAGTTATACAGAAGAGGGGGAAAACTAGAGAACAAAATTACCCTAGAAAAGGTTCTCAGTAATTTTACCTGCCCTATGACTACAGGAATATGGGTAAATTTGGGTTTATTTGTATACTCTCTCTGTTGGGCTAACTAAACACACATAATTCTATGGAAGAAAACTAAGCTAGTTTGATTACAATCAGAAAGGCCCTTTGTCTATTACTTTCTTTGTGGATTTGCCCTTGGGAAATGATTGTATTAAATAATAAGTTCTGTTTTGTTACTTATAAAATTAGTCAATTTTATAAGATTATAAAACTTTGAGGCTTTTTTAAATACTCAAATAAAGCTGAGTGAGATGCCATATGTTTTTAATCCAAACAATTAGGATGTGGAGGCAGGAGGCTAGCAATGCGTTCAAAGCTAGCCTCAGGTACATAGCAAGACCCCATCTTGCAAAGAAATATGTGAATAAGTTTAAAGTAATGATTTGTATGAAAATTAGAATATATAAGCTGTAATTATTTGAAATTAAGAAGAAAATTATCTGAATCATCTCTGTAAGTATTCTTACTTTTTAAAGAACTTTCCAGAGACTGCCCCACCTGAGGATCCATTCTATATAAAACCAAACCAAGACACTATTGCAGATGACAAGAAGTGCTTGCTGACAGCAACTTGATAATAGCTGTCTCCTGAGAGGCTCTGTCAGAGCCTGACAAATACAGAATCAGATGCTCTCAGCCAACCATTGGATTGAGCATGGGGTCCCCAATGGAGGAGTTAGAGAAAGGACTGAGAGAGCTGAAGGGGTTTGCAACCCATAAGAAGAACAACAAAAATATCAACCAACAAGACCCCCGAGCTCCCAGAGACTAAACCACCAACCAAAGAGTACAAATGGAGGGATCCATGACTCCAGCTGCATATGTAGCAGAGGATGGCCTTGTTGGGCATCAGTGGGAGAGGCCCTTGGTCCTGTGAAGGCCCAATGACCTTGTGTAGGGGAATGCCAGGGTAGGGGGGCAGAAATGGGTGGGTCGGGGAGCACCCTCATAGAAGTAGGGTGGGGTGGGATAGAGGGTTTCTGGAGGGGAACCAGGAAAGGTGATAATATTTGAAATGTAAATAAATAAAATATATAATTAAAAAAGAGAAAAGAAAAGAATTAAGAAAAAAAAGAACTTTCCCTCATGAGTTCTCTGTCACCTCACTTTTTGAAAGGGATTGTTTCTACCTTTGGTCAGACATAACTAATGACTTCAGTCAGAAGCTCCATCACACCTATATATTTATAACCTTATTGATGCTTAGATGGAAAAAGTAAGTACCAAAGCCAGAGCTACAATATAATCTGTCTAATGGTGTGAATGGTCACTGAGTTCTAAAAACTTTGAAATTGATGAGAGCCAAGTGCTTAGAAACAAGTTTCTTGAACTGTAAGTTTGCTGACTCATCTGTCCCAGGAGAGTACCACCCACAGCATACTCAATATTTTAATTTCTGAGTCAGTCTGATGAGGTCTAGTATAGATTTGTTTAAGAATCATGAGCCTAGAAAGCTGGTGCTAAGTCTATTACAAAGTTCATTGCCATTGGCATCATTCTTACCGTTTCTTCTCTTCTGTTACTGCCTCCACATCTGGATAAAGAGAGATACTCTCTATGGTAGGAATGAGCAGCAATTTCCAGAGGGTTCAAAGTTAAGTGACAGGATCTTTGAATTCATTATGAATTAAGATTTGTTCTCAGGTAAGAAGGTAAAAGTCTTGCCTATAGGCATAGGGAAGTCAGGAGGAAGAGCAATATTTAGGACTGAGTGTACTATTTGGTAGAGGCAAGAGTAGTTAACAACAACAAAAACTGTGTATTTAAGTTTACTTAATCATTTATGACTTCTTATCAGGACTGTGATTTATCATCACTGTAATTTGGCTGCAGCCTGGATGTTTTACATTAATTGCATTATGAAAATATGATAGGAAAAGGACTCTTAGTGTTATGTTCCAGGCATTTGGAAACCAGATTAGCAGAGTCCAGTTCCAGAAGAAAAGAATGGATGTCGTGGGTCACTGATGACTTTCTCATATAGTTATTGTTCAGATGATTTTAATGTTACTTTATCTTTACCACTAATTATAATATTATATTATAATTATATTGTATATAGTATTATATTATAATTAGTGAATTTATTTTTCAATTCATAGGTTATTTTCAAAATCAATTGTAGGCTAATTTAAAATTTGCACAGAAAACACATAATTCTAGTATAACCAATGTCTCCTTGAGTTTCTTCCTTCCTAATACCATTCCTCCTATTTAGTAAAGTTATTTTAATTCATGGCTCATGAAAATTCACAGTGAATGAGTATGAAGTGATGTGACTGCTCTTTAAGTCTGTTGGGGGTAATAAGAAGGAAACAGAAAATGGCAGCCACATAGAACAGCTCCTTTGAACAAACTTGGCTTCTCTCTTCCACCTTCTCAGCAGATTTTGGTTTGACATCTTGGATTCCTCTTGGCTTCTTTCATCACTTCCTCTGTCTTCTCTTTCTTAGAAGATTGTGATGCAGCTCTTCTCTCTACAACTAATTGACAGAGGTCAGATGACAAGTATTTCATTAGCCAATTAGTCATATTTAATATATGAAGATATTGCTCCTCACCCACTGTAGCACTCTGGAGAGTGGGCCTCACCTGGGCAATACAGTAGAGATGGCCCTTGTTGCAGGGAGCCTGTCCTGAGGGAGTGATCAAGGAGAGATAGCACTGTCACTTGTCTACCCTGCAAGGGCATGGACAAGGGAGAGATGTTCTTCCCTTTATCCCTTGCCACTACAGTAGCCAGGAGATCTGATCCTGTGGTTGTAAAAGGTGAAGAACTGTTCCTGCCCCTCACTGGTTACAGCCTTTGGGAAAGCATGCCTCCACCTCACCTGGCCAGCACAGTAGAGCTGGCCTTGATTGAGGTAGGGATTATATGTGAGCTGGCCCCAATGACATGATTGTGGGAGAACTGGCCTTGCCACTTGTCTGCCATGATGTGGTATGTGGCAGGGCTAGATACCCTTTCCTCCACCCTTTCTTGCTTGCACCTTGCCACCTACAGCAAGTAGAAGACCTGGCTCTCTCCCTTGCCAGTTGCAACACTGGGTGAGCTAGCCAGTGCAGTGCTGGAGAGTTTACCCTGGTGGTGTGGTTTGGAAGAGTTGGTGGGGTAACCAGCTTAAGTATCACCCAGTCCCAGATTCAGGGCTTTGAGCTGGCTTACCCCAACTGTGAACTCCTGGAATATATGAAGGGGCCACTCCTACAGATCCAAAACAGCAGGATCTCTATAACACAGGACAACAACAGGATATTCGAGAGGAGTTCCTGTGAGGATCCAGTATTGATAGAGTCCTTGAGCCAGACCAAAAAGTCATTGTGATGAAAATATGCAAGCAAAAATATATGGACAAAAAAGGGTATACTGTGGGACAGACTGCAACACATTACACATTCCAAAAGATTGTCTTGTTGTTTTGGGAGGGAGGTAGTAAGGGCAAAGGGAAGGTATGAAAGAACGGGAAGATGAGTAAGATTGGGATGTATGATGTGAAACTGACATAGAGTAAATTAGTAAAAAGTTAATATAAAGTGATGATATGGTGGTGGTGCTACTGTCAATGGTTCCTTTTCATTGGCTGAACACTATAGCTTCGGCACATCCTCTTTTAACAAATGAGGTAATTCTGGTTTTATTCCATTACATATATATTAGGGAACCTTGACTCACAGAAATTAGTTTTAATTTCCAAAATCATGTTTGTTTTTTGCTTTTATTTTTGCTTTTTTTCAACTAATATTACCCATCTTCCAATGGCCTAAGCAAACAAGAGTTCATTGGTTTGGAATACTGAAATGTATGTTAGTGGTGCTGTTTATAGTTCAAAGACAGATTAAGAGGCATAGACTATGTGATCAAAATTAATTTTCCCCCTTGGTGTGAGTCTCTCTACTGAGCTGGCATCATTGTAAAGTAGACTTCTGCACTGTTTTACTGTGATAGTCTGCTAATTGCTAGGATTTTATTGTATGTTCATCACACAATCACAAGAAAGATGTCTGTTTCCAGCTTGAAAATAAATTTGGGAAATGTTCTGATCAACCAATCTTCTAGAAATATGCCAATCATGTGGTATAAGTACTTCAGTGCTGTGATTTGTTAGGCCTTAGATATATAACTACATCTCACATCCAATCCCTGGGATTTGGAGGAGTCACTTTGATATAGGTATATTTTTATGTTTATTAAGATATGTATATAACTATATATTCCTATATATAGTTATAAAAGGAAAGGAAGGTAGAACATATGTTTAAAAATTAATATTTTAATTTAAGTTAAAAATTTTTAAATTATCATTTTAAGTATCTCTACTCCCAGACAAAAGATGTGAGATCCTAGATTTGGACAAAGATAATCTGACATTGGATTTTGCTCTAATCTGGGTAAGACTTGTAGTAGTTGATTTGTATAATTTATCTCATGTAATTATCACTATGATTTGTGGTGGATACATTGCCTCCATGCTACAGATTAGAAATTAAAGCCATATGATGTGTTTTACCCTAGGTTACAGCATTTCTAAGTCATTAATCCAGATCTAAACTAATAATTACTTAAGTTTACACTGAATTTCTTTTCCTCAACTATGGTCATAATAATAAACATCATAGGAATGGATTTGAATTTCAGTAGGAGACTGGCTCTGTGGTCAGTTTTGCTATTTAGAAATAATCACAATACCTCATTTTTTAAAGAAAACAATACTTTGTATCTCTGTGAAGAATTGAACTGTAATTTTGAAAAGGATTGCTTTGAATCTGTAGATTGCTTTTGGTAAGACGGCCATTTTCACTATGTTAATCCTGTTGATCTATGAGCATGGGAAATCTTTCCATCTTCTGAGGCCTTCCTTAATTTCTTTCTTCAGAGACTTGATGTTCTTGCTGTACAGATCTTACACTTGCTTGGTTAGAGTCACACCAAGATATTTTATATTATTTGTGAGTATTGTGAAGGGTGTCATTTCCCTAATTTATTTTCAGCACATCTATCCTTTGAGTAGAGGAAGGCTACTGAATTGTTTGAGTTAATTTTATATCCAGCCACTTTGGTGAAGTTGTTTATCAACTGAAGGAGTTCTCTGGTGGAATATTTGGGGTCACTTAATTATACTATCGTATCATCTGCAAATAATGACATTTTGACTTTTTTCTTTCCAAGTCTTCACAGAAATAGAAAGAAAAACTCTCAAATTCATTTGAAACAGCAAAAAACCCAGGATAGTAAAAACTATTCTCAACAATAAAAGAACTTCTGGGAAATCACCATCTGTGACCTCTGAAATACAGAGCAATAGTGATAAAAATAACTGCATGGTATTGGTACAGAGACAGACAGGTAGATCCATGGAATAGAATTGAAGACCCAGAAATGAACTTACACACCTATGGTCACTTGATCTTTGACAAAGATGCTAAAACCATCCACTGGAAAAAAGACAGCATATTCAACAAATGGTACTGGCTTAAGTGGCAGTCTGCATGTAGAAGAATGCTAATTGATAAACATTTGTAATGTAAATATATAAAATAACCAATAAAAATCTTTTAGAAAGTAAAAGAAAACAATTCTTGAGTTTCACCACAATAGCAGCCTCTGTGCTGATGACAGAATTGAGGTTTCCTCTACCTGTGGCATTCCTGAAGTCCATGCTTGGGTAACAAGGAATTTCCAAAGAAAATTCTAATGGGACAAATACGTTTCAAGTTTTGGGCTTAATTCTGTCCACTAAGAGTCCATTGATTGGAACCTCTTAGTGTCCCAGATCTGTATGAACAAATGAGAGAGGCACACTCTACTCACAGTGATAGGAGTGGAATGATGAGTCTTGTAAACATATGGGTTATCAGGAAATACTCCGAAGAATGCAAATCAGGGGCCCTTGATACCAATTTGCATTGCTGATTGTTTTTCTTCCGAGATTCGACTTAATGAAAGGAATGATAAATTGTTAACTTAAAAGGAAGTCACTATCAAACATAGCAAGTGTTAATAGTGCACTTCATATGATGCATACATATATGAAAACCTGAAACCCATATGTAAAATCTTTGTGCATTTTTATAGGGTATTTTCTGAAAATAGAAATATTCAAGTATTGTGGGGCAATATTTTTTGGTAAAATCTTATGGTAATATTTTAACTTGAAATTGAAAGAGACAAGCAACTCTTATGTTAGAAATGATTGTGACCAATTGACAGCTAAGAAGCTGAATGAAATTGTTTGTTGAGACTTGAAATATTACCTGTCAGAGTTTTTATTCCAACATGATTTCAGGGCATTGGAGGATCATAGATAAATTATGTTTTACTTATGACTAATTGAACATATTCCATTCTAAATTTCTGTCTACTCATAAAATACTGCTAATTTTCACAATGACAGTACTTCTTTACCAAAGAAGTAAGGGAGATAAGATGCATATTCTAGTATAATTATGTTGAAGAAAAGGCTACATTGTTTTTATAATTGAAGCAGCTGACACTAGAATTAAAATTATCTAGTTAACTTCATTATTGAAAGTGAGATATGTTTAATACATTCACTCATTTGTCTAGTAAGAGATACATATTTCAATGTATCTAGGATACATAAAATAGGAAAAAAGTGTGTCTAGCCAAACAGAATACATTGCTTCTCACTACAGTGATTAGCCAAATTAAACTCAAAACACCTGGATTTTACCATTGACTAGGTTTTGGAGTCTAAAAGAATAATAACATTGTAGAATATATTTTCTTTGTATTGAAAATGATGTTAGAGAGTCATAATATATGTGGCAAATTTACTCACTTGATGAGTTTATGTTGAGTACGTAATACTTGTAATGAGTTTTAACCTTAGTGTTGACAAAATAGATAAATGTCAAGGCACCGACACTAAATATCTTACATACTGGTAAGAGACAGTAAAGAAGTCTAGTAAAGATTGAACAAATAATTCTATGGTTTAACTTCAGGTGTAATAAAATGTTGTCGGAAAAATAATACAGATAGAGTTAGAGTAAGTGACTGGGTGGGAGTGTCAACATGAGGAGATAGCAATAAGAACAACAACTAAACCACTTCATTGATCTTGTAATGAATTTAGAAAACACTATCCCCCCTCACAGTGAAACAATTACACACATACACACCCATGCTATCTATCTATCTATCTATCTATCTATCTACTATCTATCTATCTATTCATTTGATTAGTTAATGTTGAGTACTTACTACACACAAAAATCACACATACATATATACACATACACACACACACACACACACACCACACACACATATATAATATATATATATATATATATATATATATATATATATAATTTAAAAATTTTACTTTGACATATGAATTAAGCATGAATAGAATCAATCAGAAAAGGAGCTGTTGAGCTAGAAACTAGACTCATGTCTAGTCTTTTTTCTCACTAATAGCCATGTTCTGGATATTTTGCTTTCTTTTGTTCTCATATCTATCTGTCATTTTCACTCTACTTGTGCTCAAGTACATTGTTGCATAGGCCATTGACTTTTAGACATGTTTACCAAAGAATAATAACAACAACATAATTATCTGTCTATCACCTTCACAAAAACAGAAATATTCAAGGACGTAGCATTGAAACCCATCTGAAATTTGTCTCTGCTGACTTTAGCCTCCTTTTTTAAAAAAGTTCTTCCTTCCCTTCATTCTACAGCACATGAAGGTGCTTGTTATTTTCTAAAATGCCAGTTCCCGAAAACTTCAATGTGATTGTCTGCTCTGGATCAGATCCATGGTGTGTTTTGGAAGCCAGTTATGGTTCATCTCTGCCAGATCTACTCTCTATCTCACTTGCTAGCATGCAGTAGTGTCCTTTTGAATACTCATGCTGATTTTTTTGAATACTCATGTTGATTTCCTCTTAGACTGTAAGACCCTGTAGTTTGGAACCATGTTGTTAAATTTTACAATGTATACATCTGGCTTAGAGCCCAATACTAAGTCCAATATATGCTTCAGAAAAGGGGCAATAGACTTAGAAGATGGTAAATTGTTTAAGAACACTTGTGATTAAGTGTGATTATTAGAGTTTGATTCCAGTTATTAACCAAGGTTTTAGTTGGTTAATAACTGGCAACTAATGTTCATGTAAAGCAGAATTTTCTCCTGCATCCCTATCTCCTTTGTATTTAAAAACAAACACTTTAATAGGGGACTAATATAATAATAATTGGTACAAATAATAGTATTCATTAATAAACTCAAAGCATATTAGTGTCAGATAAGGAAAACAAATGTAAAAACATCTCTGTGAAATATATAGAGCATATGTTATGCCCTATATAGTTAGTTGTTCATGTATGTGTTTTACTGTAAGTAGAGTTTGATTCCATGGAACTGAAAATATAGAAATGTTGTGGATAGCCTCAGCCTTGTATTTTGATTCTAGTTCCCAGTGGATAGCCTCAGCCTTGTATTTTGATCCTAGTTCCACCCTCCTGGGAGGGGCTGCAGAGGATGATTGAATCTGTACACAGGTGACATCTTGTAAACCTTCTGTCCAATTAAAACCTGTAAAATAAAGGCTAGAGCCAGAGATTGGGAGTAGAAGGGAAGGCAGAGAAAAAGGCTTAGGGAAGGAGAGAGTGAGAGGAATTAGATATAAAAGGAGGCAGAAGCAGAAGCAGAGACAGAAGAAGAGTCAAGGTAGAGCAGAAGGAAGCCAGTGGTAGAAGGAAGCCAATGTCGGAGGAGCCGGAGCTCGGAGGACAACCACGAGGCCTGGATGAACCGCAAGTTATAAGGGATCTCATAGCTGGGGATTAGAGTAGTGTAGCGGTAAACCTGCCCAATCTAGGTGTGCTATTTATACCATAATTATTGAGTTGTGTCTTTCTTTACTGGTGTCATTCACGTAGGAGATTTTACAGTGGCAAATTTGGGGATTTAATAATTTCTACTACATAGAAGTAACTAAATGGCACTTACAAGTTTTCCTTTACCTCCCACAAGCTTGCCATGGAGCATATGCACTCTTTACACACACACACACACACACACACACACACACTAAACAAGCAAGAAAATAAATAAATAAACATAAAACATTGAGTATAGCAGATGGTATAGAAATTACTTAAGAGCCAGGGTGAGCTCTGGCTGAATTTCAAGGCCTGCCAACACCATGGACACTCAGGCTCTGTCTACATTCCTGGAAAATTGTTAACACCAGGGACATCCAGATAAGACCTTTCTACTTGCAATTCATTGCCTACCAGTTTACCTTGAGGCAAACTCCCCTAGCAGTGATGAGATGCACTTTGTTCCCTGCACTCTATTTTCTGGCCACAGCTCTGCTTGGATTCCTAGAAGCCTTCTGGCACCAGGGACATCCATGTGAGACCTCCTCATCAAGAATCAGTTGCCTTTTTGGTCCTCATAGGGCAAACCCAGCAGCATTGAGCTGTTTGCTGTCCAGGAAGCTCTCCATTTTCAGGCCTACATCTCTGCCTGCAATCTTGAAGGCCTCCTATCACCAGAAACAACCAGGCTTAGCCTGTATTCTCAGAGACCTATAAGCATCTGGGATAACCTTGTAAGACACTGTTCCCAGATCACTTACTGGCCAGGTTCCTGAAGCCATACCCTGCAGCTATAAATTGCATCCTGTCCCATACTTTCCATTTTACTGCCACAACTCTGCCTGCATTCCTGAAAGCCTGCCAGGACAAGTGACAACCAGATGGCTAAGAACAAGCATAAAAATGCAAGGAACAAGAGCCACGGCAAAATGATACCACCAGGTTCCAGCTATCCTACTACAGGAAGCCCTGTGTCTTAGGGTTTCTATTCCTGCACACACATCATGACCAAGAAGCAAGTTGGGGAGGAAAGGGTTTTTTCATCTTACACTTCCACACTGCTGTTCATTACCAAAGGAAGTCAGGACTGGAACTAAACAGGTCAGGAAGCAGGAGCTGATGCAGGGGCCATGGAGGGGTGATACTGGCTTGCTTCCCCTGACTCACTCAGCTTCCTTTTTTTCTTTTTTCTTTTCTTTTTTTATTGGATATTTTATTTATTTTCATTTCAGATGCCATCCCCTTTCCCCATTTCCCCTCCCTAGATCTCCCATCCCATCACCCATCCTCCTTTTTACTTTTTATACCATTTTAATTAAATGCAAATATTAGAGTCAGTTCTAGGTAGAGAGACTAGCAATACAATAGATGCAAATAGTTAAGGAATAAGCCAGATGCCAGACGGTGGTGGTGCACGCCTTTAATCCCAGCACTTGGGAGGCAGAGGCAGGCAGATTTCTGAGTTCGAGGCCAGCCTGGTCTACGGAGTGAGTTCCAGGACAACCCGGGCTACACAGAGATACCCTGTCTAGAAAAATCAAAATAAAATAAAATAAAATAAAATAAAATAAAATAAATAAATAAAATAAAGGAATAAGCCAGATAAGCCAGACAATAAATACAAATAGTCAAAGAACAAGCAAGGCAATAAAAAAAAAAATTCTGTGAACACTTCCATGATCACTGTTTCTAAGGGCTTATCAAGATGATCAAAATATTTGTGCCAACTTCCCTGTCCTAGCCCAAAGTCATTTTCATGCCTGAAGCCTACTTCTTTTTTCTAGCCTAAGATTTAAATTTCTGCCTGAAATTACTTTTTTGTTTTAGCCTAATGTCAAATTCCTACTTGAAGCCTACCTCCTTGTCCTTGGCCAATGTCATATTCCTGCCAAGCAGCCCATTTCCTTGTCCTTGGTCCATGTCAGATTCTTGCCAAGCAGCCCCAAAGCCTCTCCACCTTTTTTATTTCATTAACAAGACTGAGCCTGTCTTAGGTCCTTCTGACAAGAAAGTTTTCCTTGCAAGTCATGGAATATGCATTGCCCAAAGCAATGCACTTCTGTCTTAGGTTGGTAAGGCTCTGTGCAGAATCTTACCCATCCTTGGCTTGCAAGCCTGTTAATTTAATAATTCTGTATGGGGGTGCATTTTTAGGTTCAAGCCATGTACTTTGGCTGCCAACATGTTGATGTTGTTAAAGACATGCTTTAACATGATGGGCAGGAATAAAAGTATTCCCAGGGCAAAAAGGGATAGCATGATCAAGCTATATATGTCATTCTTGAAACTTGACCAAATAGAAATACTGACTTCAGGCCATGGGTAATTTTATCAGCAGTATCTGCCACATCAACGGTCAGCATAACAGCATTCTTGAAATTGATAAGTTCATTATGTAAAGTTAAAACATCCAGAGAGGTTTACAATTATGCCAAATACAATGCAAATGTCTTTAAATGTTCCTAATTATAATGACTACCACTGTAAATTTTAGAACTAGCATGAATCCAATGGTATTTGGCATGACACTCGAGATGGCTCCTTACTCTTAAACTCTGAACCTCCTTCCAACAATTTGAATAGGATAAAGAACATCAATATATTCTTCCAAATGCCTATCTAAATCCTCTTATATATTCAATACATTAGTAACATTTTTTGCTAAATGATTAAGAAAAGTATCTGTCTTAACTTCTTGTGTCAAAGCAGTTGCAGAAGCAGTGGCACTAGCAATTAGTATAATTAAAGCTGTTATACCAGCAGTAGTTAAGTTCACTACCCTCTTGCTTCTGCTTAAAGTCTGACTCATTTCTTTCAGTACTTGCAAACTATTTTTAGAATACCAAAGTTCTGTGATACTCAGGGCAGTAAAACAAAAGCTGGTTGATAGACCTCTGTAACTGACATGCCAGGTTTCCAAACACTAACACATTTAGAAGGTGTACAATGAATGCAACTTACATTAAATACTGTAGAAGAAACAAAAGTAATTTTAACTTCACAATTAAAAGAGACTTAACACATGAGCTAACACCTGTTTGAAATCCAGATCCTGCCTCAACTTTATCTCTTGTTAACATAACATCATAGAAGACTTCAGCTAACTACCAAATATGTCTTTGTCCAGAACCAGACTTCCAAATGAAGACTGAAATTTCCAATATTGTATTAATTTCTAGACCAGTACATGATTGAGTCCAAATAACTGGTCATATTTAAGAACAATACAAGAGTCATTATAACTTCTCTTTTTGATTCTCTGTTCCACAAGGTCTAAAAATATGGGGCAAGGCAATTTGTCCCATTAGGGGTATAAGTAAGCAATGGTGAGTCGGGAACATATGTCCAATACAGCTTTCAAGTCGCCATTGTCAGGGCATTCAACAAGCTCACTGGTCAGCATCATTCTTTGTCCTAGCATCAGCATGTCTCACCTTTTGCTCTGGCAGCCACCATGCTCCTTCAGCATCCTGTAGAAAAAACATAAACATGCCCTTTACCCCATATTTAATACCTATACTCCTGGGCATGATAGAGCTCATGGGAGTCCAGGCTCCTCTGGGTTTGGGGAGATTTGGTGCAGAGCTGGCATCCTAGGACTTCTCTGAGCATAGGTGCAGACAGGAAGGGTCAACAAAGCAGTTTTTAATATACTTATTTTTTTTACAGTTAACTTATTATTTATTTATTTTTTTCCTTATCAACAACTTGTTCTTCAGGGTTTGCTCAGTTCTACTTTCTGTTGTTCTAGGAAGGTTCAGGATATGGTGTCTTCAAGGAAGCAGACCTGCTAGGTGTGTGCCCCAGCCAAAAGGCTCAGCTTGATTTCTTATAGAACCCAAAACTATCAGTCCAGGGATGGTACCACCCACAAGGGCCCTCCAGAAGATTCATAAATGAAAATGCCAATCCAAGAAGGTTAATTACACCCACAAAAACACAAGAGATAAATAATTCCAGTTCAGCAAACTAAAAGAATGACAACATGCACATACACACACACACTCTACCACTACCAACATCAAAATAATAGGAATTAACAATCATGGGTCATTAATATCTCTCTGCATCAATGGAATCAATTGCCCAATAAAAAGACAGTGTAGTAGATTGGACGTGAAAACAGGATCCATCATTCTGCCAAATACAAGAAATATATCTCAGCACCAAAGATAGACATTACCTCAAAATAAAGATCTAAAAAAGATTTTCCAAGAAAACAGACCTAAGAAGCAAGCTGGAGTAGCCATCATAATATATAATAAAATAGACTTTCAACCAAAATTAATTCAAAAGAGATGGGGAAGGACACTTGATACTCATCAAAAAAAAAAAAAAAAATTCACAAGATAACCTATCAATTATGAACATTCATGCCCAAAACACAAGGAAACCTACATTTATACAAATTAAAAACAAACAAACAAGCAAAAACAAAAAAACAAACAACCCTAAACATTACTAGAGCTTAAATCACAGATGGAACCTTATGCGTTAATAGTGGGAGACTATGATACCCTGTTCACATCAATGAACAAGCCACATAGATAGAAACTAAACAGAGAAATAATGAAACAATCAGACATTATGAATCAAAAGGATTTAATAGATATCTATAGAACATTTGACTCAACCCCAAAAGAATATACCTTTTCAGCACCTCACTGAACCTTCTCCAGAATTGACCATATAGTTGATCACAAAGCAAGTCTTAACAGGTACAAAAAAATTGAAATAGGTCCCTTTATCTTATCAGACCACCATGGATTAATGCTGGACTTGAACAACAACAGAAAGAAGAGAAAGCCTGCAATCTCATGGAAATGGAACAACTTCCAATCAATGATCACATGGTCAGAAATGAAAAGGAAAAAAAAAGAAAGAGGAAATCAAAGGCTTTCTAGAATTCAATGAAAATGAAGGCACAGAATACCCAAACTTATGGAACACAATGAAACTAGTGCTAAGAGGCAAGTTCATGGCACTAAATACTTTCATAAAGAAATTAGAGAGATCTCATGGTATCAATTTAACAGCATACCTGAAAGCTCTAGAAAAAAAAAAAAAAGAGGAGTAGATAGAAGGAAATAAAATCAACAAGACAGAAAAACCCTTAATCACACTAATTAAAAGAAGAGAGAATATCCAAATTAAAAAAAAAATCAGAAATGAAAAGGGAAATATAACAACAGATACCGAGGAAATCCAAAATAATTAGTTCTTACTTCCAAAACCTGTATTCCACAAAATTGGAACATTTAAACAAAATGGATGACTTTTTTTCCTAGATACCACTTACTAATGTTAAAGCAAGATCAGATAAACTAATTAAATAGTTCTATAACACCTAAAGAAATAGAAACAGTCATTAAAATTCTCCCAATCAAAAAATTGCCCAGGGCCAGATGGTTTTAGCCCAGATTTCTACCAGATTTTCCAAGAGGAGCTATTATCTATACTCCTCAAACTATTCCACTAAATAGAAACAGAAGGAACATAGCCAAATTGATTCTATGAGGCCACAGTTAACCTGAGGCTTAAACCTCAGAAGGACTTGACAAAAAGAGAATTTCAGACCAATGTTCCATAAGAACACTGATGCAAAAATAATCAATGAAATACTTGCAATCCAAATCTAAGAATACATTAAAAACACCATTCACCATGACCAAGTAAGCTTTAATCCAGAGATGCAGGAACATATGAATGTCTATCAATGTAATCCATCTTACAAACAAAATGAAAGAAAAACAACAACAACAAAAAAAAGATCATCTCATTAGATGCCAAAAAATGTCTTTGACAAAATCCAACATCCATTCATGATAAAAATCTTGTAGAGATCATGAATAAAAGGCATATACCTAAATGCAATAAAGGCAATATACCACAACTTGGTAGCTAACATCAAAATAAATAGAGAGAAAGTTAAATCAATTATACTAAAATCAGGGACAAGTCAAGGCTGTCCAATTTCTCCCTATCTATTTAATATAGTACTTGAAATTTTAGGTAGAGCAATAAGACAACTAAAGGAGATCAAGGGAATATAAATTGGAAAGAAAGAATTCATAGCATCACTATTTGGAGATGATATTATAGGATACATAAACAACCCCAAAAATTCTACCAAAGAGCTACTAGAACCAAGAAACACCTTCAGCAAAATGGCTAGATACATAATTAAAAAGAATCAGTAGCCCTCCTTTATATAAAGGATAAATGGGCAAGAAAGAAATTAAGATACAATAGTCACACATTAAATAAAATATCTTGGTGTAACTCTAACCAAGCAAGTGAAAGACATGCATAACAGGAACTTTGAGTCTCTGAAAAAAAAATTGAAGATGATATCAGAGTGAAAAGATCTCCCATGCTCATGGATCAGTAGGATTAACAAAGTGAAATGGCCATTTTATCCAAAAGCGATCTACAGATTCAATGCAATTTCCATAAAAATTCTAACACAATTCTTCACAGACCTTGAAAGAACAATATTTAACTTCATATGGAAAACCAAAAATTCAAGGTTAGCCAAAACAATCCTGTACAAAAGAAGAACTTCTTGTGGATTCATCAGCCTTGATTTCAAACCATACTACAGAGCAAAAGTAATAAAAAAACAAAACAAAAAACTGCATGGTATTAGCATAAAACAAATAGGATGACCAGTGGAATTGAATTGAAGACTCAGAAGCAACAGGCACTTGATTTTTGACAAAGAAGCCAAAACTATACAAAGGAAAAAAGGAAGCATCTTCAGTAAATGGTGCTGGACTAACTGGATGTCTGCATGTAAAAGAATGCAAATAAAGGCCTATCTTCTATCCATACAAAACTCAAATCCAAGTGGATCTAGGACCTCAACATAAAGCCTGATATACTAAACATGATAGAAGAGAAAATGAGGAATAACCTTTAACCCATTGGCACAAGAGACAACTTCCTTTGCAGAACACTAACAGCTCTGGCAATAAGATCAACAATTTATAAGTGACACCACATGAAACTGAAAATCTTCAGTAGGATGAAAGACACAGTCAAAAGGAGAATAAGACAAGCTACAGAATCGGAAAAACATATCTGCCATCCCTACACCAGGGAGAGGGCTGATATCCAAAGTGTATAAAGAACTGAAGAAGCTAGACCTCAAACAACCAAAAAAATTAGCCATAAAGTACATGGTAACCAAGTTAAAATCCACAGAACCAAAGATGCTAAGTAGCAAGGGGAGCCCAAGAGTGGATGCTTGAATCTCACTGAAAGGGGGAAATAGAAGACATTAAGGGTGGAAGGATGGAGGGAACTAGGTTGGAGAGATAGAGGGGAACAACAGGGATTATGTGTGTGGAGGACAGAAAGAGAGAGGACTTGGAGCTCGAATTGAAATCAGTGGAGGAGTGTGTGACATTTCTGAGATGAACTAGAAACCTAGGACAATGGAAATTCCCAGGAATCTATGAGGGTGACTCTAACTAAGACTCCTAGCAATAGGAGATATGGAACTTGAAGAGACCAAGTACTGTACCCAAGCACGACTTCCAATGGAGGGATGGAAACACCAATCCAGCCCTTAGACCCACAAATTTTCTGGCTACAAGATGTGCAGGGATAAATTTGGAATAGATATTGAGGGAATGGGTAACCAATGACTGGTCCAACTTGAAATCTATGGCTCGAGAGGGAGCCCAACCCTGACACTATTAATGGTATTCTGCTATATATTTGCAGACAGGAGACTAGCATAACTGTTATCTGAGAGGCATTACCCAGCAGCTGATGGAAACAGATGCAGTGACTCACAACCAAACATTAGGTGAAGCTTTCAGAATCTTATGGAAAATGAGGAGGAAGGATTGAAAGAGTCAGAGAGGTCAAGGATGCCATAAGAAAATCTACAGAATCAAATAACCTGGGCCCATAGGTGCTGACAGATACTGAACTACCAACAAGAGAGCATGCATAGGATGGATGTAGGCTCCCTACATATATGTAAGAGATGTGAAACTTGCTCTCTATATGGGATTTCTAACAGCAGGAGCAGGAGTTGTATCTGATTCTGCTGCCTGCCTTTGGATCTCTTTTCCCTAACTCGGCTGTCTTGTCTAGCCTCAATAGAAGAAAGTGCATGTAGTTCTGCTGCAACTTGATAGGCCAAGGTGGGTTGATACCCATGGGAAGCCTCCTCTACTCTGAGGAGGAAGGGAGAGAAGGATAGTGGATGGTGAGGGGAGAGGGACTGGGATAAGAGGAGGGAGGGAAGCTTCAATGGAGTGTGTGAAGTAAATAAATAAATTTAAAAATTTTAAACAGAAACAAAAGAATTCAATACTTTCTGTTAGTGGGTAGATATTTCTTGTCTATTGGAAATTCAATATTTTCCAGATTATATTTCTTCTCATATCTATCTTTGTTGTGTGTAGTTTTAGGCTCTACCTGCCTTTGCTCTGGGGAGGTGACTAGCCTACCAACCCCCACTTGACTTCCCTTGAATTCTCCCACAAAAGACACACACACACATACATACAGAGTTTTTTTTCCTTTTCAACGTGCCTTAGGATACAATTGCTGGGTGTTGTTATCTCCTACCTGGAAAATCATGCCCTTAATAACATTTTTATCTCCGATTCTCCCACCTGTCCTAAACTTCAATGGCTAGTCACACCTAGCCCCTGCCAAACATCCCTGACCACATGCCTGTAGTAGTGGCCTAGTTCCTAGCTCCTCTCCAAAACATGGCAAAAAACTCTCCTCTTCTTCCTTGCATCTACCTTTCCTACCTGGAAGTCCTGACTGTACCTTCTGCTCAGTAATTAGCTCATGGCTTTTTTTTTTTTTACTGACAGATCAAGAATTAATTGGAGAACAGGACCTTAACATCAGAACCTCCTCCTACATATTTATAGATCCAACAAAAGGAAAATATATTGACCTTTGACTGGGTTACAAGTTCTTAGATACAAAACCAGAAGCACAACTGAAAGCTAAAAATTCTGTTTCATAAATGCTATTGAATAAAAACAGGAAGAAAAGAAGAAAATTAGAAAGAAGAAGAAAGTTTATAAATCTCAATAGAAAAAAAATACTTGTAAAAAAAAAAAAACAAATGCAAAAAAGTCCCTTTTTAATAAATGATCTTTATCGAAACAAACAAAGCCAGGCTGACTGTTTAAACTAGTTGATTATATTACCCATTTAGTTTGCTCTTTCTGTATCTGAAATCTAGCTTCAAATTTACACAGAATCCAAGTAAAAATTAGTAACACTTTTTTTGTGCCTGGAAAAAAATGGTACAAAATGTTTGTGAAGATGTAGAAAATGAGTATTCTTAAGCACTGCTAATGAGACTCTTATATTATACAATCATTATGGAGAAGAGTATAGAAACTCGCAAAAACAAACAAACAACAAACAGACAAACAACCTTATGATCCAAAAAAACTATTCATTTCCCTCATTTTTGATTTTGATTTTGTGGGTTAGGAATTCCCTTAGAATTCTCTAGATGAAGACTAGACTTCACTGAGAAGTCAGTCCAACAGTGACCTAGTCAAAGAATGAATTTGGTGATGAATTTATGTGGTGACATAGCTGAGAGGTGATAGACATGATTAATGTGGGACATTCTCCATAGGAGAAAGTCACTAGGGGCCATACTTTGGTGTTTCTACTTCACCAAAGATCTAAGCAGTAATAGAGATGCCTGTCCATGGAAGGAAAAATAAAGCTGCTGAAACCATGAACCAAATCAAACCCATATCATCAAGTATTTTAGCAGAACAATGGAAAAACTGACACACGTGGCAATTGTAAAAGATGACCTCATAGCAGCAGAGAGGAAAATAGTGGTTACAGAGGCTACATAGTGTAAGAAGGCCTGTGGTTACTTATATACAAAGTTGACTACAAAAATCAACAAAGAGACATTTTGGTGGATTGAAGCATGGATATAGTTAACAATGTTCTATCCCATAAAACAAAAGAGCTGGGAGAGATCTGTTGAATGCTCTTGTGAGCATCTTAATCAAGATGATGGATCAGTGAGGTATCCTGAGTTGATCACCAAGCAATATATATTGCATGGTGTCCTTAATCAAAACCTGTTAATTAAGATAAAAAATTCCAATCTACTCCACACAAACACACTAGTATTTTACAGTAATGGGTAAGAACCATGTTACGTATGAAGGTATTTCATTACATGTGATGACCAACAGAAGAGTGAAATGTGTTTGAAAAGCAGGAAACCCTCACATGGATTCATGGTTAGTATCCTGGCAGAAGTCTTTCTTAGGATTGTTCATA
The DNA here is from genome assembly GCA_021653895.1 of Mastomys natalensis. Classification (NCBI taxonomy): domain Eukaryota; kingdom Metazoa; phylum Chordata; class Mammalia; order Rodentia; family Muridae; genus Mastomys; species Mastomys natalensis. Next base: position 410,803 of record JAJTUV010000744.1, read on the forward strand.
TCGTCCTCATCTCTGACAACAATGAGTACTTTGCCTTAGTATTTTCTAGGGCTCATGAAAGTGGCAAGGGTCATTTTCTTCTCTCAATAACAAATAATAGTGAGTCAAAGAAGAAATGTAACTCATTCCTGGTACTGGGCGGGAGTGTTTACTTGGTAGGTTATGATTTCTATGGAGCATTGTCTCCCTCATTAAAAGGTGACTCCATTAAATATTTTCATATATGTATACGTTTTCAAAAACCTCTACAATCGTAGTTTTTTATTGTGACTATCTTCTCAAAAGTTCTTTAGCTTCATTTATTCTTCTCCCACTTTCCCCTTCTAGTATGTCCATCCGTCCTCTACTCAATTTAATCTTGATTCAATTTCCCTTTCATCCCTTTATAACACTGTATTCTATATCCACTTCCTTAGAGGATCCCCTACTGCCCCCCTGCTTCCTTACTAGCTACCCAACCTCTTTGGCTATTCTAAATGAAACACACACATCAAAAGTTTAAAAGTTAATATCTACATATCTACATAAAGAAGACATGAAATGTTCATCTTTCAGGGCTTAGGTTACCGCGTTCAGGAAGATTGTTTCTAGCTTCATCCATTTAACTGCAGAGTTCATAATTTCATTTTCAAACAGCTGAATAGTAATTCATTGTGTAAATGTATCACATTTTTATTATCCTTTCATCAGTTGATAGACATCTATGCTGCTTCAAATTTCTGGCTATTGCGAATAGAGTATCACTGAATAAAGATGAGCAAGTATGTCTGCAGTAAAGATGTAAGAGGTTTTTGAGTACACGCTCAAGAGTGGATTAGGTGGATCTTGTGGGAGATTTGTTTTTGGCTTTTAGAGGAAGCTTCATGCTGATTTTCATAGTGGCTGTACACATTTGCACTTCCACCGGCAATGGTGTTCACTTTACCCAATGTCTTCACCAGAATCAGATGTCTTTTTTTAAAAAAAAGAATTAAGTAATGGCCATTTTATCTGGGATAAAATGAAATATCAAAGTACTCTTAATTCAAAGATGATTTTCAAATGTTTATGTTTCATCTTTGAGAACTTTCTCTTTAGTTCTACACCCCCTTTAAAAAATTCAGTTGGTTTCATGATGTTGTATTTTTTGAGTTCTTTGTATATCATAGGTACAATCCTTGGTTAAATGTATAATTGGTAATGTTTCCCCACTCTGTAGGCTGCCTCTTGTTCAAATGGTGGTGCCATTTTCTGTACAGAAGCTTTTCAGCTTCATGAGGTCCCATTTACTAACTCTTGGTCTTATTCCTCTTGAGGTCTTATTCAGAAAATCTTTTCTGTGTCAATGAGTTCAAGCCTATTTCCTACTTTTTATCCTATCAGACTCAAGGTATCCCATCTTATGTTGAGGTATTTGGCATTGAGTTTTGTGCTGTGTGATAAATATGGATCTATTTCCATTTGTCTAGATGCCACTATATAATTTGAACAGCACTATTTGCTGAAGATGCAATTCTTTTCTCTACTGTACATTTTTGGCTTTTTCTGTGAAATATCAGCTGTCTATGGGTATGTGGAGTTATGTCCAGGACTTCAATTCGATCCCATCAATCAACATGTCTGTTTTTGTGCCATTTTATTTTCAATTACTATAGCCCTGTAATGCAACTTAAATCTGAGACTGTGAGTCTAAGATTGTAATATCTCCAGCAATGGTTTTTATTTATTTATTTTTTTTTAAGTAATTGGGGCTGTTTTAGCTTTCCTACTTTGTTTGTTTGTTATTGTTACTTTTTTTCTTTTTTGATGTGTGTGTCTGTGTGTGTGTGTGTGTGTGCATATTTGTGTTTTCATTTGATGTTTAAACATCATTTTTCAATTTCATTGAAGTATTGTGTTGGGGTTTTAAGGAGAATTACATTGAATCTATAGATTGATTTTGGTAAGATGGTCATTTTCACAATATTAGTCTTACAAATCTATGGTCATGAGATGTCTTACCATCACCTGATCTCTTCTTCAACTTCTTTCTTCAATGTCTTAGAGCTTTAATTACACAAGCCTTTCACTTGGTTGGTTAGAATTATTCTAAAATATTTTTGAAACTACTGCAAATGTATTGTTTTCCTAACTTCTTTCTCAGTATGTTTATCATTTATATGTAGAAATACTACTAATTTTTTTGCGTGTCGATTTTGTATCCTTCTATTTAGCTGAATGTGGACCCCTGCAAATGCTCCAGTTCATTGACAATGCTATCAGTTACTCTTTACAACTTGAGGATAAAATAATTATATTGCTGAAGACACCACATACTGAAAGCATAGAAGATGGAGAAGATGAAGCTTCTCAACTGGAAGCTTCACCACCATTGGCTACCATTCATGCTAGAAGGTACAATGAAAAGTAATCATTGACCCAACCTAGATATAAATTATGTGACTATAGTAACTTTCTAGTTTCAGAATATGCCCATAAAAATAGCACAAATATCAAGGGAATAACCAATCACTTTTAAAAATTGTATTTAAAGCCAACTGTATGAGGTAGAATTGTTATTGTTATTGTTAATGGGGCCAAGAAAAAGATACTAGGTAAGACATGGTCTTAGGGAGAACATCTGCTACTATTATTTACTAAATGATCATAGCAATAGCATGATTCTTAGTTGCTGTAGCCATAAATCATTGTATTACTTTACCATTGTCAAAAAACTTCTATTTGCAACAATTGGTAATTTACATAAAGATCCACAACTGAAAAATGTGCAGAGAGTGAGAGACTTTAGAGTGCTCATCCTTGAATGTGATGTCTTTATTATACAGGTCCCCAAGACTTAGGAATCTATGCAGAATAGGAGGCAGAAAGATTGTAATAGCCATAGGCAGTGAACAATTGTAAGGAAATGGCCTTTTCCAGACACAGCAAAGAAGATGCACATCCAAACTCACCAAGACTGTGACAATAGGCACAAGTTGTACACAAGCTCAATCTTTGAGGAAAATGGGAAGTGAGTAGCAAGTCTCACCCCTATCTAAGAAGATATTCATAAATTATGGGTGGTGAGAGAGGAAAAAATAATGTTTTTTTTTTTCCAACATACTGCCATGAGTATTATCAACCACATTTCAGGGAATGCTATATGCTCACTAGCAATTGGCCAGCATAAATTGTACTTAAGGTTTCCAGTGAAGTTTTTGCTATTATTGTTCATTATTAAGAGTGAGAAAGAACACGATGATGAGTGGCTAGGAAGTGAGACAGGATCTAGGAGGAGTTGGGGGCACAGGACAAAGTGTGATACATATATACAGTCTTTTAAATTCTCAGGAAATAATGATGATGATGATGATGATAAATTGCTTTAGATTAGGTGAATTAAATTGACAAAATTTTTCATCATTAGTCAGTGGCCTTTTTAAACTTGTTTTCTCTCCTTTGATCATTGAGTAGTTTGTTTTTTCATTTTTGGAAATAAGTTGAAAGGAAAAGAATTTAGAGATGCAAATCTGTGGCTCTTTTATGTTGTTCACAGTTTGTAAGGTAGTCATTATCCCTGCCCTAGAAAAATGAGGTTCAAACAGAGTACGTTATGTGTGCATGCAGCCAGTTAAAGATAGAGGTGTTGCAAAGTCCAAATTTTATGTCAAAATTTTTTTTTCATTTCATTCTAGAGGGCCCCTATACATGCTCCGCTATTTAATCTTAACACGTATGTATGGAAAATACATACATTTTCTGAATTAACGGAGTGGCTTATTCAGATAATATATTAAAGGATTAAATAAAATGCCTGATATTGAAGTATAGACAAAGTCTTTGAGAATCGTCACTGGACACCTCTAATTTCTTTGACCTGTGTATGAACTCATGTTTACAACACAAAACAGATTCAGAAGCATGGTGTAAACAGTATTACAGGAGGAATGAAATTAGTAAGTTAGTTTGAAGTGACCTATTTCTGCATTGTTATTATAATAAGAAAAACACATGGCTGTCCTTTCTCCTGTCTGTGTCATAGTGGTTAGTGGCATCATTATAACCCCCAAATCAATTTTTAGAAATATAATTTTTAATGAGCATTCAAGTAATTAACTATGTTGGATTCTTCCAAGTATTCTGAGCATTGTTTCTATTTATTTAAATTCATTAACTGTTTTAGTTAGGGATTTAAAAACATCATGATTGAGGCAACCCTTATAAGGACAACATTTAATTGGGGCTGGCTTAAAGGTTCAGAGGTTCAGTCCATTATTATCAAGCTGGGAGCATGGCAGCATCCAGACAGGCATGGTGCACGAGAAACTGAGAGTTCTACATCTTCATCTGAAAGCTACTAGGAGAAGACTGGCTTCCATACAGCTAGGATGAGGGTCTTAAAGCCCATGCCCACACTGACACACTTCTTAAAATAAGGCCACACCTACTCCAACAAGGCTATAACTCCCAATAGTGCCACTCCCTTGACCAAGAATATTCAAGCCACTACATTAATGTATTTGAATATAGTGTATTGCTTTGTAATATATATTTTACATTCTTGGTAAAATCTGCAAATTCTTAATAAAATGTCTGAGTGTGTATGTGTTAGTGTGTCTGGAAGTCTGTTGGGAGCCGACTCTTAGCCGAAAGCAGTTATTATCTTTACAGCCATCTTGAGACTTGAGACTTGAGACTTGTTTTCAATAGCCCGCAACAGCTGAGCACACTCTGATAAACATCTTGTTTTACTGTTTAGTGCTGCCAGCAGTTAGGAGCACATGGTCTCCACGCTGCTAGGCGCATGATGTAGTGCCTTCAATTGAGCTTGCCCACGAGGGCAAGTCACGTGGTAAAGGGTATAACTACCCAGGATTTCCTTTCAAATAAAGAGACTTGATAAGACCCTTTGTCTTGTCTCCATCCTTTGTGTCTCTCGCCCCTCCGTCCCCACTCTCTCTCTTGCTAGACCCTGACCCGCAGACTGGAGCAGCAGAATGGCCGTTACAAAGTAGCAGAACTGGCAGGCCATTACTAAGGAGCTGAACCAGGCGGTTACAGAAGTCCCTGTATGAAAGTACAGTTCCATGTGCTTGGCAGTGTGTGTGTGTGTGTGTGTGTGTGTGTGTGTGTGTGTGTCTGTGTGTCTGTGTGTGTCTGTGTCTCTGTGTGTGTGTAAGTCAGAAAAATATTAGGATAATTTTGACTATACATCCTTATTAAAATCAATTTCTCCTCCTCTCCCTCCCTCCCTTCCCCCTCCCCCACCCTCCCCCTTCCCCTCTCCTCCCCCTCCATGCCCTTTCCCTCTCTCCCTCTCCCTCCCCATTTTTGAGAATTTCATACATGCATTATATTTGGTTTAACACTTACTTCCCCCCAATTCCTCCCAGGGCCACTCACCATTCCATACTCATTTGGGTTTGTGGCCACCTTGTATAGTCTAGAGCATGGTCTACCTAAGAGGAAATTATATACTTAGAGAAAACTGTCTTACCTCTCTAAACAGCTATCAATCATGAATAGCTACATAGATATGGAACAGCTCAAGAGAGACAAAACTCCAGCATGGAGCAAAAAGTGGGAATCTTTTGCCACTTCACCTACCACCCTGTACTAAAAATACAGAACAATCTTCTGTATTTAGCTTTTTATGAGTTCTGGGATTCAAAATTAGGTAATCACTGACACAACAAACACTACCCAGGGAGTTATCTTCCTAGCCCTGGGTATTTTCAATTTTGGTTGGAGTTCTTACAAAAATATTTGGCTTGAGTCAAGACACCTAGCTCTAGTCTCAGAGAACTCCAATTTGGTTCTGACAAACTTCATGGGCTCAGGCAAATTATGTTCCATCACTGAGCCTGTTTCATGTTTTGAGGAGATAGATCATGAGAAGAATGATTTCTGAAGTATCTTGCAACTGAGAAATTAAATGACTGAAATGCTAGAAATGGAAGCTCATTAACTCACAGTAGGAAACAGCAATTTACCACGATCGCCCTGGCATAAATATCAGTACTTGATTTGCTACAAGACTATCAAATCAAATTTTCTTTTCACTTAATATTTAGCCTATACTTGTTAACACAGTCTATAGAATCTGGCCAGAATTCAGATAAGATTTTATTAACCAAAAGCTATACATAGCATATTGTGTAAAATTTATTTATGAAAGCCATAGGGCAGCAAGTTCAAGTTATAACTGTCCTTTAAAAGCAGATATTCTATTCAACAATTTGCCAATTAAAAATTGAAACCCCAAGGGTATGAGGGATAATATGGGAAATTTAGAAATGAATAAGTTTAACCACTTACATTGATTTTCATGGGCTTGCCATATTCTAGAAGCATTGTGTTTATTTGAGAGGGTCTCTAGATACCTCAGATCCAGGCTTTTTTTTTTTTTTTCTTATGAGAATGGTGGTTATCACATTTCAAGATTTGGCCAGCACAAGCTGTAACTGTCAATAATGTGTTACAGTGGCACTGAAGGCCCATTAGAGGAAAGATGTTGCCTCCTTACCAAATGAATGGAATTTCTTTCTGAGCAGAGGTAAAGCATTGTATCCCTCTTAAGTGTTAATCAAGTTGGCTAGCCATCACCTGGCCAGGAACCACTCCATGGGAAGCTAGGTTGACCTAAAATCATATTAAAGAAATAGAAGGAATGAAATAATTATCCTTTCTGCCCCTGGTACAGTCAGTTACAGAGTTATAGATGTGAAGTTTCCTATGTCCTTTGGCTTTTCTGAATTACACAGAAAAGAACACTTTCTCCTTCCTCTCTCCTTTCGCAGTATGCTTTTGTAACACACTGGACTTGACTTTTTCTGTGCATGGTGACATGACTACATGGCTGTCACATAGCTGAGCTTCATGCTCACTTAACTCTAGCAACATGGTTCTCTCTTCTCCGTTCTGTTTCAACTAGTTGCAGAGAGGTACAATTTCCTTGCCATGGTGTTTTTCTTTTAAACTATAGTAAAATTTTGCTCATGTTTCCTTTTGAGCCAATTCCTAAATTCTCTCATTAACAAGGGTAAAAACTCCAAAGGGAGTGCTACTTTCCCCGGTGTCAAGTGGAAATGGCTTGATTAGTGCTGAGAAAGATGTTTTAAATGTCAAAATTCATAAATAAATATCATTTCTTGAACCTTATTTTCCTCAGTTTTTATGATTTATACTAATCTGTGCTGCATTTATCACATGTGCAAGTATTCTGTTTCTGATTAGGTAAAAAAAAATCAGTAATAAGAATAAAGATACTTTGAAAGGAGGAATTTAGACAACAGTTTCTTCAGTACACTGAATTAAGTATTCTCTTTTTCTTTTCTTTTCTCCCTCTATATTCCTTCTCTTATACTAGCTCTTCTCTACCCCCTCTCTCTCACTCACACACTCCTTCCCTCCCTCTGCCCCACCTCTGTCCTCTGTCTTTCTTTCTTTGGCCTCATGTACCCTGAGCTGCTGCTTTCAGACTGGATATATGGCAGAAGATATAGAACTTCTGCTTATCCTACTTGCACCTACTGAGTGCTGGGATCATGGGCATACATTACTTCATCCTTTTGTGCAGTGCTGGGAAAGAACCTAGATCTCTAGGCAAAAACTCCAGCAGCTGAGCTATGTCCCCAGCTGCCTGATTCCTATATTAATGAACTGAAGTATTTTCAGTAACTTTTTCTTTTTCTGGATTTTTCATTATTGCAAGATCAATATTAATGGCAGTTGTATAAAGCAAAAATATTTATTGATATTTGAGTACCTCTGTTCATATGATTCCTCTACTTTCACCATAGCACTAAAATGAAAATACCTTCTTTCCCAGAGCAAAAACTCTTAAAAGGAACAAATAAAGCTTTTAAAGAGCAGAATGGTAGGTCACTAATCATAATGAGGTTAAGTTCTTTTTGGCTTACCAAATTTGCAATCTTGCTATAACATTTTTTATTCCAGAATTTTAAAGCTTATTATCCAAATGACAGAGTGGTTCCTAAGGTAAGATTTCTTCACAGATGACTACTTATACTGTGTGTACGATATTACATGCTTCTTTTTTCAGGACTAGATCAAATCCAAGACCTTTGGCTGGTTCAATTCAGCTGCTCTGAGTCAAATTCCTCTTAAAGCCGACCAATTCAGTCTGGCTTTTCTCGACTTCTGGATGAATTGCTCTGCTTGGCCTCAAACTAACTCTGACAATCTGCTCTAATCCTTCGGACCCTTCTCATTCTCTGCCTCATTCTGTCTTGACATGCTACCTGTCTCTGTAAAACTGCCCCAGTACAACTTCCCTCATCCCTGCACTGTTCTCTTAAGTGGCTTCTCTCTGTACTTGTGAGACTTGGATGTATTCTATCTCTGACTTGTAACTTTGTCTGCCCCTCAATTAGATGTCACTTTCAAACATGGCTGCTGTCTTTTACAAACTAACTTTACCTTCATTGTTTGGAGTTAAAGGTGTATATTAAGGGCATGTTATACCAGTTTCCTGGTTTCCCTTCTGGAAATCCCCTATCCCATCTTCCCTCTCCCTGCTTCTATGAGAGTCCTCCTCTACCCATTCCTGCCTCAGTGCCCTGGCATTTTCCTACACTGGGGAATCGAGCCTTCATAGGACCAAGGGCCTCTCCTCCCATTGATGTCCAACAAGGCCATCCTCTGCTACATATGCAGCTGGAGCCATGGGCCCCTCCATGTGTACTGTTTGGTTGGTGTTTTAGTTCCTGGGAGCTCTGGGGGTCTAGTTGGTTGATATTGTTGTTCTTCCTTTGGGATTGCAAACTCCTTCAGCTCCTTCAGTTCTTTCTCTAACTCCTCCACTGGGGACCCTGTGCTCAGGGTTAGGGTTAGGGTCCAATGGTTGGCTGAGATCATCTGCCTCTGTATTTGTCAGGCTCTGGCCATTGCTGTTTTGATTGAGAAGATTCTTTGGTTTTGGTCATCTGAAGAATCAGCTGTAATTAATAAGATACCAGAATTACTAAAGCCAAACCTGTGTATTACCGGGACTATTGATGCTGGTTAGCTGGAGATAAGAAATTATCGGTGATTAAGAAGTAATCAGCATCATTGAGGTAAAATCTTCTGGGAAGTGTTTTCTGAGGGTACAGAGGTTGTGTTCCAGAGATAGCCAAGGTTGTACCTTGTGCTGCAGCTAGACGTGGTAATGTGTAAGAGTCACCCAAGTGGTACTGATTTTGAAGGCATGAAGGGGTCATGATGAGCAGCTGAGGCTCAGCACTGTGAGAGGCCATGGAAAGCCACTGGTAAAAGTTCAGCCTCCATTGCAGTTGATGACCCAGGACTGACGAGGTCATGCAAAAGACTTGAGACTTGGGACTATGAAGAGAACCTATGAGAGGCTATTGATTAAGCCTAGTTGCAGCAGAATATAGCAGTGTTTTGGAAATGCCAGTACTATGAGATGACCACCAAAAGCAGCAGCTGCAGTGGAGTACTGGCAGCTGGAGCCTAGAAGATAAACTCTGTGCTACAAAGAGCAGAGATGGAGAAGTGACCAAGCCCTTAGAGGAGCCCAGAAGATAGTGAGTGGATCCAAGACACTGGACAGTTAGAGTTTAATTTGGCTTTTGATTGTGACTGTGCCCTGATATTTTTCCCTCTTTAAGGAAGAAAGTATTTTAGTGGAGCCAATATTTAAGAGACTTTTAATTGTAAATATACTTTGAATTTTAAAAGATATTGGATATTTTAAAGGGATTTAAATTTTAATATGTAAGAATTTTTAAAGACTGTGGGACTTTTAAAGTTATTCAGATATTGGGAATGAATAAGAAAGTAAGGGTTGAGACTGAATGATGAGTTTGTGGCAAGTCGACAAGGGGTTAATTGCACTCACTGGTTTTGTGTGCCAATTTGACACAAGCTGGAGTTATCACCCAGAAATGAGCCTCCCTTGAGGAAATGCATCCATGAGATCCAGCTGTAAGGCATTTTCTCAATTAGTGATCAAGGGTAGAGTAGGAGAGACCATTGTGGGTGGTGCCATTCCTGGGTTGGTAGTCTAGGGTTTTATAAGAAAGCAAGCTGAGCAAGTCAGGGGAAGTAAGCCAGTAAGTAACATCCTGCTATAGCCTCTTCATCAGCTCCTGCTTCCTCTTCTGCTTGAGTTCCAATCCTGACTTCCTTTGGTGATGAACAGCAATGTGGAAGTGTAAGATGAATAAACACTCTCCTTCCCAACTTGCTTCTTGGTCATGATGTTTTGTGCAGGAATAGAAACCCTGACTAAGACAGGTTGCTAACCATTTTTCTCTCATAGAACTGAATATGCCATTAAAGCCTAGAGAGTGAACTGAATGAAAAATGAGGTCCACGGGGTTAAATATCTGTACACTTGATCCAGAGTGTGGTGCTGTTTGGGAAAGACTGTGGAACCTTTAGAAAGTGGAGTTTGTTGGAGGAAGGACATCATTGCTAGGTGGACTTTGAGAGTTTAAAGCTTTATTTAACTTTCTTTAGCTTTCTTTAGCTTTATTTAATTTCTAGTTAACTTTCTCTGCTTCCTATTTGTGCCATGATAATGTGATATCTCAGCTTTCTGCTTTAGTTGCTTGTTGCCATACCTTCTCTGTCTTTGTGATCTCTTGCTCTGCAACCATAACCAAAATAAACTCTGTCTCATGTCAAGCTGTGTTATCATGGCAACAAAAATTAAGCAAAATACTACTGTTTAGTTTAGAATGTTACTTCTGTTTTATTTCTGAGTTTGAGTTCTATATTTGCTAAACTACATATTTTAATGTTTTCTTTTTTGTTTGCTTGCTTTGTTTGAGAAAGGGTTATCTAGTGTAGCCTAGGGTGCCCCTGAACTTGTGAATCTCCTGTGTGAGGATCTTGACTTAATGGTTTACTGTATTGTCACAACCACCTACACATTAATTTACAGTTCTAGAACATGTTTTCATTAGCTCTTTTAAAATTCTTGCCTGCTACTTCCATAATTTACATTTTCTGATGTTCTAATTCTATTTGGATGGCTTTATGTTTAGTGGTTATTGTCATGGTTAGCTTTGGTTGTCAACTTGACACAATTTGGAATCACGTGTGAAAAGAGTCTCACTGGGAACTTACTTACTTTGAGTAGGTTGGTAGGCCCACCTATCTGAGCATTTTGTTAATGGTTCAGCCCAATTCCCTAGGATGTAACTGCTTAAAAGTGGAGAAATGTAAATCATCATAAGTAACCAAGATAGTGAACACACGTGTGTTCATTTCTCTATAATATTGACTGTGGATCTATAGTGGTTAGCTATCTCAGGTTGCTGCCATGAGACTATCCCACAATGATGGACTGTAAACTGCAATTGTAAGCCTAATAAACCCTTTCTCGCCTAAATGGCTTTCTGTCAGGATATTTTATCACAGAAATTGAAATGAAACTAGAACAACTGTGTTTTCCTGCTTCATTGCTTGTTTTGTTATTTTCCCTTGAATAATGGACTTTGTGCATGTGGTGATGTTGATAGTTTTTGAGTAGTCTTGAGTTTTGAAATAAAATGTGAGTTTCCCTTGATAAGCAGCTGAATTTAATTGCTGCTGCCTAGGCTCAAGCTTGCAAGTGTTTCTTTTTAGTTCTCTTTATGCCATGAATGAAGCTTCATATGCAGACTGTAAAATCATTCTTGATGTGACTTACAACTACTGTTTTCCTTCATGTTCTATATTCATTGGCTCTTGCTTCATCTACTCTGGCACAGCTGTCTGTACGTGTTCATGTAACCTATACAAATTGTTTGGGGCTTGGGGCTTTTTTCTCTCTAGGCCTAGAAACGTTTTGCTCAATATACTCAGCACACTTCTTATCCTACTTCACGACACCCTTGGTTGTTGTATCATATCTCCACATGCTCTTCTCAAAGCAGAGGTCCTTCATGTCTTATTAGCCACAGTTTTTCTTATTCCATTATGCTTTTATTAATAATCGATGTTACTGTGTAACATGATAAAATTATTTGCCCAATGTAACCTAACTGCAGTATAAAATCCCAAATTTTGTTATTTCATAAGACTCCCAATTTAGAAAATGCCTAGTACACTAAAAATAAACATACTGGATGAGTTTCTGCTACCTTGTCCCTTAGATAATTACAGTAATACCTCTCTTGACAATCTCATATTTATTTTTTGTCTGTTTTCTGTAAATTTACCTATGGTGTACTATGGTGTCATTCCTAGTCTCTTAACATGGAATAGCAGCTGTTCTGGTTTGAATAGGCCTTAGGGTTTCTTGAGTTGGAAGGTTTTACTAATCTCAGCAAAACTCTTTCAAATGAGGTTCTTAATGTAAAACAAAAATGTGGACCTTGTTTAGCGGATGATATGTTACCACTTGTGATGGCTAGTGTTTATGGTTGACTTGCCTGCATTGTGAGTTACTGAGAATGAAGCACATGTTTGCATGTGTCTGTGAGGGTAGTTCCACATGATTAACAAAGGAGAGAAGACCCAGCTTGAATATAACAGATCCTGTCCATGGTCTGTGAACCCAGAGAGAATAAAAGCATATGAATGTAGGGGATTCCTGTATTCACCTTCCCTATACTCCCTTTCTGCTGTGATGGGAACAAGTGTCTGTAACCAAATGCTTTTACCACCAGGGGTTCGCTTAAGCACATGAGGCTAAATGAACATGGGTTGAACCTTTTAGTGCTATCAAACAAAATTAATCTTTTTTCCTTCTAAGGGGTTCTTTCTGAAAGTTTATCACAGAAATACCAAAATAATTTATACACTACCCTATGTAAGTTTACATGATGAGTGTGATGAAACCTGGAATTAATACCGGCAATAGCATGGAGACTCAAGGTTCAGGGGCTACAGGAGAAGCAGCATTCCTGAGCTCCTACTTTGATATGAATTAAGCTACCTAAACCTCCAGTTTTCCCTCCCCTCAAAAATCTTTATTTATTGTTGGGAGCTGACTCCTAGCATAAAGCAGCTATCATCTTTGCAGCCATCTCGAGCCATATACCCTGACAAGAGACTTGTTTTCAACAGCTCACAACAGCTGAGCACACTCTGATAAACATCTTGTTTTTCTCACATACCTTGTTTTGCTGCTTAGTGCTCCCAGCTGCAAGGTGCACATGGTATCCACTCTGCAAGGCACGTGGCATAGTGCCTTCAGCTGTGTTCCTCTGCTTGTCCACGAGGGCAAGGCACGTGGTAAAGCGTATAAATACCCAGGATTTCCTTTCAATAAGGGGGAGACTTGAACAGACTCTCTGTCTTGTTTCCATTCTTGGCGTCTCTTGCCCTTCCATCCCCACTCTCTCTCTTGCTAGACCTTGTTGACTGACTCGAACAGACTGGGACATAGTGACCCCCAAAAGTGGGGCAGAACGGGCTGTTACAATTTATATAAACTACTATTGGGGCATTTCTGCTATTTATGGGAAAGATCAGACTTATATAACTTTTGAAATAATTTTGAGGATAAATTATTTTAAAATATACAATTATTCCCACTTTTTCTTTATTAGTGCAATGCAGAGCTCAGTTGACCATATGAATATCCAGCAGGAAACACTTGTGAATACAAAAGATGGTTTTGAAGTGAGTATTGTATGTGATTCAAGGAGTTTGATAACAGCAAGCTTCAGCCCAGTGTTGAAAAACCACTTCATATTCTAGTTGTTATGCCTGTTGTGCTCTATTCAAATGTGTTCCCATAGTACAATAGGTAGAGATGAATTTAGTTTTCCTAAAACATGTAATAACTGCTTGGGCATAAGCCAGGTAGAATAAAATAAAATATATTGTAAATAGTAAGGGAGTCAGAAATCTGTCAATTAATATTGGCTAATAAGGTGTTTGTGTCTGTAGCGGGTTATAAAATTTTCTGTAGATTGAAGGAAATGTTTTACTGTGCAAAACTTTCTGCTTTTAGAGAGCACTTGAAAGAATATGCTCATCATTAAGCTTTTGATATACAATGACAAGATGCATGCTCTCAATAATATATAATAAAATGTGTATAGGTATTCACATGTATGTTTGTATGTATGTATGTATGTATGTATGTATGTATGTGTGTGTGTATGTGTTTGTCTTGGATTGAATGTTTTAGGCTGTCCATGTATCTCTCTTTTCCCCACAGACCACACCAGGTACTGTCATGATGATGGCAAAAATGTAGGAAAATGAATAGAAAACATTTTGTCTCCATGAAGCCTGAGATTAAAACTGATACAAAGTCAATTCTCTCATCTCTATGTTTAAGCAAATCTCAGAGTCATTCTCCCTATCAAAAGACAAACCAAGTTGTGTACAGGGAGACAATAATGAAAATTTACTGGCAAATAGTAGGCATTTTGGGTCTTATTACAATTTTCAATATTTTTATACCACTTTGGTTATATAGAGTTGGATAATTATGGAAAGCATTTAAATAAAATGTAGAGGAATTTTAATTGAACAACATGGCTGCTCTGATTACATGCAAGGTCTAATCACTTTCTAGGTCTATGTGATCTGCCTGGAATGCAGACATTCCCCTAGTATACACTTTTAATCCCTGGCTGGAATCCTTGAGCATACACCTTTAATACCAATTGATGATGTATAATTGAGGGGAAGACTAAGTGATGAATCAGAGAAAGATTTGACAGAATGAGTTGTATAGAGATAAGATACACCCAACTCTCAGGGAAAAAGCTATTTAAGAGCAGGTGAAGGAAAATGATAATTCAGTAAGTTTAGTTGTGTTCAGTTTTAGTTAGTTGGGAGTCAGTGCAGTGAGTGCATTGTAGTGGAGTTGAGTTTGTTCATAGTAGTGAGTCCATGCAGTTCAGTGCAAGTGAGCAGAGGCAGTTAAAGCTAGAAGATTAGAAGCGATTGCCATTGTTTAAGGCAAAGCAGTGCAATTCAATGAGAAGCTAAGAGCAGTTTGAAACAGCTTGGAGAGGATTTTGAGTCAGAAAAGCTGAATTGAATCAGCCAGCCAGAGTTCAAAGAGAAATAGAAAGGGTGGGATTATTCAGCAGTAAGCCTCTTAGATGAATAAAAGTTACTTTTACAAATGAGAAAAGGTAAGTATTGCATTTCCTATTTTCTTATGATCATACCAATTTGTGTGTCTTACAAAGTCATCTGAAATTTATGGTTTAGACGTTCTCTGTGTAAAAACTAGCCAGATAATAGAGCTGGGGAGATTGCTGAGTGGTTAAGAACACTTTCTGCTACTCCTGAAGTCCAGAGTTCAGATCCTAGCACACATTATGTTGGCTACCAACCACAATTAACTCCAGTTCCAGGGATTCTGATGTCTTGTGGTATCTAGGGGTACCTGCACACAAAGTCTGTATGTTCTTACACAGACGCATAAACATAAAGAAAATAACCTTTTAATAGTTGGTTAGAAACTTCATTCAATGATGGTGCTTTAAAATAGAGTATTAAAGTGCAGCTCTCTAGATTTGAATCTAAAACTTTGTAAGAAAAGAGGATTGAGGCTTTATACACAAGTACACACATGTATATACATATACATACACATACACAAACCCACACACACATATAAATGGTCCTTGATTCTTTTTTTTTTTTTTTTTTTTTTTTTTTTTTGGTTTTTTGAGACAGGGTTTCTCTGTGTAGCCCTGGCTGTCCTGGAACTCACTCTGTAGACCAGGCTGGCCTCGAACTCAGAAATCCGCCTGTCTCTGCCTCCCAAGTGCTGGGATTAAAGGCGTGCGCCACCACCGCCCGGCATGGTCCTTGATTCTTGTCAGACAATTCTCAGCACTACCTTAGCCCTCTGCCAGGAAGAGCAGCTTCATATAAAATAGTCATCAATGATCTAAGCAGTCATTCGACACAGTATATTTGTGCCATCAGTTATAAGAGGAAAATAACTATTCCAGAGCAATCAAGCATTTACTTTCTGGTTCTGATATCTGCTCCATGGGAGGAAATCTATGCCTGATACTATAAACCTGGTTAAAATCCTATAGCTAAGGAGGTTATAGACCCTATGGAAGAGGTCTACCATAGATGTTGCTGAATGAGTGTGTAAGCTGACTTTCCTTTAAATCTAAGTAGTTTATCTAATTTAAATATGTTAAATACATATTTAAATATTTATATTTGTACCCATAGACTGATGCAACTCTCAACCTTAGTCAGAAAAGCTTTTATTTTTAGCAGTGTTGACTGTCAGAGCAGACTCATGACTCATCAAAGTGCTGAGAATAAGGGACTGGTACAGCTATATCACCCACTTTGGGGAACCAGGAAGCATTGTGAAAGAGAGACTTGAAAGACAACAAAAGCTGGAGGATGAAAAAGAGTACTATAAAATGCTGTCACTGTGTATGACATGGCTTAAACACACAGCAGCTAGGCACATCTGCACAAGAGCTCAACATACACACCACACACACACACACACACACAAACGCACACACAGAGAAATACAGACAGATAGACAGACACAGAGAGAGAAAGACAGAAGTTGGAGTAGTAGATGGGAGGCAATAGGAGAGGCCTATCGAAAGGCAATAGAAAAGGGAAATGTAAACTGCGTTATATGCAAGTGAGAAACTGTCAAGTTTTAGTGATTTTTTTTTTTAAAATGAGAACTTCTCTAGATGAAGCTCATTGCCTTAGGCAAACAAATTAAGTTTTGTCTTTGTAAAGTCTCAGGTATTCATTTCTGAGTACCCCAAGTCTATGTAGGAAAATCAGAGTCCATCCTAGCCACATGTTTAAGAGGGCATGATTCTAGTCTTTCACTTCCCTAGTCCTCAACCACACACTGTATGTGTCTGTTTGCCTGTGTTCATTGTTTGTGATCTCATGTCTATTGCCCTTCTCTACCCTTTCCATAAGATAAACATAAGAGAGCAGTAGCTCCAGCAGTCACACAGTGAAGCCTAAAACATTCTTCTAAAATAATCTCTATTTCAACTGTGAACGGTGAATCTTTATTGTTCTTCTTTAACACTCATGCCTATTGACTGTGTGATGCTTGCCTTAACAAAGATTCCTGTTTCCTAAGCTTTCATGCATTTGTATGAACTAGACATGAACTGACTTCTCACATGCTGATGCAAGACTTTTGCCCTAAACTGGCTTCTGTGTAAAATATCTATAACTAATGATGTTGGAACATGAAGACAGATCATTGCAAAACATCAGATTGGAATATACTAGATACAGTCCTGTCTGATCTTAGTCCTGTGCAGCTCACACTGAGCAAGGAAGGTGATTGGCTCATATTTTTCAGGATTCTAAGCACTTACCATTAAGCCAATGATTCTGCTGTTTAATCAAAGTAGTTTAATTCCCACAACAGATTAAATTAAATTTTAGTAAGTTGATTCTACTTACAGATGAAGAGAGGAGTTCTATTCCACAGTCTCACAGATCTTGAGTTTTAGAGTTTGTATTCAAGAGAAGACAGTAAAAACTGCAAGAGGCAGCTTCTGAGGTGTTAACTGATATCTTTGTGGCAAGCAAAGAAAACCATGTTGCTTTCTGATGGCTAAAGTTCATTATATGAATCTATCCAAAAATTATTAAATATATATCTTTAGCATTAGGGTATCAGTTAATCTTTATGAGAAAAAATATTCAGCAAAGGAAAGGATACTCAAGAGAAGAAGAGTTTGTCATAAGGTTGTACCACAGATGCAGATAGTCAAAGAGTGAACAAACCAAGTGTCCTACAAAAGTTTTGTGCATCACATATCACTAGCAACAATAGTGACAACACAGAAAACCCAACAACAAAAATATCCAAAATCACCAAGGAATTTACCTACAGAGCATATAGAAAGTTCTTAAAACTCAGCCAAACTTGCAAAGAACCCAATTTAAAACTAAGCAAAGGATTTCGGTGTCTTCAGAGGAGATAAGCCAGTGGCTAATAAACATGGGGAAAACATAGGATTCAACATGATTAAACGTAAGGGAAGACAGATCAGATCCACAGTGAAATACAACCTCATGCAAAGCAGACACAAGTCAACAAACAGAAAAGAAACATAAAAAACAGAGGAATTGGAATCCTTTGTGATGTATGCTGGAATATAAAGGATGCATGCAGCTGCTATGGGAAACAATATGGTTATGTTTTTAAGACTTAAAACTATGATTACTGGATGAGTCAGCAATTGCACTGCAGAATTTGTACCCAAAAGAATTGAAAATCTGTGTGCTTGAAGAGCTGTCCCTGCTTCCTTGACTTTCCCATAACAAAGGGCTGTGCATTCTACTTGGAGATAAAATGAACCCTTCAATCCTTACATTGTTTTTGGTGAGAATTTTATCACAACAACAGGAAAAAGAAGTGAGTCCAGAAGAAACCTCACCAATCTTGAGAAACTCTGAACCACACGGCAGGGCGTTTGCTCTTCAAGGTTTAGTTAAGGTTAAGATGCTATCTGATTTATTTAAAATGAGCCTCATGAAACACAAGAAAGCACTAACTGGGAGTAGCTTAAACGTACATCCATGTCACGTGAACTTGTAAAAATTTTAAAGTGTTTTAAGACTGTAAGCACAATAAATGCACCATATAAAGAGTTTAGAGAAGTCTGTCTTCTTCATGTTAATGATGTGGAACTCTTTAATATATGGTCAGTTCTGCTTAGCAAGCTGTGAAATCCCTATGAGTTCTCACACTGGATGCTCACAACAGTGGTATGAGAGTTGGTACATGTAATACTTGATTCCATGTGAACCCAAGATGCAATGCATCGAGGCCACCTGGACAAATTCACATAGCTAAAGAAACCGGATCCTTAGAGTTTATACCAGGAAGCTAGAATCTCTGACTCCCTCTCATACACTTTTGTCTCTGTGGTCCTGCCCATTAGGCAGAATGCAATAGGTGTTATCTGTAACATTAGCATTGTTGAGACTGTTTATAAAGGGAAAAATTAAGACAGAAGGGCAGAGGATTCTTTGAACATTCATGTTATTAAGAGTCAAGGAAACTTAACCCCACTGTGATTCTTTTACTGTCTCATTTTAAGGATAATATCATTTAATTAGTATTTCCTTAACCTTTGTAATGTACAAAACAGGTTTAACAATCTCTATCTACCACTATTTTGGGGGTGAATTTAGCAAGACATTGAGCAAAACATTTCACGTTAAAGTGGCTTGCATCTATAAAGTCACTGCTTGGCTCCTGCTCTTGTGACTTCAATATGGCTTAATCTGTTGCAAAATGCATTGTAGGGCATCTATGCTGACATTGCCCAACAGGATGTGCTGACAAGCTGTGGTTTATTTTTCAATTTTAATCTACTATGGTACTTACTTCCCAGAAGTCTGAGTCTCCCTCTAGTCTTTATTTTCTCTACCTGCAATGTTCATTTCCTGGACCATGTTATGCTTTACTACCATGTAATTAATACATGGAGGTAAGAAGTGGACAAATGTAGCTGTCTAAAGATGAGAAAAGTATCATGAGGCAGTCTGAATCATTAATGGGAAGACAGGCTTGGGGTCAAGGTCAAAAGATGAGACTGGCATCAGAAAATGTGAGAGTCAGAGAAAATGGACGATGGACAGAAGAATCTCAGTAATCCCAAAAGGTACAGAATTCTGGACAGTGAAGAGTAATGGTAATACAGGTGTGTGGGGGAACACTTCTTTATGGAATTGTGTCTAATGAGAGGATGAAAGAGTTATCACTAACAATTACTTAATTATATTAATTTTTAATTACTTATTTCATTAATAATTACTTAAAGTGTGCTTTAAGTAAGTTTAACTTAGTGTTACCAGCCCAATTAAACTGAATAGATTATAACCTGGAAGATTAGTAAAGATGAGCCCTATGTGTCTGCAAGGGTGTTTCCAAGCACACAACTTAAACATGGGTGAGATTGGCCAATGGGACTGGAGACTTGAATGGAATAGAAGAAGAATCAATAATAATTCACTATCATTAGCATTCTGCTTCCTCTGTATGATTCCCGGGAGTTGAGTGTTTAACATGCACTCTTGGTGTCATGACATTCTGTTTTACTATAGCCCAAAAACTAAAGTCTAAAGCCAGAAGCCAAAATAAATGCTTACTCCCTTTAAATTGTGTCTCAGGTATTTGCCACAGTGACAGAACTCTGTATGCCTGGCTTGACCCATTGCTGATGGAAATCTTACAAAGGAACGTTTGAATTGCCAAAGAAAACAAGCCTCAAAGTAAAAAGGGCAGAGGTGTACATGTGTGAGTTTCCCAGGAGTGACAGAAAGGACATGTCACTACAGGCCTATCTTCCCAACTGTCTTACCTTCCACACATAGGCTGCCAGCTGTGCAGCATATAAGTGCTGGCTCTTAG
Source organism: Mastomys natalensis (assembly GCA_021653895.1). Taxonomy (NCBI): domain Eukaryota; kingdom Metazoa; phylum Chordata; class Mammalia; order Rodentia; family Muridae; genus Mastomys; species Mastomys natalensis. The sequence continues at coordinate 431,084 of JAJTUV010000744.1, forward strand.
ATTGGAGAGCCTCTCTCACATCTGAGTGAGCACGGAGTGTCTGGATCCTTAGCAGCAAATTGCAGTACCTTTGATCCTCATTAAAGTATTGCAGCTGCCTTACTTTTGTGAAAAACATACTCAGGGTCTCAGAGAATTTGTCTATCTGTTCAGCTGTTATCAGGCTGAAGACCTTCAAAGCTCATTCCTAACAAGGGAAACACATCTGCCCAAATCAACCAGAATGTGAGGTCTGAAAGCAGCCTGGGATGTGAATGGCTTTCTCACTTTTATTACATTCATTAGACGGTTCTATGAGTCACTAGGGCATCCAAATTAGCTTTTAATGATTAACAGCAGAAACAAAATGAAAAAGGAGTGGGTGGAAGGGGAAATGGAATGAAACCAGGGAGTCCTGACATCTCCATATAGTTAATATTTATTGCTTTGTGAAGAAGAGAGACTATTCAAGTGGAGGGTAGGATGTAATGGGTACATCCGCCTTGGGAGTACATATGTGCAATGAGACGGACTTTATTTGTATCCTTGTGCATAAGCTATGCAATCTTGGAAAAGTATTTAACTTCCTTTGACTCTGTTTGTTTAGGCACATAGTCTCAATTTACAATTTTGTAGCATTTTTGAAACAATCTCCAAGACTTAATGCTACCTGTCGCGTCCCGCCTTGACCAGCAAGTAGACACAACACGTGGATCCTTCTCAGTCAGCTTTATTCCAGGAACGACTCTTGACTTATGGGGGCCGGGACGGGGACCTATGGCCGGGGACCCCAAGCAGCAGAAATGAGCTGCTTATATAACTGCCCAAGGCAGGCTGGGTGACGTGTTCTCTCAGGATAGGTTAAGCTGCCAATACCTCATTAGCATAAGCCCGCTCGGGAGGGGCATGAGGCCGCATGCACAAAGGACTTGTTTACCAGTTTAGCTGAGTGGCAGCTGGCCACTGCTTACATTGTCAGGTGCTAGTCATACGACTTTGCAACTGTCCCAGGTGCTATCTTAAACACGGCTCCTACAGCTACCCTTAATGAGCTTCACTTATTTTTATTATTATGGACTTTTTATGTTTTAAATCTGTTTATCTCTCATTCGTGTAAACTTATTTAGTAGATCTTCCATTCCCCACTCATCATCCCTACCCCAAGCACTGTTAACTGTCAAGAAGGAGCTGAATTCTTCCCTATCATGAGATAATTTCAGTACAGTCAGATAAATCAGCACATTTTGACATATAAATATTAACTAATTTCTCAGGCCTATTAAGGCTTATATTTTGGGACAATATATGGGTCCAGGGATTCTGGCTTGTATCTGTAAAAGTAGATCATGGCTTTCAACTATAGAAATAGCTTCTATGTATCATGCCAAGGGCACATTCCTCATTCCAGGAGCTGAATGGATGCTTCATGATACTCTTTCTCTCTAGAGACACTCTTCTCAGGGAAAGTAAAACAAACAATTATTTTTTTCTTTCTTTTACTTTCATTTTTTTGAAATTATAATATAATTACCATATCCTTTCCCTTTCTTTCATCCAAACCCTCCAATATTCTCCTCCTATATTTCCTTCAATTTCATGACTTTTGTTCTTTTTTCACTAATTGTTATTGCATGCATATATGTAGATATATATGTTTCTAAATTATATATGTTCTGTCCATATAATGTTACTTGCATATCTATTCTTTTGGTTATCATTTTATATATTTAATTATTTTTAGCCTTGCCTTTTGGTTTGCATGAGATTCAAATGTTAAAAAGGTGGTCAGATTAACATTCCCAGGTTATACATGAAAGACAGGAAAGCATTCAAAATAATCTGCTCCTCCCTTTTCTTTGCCTGGTCACAGTGAGTCCTGCAGGTAGAATTTGGTCTTTGAAATCACAGAAAAGAAGATTCTGGTCTTACCACTTAGATGTCACAGGGTCTGCAACAAACTGAGCGAAGTCTTATGTGCATGGCTCTATCTATCAAACAGGTATGATGATTGAGAAGGACCTGGTACAAAGAAACTCAGTGAAGTCACATAAGCCTAAATACTTGGATTTTCTAAAAGTTCACAGCTATATTTACCCAAGATTAAGAAAGCATTTTAGATATAGGTGATGCTAATTCGTGTTATGTTCTTTACATGTGAGGTAAATGAGTCCCTATCCTATTCCATTTTAATTTTGTATTACATTATATCTAGTATTCTATATTAGTATGCCTTAAAGTCATGGATCATCCTTCTAGATACATGATTTATGATCATACCTTCCCAACAAGAGACCATTGAACTTTTCTTTAAATGTGTTCAGTGATTACATATGACCTGTTCTATTTAACTATTTTTATCAGTCTCTGTTTTGTAATATTCTCCGAGCTCCTTCGAGCTGTGAGAATAAAATTGAACCTTATTTTATAGGCTAACTTCTCCATATTGCAGATGGCAATATGACTCATTTGAGTTGTTCCTTTACTAAGCCAAAGCTACTTCAAAACTGATAGACTGTCAGAACTTTGGAGGAAATATGTACTCCATACTCCATAGAGCTCCCTGCTCCAGTTTATTTAGAGTTACTCTAGGAATCCCAGGAGTATTTTCAAGTCTAAAATTAGCCAATAGAGTAGTCTGCTTTTCAGTGGCCCACAGCAGGGGGCTAGTTTTGCACTAAAAGGCAATCGGAGTACCTGGATGTATTTTTGGTTGTTCTACTATAGGAGAGTAGTGTTGGCAACAAGTCAGCAGAAGTCAGTGCACTGTTAACATCTAAAACACATATTTCTCTACAACAATTATTCAGCTCATAGGTCAGAAAAGCAAAGGTTGAAAACCTTAGGTTGCATTTTGTATGTGATATTACTTTGTATTCCATTTATATTATGTTTCAGCACTCCACTGTGGAAATGCCTCCTCAGTGTTATGCACAGAAAAGATAGAACACAAAAGTACCTAATTGCTTTTAAAATGGTGAAGAGGAGGGCAGACCATCATGAGATGCTGCTTTATTTGCCCTGTTTCAAGTGCTCTTCAGAATGACACGGGGAGCCATGATGCACCCAACTGCCCTTAGACATCACACCATGACCTTTCAGCAAACATGCCATGGCTTCAGGATGACCAAGGAAAACAGAGGAGACTGTAGGTCATCCTGGAAGAAAGTTTTCTTTTTTTCCTTCTCTTCTTCCTCCTGTTCCTCATTTTCATCCTTCTGCTTTTCCTCCCCTTCCTTCTTTTCCCCTCCCTCTCCATCTCATCTCCTATTCCTCCTCCTCACTCTTGTCCTAGTTCTTCCTCTTCTTCATCCCCCTTCTTTACCTCATTTTCCTCCTCCTGTTTCTCCTTCTCCTTCTCCTCCTCCTTCTTCTCCTCCTTCTTCTTCCTCCTCCTTCTTCTCCTCCTTCTTCTTCTCCTCCTCCTCTTCCTCCTCTTCTTCTTCTCTTCCTCCTCTCCTTCTTCTCATCCTCCTCCTCCTCCCCTCCTCCTCCTCCTCCTCCCCTCCCTCCTCCTCCTCCTTCTTCACTCACACCCCCTGTTTCCAGAGGGAATTATGCATTAGCTTGCTTTGCACACTGGCCATTGCCACTTTACTATCTGCTCTTTTCTGTTATTATATTTAACAAATTTGAGGAGCTTTTCATCTGTGTACTGTGGCCTTCTCTTCCTCCTCCCTCCTCTCTCCTTGTCCTCGTCCTCCTCTCGTCCTCTCGTCCTCCTCGTCCTCCTCGTCTCTCCTCCTCGTCCTCCTCGCCTCCTCGTCCTCCTGTCCTCCTCTCCTCCTCGTCTCCTCCTCTCCCCCTCCTCCTCCTTCCTCCTCTCCTCCTCCTCCTCCTCCTCCTTCTCCTCCTCCTCTCTCCTCTCCTTCTCTCCCCTCTCCTCTCTCTTCTTCTTCTTCTTCTTTCTTCTTCTTCTTCTTCTTCGAGAAGGTCTCCTGGGATTTAGATACCATTTCCACACCCCCTCATTTGTGAAAACTAGCACTCGGCATATTATTTTTGTTCTGTGGGATTAAAAAACAGTAAATTTAAAAACAACTTCTGTAGTCATTTTCACAGTTATCCACTAAATCCATGTTTTTTTTGTTTTTGTTTTTGTTTTGTTTGTTTGTTTGTTTTTTGGTTTTTGGTTTTCGAGACAGGGTTTCTCTGTGTAGCCCAAGCTGGCCTGGAACTCACTCTGTAGACCAGGCTGGCCTCGAACTCAGAAATCTGCCTGCCTCTGCTTCCCAAGAACTGGGATTAAAGGCATGTGCCACCACTGCCCGGCTCCATGTTTTTTTCAAAATACTGAAGCCAATCTGAGATTCACTTGGGGATGTTCATGTAATTATTTTTTTTTAAAGAAATGAAAACCACAGGGGTAGGAGACTGCACATGTAAATTCAACATGCACCCCTAAGCCATACTTTTCCTGCAGCCTGCCCCGACCAGCAGCTACCAATGAGATGTTTCATTCTGCACAGTATTTTCACAGTTGCCTGTCTGTCTTTGAGTATCTGTCAAGCAAGTGATGAAAGCTGACTCTCTTGATATAGCAAGCTCTGGAATCTTATTAGGTTGGGTTTTTGTCTGCATTCCATATGAATTTATTATTATAAATTCTTTTCCATTTTTTGATTTATCCTCGTCATATCAGAGTTAGATAATGCTATAATAAATTAAAGGATGAAGATGTTTAGCCTTTATAGTCATTAGGAGAATTACATAGACTATTATACTTAATATATCAGTCTGAATTTTAACTCAGAAAGGTGGCCTCCTCCACCCTCTTGTATCTGCATCTCACATTTAATCTTTTTTATTGGACATTTTCTTTATTTATATTTCAAATGTTATCCTCTCTCCAGGCCTCCCCTCCAGAAGCCCCCATCCCCGCCCCCCTCCCCTGCCTCTATGATGGTGCTCCCCTACTCACCCACCCACTCCCACATCTTCCTGCCCTGGCATTCCCCTACACTGGGGCACTGAGCCTCCACAAGACCAAGGGCCGCTCCTTTCCCTTTTTTAATTCCTGACTTCCTTGTTGTGCCAAGTTGTGTTTTATACAATCTTACTAGTAAGACTGAGGCTTTATGTGACTACGTTTCTAAATGTTTTGGATGATTTGGTCGAAATAATTTTCATTGTGCTCTGATCATTATATAGCCCATGCTTACTTTTGGTACCATACTACAGGTACCTTTAGATTATCTTAGAAAAGGTGGAATAAAGGTGTTCTTTTTATATGAAAAGTCAAATCTTTTTCAATCTAAATAACTCTGTCTTGCGATGTTGTTTATACACACATACACACAAAGCTACATACAGTGGAACAAGATGCTGTGTGTGTGTGTGTGTGTGTTGTGTGTGCGCACGCGGCGTGCGGCGCAAGTTCTTTGGTTACTAGAGGCTACCTGGGATGATGCTCAGTTGCTCAGTGAAGCTGTTATTTAGCTGCCTGAAGTGATGGCGTAAGTTATGCAGAGCACATATATCACTATTTTACTTCGATCTCTCTCTCCACCCACAACAGTTTTGTTGAGCTCATTTTTCTGTCACATTAAAATTCCAAAATGAAATACAGAACTGGGAAGCATGTGATGTGACAGAGAAGAGATGAGAAGAATAGAGTGTCAGAATGAAAAGATGGAGATCGTGGAATCAAAATTAAGAAGTGTCCAGGAATGTCAGGGAAATAGAAAAGAGACACAAAGTGGGAGAGACTTAAAGTGAATGACTACCAGCTGAGAATCCTGAGAGGACATTTCTTTTCATCCCCTGTCATGATATGGAAATGGATCTGTTTAGTGCTGGGCCAGGGAAGGGATGCAGAGAACTTTCTGAAAGACTAGAAGTTCTTCAGCCCTCTGGCAACCTGAAGGTGCTGCCCACACTCATTACAATGCAGCGATCTTGCCCTTTAAGATGATTTTCAGTGCTGATGGCTAAACTTGACCTTTTATATAAGCGTGTGGGTAACTGCCAGGACTCTGCTGTTGTTGACTAAAGGAACCACAGCGATGTGATTAAAAATAGATGTACCTTTAATCATTTTGCATTTTACAAGCCCACACAATAAAACCTGTGATCAGTCTTCAGCAAAAGCACACCCAGGGAAAAATAGGACTGCACGAAGACTGAATATCACTGGTTTTATGGGGCTCAACTGCTGTTACAGCCCAGTTCTTGAATCAACCTGAAAGATGAGACATTGCAAAGTCCCAGCTTGTTAATGTCTGCTAAAGAATTCCGCTGCTTGACACTATGTGCTGTCGGGGTACATTTTCTTTCATGCAGACTCTGTAGAACTGCAATGGAAAGTCAGCTTCATGGCATTTAAAAGAGAATTTCAAAAGACAGGGACTGCCTTACTGCTGAAGGACCTATCTCTGACCCCTGTTCCATCTCTCTTACCCTTTAATGAGTAGGTATGTCAAAACTTATATCTCTATAGAAATATTATGAGCTGAAGCATTTGGAGATCAGTGACTGATCTGAATACTCCAAATATCTCTCTTTAAATACAAGAATAAAAGAATCAGCTTCAAAATAATTGAAAGAATCACATGCTATTTATTACTAGCAAGAACTGCCTACTATTTAATGTTCATTATTGGTCTGGACTTTGGTAAATGCCTCATTAATTTTTAAATTGGTATCTTTGTGAGAGTTTTAATACATCAGCATTTAAGAACACATTTTTCTTGCTTTGATATCTCAGGTCATGAGCTAGGACAGTTGTTGCAACCAAATAAATAAATAAGCAAACTCATGACAAGGAAGAAGAGTCATCTATATTCTGTACTGCTTTTAGAATGCACACAGTGGGTAATGTATAGGGACTATAAATCCCTTTTCTTAGGTCCAGAGCTTGAGTTCAAGATACAATCACCAGCAGCTAGATATGGCTTCTTCCCTTGCCCTCTCATGGTGAAAGTTGGAGGGGCGTGAATACAAAGTCACCTCACAAAGTCCTTTTCATAGTGGCATGAATCCATTCACTAGAGTTCTTCACTTATTACCTAAACACTTCCCATTAAGTCTCACCCCTAATATTGGTGCACTGGGTATTAATTTCTAATGGGAATGCTCAGACCATTGTTAAATACTTAAGTTATACATAGACTCAACCCCTGCTTATCACAGTCTACTCAGCTCACCAAAGTTACCTTGGAAATTCAGTGAAGACTTTACAAATATATACTGAAAGGACTGAATTGGCCTGAGCCAGGCTGACTCCATGACAGGCTGCAAACTAGAAGTTTAGGAACCAGGCATGAGTTTCTACTTCTTAGAACTGGTCAAGTCAGCTACTGGAACAACCAAAGGTATATGTCAAGGGGTAACCCTCCCTAGCTTGTGAAAGGACAGCTAGCCAAGCTTGCTGGCCAAGAGATCAAGAGTTAACCTTCCTTGGCAGAAGCAAGAATAGTTAGTCTGAATCATAGCATCACCTAGACCCCAGAGATAGAACCCACTAATGAAGATATAGATCACCTACTCCTCCCTAATGTTCCTCTTTTTGGCTTTAGAACTGGATCTGAAAATTCAATCAGGATCCTTTCATCCCAATGGAATTGGGCTTCTGCATGCAGAATAAACTTTCTTTGTTTTTGCATACTATTCAAGTCTAGGATATCATTCTTCAGCAATTCTGGATCCTAACAATAATACATAGATGCTTTGAGGAGATGGGCACTTGACTTCATAATAGAAGAATTCCTTGGAGTTATGAGGTCCAGCGCTCAACTACTAGGACTAAAAATAATAAAAGGAAGAAAGAAAGTAGGGAAATAAAGAAGGAAGGAAAACAAATAAAGATTTAAAAATAGAATTTGAAAGCAAAAATTTTAAGAAATACAGAAAAGAACATCTGCATTAGATATCAATTAGGATAATGTACATGCTGATTTATTCTTTGGCTCTCCATATCCATTGCTGAGAGGTAAATATTTTTAAATATGAATGTGCACTTGTTTTATTATTAATTTCTATCAGATTCTGCTCAGTGTATTTTAAAAGTGTATTTTTAGCACTAATGCTTCCTAACTCCTGTGAACTTGTGTTTTTTGAACAAGAATTTAATGTTTATAGGTAACTTCATATTAATTCATATATCAACTATTGGGCTTTAAAAATACAACAATACGAAAGAGGTACAATGGTGATTCGGTTAAACAATAGTAACAAAATTGAAAGATTAAAAGGTTACGTTATAGGATCATAAGCCAAGCTACAAATAGTTACATTTGAGGCAGCTTAGAATAATGGTTTCTGGGAAGACTTAATGTCAAAAGCTGTTCTCATCTTCAGATTACTTTTTGACTGAAAGATTTTGTTGTCTTATATCAAATATAAGATTTTATTGATATAGCTTACTCATTTTGTCATCATTATCAAAGAAAGTAAAGAAATTTTGACTGGCTGCTCCTAGAACACCACTAGTAAAAAGAACATAGTAAAATTTTAAAGAAAACAGTTTGTTATTAACAGAATGAGAAATGGAAAAAGGCCCAACTGATAGAATGCTGAAACTCCTAAAAATAACAAACCTCCCCAAATGATAATTTTACTTGCTAAATCATGTGAAATTCATAAGAAATACAGTTTAGGCAGGAAATTGTGAAACTGTCTTCAGGACAAAGCAAGACTATTGCACCTAGGAGCTCACTGGAGACCATGCATAAGATCTGAACAAGATTAAGTTAATCAAAATTCTCCATGACCTGAACTGGGAGAAAGTCCTGAAGCCCAACTCCTAACTGAGATGCTGTGATAGTTGATAGCTTCTGGTGAAGGGAAAGATCATTTTCTTCAGGAATGTGGTACTTGGTAGGTTGTCTATATTCCCATGGATGCCCTTACAATGACAGTACTAATTGGACTCACTGTATTATCAAAAGAGGGCATGAAGTTGGGAGGCGAATTTTGTACTTAGGGCAGCTTTTGTAAAAGTTGTATGAGGAGAGTGTGTAAGCATCTAACCAATACATTGCATACATGTATGAAGTTTTCCAAGAGTAAGGAAAAGGTATTTAAAGTAATACCAAGTATAAATTATAGCTTCCCTTAGTAAAAAAAAAAAAAAAAAAAAAGCAAGGGTACTAAGCAAGAATATTTTTAAATTTTCCATAAATAACTATTTCCACTTGAAGTCACTTCATGTTATCTTTAGCTTATGTATGAGCCCTAAGCACAGTGGCAGATTAAATATGGATTTAAAAAATCATGTTTTATCTTCCCTATGAAGCTGGTTATCATCCTTTTGGCACTGGTCTGTGAGGCTAGGTTTGCCCAATCAGCCTCCTTGACCAACACAGTGTCTAGAAAGAAAATAATGGAGCCTCTGAGGTCAGATTTAGGAAATCTTGGCTTCCATACGGAACATCTGTTTTACAGCTTCTGTATGGGAAGTTTTTCACCATGTGCTGCATCCTGCACAGCTTCATCCTGGGAACATGATTGGGTGGCAGGGAAATGAAGGAAGGAGGCTGAGAAGCTGGTATCCAAGAGGCCATGTGCATGCTGATGAGTGTTACCAATGGTACAGTAATCCAGAACCCATACAGCATCATGACAACTCCTCACAGGGTGAGAATTTACTAGCCTCAGTAGAGGTGTCTGTAGTTGTGCAGTCTCAGGCTATAACCAGCTGGCAAGAGCAGTCACCATTGCTAATTTTGTATCCATCAACATTTGCACTCAGGCCAGAGGAATGCTTTACTCTCCCCCTGAGTTTAACCTGTATAGGGATAACTTTGCTATTTCCATGGGTCTGTGGCTGACCTTGGTCCTTGACATGTGGCTGAAATGCAGATTCACTAAAGACTCTTTCAGTTCTCTATACATTCACTCAAGGCTTCCTCTGCTTCAGACATAGATTGAGGCCAGAGTCCAAGAAGCCCAAAATAAAATGCATAAACTGTGAACGACAGTATGAGCTGACTCCCACAAGATGCCAGTGTGTACCTAACAGAGGTCTTCTCTTTATGTTCTGTGGACTAGTGCCTCCTGGCATCCAGACACACCCACAGCTAATGTGTTCCTAGAACTTTACTCACAAGTCCGATAGATGATTTGCTCTATGAACTAATATGCCTTGAGGTAGCTTTGTTTGTAGCAATTCATAAACAAAACAGGCGTCCAAAAGTTAAAAAACTTGTGAGAGAAAAACTTAAAAATATCAACATTTAACCCAAAAGTTGTTTTCTGTAATAGAAAAGTGAGGATGCTAATCTTTTAGAACAACTGTTCTCAGCCTTCCTAATGCTGCAACCCTTGAATATAGTTCCTTGTGTTGTGGTGACCCACTACCATAAGATTATTTTCATTGTTACTTTATAACTGCATTTTGCTACTGTTAGGAATTGTAATGCAAATGTCTGTGCTTTCCAATGGTGTTAAGTGACTCCTATGAAATGATCATTTGAGTCTCCAAAGGGGTTACAGTTCACAAGTTGAGAAGCACTGTTTTCCAACAGTAACCAATATCCCGTTAGAATCTCTTTTTAAGCTCTTGGATTGTCGAGATTTTCAAAATTTCTTATGATTCTGATAAAGCTGAATAAATGAATAAACAAAAGCTAAGGAAGAAAATTTTTCTTGTAGCATCTAATCAGAGACAGATATAGTGGCCTAAAGCTGAGGGGCAGGTTGCTCCAAGAGTAGATTTTACTTCTTTGTGGAGAAGCAGAGTGGAAAGTGGATAATTGAAATGAAACCAGAACAAAGCAGAAATTATGTGGTATTCAAAGGATGTTTGATCTCTTTCTAATGATAAATTTCTTCTAAGAAGTGAGAAAGAATTTCTGGCTCTTATGTACTGTAAATGAAATCTTTGCTTGACCTTCAAACCGGAAGCAACTCCTCCACACATTGCCAGCTACCAGTGAATTCAAGTTTAGCTGACAACACAGTTAAAAGTGAAAACTTCCATTTTATTAAAACAGTAAATAGGAATTACCACTATACCACCCTCCAAGTGGGATACCAACAAATACTTTTGCTTCAAATTACAGAAACACACAGAGGCTGTAAATGTGCTCTTTATTAGGCCTTTCAAGTGGGACACTTTGAAGAAAACAAACAGCGATTGTAAGATTGTGAAGAGAAATTACCATTTTGCTTGAAAGAAATGGCAATTAACAACGATGACAATGTGATTTATACTAATTGAGATTAAGTCAGACAAAGCAGCAACATTAGTAATCATTTGAAGTGCTGGATTACACATTATCCTGCGCTTGGTAAACATCTCTCTCGAAATTAAAAAGTAATTAGTAGCATTTTAGTCATTTAATTCAGTCTAATTAGGATTTTCAAAAGAATCTACAGACCTGCTGGTGAAAGCCTTTTTTCATTTTTTGAATCGAGAGAATGCATTCCTTTTCTTCTGCTTTTTTTTTTTTAAATCGACTTGGAGCTACCAACTCTTGATTTCTTGATCTCCACTCTCCATTAAAAGGAAGAGGAAAATGACATAATTAGAAGCAATAGGTAGGAGTTTACTTGAATTGGGCTAAATTAAAAACTTCAATCCATTGTCACTCAAGAAAGGTACATTTTAATCTAATTTTCTCTTCCTATCCTTTGTGGAGGGTATAGAAGTGTAAAGCACTTTTCTTTATGGATTTAAGCTATCAGCACTTCAGCATATATTTCTAAAGAAGCACAAAAATATACAGATACAGGTGTAATGTGGATGGTATTTTGGAATATAGAAGATGAAGTTCATTACCAGGATTTCATGACTAACAGTAACATTTTATCTTAGCGGTGGAAGTATTACCTGGCTTTAAAGTGAACAGCAGCTTATAGTTTCCAGTTGTGTGAGTCTCAGAGGAGACTCTCTGCTTATACTTCTGAACAGTGTTGAAACTGTAACTTTGGGAGATTTGAATATGAGCCAGATGCATTTTTCATTACGGTATTGTCATGAGCCTGTAGGGACAAGGAGTTGTTAGGACTGAAAAGTGTTATTTTAAGTGTTAAGTTGACAAAGGGTGAACTTGTGGTAATTCATATTGTGAACTTGACACAGTCTATAATTGCCTTGGAAAGAACCTCTGGGCATGTCTACAAGGTATCGAGTAGATTGGTATATTGGTTAGTTTTTATTGTCAACTTGATAGGACTCAGTCACTCTTGTAGAGGGAACCTAAACTGAGGGATTGCCTTAATAAGACTGACCTGTGGGCATGTCTGTGGGGCACTTTCTTTGAGTCTTAATTGACGTAGGAGGGTCTGTCTTACTACATATAACCCTAGGCACACATATATGTAATAATAATTGTGTGTGTGTACAGATAGATGAGAATACACACACACATACACACAACACACACACACACACAACAAGAGAGAGAGAGAGAGAGAGAGAGAGAGAGAGAGAGAGAGAGTAGCTCAGAATGGTTAGTAGCTAGCCTCTAGAGATTTTGTTCCAGTTTCCTTTCTTGAGTTCCTGTTTTGACATCCCTCAGTGATGTATCTTACCTAGAAATAATAATAATCCATTTTGTCCCTAAGTAGTTTTTGGTCATGTTTATCACAGCAGTTGATAGCAAACTAGGATAATTAGGTTAACTGAAGTGGAAAGCCCCATCTGAGGCAGAGATGACACCATCCCATGGACTGGGGTCTAGACTAAATAACCAGGGGAAAAATAAGCTGAGTACCAGCATTCCATTCCCATTGCTTCCTGACTGGATGAAATATGGCCAGCTAGACTCCCCATTCTGACTTCAATGCTTTCCCTTCAGGGTGACATGGTTTCCCTGCCATGATAAAATGATGAGCCAGCATAAATCCTTCCTCCATTAAACTACATGTCAATAGTTGGTCCCTACAATGAGAAAAATTAGTAGTACATCATAGTTAAAAAGAGGGCTCCAATTCAAGTACTAAATGGCTTAAAAGAACACTGGTCAATGAGTCTTGCCATATTACAAATTAAGGAGTAAACACAGCTGTGTGTTCTATGAGGTCTCCAATGGGAATTTGGTTCTCTTTGACTTACTTGGCCTTTAGAAGTATCTGCACATCCTTGGTTTCTTCATCCTGGTGATTATATTAACCTGGTGTCCTCTTCCATTGCCATATCTCCTTTTCTTCCTTTAATTATTAATGTTTCACATATACATAGATATAATTGTATAAATATAACTCCTTGAGTTCACTTAGTGTTGCTTATATGTGTATGATTTAGGGCTGATCATTTGGATAACAATTAGTAGGCTTATCCCTGGGGAAAACCTATTTTCCATCTCCTGGCAGTTACTAATTGGCTATAGTTCTTCATCTAGGGGTGAGCCTTGTGAGAGTTCCCCCAATTCATGTTGTCATGCCAACTGGTGTTGTCATTGTTCAGGTCTTTAGGCAATCATCTTATTAAGATTTAATGGATGAAGCTACTGTGTCTTATATAGAAGTTAAAGTGTCAGAGAAAATGCCCTGGCCCTCTGGCTCTTTCACTATTTATGTCTCTGCTTCTGTGGTTTTCCCTGAATCTGAGGTATAGGGGTTGTGTTGAAGATGTACCAACCAGGGCTGGGCATTCTGCATTCAGTTGTTCTTTGAGTTTGTCTACTTGTGGGTTTCTGTAATGGTCTCTGTCTGCTGGATAAATAATTGTATTCTTTAAGAGGTGATAGTTCCACTTATCTGTAGATATAAACATAATTATTTAGAATGCAGCTAGAAATATACTGATTTAGAAAAGGGGCAGTGGTGGATTTGAATCTTCCCAACTGAAGCTGTAAACAATGTGCAACACAGATAAACATTTTTGTGTGTATGTAACCTCTCCAAAAGTTTTATATTGACTGTCTGTGAGTGTGATAAGCCACTAATTTGGAATGTCTAATGCATAAATAGAAATGGTCAGATATAAATGAAAATGACTACTATCTTCTTCAGTGTTTGCTATAAAGTATATGAGCCTGTTAAATTATTTTATCTAAGCAAGGTATTGAGTGTCAATAAAGGATCTACTAAAAACACTTGAAAATATTTCATAAACATTCTCTCTTTTATCCTTACTGAAATCTTGGAAGAAATTCTATTGTCCTAGATACTTTACTCATGAATAAACTGAATCACAAACGACATCAGCAAATTTCTAAAGGTCCTATAATGAGAGGTCAGGTGTGCATGGAGTTTAATGCAGGTAATGAAGATTCAGAGTCTTCAGCCTTTAAACCTGAGAAGGATAGGTAGGTGACAACTGTATTGTAAGCAAGCTCTGAGCCTCTGGCCTGACATCACTGAATGTCTGTCTAGTAATTATGATTCACTGAAGTCAGAATTGTATTCTCACTGAATTTAAGTGAAGTTTAAATGGGAACAGGAAAATGATTCTTTCAGCACGTCTGTATATATGTGAGGTAGTCATCCCCCACCCATGTTGTTAGAGAGCTTGCATTCGACGTATGTGGACTTATAACTTAGGTTTGAAATTCACTTTTCAGTCTTAAACAATTTCATCTTATCCATTTTTTCTGGTGAATTGGACATGCCTTATAGAATATACAGAGTTGTACAGTTTCTGTTAGTTTCTTTGTAAGGTGATGGACATAGCAGCATGCTTCTTTGGATACTGAGGGAAGAAGTGATTTCATTCTCTTTGCTATCAGGGTGTACCTCTGTGTCTCAGATATGATCACATGCTTGGAACTCAAGTCAAGACAGCCATTCAATGGTAAGACTGAGATAGACAGACCTGAGCCCTTCTACTGGCTCAAAACAGAATCCTTATTTTTATTTGCCTAATTTTCAAAGCTTGCTCCACACATTGTGCTTGATTCTTATATTTCTCTTCCTCTTCTCCTGGGCTGTCTCTTTCACAGCAGTCCTTTGTTTCTCATTATTGAGAACAGTACCAACTTCTTTGATCTATTCTTATTTCTTTTAATACTTTAGAGGGAGGGCAGTAATTTTATCAATTCAGTAGAGTCCTGGGCATCTCTTCTATCCTATGGAATCTGCTTTATCACCATAAAAAGAGGGCATTGAACTATATCTTGATAACTGGTAGGTCCTTGAGTATACATAGTACCTTATCTTATTATGCAATCTTTGCTGGCTGTATTTTTTATTGCTTTAGTGCCTTTTAGTTTTAATTAGGTGTCAATTTTATTAACTCCACTGTTGTAAGAGAATAGCTAAAAATGAATATATAGTGTAAATGCAAACTACTACACATAGAGTTAGAATCCACAAATAAATTAAAGCTAAAATGTTGGCTTCAGTTAGTGAATATTATTAGTGAAAGGCAAAGTAGAGCTAGAGAGAATTAAAGGGACCCACAGTAACAGAAGAATGGAGAAGCATAAAGTCAACTCAATCCAGTAGAAGCAAACTTTAAAGACTGTAAATGGAGAGGCTAGGAAGTAGGTTATAAAAAGGAATTTGGTCACTGTGAATGAACAACATAGTCATTCAAAATGTAGCTACTTTTAATTCTAAAACACGAAAGGAGCTTGGTTTGAGGTGCTCTTGATGAGTAGCCCTGTGCTTGAAATAATAAGCATAGACCTTGCAAATAGAAGATTTTTGGTGCTTATCTAGATTTCTTTGACCATATTTATCACTGCTTATAAATACATGTTTTTATAAATTCTGACTTTTCCTATTGGGTTGCAACATTTTAGAAGACAGGGACAAAGCTTGTAATACCCAAGATACCACAGACCACATGAAGCTCATGAGAAGGAAGACCAAAGTGTGGGTGCTTCTGTCTTTCTTAGAAGGAGTAACAAAATATTCATGGGAGCAAATACAGAGACAAAGTGTGGGATAGAAACTGAAGAAGGGGCTGTCCAGAGATGTTGGACCTCGGTATCCATCACAGATCCAGTCACCAAAGGTAGATGCTGATGTGGATGCCAGGAAGTGCATGCTGACAGGGAACTGATATAGCTTTCTCCTTAGAGGTCAGTCAGAGTCTAACATATACAGAGGTGGATGCTCACAGCTAACCATTGAGCTGATCATGGGGTTCCCAATGGAGTAGTTAGAAAGAAGACTGAAGGGGTTTGTGGCCCCATGGGAAAAACAAAAATATCAACCATCCAGAGCTCCCAGGGTCTAAACCACCAGCCTGGGAGTGTATAAGGAGGGACCCATTGCTCCAGCTGTATATGTAGGGGAAGATGGCCTTGTCCAGCATGAGTGGAAGAGGAAGTCGTTGGTCCAGTGAAGACTGGATGCCCCAGTGTGGGGGAATTCAAGGGTTAGGAGGTGGGTGGGTGGGTGGGTGGGTGGGGACACATCCTCATAGAAGCAGGGGAATGGGATAGGGGGTTTCTGGGTGGGGATCAATGGGGAAAGGGGATAACATCTGAAATGTAAATAAAATATCCAATAAAAAAGAAAAAAATAACTTATTTAACTGTTGACCAAAATATATAGAACTAATGAAAACCAACTGAATAAAATTAATAAACTAATAGAATAGCATATGTAGACTTTAGAAAGTACATATGCAGAGCTGCTTCACAGTGGTAAGAAAACTTAGTTAATTCTTACAAATACAATACATTAATTTTACATTAAAGTCACTCACAATTAATTCATGAGTCAACCATAAGTTCTTAAGAACTGGGATATTCAAATGGATCACGAAGACCAGAGGAGATAATTGCACCTTTTCTTCAGTTGAAACTACCTCTAAAATGTTTTTTTTATAAGTATTTGACATTATTTACAATTCTCATTTACACCAGAAGTGTGTAGTTAAAGGCTGACATTATGATTTTGAAAAGGAGACTTGTGCCTTGAAAGGGACATGCAAGATTTTTCAGTCTCCTGGCCAGGGCATATTGAAACTAGTCTCTCCTTGGCTCAATATTTACAGTATTATTTTATTGTACATTATATAGTTGAACTATCCTATGAAAAAAGTCATGTTATGTAGGAAAGGGGCCGCAGTGGAGGAGGCCTGAGGCTTCCAGGCAGTGGGTCCCACATACAGGAGAAAGGTCTGGAGTTCCAAAGGATGGAAGCTTTGGCAACGATGGCAGGCTCCAATGATACATGATACGAGGAAGTCCTTGGTTCCAAAAGAGTTTATTTTCATGGCGGGTGGTGGATGGATCTGGATGTACCCCCCCCACCCCCAGAAACTCAGGGCAGACCTCATTTAAATATAGAGGGAGAAAGGGGGAGGTTCTGGGGAAGGTTTAATTGGCTCTGCCCTCTGGCCTTCATTAGTATGTAAATCTCTCTAGAGCCTGAGGCCTATACTCAAACCCTCAATCGGTGCACTTTGGGAGGGGCTGTAATGGCCTATATGACTGAACAAGGTGAGTCCTCCGAGATTAGACTGCTTGTCAGGACCCTGGGTTCTGGGGAGTGGCCGAACTCCTGTGGTTTCTCCCTTGGAGTCTCAGGATTCCAGGCCCATGCCCAACCAAGAACCAAGATACCTTTACGAAGTCCCACAATGTTATAAAAATTAGAAATGTACAAAAAAAGTTTAATGACACATTTAGAGTAAACTTTCAGTGATAATTTTCAGACTTCAAAGGAATTACCAATGATATCCATGTCATTTCACACATCATATTATGTTCACATATGATAATATGTTATTTAATTTTGCTTCATATGTTTCATCATGTTTCCTTAAACTTATGCATTCTTAAGAAATATTTCAAAGAAACAATTTAATAAAAACTCTGAAAATGGAAAAATGTGGCTGTGATTTGTGACACTGCAAATATTCTCTCTCTCTCTCTCTCTCTCTCTCTCTCTCTCTCTCTCTCTCTCTCTCTCCACACACACACACACACATTGAAACATGTGCAGAAACATTCATGTGAATTTTTTAAAGTAGAACATTTATACTAATTATTTGAGAATACCATATTATGCATTCAATGTATTTTGAACATGTTTCTCCACTCCTCCTCACTCCTCTCACATCAACATTTCACCCCCATCCAACTACATGCCCTCTTTTCTATTGTAACTCACTTAGTCTAATTGGTACTGTTCATTTATTCATGGGTGTAGGGTCACCCACTGGTACATGGTTGACCTACCAGGACACATACAAAACTTAACAAAACTGACTCTCCCTTCAAGTAGCCATCAACATGGAATAACTCCCTAATGGCAATGTTACGGGGTTGCTAAGTTTTAAAGACCAGATGATCCTAATAGATTTCAAGTTCACTTGTTTTGGCATTACATTAGGACATGTCATAAGTGTATATTTTACATTGAGCACAATCTCCTTATGCCTCTTATTTTCTAATTTCTCTACATTCTCTCTTCCTGTCAATAGTCTTTGCTTGCTTCTCTGTCAGTGTTATGTAAGCATGGAATACATATCTTGCACACACACACATAATTTTTATCTATCCAAATAAAATCTAGTTATCACAGATATCATATATGAGACCATATGATAATTTTCTGAGACTTGTTTAATTTTATTAACACAAACATGATCAGTTGCATAAGTTTTTGGCAAACAATGTAAAGTCTTTCATCTTTATGGTTGAAAAAAATTCCATCATATATATCCAACAAAAAATTTCTTTATTCTCCTCCAAGAACTACTTTATATTTGTTGTATTTTACTTTCAGAAGATATCAAATTTAAGTCTCTAACACAGGATCTATTATACATAATTTGATAGTAAAAGTTTTTTGAAATGTACATCAACTGCTTTCCACATAAAGTTTTAATATACATATCCTTCCCTTTCAAAGCAAGGACATTGTATTGTCATTTTAATTTATGCACAAATTTAATAAGGTGGGCAGACTTGCATTTCTCTTGTATTTATCTTATTTGAATTATTCACTTCCTTTTAGTAGTTTTGTAATTCATTTTTATCTTGTAGGACTAATTTATTTATAATGATTCTAGACTTTGGCATTTATATACATTGAAAACCATTCTTACATTTTAAAAATTCCTTTCATATATTAATGAGATTTATTTTATTTTATATAATAACATTTCAGATTGTTTTCAATAAATCTTATGCCACACCAAGACTGTCAATATCCACCTTAAGATAGTAGAAGGATGTTTTTAGTATTTTATTCTATTTTTAAGAATAGTTTTCTGACCCTCATTCTGGCACCAAGCAGCCCTGGTAAAGAACAATCCTGGGATGACCCCTCCAGTGCCAAGCAGTCCTAGACAGGCAGAATACACCTGGAAAACCCCTGTGTAGAGTCATACAGCACAGACAGGGCATAACCCTCCTGAGATCACTCCTGAGACAAACCCAGACATCCAAAGGTCAATAAGATGAGTAAATAAGTGGAGAGATGGAAGAGAATGAGAAGCAGAATGATGTATGCACAATGAAGAGAGGCAGAATTAGAAACTCAAAAGTAACGAAGAACAGCCTGATGAGAGTAGCCTGTGATGCCACCAAAGGCCACGTTGAGGTCCTGGCCATGTGCCACTGAAGGCCATGTCTTGGTTAGTGGCCCTGCAGCATCAGGGAGTCTGTCACCATCAAAATCCTTGGAGAAGATCCTGGTCTGGGCTGCCACCTGGGGCCATATTGATATCTGAGGTCTGTGCAGAACTGGCTCCACGCCTTGCCTTGCATCTTAGGAGAGCTGGCACCAAAGGCATGAGAGCAGCAGAGTTGGCTCTGTACATATTCCAGGAAACACAGTAGCACTTTGGTTGTAGAAGTGACAGGTGAGCTGGCTCTGCCACTTTTCTTCTATGTGCTGGCATGGGACAAGCCAGAGATGTCCTTCTCTCCACCCCCACCCCTTTGTCACTCACCACCTATGGTAGGCTGGAGAGCTGGATTTATATAATGAGAGTGAGAGATCTGGTCCTGCCTTTCACTTGCTTCTGCATTCAGGAGAATGAGCACAGCACGTTGCCAGGGCAGCACAATAGAGTTGACTCTGGAGACATGGGCATGAGTGAGTCAGCCTCAAGGGCATGAAAGCAGGAGAGCTGGCTCTGTCCCTTTCTAGCAACAGTATTGGGTAAGCTAGCCAGGGCAGTACTAGAGAGTTCACCCTTGTGGTGTGGGTACAGGATAACTGGTAAGCTGACCAATTCAGGTACCCTCCAGGCCCAGACCCAGGGCTTTGAGTTGGCTAGCCCCAATTTATAAACCATTGATAAACTGCTGGAGTGCATGTAGGGCCAGTACTACAAATCTAAAGCTGTAGGATATCATGACATAGGATAATAACAGGATATCTGAGATGAGTTCAGGGAAGGCTCCAGTATTTATAGTGTAGCAGCAGGCTGAGACTGTGAACCAAACTAATAACTCATTACAGTCAACACTTGCAGGCAACAAAATATGAACAAAAGGGTATACTCTAGGACACCCTGTGACATACACAGCTTCCACAACAAAAGTTTTCTGGTAGGAGGTTGCAAGGGTGGAGGGCTTGATTTAAAATCACGAAAGTATCAATGAAAGGTTAAGAAAAGAATATTTTCATTTTAAATTTCATGTATCTATATACTTACCTTAGCATATAATACAGATATTTTAGGGAAAGGCACCTTTACACCTGGCACCCAAAATTATTAGAGAAGAAATACCACCAACTCAGAGGATGTTTGATAGAAATATTGCAGTGGACAGGAGGCATTTGACAGAAAACTGCAGAAGAGAAATTTACCTGAGATCATCTTCAGAGAAAGCACCAGTTCTCTGAGTTACACTGGAAACCTAGAGAGATGTAAGAGTCATGAGCCCAGAGGAAGGAACACCACAGGAGCTCTGAGACAGTGAATTATAGTAAGACACCCAAAAGACAATTTAAAATTGTATAAATAGACTCTTCCTGCATTAAAAACTGGGAAATTCCATTTCAGATCCCTTGAGAGAAAGAACAGTACAGGATGGGAGGGATAGAAATGTTACTTGAAAAAGCCATCTTAGTACTTGAAAAAACAGATGTACAACAAGAAAAATTATCTATGATAATGCACATGCTTGAGAGACAAAAGACAGAGGAAATAGGAGAACAGAAAGTGTTTAATTATAAACCTATGATACATAATGAAATTAAGGATTAAGATAACAGCCCATTGAACCTATGATACCACCTCTTAAAGAGAATGAGGAAATGTGACCATCCCCACTGGCTTTCCCAATTACCAGGGAATAAATACCAGAAAATGTTGAAAGTCACAAAATGAACAACTAGCCTGAAATTCTGTTAAAATACAAAAATACAACTGATAAATGCAATACAATAAAAACATTTTAATGAATTAATAGTAACTTTTGGAATGTGTGGGACTGTGTAAGGGTATCCTGGTTCTTGGCTGGGCATGGGCCTAGAACCCCGAGACTCCAAGGGAGAAACGTCAGGAGTTCGGCCACGTCCCCAGAACTCAGGGTCCTAACAAGCAGTCCAATCTCCATAGATCTACATGTTCAGTCACGTAGGCTATTACAGCCCCTCCCAAAGTGCACAGATAGAGGGTGTGACTACAGGCCTCAGGCCCTACAGATTTATATACTAATGAAGGTCAGAGGGAGGGGCCAATTAAGCATTCCTCCCAGAACCTCCCCCTTTCTCCCTCCCTACTTAACTCAGGTCTGCCCTGAGTTTGGGGGGGGTACATCCAGATCCATCCACCATCCGCCATGACAATAAACCCATTTGGAACCAAGGACTTCCTCCTGTCATTGGGCCTGCCGGGCCTGCCGTCGCTGGAGCTTCCAGCCCATGGAACCTGGGACCTTTCTCCGGTATGTGAAACGGCTGCCTGGAAGCCCCAGGCAGCCTCCACCTCGCAGGTTCCGGGCCGCTGCCGCGTGGGCCTGGGGCCTGCTGCTGTGGCCCCCCAGTTTTTTCCCACAGGAATGCACTCACCCTATGTGAGACAGATCTTAAATACTTGAGTCACCCAAAACAAGATTACTCTCCAAGACTGAAAAGATTTAGCAACTGCTGCACTGGAAGCTGATTCTCCATTACAATGGCTGACATGATGGCTAGGAAGAAGCTGCAACTGTAGAAAATAATAGTAGGTCTAAAGGTGTTAATATTTTCAAATACCAATAGTTAGGTGAAGGTTAATTTGCTGATTTAAGACAGCAAATGCAATTTGATGACTCTATTCTTATATAATGTACTTTGGTAGATTTTAGAGTCTGGGATAAGGTAAAGGAACAAGGGGAAATGTCTATGTCATTCACAAAGATTATACAAAGCCCCAGAGAGACTTTTACTGAGTTCTTACATAGATTAACATCTACTATAATAGGGCATTATCAGATCCAGATGTGAGACAGGTGTTAACTTTAGCTTTCAAAATTGCAAATTCAGAGTGTAAAAATGTTCTTAGACCTTTAAAAACTCTATCAGCACCCATAAATAAATGGATTAGAACTACTGATGATATTGACCCTATTGACTATGCAATTGGACAAGCAATGGTCAATAATCCACATATCAAAATGCTATTTTTTTCTGTAGAAGATGAGGTCACTTGAAAAGGAATTGTAGACAAGGTGTTCTTAGGGACTTCTCTAGAAAACCTCAGCCTCCAGTATTTGTGGACAGTGAAGTAAGGGTAGGCTTTGGACTAAGGAGTGCAGATTAGCAAGAGATAGAATCATCTTTTATCAATGAGAAACTCCCTAGGAGATAATCCTTCAAACAGAAAATTTCCTTAGGTGTTTTGCTGGTACCCTGTCAACAAACAACACCAGCCAGTTATTTCCAGTCAGCAATCGATAGAACAATTAGAGAAAACTAAACTAGGTACTGGAGACATTTAGGACCGTGAAGGGATGATTTGGTCTCCCCAGTAGAGCACTGGGTTTGAGATAGCCAGAGACCCAACAGGTTACCATGGCCTATGAGGGACTGCATATATCTCCCCACACCCCCTGATTCCAGACTCCTACATGAGGCCTACATCTCCATTAGCCTGCACCCTGCACACGTTTGGCTCAGAGTAGCTCCTCCCAGAGAGTTTGCATCATATGTACAGGTAGAGGGCATGACTAAGAGAGATTTCCATATTCATGAGTTACCTAAGGCCAGGGGCATAACTCAGTTAAGTTATTCTTCCCCAGTCTCTCCTCTTTCTCCTCCCCTATTTAAGCCAGTTCCCCTGAGTGTTAAAATTTATATGCTTTAGTAGATTATTTTTAAAACTAATAAAGTACTAGATAATTCTCTTACTATGTGACTAGTATAAGAGAAAAGCTTTTAAAGAGACAATATTGGGACCTACAAGCTAAAAAAAATTTCTACAGCCACTTTCGTAAACCAGTATAATTTCCAATTGCATTCTAAATACTTATTTTTATATACACAGATTAGTGTGACACTTGCCTCTCATCAAAGAAGTTTTTCTTTATAATAAATGTAAACAAATAGAAGTTTCTTATTGTTACAGAAAACCACCACTGGAAAAACAAAAGGACAACTGAACAAGAAAGTACCATAGTGTTTTATTTGAAGTTGTGTCTTCTTTATAGAACAAGAAGTTGCACATTTGAAAGTTCATCAATATGGCTGCCTCAGTGAAACCACATCAATACCACACCAACTAACATGCTAACACTTCACAAGGTTCCACCCTTAGATGAATAGCTGCTAGGCAATTAATGACTGCTGAGAGATAGAGAGGAGTCTTATCCAGGGATCAGCCTCTTAATTGGTTATTTAATATCAAGAGGTAATAATATGTGTGTGTGTGTATATGTGTTTGTGTGTATGTGTATGTATGTGTATGTGCATGTGTATAACACTAAATGGAATCAGATGGTTGTGCAGAAGGTTGTGTATGTATATCTGCATATGTATATGCTTACAACAAGAATAATTCAAGAAAAATAGTTTTACTATTTTATAAGGAATTATTCTTATGATTGAATATGTTAGGGAACATTTGGCTATAAACACCTGTATTATTCTCACTTGATATCTGAGTTATCTGATGCAGAGCTAGTCTTGTGAGGTAATGAAGAGAGAGAAACTTCCAGGTCAGAAGACCATGTAAAGCAGCCGTTTGGCACTCTGTCTGGAAGTTGATTTGCACCCCCTGATCTTGGACAGATAGTATAGGTATCAAGTTCCAGAGTTTCCTTATCAAGATGGAGTGAAAAGCTATTTCGAGACTGGGTACATGAAGCTCAAAAAGAAGGAAGACCAAAATGTGGATGCTTTGGTCCTTCTGAGAAGGGGGAACAAAATACTCATGGGAGGAAATATGGAGAAAAAGTGTGGAGCAGAGACTGAAGGAAAAATAGAAATCCAGAGACTGCCCAACCTGGGCATCCATCCCATATATAGTCACCAAACACAGACACTATTGTGGATGCCAAGAAGTGCATGCTGACAGGACCCTGATATAGCTGTCTCTTGAGAGGCTCTGCCAGAGTCTGACAAATACAGAGAGGGATGCTCGCAGCCAACCACTGAACTGAGCACAGGCTCCCCAATGGAAGATTTAGAGAAAGGACTGAAGGAACTGAAGGGGTTTGCAACACCACAGGAAGAACAACAATATTAACAAACCAGAACCCCAGAGCTCCTAGGGACTAAACCACCAACTAAAGAGTACACATAGAGGCACCCATGGCTCCAGCTGCATATGTAGCAGAGATGGCCTTGTCAGACATCAATGGGAGGAGAGACCCTTGGTCCTGTGAAGGCTTGATGCCCAGTGTAGGGGAATGCCGGGATACTGAGGCAGGAGTGGGTAGAGGAGGACTCTAATAGGAGCAGGGAGAGGGAAGATGGGATAGGGGATTTCCAGAGGGGAAACCAGGAAAAGGGATAACATTTGAAATGTAAATTAAAAAATCCATTAAAAAAAGAAAGAAAATAAAGCTAATGTGGCCATGATCTGAAGACTAGCATAGGTAAGTGGGATTCCTTGCATTCAGAAAGGAGAGTTAATAGAAGTAGTAAAAGTTAAAACAGAAAAAAAAAAATTTCTGGATATATGTGGGAAAGTTTAAATTAAGAGTTAATGAGGTATGGTTTATGGAATAATGCTTTATTGTGGTTGAAATCTTTCCAGAGAACCACTAGAATATTTTCTTTTATTTTCTTTGTCATTTGAACTAGCTTGAAGCCACAGTTTGCTTTACAGGAGGTAGTTTCTTCATATATGCTTGCAACGTTGTGGCAGAACCTTAAGTGGATCTGTCTGGACCCAGACCCCATCCTTGTTCAGTGTGCTGGCTTCTCTCTCTGCTTTGTGATTTTCTGTACACTTTTGAATGTCTGAAACAATATCTGCTACAATATCTGCTCAGTAGACTGAGCCGTTAGTGTTTTCTATCTCAAAACCTGGTCTGAGTCAATGTCAAGTACCTTTTATGCTCCTGATGGAAGCTTGGATGCAGATCGCTGGAGGCTCTGAACAATCGGTGGCTGTTTGAGCAGTGACTGCTTCATCTCAGTTGTTGCTGAATGATTCTTATTTGTGCTTCAAGTTTTGCAAACCACTTCAAGATCCCTCTGGGCTGAGAAGGGCTAGAGTAATGTAAAATATCACTGGCAATAGTAATAACCTTTTATTTATCAAACACCTTGCTTCCAGGGAGCTTGAAGTGCCTTGTAGATGTTATCTCATGAATCCTCTTGCTGTCCTGTGAGGCCAGGAACAAATAGTCTGCCATCCTGGAAATCCAGACAGAGAAAACAGTTAGCAGGGAACACAGAATACACAGCAGTCTCCATGAAGGATGGCTGCAATGCATGTTGTTGCAGTGGTTTGTGAAAGCTCACGTCCTAGCAGCATCATTTAAATGGGTGGTAAATGTTGATGAACAGGTTTTAACTATCGTTTTTTAAACACTCTCTTCAAGTTAAAAAATTGAATCTTCCCAACATGGCTATTAAGATCGCTACCATTATTAAGCTCATTTTATGTATGAGGGATTTTACAAAGATTTAAGGATATGTGTTAGGTTGTATGTGTAAGTACTAGAAAGCTGTGAACTAATCACTAAACCAAGGTGGATTAGCTCTAAATCTAGCTATATTAGTTACTCATTACAGTGTGAGAATTTTCAGATGTAAAATGGATAATTCTATGCTATACATACCATTATCTACATGTCTTCTTTCAAAACGTAGGCTACTGTCAGTTTGTAGGGATTTCTAGTAAATAAAGATCTTTCCAACTGAACCTCATTCTCCCTGGGTAGCCCAACTAAAGGGGAAAATTACTATAATTTTGATACCACATCAATCATCATTACAATATTTGCAGAATGTTTTCAAGATGGGGAGTGTCTTAGTTTCATTCTTTTGTTCTGATAAAATCACTGTGACCAAACTCAGCTTGGCAAGGAAAGGGTTTATTTGGCTTATAATTCCAGCTCACAGTCCAGCCCTGAGGGAAGTCAAGGCAGAAAGTTAGGACAGTGACCTAGAAGTTAGCAACCATGGAAAACTGCTGCTTACTGGCTTGCTTTTAGGCTCATTCAGACTCATGCTTATCTAGCTTTTTTTTTTTTTCTTATCCAGTCCAGACTACCAATTTGGTAAATGGTAAATTGTCCACAGTGTGATTTGGGCCCTCCAATATAAGATATCAATCAAGACAATCCCTCACAGACATGCCTATAGCTAAACCTAATGAAAAGAATTATTTAATTGGGCTAATTTTTCAAGTGATTGTAGGCCTTGTAAAGTTGATAATTAATGCTATCATAACACAGTTATGGACAGAGAAGTAAGTAAATTATTTCAAATGTCTTTGGTGTTTGAAGCATAGGCACTGCATGCTGATTTTTCTCATTGAATATTTAGAATAAGTTTCAGAGTTAAGTAGTCATTTTATGGAAAAAGAAATAGACAAATAGATTAAAGAAGAATATGTAGTTAAGATCACATGATGAACAAGGACTCCCTGTTTCTAAAATTTCTGTGTTTATCAACTTCTTAGTTGAATATGTGCATATTAAAAAATAAAATATATTAGAACAAGTATTCTTTCTCAACTTTAGGTATTACACACAAGGAAAAAATCATTATGGTATTCATTATGAGCAAGAATTTGAAAAGGCAGAATTAGAAATTATGTGTTCTTCATCAAAGCAAGGATTTGCTGAAGGTCCCAAATGTTCTTCTTATAAACAAACAAACAAACTATCCATCACTAGAGATTAAAGAACCTAGAAGTGGAGATAAATACAATGTAATAGATATTCATATGCCCCTCAACTGTAGTCGGGTAAACTAGAAAGAATTCCATGTGCTCAAATATACTATTTTAAGAAAAAAATTATCACCAGGCTGGCGATAGAGCGCAGTTGGTAGAGTGCTTGCACAGCTTGCACGAGAACCTGGCACATAAAACTGGGCATAGTCACAGATGACTATACTGGTAACAGTGGAAAGGTAGAAAGCAGGAGGATCAGAAGTTTATGGCCATTGTCAGCTACCCGGTGAGTTCAAGGTTAGTCAGGGCTTCCTAAGATCTTGATTCAAGTCACTATTCTGATAAGAAAAAATACACAGCAAAAGAGTAGAGCAGAACAGCTCCCCAGGATAATTCAAGACTCAAAGATGAAAAAGATTACTCTGATGAATTGTAGAGATGCTCACCTCATATTAAGTGTACTGTTGAAAATGATTTATTCTGCAAAGAAATGGTCCCTAAGCAATTTCAATACTCAATGGCAAATGCATATTTAATGTGCCCGTTTTTGAAAAGAGTATGCTTGGCAGAAGAAGGCCCACAGAGTCCAGACCTCGGAGCTTGGGGATTGGAAATAAGCACTTCATTTTGATTCTGATCAAAAAGAAGCAAGGTAAAGAAAAGAAGGGACAAAACCAAACGTGCGCATGTGTGTGCGTGCATGTGTGCATGTGCATGTATGTGTGTGCGTGTGTGTATGCCTGTGTACATGTGGTGAGAAATCCTAAGCTTTGTTAGATGCTCACTTGAGCATTGTGATACCTATCCAGTGTTTTTCATGTCCAATCCATCTTTAATTAGCTTATTATTTAAGTCATAATTTTTTCCTAGTACTGAGCTACCTCTCCAGAAGATTATATCATTTCTACCTCAAATTGACTTGCTGTTTTTTTGGAGTTATTGGTGAAGAGATCTGTGTGGCCCTAATAACTACCAGTCCTTAGCTTGTTTCAGATGCTAGCTACTTTGTTGCAGTGCTTTCATTCACATACTCTTAGCTGACTCTCAAAACATTCCTAGCAAGCAGTTTAGCTTGCTACATACTCGTGTATTTGTCTTTCCAAGTTTATTGTAAGTCACCTACTCATACATGCTACATTGAAGTCTTCTTTCAGATTCTGAAATTTTCTTTTCTGCTCAAGGAATTAGCCATTGTTATTTTCCTATATTTATAATCCTTTCTGTCATAAAATACCTGAACTTTCAGGTCTGAGCGGAAAAATGTTTATTCAGCAGAGATGTGTGTCTTCACTACTCAGTATAATGAATTAGGGTAAGACTTTGTTTTGGCTTCCTGTGTGTACATTCAAAGCCAGAGCACTTATATCACAACTAGTAACCATTATATTTGTCTCTTTTGTTGTATGTATTATGTGTGATTCATCAGTAAGAACATAAGTCATAAAGGAATGAGTTCTTCTGGGTTTTAACTACTGAATCCCCAGTTCTGACAATACTGAACAATATTATTTGTTGTGTGAGTGTATCACAATTTGCATATCTTCTTTATACAGAAATAAAATAAGGCTCAGATAAGAAAAGTGGGTTGTTTTGGGGTGGTCTTGCTAAATCAATGTTTGAAAAAGATCTACAGCCTATGAAAGTCCAGAATACTTACATCCATACTTTCATTCATGTATTCATTCTTCATATGTCAAATATGTATTCATTTCTGAACATTGCTATTGCATGCTATCAATCAGAAATAAACAGAACAGGCAAGCATGCTACATTTTCCTTATGGCCTACTGCTATAATCTGACAATTCATGATCAGGAAAACAAATTTTAAAAAGTACAATCATACTAAGTAATTTCAATGGGAATACTATGCAATAGAACAGTTAGGAAATTTGACCTATTCTGCATAGGAGGCAGAAAACAACAACAATAACAAACAACAACAACAACAACAGCAAAATCTCTTAAGATTGATAAGGTGGTGTACATTTGAAGGTTTGGAGCATTCCTGAATGTTCTTGAAGAACATTTAGGGAAAAAAGGGACAGGATATTTACAGCCCACAATGAGAAGCAGTGCACATTAGCAACTGATACAAGGTAGGATCTTCACTGCCCACAAGAACATAAGTTAGGGTGGAAGAGGTTAAGCAGGAGCTGGTTACACACAGCCATGAGTGTCTCATTAAGAATTAAGGTAGTGGTAGATTCTGGGAAATGTTGGGGGAGGGGAAAGCGTGATCAAAACATATTGTGTGAAATTTTTTTGATTGAAAGAGAGAAACATGAAATGAGGACTTCAGTGAAGGGGTTTTGGAAGGGAGAATAGGGTGATGAGATTTTTCTAAAAGAATGGAACATTCTGGTTCTGACTGACAGGTAGCAAATGTATACACCTGTAGAGCAGCTGGAGCCAAGGGTAATGAATGATAGTAAATTAGAGTATTGAAAATAGATAACTCTAAATTTCTCCATCCAAGCTGGCAATTGTTTCTGTCTCTTGTCCTTCAGTTGTACAAATGGGTATGCTATTGATGCCACTGTTATCATGATTCCCAGTAAACAGGAGCAGGTATGGTGGCAGCCTCCTGAAGAATGGATCCTGTCATGCCTTCAAAGAAAAGCAGTTCTAATATAATTTCCAAGTTTAGTGTCTACAATGTTTCTTAAAGTGTGTTACAGGGAGCATGGGGGGTCTGAAAGGTTTCTGCATGGTAGGACCAAAATTTCAGAAGATTTGCAAAATACTCAGGGTGTATTTGCCCTTGTGTGCCTGTTCTCTCACATGTACACATGAATTGTTTGCAGGATAATTCAATATGTGCTGTTGAATGGAGTGCGTCAGGAAACAGATATGAAAACAGAAACAGTGTCAATAAATCCAGACCTCACAAGAATATGCAAAATTAAAAGCAACCCCATCATCAATAGAATATTTATGCTAAATTGTAATGAAATATTATTGACATTTTAATGAATTTAAAAATAAACCCCTTCTACCATTCTCTGATTTATATTTGATATAATATGGATAGATAAAATTAAACAAACAAGGGTCTTGTGGAGAATTTTATACATTCTTATGAAGGAGCCCTGAGACCACAGAATTTGAAACCTGTAGACATAAATAAATCACCACACTCTCACAAGACCATGTACAGTGTCACATTTCTTTAGGAACTTACCTGACAACTTGAGTAGTGATTGTAGTATACAGTCATGTAACACGAAAAACAAGTCAAATCTACTTGATCAATGGACATGTTCTACCCAATTGGATCTTGCAACAATGAATAATATACAGCAGATTATAAATAAATACACAAATACATAAATGACAAAGGAAATTAATACTTAGTACATAACATGTTAGGAAACGATTCTTAAACACACACATAACAAGTTTCATTAATACTATCAAAGACATTGTTAGAAACTGTATTAGTATTTTCTGAGAGAGAGTATATGAAGCATGCCATGATATAACTTAGGTATTTATCAAAGTGATATTTGTTCCCCATGACTACTCAGTGCAAAGTGGAGCAAGTTAGGACAAAGCATGGTATTCAGACTCCTCTGACACCTTCACTTAAAGAAAGCCTGGTCTACACTCTTGGTAAATTATTCACAGTTAAATACTGTTTGCATGTAGAGGAGCATGGATTCAGTGTTTGGGGGGCTATTTATATTTCTCCTCTAAGCCTTCAATTTGTTGAAATGCTATTATGCCAGATTTTAATGAGTAGTTTAGGTAGAAATTTTTGGTTATAATTTTCCTACTCTCTAAAGCACATATACAAAAATATAATTTAAAATTAAGGAAAGAGATATATTGGGGACATATATTTAAGGGCCAAAAAAGAAATCTTAGAATTGAGTCTCTAGATAACTTCATCTTCCGGCTAATTCAGAATTCATGTGGTATGCCAAGTACGCTGGCCATCAAGTCATGCCCGCAATTTGCTTTGTGGAGACTAGAGTCTCCTAATGAGCAGAATATGGCAACCAATATATTACAACTAAAGAAATAATAATATAGGTAAATAGATTGTAAAGGTTATGAAAACAAAGAATCTGCTCTTAGAGGACCCATATTAGGAAATAGGATGGAGTCATTAACCAACAGCTTTGATCTCCACTTCTGATGACAAGGAAGGATTACTTACCCATGCACAGGGATTCTCAGCATCACCAGCATTTAGAGTCAGTGCAGCATGCAAACACATGAGTAGACTAGATGCTTGCCTTCATCTCCTGAGGCTGCTCAATTTCATCTGCTTCATTGCTGGTCTTAGCTGTCCAGGTCTGGTGAGCTGGGCCAGGATCCAGATGGGCTACAATCCATTTTCTGGAAAGGCACAGGGGAACTCTCTCCCAGTGGTAAGTAATGGGTTTGGTGATTGACATTTACACCTTTAAGGTATTACACCTTTCCAGGTCACCAGATGTAACCTCAGCCCCTGACGAAGGTGCTCAATATTTATGAGTCACAATTGCAATATTGCAATTGTCTTCTTTTTTCCCAAAATTTAAAAGTTAATAATGGCATATTAATACAATGTCGAGGGTAAGCCTTATCCAGATTCACATTCCCCCTTTGTATTTATCAATGTTTTCTTTGAGCTCTTGTGAACTCTCTCCCTGCAGTTTGACCTTGGGAATTGTTAGAAATTCTAGTAGCATGCTGAATTTTTCATTTGAGACAAAATTGTTTGAAGGCAGTTTACAATGTTCTGTAGAGAAATGTTTTCGAGATCTTGAACATGTATCACCTTGAGATAAAAAATAAAATTAAGAGTAAATAAGGAAAGTACAAGAGTATTCCATGGTGTTCACCTGTTTTTAATATTTAAGAGTTGTTTAGTAGTGTATATAAGGGAGCACTGGAGTTTAGGACTGCCACAAGGGAAGACATTGGTGGTCTATGTAAGAGTCCCTATTTCTTGACATGAAAGGGTCCAGTCATCCATTGGACCTATCACCCTCTGCATCTCTGCCTTGGCCCCATCATAAGCAAATAGATGTTAGCTGTCTCATCATGCTGAACTTTCTTTCCACCGAATTTTGTACTCAAGCCAAAAGTTTAGTAAAAGTCTCAGTAGGTCCCTATCTTAAATCTTTGAAATTGGCTATGACCCCTGAAGACGGCACAGCCTTCCAAGGTCTTACAGCACACAGGCAAACTTGGCCAAAATACCATACCGAGGAGTTCCAGGAGCCTGTCCAGCTCCCCCCTGTAATATCTCCACATTAAATGGCCCACCTGACATCCATACCAATCATAAGAATGCTACTTACAGATTTAAAAAATTCTGAGAGCTCATACATGCTCAGACCAGCTGCCTATAATCCTCAATCAGGTTTAAATTCATGCTGATGGATTCTAGTAATTGTGCTATACATAAAGACAGACACCCGTCATGTCCACAAGCAGTCTGTCAGCAACTGTTGGATGGTTTTAAAGTCATACAATACCAACCATGCTAAAGTCTCTGCGTTGTTGTATTTAAATTCACTGGAAAAGCAAGGACTTTGGGTTGATCATTTCGGTCAGCAATCATCAGGACTAGCTCAAACTTGTGAAAAAGGATCTAAATTGGTGCCGGCTGAGATTCTTCTCTTTCTTAGCTACAGTATTCAAACAATACAGAACATCAAGGAAAGATATAAAGAAGACAGTGCCAAGAAGCTTCCACTCAGACCACCCTTCTGGTGCCTTCCTCTTCTTGCAGGAAGCATCCTCTTTAGGATTCAGCAAGGAGTTCTATCAGCACCATCTTGATTTCCTCCCTGCTTTTTTTCACTGTCCTTATCTTCATCTGCTACTAGGAAAGCTTGTGGTGCTTTGACAATTTTCACCCCACACCCACCCCCAGTGAAGCATCTGACTATAGCTGTAATGATAATATAGAAAGATTTAAACAAGGAACATCCAGTCCTAAGTTCCTCTTTCCATGATTTATTCAAAGTTCTCTGCCACAGCTCTAGATCAAA
Source organism: Mastomys natalensis (assembly GCA_021653895.1). Taxonomy (NCBI): domain Eukaryota; kingdom Metazoa; phylum Chordata; class Mammalia; order Rodentia; family Muridae; genus Mastomys; species Mastomys natalensis. The sequence continues at coordinate 464,134 of JAJTUV010000744.1, forward strand.
AAATCCCTCTATAGAAAACCAATGATTTATCTGTAGGAACCAAAACCCAAATTTTTCTAACTCAAGCATCTACACATTAATTTCTGTCTCTTTCCTCACCTTAGTTTAAGCTGCTCTTTGACCCTGTAACAAATTACTTATTCTGCCCTGTATTAATTTTTAACCATGGGTCTTTTTACTCAATCAATGTACTCATGTATCTCATGTTTGGGTACCAAATTGCCCTGTTAGCAACACTCTTGGTCTGTAAAAGGAGCAGAGATGAACCACTCTGGCTTCAGGGAACAGGAGAAGAGTGTTTCTGTTATGCAACTTCTTTTCTTTTTCCATGTTTATAGTATTTTTGAGTCACAAAATCCTATATCGTTCATACAATTCATTTTTCTTTGAGGGACTTATAAAATAATTTAATTATTTTTAAAGTTTGTAAAAATGTACTAGAATTGTTTTTTTTTGCTTTTTATTTATTTTTTATTGGATATTTTATTTACATTTCAGATGTGACCCCCTCTCCCCATTCTGCATCCTACCGAGGAACCTCCTATCCCATTCCCCCTTCTCCTGCTTCTATGAGGATATGACCCCACCCACCCTCCCACTCCCATCTCCCCACCCAGGAATTCCCCCCACACTGGGGCATCCAGCCTTCACTGGACCAAGGACTTCCTCTCCCATCTATGCCTGACAATGCCATCCTCCCCTACATATACAGCTGGAGAGATGGATCCTTCCCTATGTGCTCCCCGGCTGGTGATTTAGACCCTGGGAGCTCTGGTTGGTTGGTATTACTGCTCTCTCCATGGGGCTGCAAACCCTTTCAGCTCCTTCAGTCTTCTCTCTATCTATTCTACTGGAAGCCCTAGCCAGAGCAATTGGACAACAAAAAGAAGTCAAAGGGATACAAATAGGAAAGGAAGAAGTCAAAATTTCATTATTTGCAGATGATATGATAATATACTTAAGTGACCCTAAGACTTCCAACAGAGAACTCCTAAACCTTGTTTAACTTCAGCAAAGTGGCTGAATATAAAATTAACTCACAGAAATCAGTAGCCTTTCTCTACTCAAGGATAAACAGGCTGAGAAAGAAATTAAGGAAATGATACCCTTCACAATAGCAACTTCTTATATAGTAGAAGCCTATTGACTGTGATTGGTTAGCACATTACCTCTGATTGGATAGTGAGAGCTCATACTAGCAGACTCTATGCAGAAGAAGCATATTGAAGGAGATACGAAGAGAACAGAGTTATCTACAGGCCAGCTACAGCTCATATTACTTCAGATTTCAGTGTTCTGACTTTAGGAGTATGATACGCCATGCTTATTTTGAAGCACTGTATTCCAAGTAGGCTGGCCAACAGATTATGCCTGCATTTTCTCCTACCAACACCATGTCTTTAATCAAGAGACCATCTATTTCTTTGAAGATTATTAATTTTATATATGTGAATACACTGTTGTTCTCTTCAGACATAGAAGAGGAGGTCATTGGATCCCATTGGATCCATGGTGGTTGTGAAGCACCATGTGGTTGCTGGGAATTGAACTCAGGACCTCTGGAAGAGTGCCTTCTTAGCACAGTGGACAGTGTATTAGTCTGACACCATGTCTTTAAAACCCATCACTTGTAATTGTCTTGAGCCCTAACTTTAGTGTCTTGTAGATTCCTCATGAACATCTGATGAATTCTTGTTACCGTCATGACTTTCTGCACCCATGTTCCTCATACTATTGGGTTCTGTCACTCACCTGTGTATCTTGCCAGGGTGACATATCAAAGAGTGGTTCAAGTACATCATGTACTAGGAAGTATGCTTGTTTTGTTTCATTATTTCATTGTATTTTTTCAGAAACTGTCTCATGTATTCCACGGTGGTCACAAATTCACTTTGTGGTTGAGAATGACCTTGAACTTCTGATTCTCTTACTGCCACCTCCCATGTGATATGATTACAGATATGTACTACCACATCAGGTATATGTGGTGCTAGAGATTGAACCAGAGCTTTGTCCATGTGGACAAATATTCCCATCCTGGAAGCCTTTTGAAAAGTTCAGTTTCTCTAAATTCTATAAAGTAGAAATGACCATGTGTCCATCAGGATTTAAGCTTCTCCATGTTGAGTAAGTCATTATATGTCTATTGCCTCCAATATTCATGTGTGTGAGTGAGTGTGTCTGTTTCAGCATGTGTGTGTATGAGTGAGTGTGTGTGTGTGGCAGAGAGTATGTTTGAGCATGAGTGTGTGTGAATGTGAATATGTGATGTGTGCTTGTGTGTGTGAGGATTCGTATTATTGTGTACTAAGGTGTACATAACTGTTTCCACACATCTGAAGGGTAGAGGTCAGTGGAAAATACCTCCAGTTACTTCTCTTCCTTCTTTGTTGAGATAGGGTATCTTACTGAGCCTTAAAGCCATGACACATCTAGACTGGATGCACAGCAAACCCTACCCAAAGATCTCATTTACACTGCTTGGAATTTAAAAGGGTAGTTGTATTTTGTTTATTTTTTTTTAATTAAAGTGTAACTGAATTATTTCCCTTCCCTCCTTTCCCTTCAAAGCCTCCTATATAACCTTCCTTGCTCCTTTTTCAAATCCATGCCCTTTTTTCATTAATTGTTTTACACACTTACACACACACACACACACACACACACACACATGGATGTTTATTGGTATTAAGTAATATAATTTCTTATTAATCCTGCAAAGACTAAATAACTGGGCAGTGGTGATTTAATAAGTAAATAGCTGCTTAAGTATCAACTGAAAATGTAGTTAAAAATCTCTCTCTGTTATTTAGCTTGTCCATGACTTGAGTGAGTAAGTATGCCTATCTATGTTTCAGTTTCTACTCACATAAAAGGGATAAAGCATCTTTTCTCCGTATCTACCTCTGAGGATAGTTTGAAGTTTAAAATTCCCAATGGTCCTTTTAAAATCTGAAACTACAAAGTGATTGTGAGGCTCTTTTTGTTAAGAGCTCCGTTCCCTTTATTGACATATAAACAGTGATAACCAGCTATTTTCCTTTAGGAATTGATCACTACTTGAACACTTTAAAACTGAATGTACTTGGTTGTAGGAATGGGCTCTTTAAGCTGCTGGGATAGGAAAATTGATTCATCATCCAGAAAAATTTCTTAGGAAGGGGCCTTAGCCGGGAACACAGCATTGCTCATCTTACCCCAAGGAAGCCAGTACTAGAAATAAAAGGCCCAGAACTACTAAATTGGTGACCAAGGGATACTTCAGTGATCCTCTCTGGCCTTGCAAGGAAGCAACAGGACATAGGAGACAGGAGATGATTCCTTAAAATGCCTCATGGAGTGTATTAAGGCACAGACTGGGAAGGGATGCACTTGCATTCCTAATGTTCTTGTTCTCTAAAGCCAATTAAAGCAAAAGGAGCAGAGCCCTGCACAGCCGCTTGCAGATAGGGACAACATGTACAGCAGCATCCAGTAAGAGCAATACTGCCAGCAACTGAGGCAAAGCACAACGAGTGCTTTTTCATAGAGACCACTGTCTTCTTTCTTCTTCCTGTCCCCATATCCATGGAGTTGTCAGGCTTGGCAGGATCCTGATTATCTAGTTCTCCCCAAACTCCACCTTTCCAGGAAAGACACATACAATTCAATTATATTTTCTTTATAAGTCCTGTCTTAAATTAGAAGGGGAGAGGAGATGGGGAAGGATTGTGGGAAGAGGTGACCAGGAGGGGGTCAGTGAGCAAGATGTAAAGTGAATAAGTAAAAATGTAAAATTAAATTTAAAAAAGTTAATAATAATAAAAACAATAGTCCTTTGTAGTTGAAAACAACTAAGTTATAACTAAACTTACTATCAATATACTATATAAATTTCACTGTATTCATATGACATACATTTTTGTTTAACTGACATTTGAGTCCATTTGAGGATGAACTAGATGCACCTATATATCATAATAATATATAACAATAAAAGTTTGTCACAGCCTCAAAAACTTAGCCAATGTTTTAATGCAGTGAGATGCTGTTTTATCCCTGTATCTTGGTATACTTGGTGTTTGCTTTTCTCTCTCTTTTAAGTCCTTTCTTACATAAATGGATGCTTCTGCTTACCTGTGCAGCTATTTTAAAGCATTACTCCTGAGTGCTGTGCTTATCATGAGTGGATACAGAGTTTTGTAACTTCACAGAATTATTTCTTGTTTTATCAGGTTAATGTCTAAAGAATGACTGTGTGGCTCATCAATATCTTAAAGGTATGCTTGTTGCAATGGATAGAAACAGTTAAGACTGTATTGGGAATTAGTGGGGATTTATTAGTTCACACATCTAGAAAGTCAAGTGGTATATAATTTTCATCAGGATCCATTTCAGAGACCCAAAATGATATTATTGGAACATCTAGAGATGACATAAAATAACTGAAAATTAAGAGTTCCCAGATGACTTAGACTTATGCTTACCTAGAGTTCAAACCCTGTAGGAGAAAGGACAGTATGCCTCTCTGTCTCCGTTTCTGTCTCTCTGTTTCATTCTGTCTCTGTCTCTCTGTCTTTCTGTCTCTCTGTGTCTCTGTCTCTCCCTCCCTCCAGCCCTCTCTCTTCTCTTCTCTTCTCTTCTCTTCTCTTCTCTTCTCTTCTCTTCTCTTCTCTTCTTTCTCTTCTCTTCTCTTCTCTTCTCTCTCTCCTCTCCTCTCCTCTCCTCTCCTCTCCTCTCCTCTCCTCTCCTTCTCTCCTCCTCTCCTCTCCTCTCCTCTCCTCTCCTCTCCTCCTCCCTCCCTCTCCTCTCCTCTCCTCTCCCCCCTCCCCCCCCTCCCCCCCCCCCTCCCCTCCCCTCCCCTCCCCTCCCTGCCTTCCCCTCCCCTCCCCTCCCTCTCCTCCCCTCCCCTCCCCTCCCCTCCCCTCCCCTCCCCCTCTCCTCCCCTCCTTTCTTCTCCTCTCTTCTCCTCTCCTCTATCTTTCTCTTTCTCTCTTTCAGTAAACATGGAGAAATTCCCATTGAGGATTTTTTCTATATGGCTTCAACTATATCTACTAAACCAGCTTGGATCTTGCAACAGATTGATTGGTCAAGTCTTAGTTTGTGGTATTCTCATCCAGTCTAACAACAGAGGGAAATTTTTCTACTGTAAGTAAAATATATATATGAATCATGAATAGATGAAAATAACAGATATCCATAACATGTAGTCAGAGCAAAATATGTTGTCAACATGTGTGCTAAAATCATACCCAAGGTTAAAAATGCTACAAAAGGTCTTTAGACAGATATTTTCCAAATATGTCACAATGATAAAAGAATAAATTCATAACTTAGATCTCTGGATAGGTATATTTTGAACATAATAGCATGCTGGATTTTCAAAAATATTTTGCTCAGTTATGAAAGATTTGAGTTCCATATCTAAGAACAGATTCTGCCGAAGGCAGACTTTGGTCACTATTACAGGAGTACCTGAAATGTGTCCCTTTCTAATCTGCCCATTTTTGTGGCCCGTGATTCTTGGCAGATTGACTTGTGCCTACATAATTTCTTCAACTCTTGTCCCTCCAGTCAATAGAGGAAATGTAAATGATTACTCTAGAATGCTTTGGCTGGGTTTCTTTTCTTGCACTCTGTTTGCCTACACCAGCAAACTGGGTTAGGCTGAGGTACAGGAGAGAAAATTGTCTAACACAAGATACCCTAAGACCTACCCTCAAACCTGGCATACCTGTGCCCTGCTTAAGTTTTGTTGACAAAAGCAAGCCACAAGGCCAACATAGATGTGAAATCATAGAAATACAATTGAATCTTCATTAAGAAGGTGCTTCAAGGTTATATGTAAAGGGTAAGGATGCCAGGAAGGGCAGAGAATTATTATAGCATTTCCCAAATCAATACTTTACCCATGTGATTTCTTCATGAGTGATTTTATAAACATATCAATGTTTAATATGATAAACATTATATCTTTGGGATTTTACCACAGTTGCAATAAAAATGACAGACAAAATACCAGAGATACTCATGAATGGACTTTATTTTAATTTTTTCAGAACTGGCTTAAGGGAAGGAATCACATGTTCAATATTCAATCAGTTCACTTGTAAGACCCTGATTTCATGAGCTTGTTTTATTGACTCCCTCAGCTATTTATAAAAGTATACCAGCCAGAGTTCAGTTCTCCTTTAATCTTGTTTCTCCAAGGGGAAGAAAATGTTTGTAATGTATCTTAAACCAACAGCTGTGTCCAATATTCTTTCACTGGATTGCCTGACAAACAATAATTAGTCCAAACCAATTTGTCTTCTCAGTGTCTACCCTCCACTGCTTGAGGTCTAGTGATGTGGCAGCAGGAACAGCAAAGACCATGACACTTTCTGAAGGACTTGTGATGTCTTCATGAGAACTGGCTGTATGAAGGAGGGAACATTCCTCTTGAGAACATCATGTAGTTTTCATTTTTCATAATGGCTATTTCTACTCTTCCATGTTGTAATTAGCAGGTAGTTTCACCTTACACATTAGAGAAAACAGAAGAAATTCTTGCAACTAGTCACTATGAAACTCTCAAATTTAGCCCTATTTCATGCTCTACATTGCCAAGGTGGCCAGAAACTGGACAGTGGATATCCCAGAGACCTACGATAGAACCAAATATGACTGACAACAAAAATTAATGAAAGGGATCCTAATGATATTCTGTTATTCTCATAGATTGGCTCCTTGTTCAGTCATCACTAGAGTGGCTTTCTCCAGGACAGATGAGAGCAGATGCAGAGGCCCACAGGTAGACATTAGGTGGAGAGTCGAAGGTCTCCATCATGTTCTTCACCTTGGAGATCAAGGAGCACTATGGAAGAGGTAGAGGAAAGATTGTAGGAGTCAGAGGGGATGGAGGAAAGCATGGCCCACTGAGGCAACTAGGCAGAACTCACAGAGACTGAAGTGGCAAGCATGGCCAGTTCCTCTTGTGTCTATGTTATGACTGTCAGCTTGGTGTTTTTGTGAGACTCCTAACAGTGGGAGCATTTTATTGAACATTGTATAAATTAAAGCATGGAATAGGAGCTTGTTTTTATTGTTGTTTTTTGAGATAGGGTTTCTTGTGAAGCTCTGTCCATCCTGGAACTTGATCAGTAGACCAGGCTGCCCTCAAACTCAGAGGTCTGCCTTCCTCTGCCTCCCAAGTGCTGGGAAAGTAAGGGTATGCTGAAACTAAAAGTGGGACCACCACTGCCCAGCTACAGGCTCTTTTTAGTTGAATTCTTTCACACAGCAGGAGGTCCATCATTGTCAGGGATCTCCTTCTGCAAGTTTCCATGTAGATCTATGCTTTTCTTGTCATGGGCAAATATCTAGGCATGGCATGGTTAGATTCTGTAGGAGTTCTGTGTGCAGTGATTTAAGAAACTGATAAACCTGCCAAGATATTTTGACATTTGCTATTACCATAACTAATATCTGAGTTCTAATTTCTTTGTGTTTCTTTTCATCATATTTGACATCCTCCAGTGCTTTTTTGTTTTCTTTTTAATAGTTTTGAAATAGTATCTCCTTGTAATCATAATATTTTATTATTTGAAATGTTTTCACTAAAATTTTGTATTCTAGTAAAAATTGAAAACCAAAGATTTGAGTGCCTTTTCTTGAGCTTACTTTGTAATTTTTTATTATTACTTGGGCTTGAATGATGTATCTGTGATAGTATGTGCCACAGTGCCAGTGTGCAGAGCAGAGGACAATTTTGTGGAGCCATGTCCCTCTTTGGCTTTTTACATAGATTCTGGGGAACTCAGGTCATCAGTTTTTAAACACCACACCATCTTGCTGGCCCTTGAGAGATTTCATCTTCATCTATTACTTGAAGGATGTATTCAAATATTTGGAAAACGTTACTAAATTATTTGATATTCTCTCTCATCTGTTTTTCTTTTTCTTTCTCTTTTCTTTCTCCCTTTCTTTTTGTTTGTCAGTCACTTACTTTCTCTGATACTGGGCCACACCTGAGGCCTTGCACCTATGAGAGAAGAACTTTAACATTCAACTGATTTTTTATTAACTTTAAATCTGTTTATATGTTAATCGTGAAAGTCTTTTATCACTTTTATAATCCATAAGGATTTTCTTCTAGTCTGTGGTTTGCTTTATGATTCTCAGAATGTTTTAATAGTCATGAATTTTTAATTCTTTCCTTTGGGATCATGTTTTTGGTGTTGTAGCATATAAACTTTTGTTTATTTTAAGGTCATATGCATTTTTAAGCTCTCTTTTAGACAGCTTAGAGTTTTGGAGATGTAAGCCCATGTTCATAGCTATTTTAATTCATTTGTTATAATGTAAGAAGTATTGATTGAATATTTTTGTCTGTGCTTGGAGCTCTTCCTCTTTCCTTTCCACTCTTTTATTTCTCTTGGCATAGAGAAATCAAACTGCTTAAGCACAATGTAGTAGGAAGACAAACTTTCTCCACTAAATTTTGGACATAGATCATTTGTGTCACATGTGCAATATTTAAGGGGCACCAAGATAACAGAGGAGATCTGTGGTTGGGCAGCCCACCTGTACTTCTGGATGGTGGCATAGCCTTTGATCAAGGGTGGGATGTCTTTGCCTGAGTTGGAAGCTTGAAGCACTGTAATAGGAGTGGAATAGGAATGAGAATACTGTATGTCAGGGGTAGGATACTGAAAAAGTGGAGGAGGTCTACAGTCTGGAGGCCTCCTGGTCCAAGAGTGAGTTAGTTTCCCCCTGAGTTTGCTTACCTGTTCTGGATGGTGTGACCTGCATTGACAAGGCTTGTCTCATTTGGGGTCTAGGGAGGAAATTGATGGCTGCAGATTGGGTCTGTGGGATCCAGGGGAATGGGAGAGTTCTGTGGGCTAGTTGATTACCTGTTTTTCTCACTCTGAAGATGTATTTTTTAAACAAGAGTTGAATCCAAGTTACGTATACAGTCTATTTAAAACAAGAGTTGAATTGCATATGTAGCAAGTTATAGCAAATGAAGTTTGCTGAAGATTTTTACTATAAGCCTTTTGTTATGTTGAAAGCTAAATTTTCGTTACAGATTTTATAGATTTTTTTTTAAATCCTTGTAGATCTTGAGACAGAGTTTACAGCATAGTCTTAGGAGATTTTTTTTAAAGAAAGACTTCTAAGAATGTGAGTAGAGAAACCTTAGAGATAAGAGTCTTTAGGAAGTATCAAGCAGAGAAAGTTTAGATATAAGAAATTTGGGACCATTTATTTGTATAGAGTCAGAAGTTGTTATGTTATGAGTTAATTTGAAATTTGAGTGGGTCAATCTTTAGCCATTGATCTGTATTGAAACCAAGCTGTTTTAGTCCAAAGAGGAAAAAGAGAGGGTTGTAATGAAATTCTGTTAGAGGGAATTCCTATAAGCTCCAAGAGGGAGCTGAGGGACAACAAAAAGGGTCATAGTACAGGCAGGAATGCAACTCCTAGGGGGAGGTAAAGGAACTAACTGAGGCTTTTGTAAAAGGGAGATGGTAAGTGTCTTTAGACAGACATGCACCCATGGACAGAGAGAGATACCCAGACAGGTGGAGCAAGCCAATGCTGAGAAATATGAGACAAGTGCCCAGCAGGTGGGCCTATAGCTTAGAAGCCTATGGAGTAGAGAGGGAGAGATGCATGATTAGAACAGGTGGAGGGAAGTAGTGGCTGAAGATTCTGACTCTAGAATTTAGAATTAAATTTGGTGAGTGAGCAGAAACATACCTTGGAAGAGTCAAATCATCAGCTTGTGTCAGAGAAGCCAAGAGCCTTGGATATAAAATCATTTATCTTATGGTTTCAGCACCACATATAAATAAATAAATAAATAAATAAATAAATAAATAAATAAATAACTGGAGGACATGACTGCTCTGAAAGTAAGTAGAAGCCTTTTTATAGATATGTGAGAAAGCACAAGAGGAGAAGGTGTGGAAGTATGAGGGCTGGAGTTTACCCTTACTGGCAGACTGAGCTGGCAGGCCATGAGAACAGAAGAAGAAGGGGAGGGAAAGAAGGAAGGCCAAGAGGCTAGGAGACCAAGAGAGGAGAATGAGACAAAGAATGGCATAGACAAAATGGCAGAGACATTTGGGGGTGCTGAGGAGCTGAGGAAAGCAGAACCCAGTCCAGAAAATTCAGGGTAAGGAGGTGAGGTATACCAGATACAGGTGGTGCTGAGACCAAGTGGTGACCAGTGGCCACTTTGATATGTTAGTAAGTACTTTAGTTAGCTGTTTATCCAGGATTTGAAACCAAACAACCACCATATTTAACACATCTCTGGATGTTTTAATTTTGCATAGTGAGCTTATGAATTTAAAGAATGCTGCTCTGCTGAGTGTCGATTTGGCAGATACTGCTTATAAAATTATCTATGTCCTGAAGTCAGTATTTCTATTTTGGTCAAGCTTTAAGAATGGCATATATAGCTTGATCATGCTAGCCCTTTTTGTCCTGGGAATACTTTTATTCCTGCCCATCATGTTTTTTTCTTTTCTTTCTTTCTTTTTTTTTTTGTTTTGTTTGTTTGTTTGTTTGTTTTAGGTTTTTTGGGGTTTTCGAGACAGGGTTTCTCTGTGTATTCCTGGCTGGTCTGGAACTCACTCTGTAGACCAGGCTGGCCTCAAACTCAGAAACCTGCCTGCCTCTGCCTCCCAAGTGCTGGGATTAAAGGTATGTGCCACCACTGCCCGGCTCCTGCCCATCATGTTAAAGCTTGTCTTTGACAACATCAACATGTTGGCAGCCAAAGTACATGACTTGAGCCTGAAAATGGAACCCCAGACAGAGTTGCTAGATTAACAGACTGGCAAGATTTTGCACAGAGCCTTAGCAACCTAAAACAGGAGTGCATTGCTTTGGATAATGCATATTTTCATGATGTGTAAGGAAGGCATTCTTGTCAGAATGACCTAAGACAGGCTCAGTCTTGTTTATGAAATGAAAAAGGGGGAGAGGCAGAGAGCTTTGCGGGGTGCTTGGCAAGAACCTAACATGGGTCAAGGACAAAGAAATGGGCTAACTGGCAGGAATATGACATTGGCCAAGAACAAAGAAGTGGGCTGTAGGCAGGAATCTGACATTAAGGTAGAACAAAGAAGTAATTTTAGACAGGAATCTAAATCTTAGGCTAGAACAAAGAAGTAGGCTTCAGGCATGAAAATGACTTTGGGCTAGGACAGGGAAGTTGGTGCAGATATTTTAGGTCATTCTGATAAGCCTCTAGAAAGAGTGATCAAAGGAGTGTTCACAGAATTTTGTTTATTGCCTTGCTTGTTCTTTGACTATTTGTGTTTATTGTCATGCTTGTTCCTTGACTATTTGCATTTATTGTATTGCTAGTTCCTCAACCTAGAACTGACCTTAATACTTGCATGTAATTAAAATAGTATAAAAGCAAAATGGAGGAGGGGAATAGGGTAGGGTGTTTCTAGGAAGGAGAAATGGGGAAAGGGAAATGCATCTGAAATGTAAATAAATAAAATATCAAATAAAAATAAATAAATAAATTTTTTATAAAAGTTTTTTTTTTTTTTCTTAGAGCTACAGAGATTGGTAATAGAACTTTCTGCACAGCTATGAGGATCTGTGATCAGGTTCCAGCTCCCACATTCTAAACCAAGAGTGATTTTGTGTGGACTTCTGCTATAGAAGACAGAGACAAGGGAATTTCTAGGAATTTTTTTACACATCATGAATTATAAAAGCAATTTCTAACAATGAAAAAAATCCTTATCACTGTTCTGGTATGCACTTCCACCTGCACTCATGGCAGATCAGCCTGCCTGCTTCCCTACCCCACAGCCCTGCCTGTCTCCACAGAGGTCTGTCCTAACCAGTGACACAGGTGAAGACCTCACCCCAATATCCACACCAGCCGGGACCCCCACAGACCCCAGCAGACTCAGGATCTGTCTTGTCCAGTCAGAGCCCAAACTTCAGGTCTGCACCTCCACTTGTACCCTTGGCAGATCAGCCTTCCTGCTCCCCAACCTCAAGTCTCTGCATGTCTTCCAGGAGCACTGTTACAACCAGAGACAGCATTTCCTGCTTCCCAGGAGGCCTGGTCTAACCTAGAACACAGAGCTAATCCTGTCTTCAAGTAGTCCTGATCCAATCTGAGACATCCAGACCAGTTAACACCAGAGATAACCAGATGGCAAAAGGCAAGCACAAGAACATAATCAACAGAAACCTGTGTAATTTGGCACCACCAGAACCCAGTTTCTACTACCACAGCAAGCCTTGAGTACCCTAATACACGTAAAGAGCAAGATTCTGAACCTAAAACCACATCTCATAAAGATGATAAAGGTCTTTAAGGAGGATATAAATAATTCCCTTAAAGAAACACAGGAAAACACAGGCAAACAGTTAGAAGCCCTTAAAGAGGAAACAAATAAATCCCTTAAAGAAATACAGGAAAATACAGCCAAATAGGTGAAGTAATTGAGCAAAATGATCTAAGACCTAAAATTGGAAATAGAACCAGTAAAGAAATCACAAATAGAGACAATCCTGGAGATAGGTTATACACAGAGGCCACATGTGAATATCCTAGGAAACATTCTATCACAGACCCCAACCAGTAAAGCATGTCAACTTCTCATATATCAGGAGACATCATCCCCTTACACTGAGGCTCTACTAGCCTAGGTTCTAGAAACCACAGGCTAGTAATGGGCAGTCCTGCTGAGCTTTATTCAAATTCCCAACTCATGGATATTGTAAGGGTATTTTTAGAGCAATTTTAACTAAAAAATAGACACTCAACAAATTGCATAACTTACATTCCCATCCTGTGAATAAGGAGGCTCTATTGTAGCTATTTATTGAAATATTTACATTTTATGATAGTTTTCCTTAGGCAAAAGACAACCAACAAAGAACATACATGGTTTAGTTCAAGGCCCTTTACTGGCACTTATGTAGCAGAGGATTCCCTTGTCTGGCCTCAGTGGAAGAGGATGTGTCTAATCTTGTAGAGGCATGATGCCTAAAGGAAGGGGGATATTGAGGGGTTGGTGGTACCTTCTCAGGGGAGGTGACATAGGGGGAAAAGAACTCCGGAAGTGGGGACCCAGGAGAGGGGGAACATTTGGGATGTAAATAAATTATATAATTAATAAAAAAATGATCAAAATGTAATTTTAATTATTCACAAAAATATCCTTGTTTTTACATTGAAAAAAGATCTGTGCTTAGTTGCTGTTACTGTCAACTGACACAAGCTAATGTCATCTGGAAATGGGGAATATGAATTGAGGAGTGAGCTAGATTATATTGACCTGTAGACAGGTCTGTAAGAGTGTTTTCTTGATAATGATTGATGCAGGAAGGCCCAGCCCACTATGGACATTGCTCCTTTAGGCACATGACTGTATAAAAAGGGGGATCAAGATAGGGGTAACAGGGCAGGAAGCAGTGTTTCTCCATGGCCTTTGCTTCAGTTCTTGCCCCCAGGTTTCTGCCCTGCTTCAGTTTCTGTCTTAGTTTCATTTGGACAGTGACTAGAACATTTAAAACCAAATAAATTCTTTCATCTCTATCTTGCTTTTGGTCAAAGTCTTCATCACAATAACAAAGAAGGCATAGTAAAACAACATTTTTTAATTTATTCTTTGAGAATTTAATATGTGTAATTAATGTATTTTGATCATATCAATGTTCAGTTTTCTTTCTTTGTGTGTGTGTGTGTGTGTGTGTATCATAGATTTCATGTATTGTTGCCTATATGCACATGGATACAGAGGGATCTGTGGAAGAATGGGCATCATACCATTGGCAGCACCCTTGATCAAAGATGTCACTCCCTGTCTTAGCATCCATCAACTGTCCATAATTCCTTTGCTGAGTATTGGGTCTTATGAGTCATTCCAACATCCCTGCTAAAATTTTGACTGACTTGATCAGGTGCACATTCTCTGTAGGTAACTACAAGTAGTTCATTGGTGAAACACCCAAGTCTTCTTCAGAAGACATTTCACAGCAGTCCTCTCTATCCTTAGGGTACTATATGCTTCTCATTGCCTTTTTTGTGATGCTGCCTGGACCTTGGCGCTACAGTGAGTCATTGATACCAATGTCCTATTAAAACTACAGTGACGTAGTTTTAGCATTTTGACCAGTTATGAATCTCTGCATTTACCTGTTCTCACTGGGAAGAGAAGCTTCTCTAGCCAAGGTTGAGAAGATCACAAATACATGGCAATAAGCATAAATGATTAGGAGGCAAGTTGAAGATATGATCATTTATCATAACACTACTAGTAGCTTCCTCCTCTTCCCGTATGACCTCCCAAGTCAGGGACTTTTAACCAAGTTCATATTAAATCTTTTTTTAAAGCATGAATTATCTCCTATGAACCAGACCTCATGTTAAATCAGAATGCACTTGATTGCTCCAGAAAGTTATGCTATTAGTGCACCAGGGGGCATATCATCCCTGGAATGTTAGAATTATAGCTTGCAGAGTCCAGCACTTGTCAAGACAGCTAATGCCTTTTCTCTCTCATCAGCCTACATAGAACTGTGTGGCATTATGAAAACAAGGAAAGTGTTTTCTGGTCATTGTGAGATTAATTTCTCTATGTCCTCCAAATCAAGTGTGTGACTTCTCAGTAATAGCAACTTATTTTGTAGTTTTTTTTTGTGGGAAACTAGAAGCAACAAAATTAGCCTCTGTCGTTCTGGTAGTTTGATGGGGCCTCCTTGACTAATACATTACAAGGAGGTATCTCTTACCTAGCACTGAAAACTTCATTTAATAGCCCATGCACTTTGGGAGAAGCATTGGTTATCCATTTAGGGAATGGTTAGTCAGATAACTTTACATTAAAGTAATTGTATTTTTGAATTAATTTCCAAACTTGTAGGTTTCATAGGCTTTTTCAAACATTCATAGTTTCCTCTTCCCTGCCCTTACCTTAATCATCATTTAAAGCTTTAATCTCTGTTATGTACTCCCTCTTTTTTCATATCACATATACTTTCTAATTATGTTTTTTAATTTAGTTGCCAATATATAGGTTTTCACATGGCTTTCTTTGTGCATCCCATAGGGCTAATGCTCACTTTTATACCTTTAATTTAACTTTCTACCTCATTTTCCCTCTCTGCTCTCCTTTTACCTATATTGTAGTATTCTCCCTCTGTTCAGACATCTTTTTTCCCATGGACCCTTTCTAGTTTCCTGACTCCTACTTGCACCCCATGGTAAGCATGCAAAGTATTTGAAGCTAAGATCCACATATAAGAGCAATGCATACCCTGAGTTTAATTTTGGACCTGAATTACCACATGCAGTGTAAGTTTTTTAACTTCTGTCCTTTTTATCTGTGAGCATTGTGATTTCACTTTTTCTTTTCAGCCAAATAAAATTCTATTATGTATATATTTTATATGTTTTTAGCCATTCATCAGTTAACGATCATCAAAGTTGATTTCATTTTCCAGTTATTATGAATAGATGAGTGATAAACATGGATGATCAAGTGTCTATGTAATAGGATATAAAGTCCTAGGTATATGATAGTTCTATTTATAGGTTGTTTTTTTTTTAAAAAAAAAAAAAAACAAAACAAAAACAAAAAACAAAAATCTGCCCCCTCAGATTGACTTCCAAAGATGCTGCTCAAGATTACACTTCCCCCAACAGTGTATAAAAATCTCCCTCCTGCCACCTGTGTGACAGTATTTTGTTGGTATCATCTGTTTTCCTGATGATGGCCATTCTTCCTTGGGTGACAGAGAATTCAGAAATACTTTTAACCTGCATTTCCCTGCTTGCTAGAAATGTCGAACACTTTTTAATGTGTTCACTAGCCATTCGTATTTCTTATTTTGATAACATTCTGTTCAGCTCTGTATCCCATTTTTAATTGGGTTTTTGGTGTGCTTGATGTTTAAGTTTTTGAACTCTTTTTGTATTCCAGATACTAATCCTCTATCAAATGTAGCTAGAGAATATTTTCCTCATCTGTGGTCTGCCTCTTTATTCAGTTGGCAATAACTCTTGTGATAAGGAAGCATTTTAGTTTCCTAATGTGCCTAATGTTGATGTTAATTTTATTTTGTGCTATGCAAGACCTACTCAGAAAGTGTTTATTTTGCTTCAACTTTTAAGTTGAAGCAAATTTCCTACTATTTTCTCTTGTTTCAAGGTATCAGGTCTTTTGTGAGATCCTAACATGCTTTGGAATTAAACTTTATGTAAATACCTTTACCTACAGAGACACTTGTAATTTTTCAGACTTATTTATTTATTTTATATGTATATGTGTTTTGGCATGCATGTTTTTTTATGTAATGCATTTGTGCTTGGTGCTTAAGAATCCCAGAAGAGAGCATCAGATCCCTTGGAGTCAGACTACAGACAATTGTAAGCCGCTATGTCGGAACTGAATCCATAAGAAATAAGGATCTAATTTCATTTATCTGCATGGAGAAATCTACTTTCCTTATCACCATGTCCTGATGACGTCATCTTTTCTCCATTGTATATTTTTGGAATCTTTGTCAAGAGCTAGGTATTTTCTAATTATGTGGACTCATACCTAAGTCCTGGATTCTATTCTAGTGATCCAGGTGTGTTTTAATATCAGCACCATGACATTTTTTACACTCTGTGTGAAAGCAGTAGGTAGCACCTGGTAAAGTTTTTTTTTTTTTTTTTTTTTTTTTTTTTTTTTTTTTGACTCAAGATTGTCTTACTGCCCTTGCTCCTTTGTACTTACATATTAGTTTGTGATTTTTTTTTCCTGTGTCTGTGAAGAATTTTGCTGGAATCTTGACTTAGATTGTACTGAATATGTATATTAATTTTGGTAGAAACATCTTCTTCACAGAATTAACTCTTTGATACATAATATGGAAAGTCTTTCCACATTTTAATGTCTTCCTCCTTTTCTTTCTTAAATGTCTTCAATATCTTAAAGTTTCCATTGTTATAGTCTTTTGTTGCCATGGTTAGATTTATTTCCAGACAATTTTTGTAGTTATTGAGAATGTGTTTTTCTTATTTCTTTTTCAATATATTTGCCATTAGTAGATAGCACAGAAGTTAAAAATTCTTGCTGATAATTATGATGACCAAAGTGTAGATATTAATACCTATGTATACATGTAATTCCAGCTCTGAGAGATATCATACCTTTTTCTGGCCTATGTGTAGGAATAGTTTCAGGTACCTACATACACTTATGGGCATATACTCAGACATTCACACAGAGACAACCAAGTAAAGTTAAATAAATCTTAAGCATTAAGACATTTCAAAGGTATCATTTTAATATAATTAAATATTATTCCATAGATATAAGAAATTATACAGTGAGTTCATGCCTCTTATCTAGTTTCTGTAAGTGACAACATCATATAAATATTTTGCTCAACATCACAACCATTATGTTAGTATTGATACAGTAGATACAGAGCACTTCCATCATCACAATGATCTACTTGTTCTCCTTTCAAAGTCACAGTAATATTCTCTCATGCCCACATACTCATTAATCCAAATCTACAGTTCTAAGCACACACCCAAACCTAAATTTACAATTCTTACACAGAGCATGGCACTCTACTATTGACTTTTCATTCATCCATTGTCATTCTCTGGAGGATCTTACAGTTTGTTGAACATGCTACTAGTTTGTTGTATAATATTCCATGACTGTGGTATTAGACAGTTGGTTCAATCATTCATCCATTGAATAACTGTTAGGTTGCTTTCAGATTTGTGTAATCAAGAAGAAACTAGTGATAAACATTCATGTTCAGGGTTTTGTGTGAAGATAAGATTTTTACATATCTGGGATAAACATTCAGCAGTAAAATTTGTGGGTATCATGGTATGTGTGAGTTTAGTTTTCAAAGAAGTTTAAGAATTTTGTCATAACTATTGCAAAATAATAAAACAATAGAAACTGTCATAAACTTTCTCAAATCATTGTGAATGTTCGTTGCATTAGTAACATTTTCCACCACAATCTTAAGTTTAGACAATTACCAAAATAATAAATCATGCCCTGATTTAGAATATTTGTCAATTTTCACTGCATGAACACTTTACATGGTCTATCTCAATTCGCCATAAAGGGAATGGAATTGGACTTCATGTCTAGTATTACACTGTGATCTCATAACTTCCATCCTAATACAATAGACATGATCTTAGGAGCACAGATACTAATGATGAAAAACAGTAAAATAATTCAGAAATGGTCATTTTGAGTATTCAGCAGTAAGATTACAATAATTTATTTTTTAATTAAAAACTATGCATCACCCACCCAAACACTGCCCCTCCAGAATACCACTCTCCTTCCACCCCTTGCTTGGTCCATTTGGCTGGGGCAAACACCTGGCTGGTCTGCTCCATGAAGACACCTTATCCTGAACCTTTCTAGAGCAGCTGGTAAGAACTCTTCCCCACAACCCAAACCCCAGAACTGAAACTGGGAGCCTGGGGCACTCTGGACCCATCACCCACCCAAATCCTGCCTCTTCAGAAAATCACTCCCATTCTGCCCCTCCCTTGGTTCTTTTGGCTGGGGCAGACACCTAGCTGGTCTGCTCCCATGAAGACACCATATCCTAAACCCTCCTAGAGGAGCAACCACTGCACTTAGAGCAGCTGAGGAACCACTGCACTCAGAGCATCAGGATTTCAGGATCCCACAGGAAGCCTGAGTCACAGGAGATCTTCAACCCAGGAGCTCAGGATCACAGGATCACAGGATCACAAAAACTTCTGGACTCTGAGGAGTTCTTACACAAGCAAGATAACTGGAAAGACAGTCTCCAGTCAGAGACAGTGAGTGCAGGTAGCACTAGAGTTAACCAGATGGTGAAAGGAAAGCACAAGAATATAAGCAACAGAAACCAAAGTTACCTGGCATCTTCAGAACCCAGATCTCCCACCATAGCAAGCCCTGGACATCCCATCACATCAGAAAAGCAGGATTTAGATTTAAAATCACTTCTCATGAGGATGATAGAGGACTTTAAGAAGAACATAAATAACTACCTTAAAGAAATACAGGAGAACACAGGAAAACAGGCAGAAGCCCTTAAAGAGGAATCACAAAAATCCCTTAAAGAATTGCAAGAAAACACAACCAAACAAGTAAAGAAATTAAACAAAACCACCTATGATCTAAAAATGGAAGTAGAAACAAAAAATGAATCTCAAAAGGAGACTACCCTGGAGATAGAAAACCTAGCAAAGAAATCAGGAGTCAGAGATGCAAGCCTCACCAAAAAAATACAAGAGATAGACGAGAGAATCTCATTTGCAGAAGATACCATGGAAAACATTGACATGACTGTTAAAGAAAATGCAAAATGCAAAAAGCTCCTAACCCAAACAACTAGGAAATCCAGGATACAATAAGAAGACCAAACCTAAGGATAATAGATAGAGATGAGAGTGAAGACTCCCAACTTAAAGGGCCAGTAAACATCTTCAACAAAATTATAGAGGAAAATTTTACTAACCTAAAGAAAGAGATGTCCATGAACATACAAGAAGCCTACAGAACTCCAAATAGACTAGAACAGAAAAGAAATACCTCCCGTTACATAATAAACAAAACATCAAATGCTCACAACACATAAAAAATACTAAAAGCAATAAGGGAAAAAGATCAAGTAACATATAAAGGCAGATCTATCAGAATTACACCAGACTTCTCACCAGAGACTATAAAAGCCAGAAGATTCGGTACTGATAACATACAGACCCTAAGAGAACACAAAAGCCAGCCCAGACTACCAAACCCAGCAAAACTCTCAATCACTACAGATGGAGAAACCAAGATATTCCATGGCAAAACCAAATTTACATAAAATCTTCCCACAAATCCAGCACTACAAAGGATAATAGATGGAAAACTCCAACACAAGGAGAGAAACTACAACATAGAAAAAGCAAGAAAGTAGTCTTCCAACAAACCCAAAAGAAGATAGCTACACAAACATAATTCCACCTCTAATAATTAAAATAACAGGAAGAAATAATCACTTTTTCATTAACATCTCTTAACATCAATGGACTCAATTCCCCAATAAAAAGATGTAGACTAATGACTAACAGACTAGATATGTAAACAGGACCCAGAATTTTGCTGCATACAGGAAAGGGACCTCAGTGGCAAAGACAGCCACTACCTCAGAGTAAAGGGCTGGAAAACAATTTTCCAAGCAAGTGGTTTCAAGAAACAAGCTGGAGTAGCCATTCTAATTTTGAATAAAATTGACTTTCAACCAAAAGTTACCAAAAAATAAATAAATAAATAATAATGAAGGACACTTCATACACGTCAAAGGAAAAAATCTAACAAGGTGAACTCTCAATTCTGAATATCTATGCTCCAAATGCAAGGGCACCCACATTCATAAAAGAGGCTTTACAAAAACTCAAAGCACACATTACACCTCACACAATAATAGTGGGGGATTTCAACACCCCACTCTCAGCAATGGGCGGATCATGGAAACAGAAAATAAACAGAGACAGAGTGGAATTAACTGAAGTTATGAACCAAGTGGATTTAATGGATATCTATAGAACATCATTCTAAAACAAAAGAATATACCTATTTCTCAGCACCACATGGTACCTTCTCCAAAACTGACCATATAATTGATCACAAAACAAGTCAACAGATACAAAATATTGAAATAATCTCATGTATCCTGTCAGATCACCATGGACTAAGGTTGGTCTTCAATAATAACAAAAAGAATAGAAAGCCCACATACAGGTGGAAACTGAGCAATGCTCTACTCAATGGCGACTTGGTCAAGGAAGAAATAAGGAAAGAAATTAAAGACTTTTTAGAATTTAATGAAAATGAAGGCTCATCATATCAAAACTTATGGGACACAATGAAAGCAGTGCTAACGGGAAAACTCATAGCTCCATGAAAGCAGTGCTAAGAGGAAAACTCATAGCTCTAAATGCCTACAAAAAATAACTGGAGAGAGCATACACTAGAAACTTGACACACCTGAAAGCTCTAGAACAAAAAGAAGCAAATACACCCAAGAGGAGTAGTCAGCAGGAAATAATCAAACTCAGGGCTGAAATCAAACAAGTAGAAACAAAAAGAACTATACAAAATATCAAGAAAACCAGGAGGTAATTCTTTGAGAAAATAAACAAGGTAGATAAACCCTTAGGCAGACTAACCAGAGGGCACAGAGACAGTATCCAAATTAATAAAATCAGAACTGAAAAGGGAGACCTAACAACAGAAACTGAAGAAATTCAAAAATCATCAGATCCTACTACAAAAGCTTATACTCAACAAAACTGGAAAAGCTGGATGAAATGGAAATTTTTCTAGCCAGATACCAGGTACCAAAATTAAATCAGGAGCAGATAAACCATCTAAACAGTCCCATAACCCCTAAAGAAATAGCAGTAGTTATTAAAAGTCTCACCACCCAAAAAAATCCCAGGACCAGATGATTTTAGTGTAGAATTCTATCAGACCTTCCAGGAAGATATAATACCAATTCTCTTCAAACTATTCCACCAAATAGAAACAGAAGGAACACTACCCAATTCATTTTATGAAGCCATAATCACACTCATACCTAAACCTCACAAAGACCCAACAAAGAAAGAGAACTTCAGAGCAATCTCCCTTATGAATATCGATGCAAAAATACTCAATTAAATTCTGGCAAACCAAATCCAAGAACCCATCAAAACAATCATCCATCATGATCAAGTAGGCTTTATCCCAGGAATGCAGGATGGTTCAATATTTGGAAATCCATCAATGTAATCCACTATATAAACAAACTCAAAGAAAAAAAAACCACACATGATCATCTCACTTATTCCTGAGAAAGCATTTGACAAAATTCAACATCCCTTCATGATAAAAGTCTTGGAAAGATCAAGAATTCAAGGCCCATATCTAAACATAGTAAAAGCAATATACAGCAAACCAGTAGTCACTATTCAATATAGTACTGGAAGTCCTAGCTGGAGCATTTAGACAACAAAAGAATTCAAAGGGATACAAATAGCAAAAGAAAAGTCAAAATTTCACTATTTGCAGATGATATGTTAGTATACTTAAGTGACCCTAAAACTTCCACCAGAGAACTTCTAAACCTGATGAACAACTTCAGCAAAGTGACTGGTTATGAAATCAACTCAAACAAATCAGTAGCCTTCCTCTACTGTCACTACCCTTGTCCGACCAGCAGAATACAGCAACGGCAACTGTGATCTTCTTCAAGCAGTTTATTCTGGCTCCCTTGTTACAGCAAGCTTGCTCCTCGCTTGCTCTCCTCCCTTGCTCTCTTCCTGATCCTCTTGCTTGCCCCTTATATGCATTGCCTTAATCCTATCAGCAGCTGCCTTGCTTGTCTGTTCCATATGATGCGAGATGGGCTGATTGGGTAGCCACACCTGGAAGCGCAAACTTTTCTCTTTAATGAGCCACAGCCTTGGTGCCTACTCATGCTTGCTGGCTACATGCCAAAGGCCATCTTTTAATGGCAGGGAGAACTGCTTCCTACACTCTACCTGAAAGATAAATAGACTGAGAAGGAAATTAGGGAAATGACACCCTTCACAATACTCACAAATAATATAAATACCTTGGTGTGAATCTAAACAAGGTCGTGACAGATCTGTATGATAAGAACTTCAAGTCTCTGAAGAAAGAAATCAAAGAAGATCTCAGAGAATGGAAAGATCTCCCATGCTCATGGATTGACAGGATTAATATAATTAAAAATGGTCATTTTACGAAAAGCAATATATAGATTCAATGCAATCCCTATTAAAATCCCAACTTAATTCTTCACAGAGTTAGAAAGAGAAATTCCCAAATTCATTGCAAAAAACAAAAATCCCAGGATAGCAAAAACTATTCTCAACCATAAAAGAATTTCTGGAGGAATCACCATCCCTGACCTCAAGCTGTACTACAGAGCAATAGTGATAAAAACTGCATGGTATTGGTACAGAGACAGGCAGGAAGATCAGTGGGATAGAATTGAAGACCCAGAAATGAACCCACACACCTAAGGTCACTTGATCTTTGACAAAGGAGCAAAAACTGTCCAGTAGAAAAAGGACAGCATTTTCAACAAATGGTGCTGGTTCAACTGGAAGACAATGTAGAAGAATGCAAAATCGATCCATTCTTATTTCCTTGTATAATTCTCTAGTGCAAATGGATAAAGGACCTTCACATAAAATCAGATACACTGAAAACTAATAGAAGAGAAGGTGGGGAAGAATCTTGAATACTTGGGCACAGGGGAAAAGTTCCTGAACAGAACAAAATGGCTTATGCTCTAAGATCAACAATTGACAAATGGGATCTCATATAATTCCAAAATTTCTGTAAGGCCAAGGACACTGTCAATAGGACAAAACGGCAACCCACTGATTGGGAAAAGATCTTTACCAATCCCACATCTGATAGAGGGCTAATATCCAATATATACAAAGAACTCAAGAAATTAGATTCCAGACAACCAAATAACCCTATTAAAAATGGGGTACAGAGATGAACAAAGAATTCTCAACTGAGGAAACTGGAATGGCCAAGAAGCACCTAAAGAAATATTCAGCATCCTTAGTCATCAGGGAAATGCAAATCAAAACAACCCTGAGATTCCACCTCACACCAGTCAGAATGGCAAAGATCAAAAACTCAGGTTATAGTAGATGCTGATGAGGATGTGGAGAAAGAGGAACACTCCTCCATTGTTGGTTGGATTGCAAGATGATGCAACCACTTTGGAAATCAGTCTGGCGGTTCCTCAGAAAATTGGACATAGCATTACCTGAGGACCCAGCTATACCACTTCTGGGCATATACCCAGAAGATACTCCAACATACAACAAGGACATATGCTCTACTATGTTCATAGCAGCCTTATTTATAATAGTCCGAATCTGCAAAGAACCCAGATGTCCTTCAACAGAGGAATGGTTACAAAAATGTGGTACATTTACAGAATGGGGTACTATTCAGCTATTTAAAAACAATGAATTTGAGAAATTCTTAGGTAAATGGATGGAACTAGAAAATATCATCCTAAGTGAGGTAACTCAATCACAATAGAACACACATGGTATTCAATCACTGATAATTGAATATTAGCCCAGAAGCTCGCAGTACCCAAGATTCAACTCACAGACCACATGAAGCTCATGAAGAAGGAAGACCAAGTGTGGGTGCTTCAGTCCTTCTTAGAAGGAGTAACAAAATACTCAAAGGAGCAAATATGGAGACAAAATGTGGGACAGAAACTGAAGGATGGGCCGTCTGGAGACCATTCCACCTGGGTATCCTTTCCATGTGCAGTCACTAAAGGTAGATGCTGATGTGGATGTCAGGAAGTGCATGCTGGCAGGAGCCTTATATAGTTGTCTCCTTTGAGGTCTGCAAGAGTCTGACATATTCAGAGGTATATGCTCACAGCTACCCACTGAACTGATCAAGGGGTTCCCAATGGAGGAGTTAGAGAGAAGGAGCTGAAGGAGCTGATAGGGTTTGTGGCCCCACAAGGAGAGCAACAATACCAACCAACCAGAGCTCCCAGGGTCTTAACCACCAGCCAGGTAGCACATAGGGAGGGACCCATGGCTCCAGGTGTATATGTACGGGAGGATGGCCTTGTTGGGCATAGGTTGGCGAGGAGATCCTTGGTTCCATGAAGTCTGGAAGCTGGGAGTGGAGGTGGGTGGTGGGGTCACATCCTCATGGAAGCAGGAGGAGGGGGATGCTTTAGGGGGTTCTGGGACGAGGAGGGGGGAGATATGGCGTAAGAGGATAACATCTGAAATGTAAATAAAATGTCCAATAAAAAATGAAAACAAACAAACAAACAAAAACCCAAAACTATGCAAGCAACTGACTCACTAGCAGTTGATTCTTAACGACTAATAATTGGGCACACACACACACACACACACACACACACACACAAACACACACACACCAAAAAAAACAAAGAAACCACAGAAATGAACAAATCAAAACAAGGGTTTAATGTTTCTCTACTTCTAAGTATTTTAAATTTCTCCTATATTTTTAATGTGCTTTTGTATAATTGTATATGTAGATAAACTGTACTTAATGTATCCACCACCTTTTAAAATGGCCTACTTATCCCTTTGCACAATTATTTTATTGGAGATAATTTTTTAAAACAATATTGCAACCTTTGATTTTTCTTGATTATTTAACTAGTATTTAATAAAAATAGATAATGTATAAATATAAGGAGGAAAGTAAAAATCAATAATTTGTTTATTAACACTATAATAGTACATTTTAAAGTTCATCAGCATTTTCTTTCATGAATAGGCATATTTACAGACTTAAATAATATTTTCATGATTGTTGCTTTCTTAACCTCCTGAAGTATGCATTTTATCTCTCCTCCCACTTTGTGTTTGTCTGTGTGTGTGTGTATGTGGACACACACATGTGTGGTGTGGAGGGTGTCTTTTTTTGTTCTCACACTAAGGGAAATACATATACAATTTCACATACTTCTTTCCAATAGCATCATTGAAGTGAAATTTGCACAGCAACCTTCTAGTTAGTCTCTAAGTGCTGACATACCTAGACCACAAATGCAATTGCATTCTTTTCTCTATTTCAACTGGGGATGATCAAGAAGCCACATGAGATCAGCGTTTGCTGTTAAGGGAGGGAGATGTTTCCAAAATAAAAAAGTGTTTTGTTTTGGCTGATAAAATGTAGTAGCTATATAACTAAGTGCGACTTCTTTGTCTCCCTTTCTTAAGCATGGGTATCTGGAGTTGCCTCAGGCAGCTGGTGGGGATGCAATGACTGCTTTTGGGATGAAGTTTGTGATTTGATGACTTTAGGGTTTCCAGTCAATGAATCAATGTCAGATCTTCCAACCTTCATGATTCCTTTAAAGAGAAAAACCAAAACCTTATGTTTTGACTCACTGTGGGTGATATATGTCTTTCTGATACAGCTACTTTTCTTGTTGTTTTCACTGTCACAGCCTAAATCCAAGGCACAGTGAGCTGGGATCCTTTGGGCATCTAAGACTAAACTCGGCTTACACAGTGCTTCTGACTAAAATGCTTTTCTTTTACCATTCAACTTTCAGCATGGAGCAAAAGGGGGTTTTCTGTGTCACAATTTTGATTCTTCATTTAATGTTTTGTTTCTGTAGGGTTGAACTTGCTTTCTACCACACTCTGTGTGTGTTGTGTGTGTGTGTGTGTGTGTGTGTGTGTTATCACAGTACCTGTAACACCCTCATTTGTTGCTGTATAAGTCTCTCTGAGCTTTCTTCAGCACACACAGTATTTCTTAATCTTTCATTTTACTGATCTTCCCTTAAAGAGTTTTCGTAGGTTTCTTCCATCAATTGCTACCTTTTCCCTTATATATTTTAATATGCTTAGACACCTTCTCTCTGTTTATGTACAGTACTTACGTCTACATTTTATACATAAAATATAATTTGTCTCACTCAGAAGTACTAATTTTTGCTCACATTGGACTGTCTTACTCCTGTTAAGAATGCATGGTATGTCACTGCCTTTCTTCAATAGATGTCTGGTGAATTAATAAAATAATTTTCAGTCTTAGAAACTTGATACTATTTCTCAGCTTTTATGGGAAAAATTATTGACAACAAAGACACTTCCTAACTTACTTGTGAGGCAAATTCCAAATTTCAAATGACTAAAGCAAAAATAATATTATTGGTTTAATTGATAGGAAATACATTGACCTCAGTCATAGCTTGATCCAGAAAACCTAAAAGCATTACTCTAATTGTATAACATATACTCCACTCCATGCCTGTGGGGTGTGTGTGTGTGTGTGTGTGTGTAAGAGTGTGTGTATATGTGTGTGTAAGAGAGAGTGTGTATATGTGTGTGTAAGAGAGAGTGTGTATATGTAAGAGAGAGTGTGAATGCATGTGTGTGTACATGTATATGTGTGTGAGAGAGTGTGTGTATGAATGTGTGTGTGTGTATGAATATGTGCATTTCTGCTTTTCTTTGCAGCTTGACTTATTCTCACACGTACATTTTCTGGTTTTAAAATTATCTCTCCACTGAGCCTGGGTTATAGCCTTGTAGATCTCCCTTTCACAAACAAGAACATAAGGCATTGTCTTCCCAAGGGAAATTACACTGCATTTCATCCTGTGTTTTTGGGTGGGGTGTTTCCTATTCTTTGTACCATTCCCATAGGTTGGGGGTACAGAACTACATTGTTTCATCTCATGATTTGGATAATGTTAGGAATTGGGGGAGGAGGACTATTGAGTGATAAAAAGGCATGGGATTTATAGCCTCACTATAATTTAAAAGAAAATAAAGGCCAGATAGAGGTTATTTTACTTGAGTGGCATTATGAGATAGGATTAGTTCCTTTAAACTCATGCTGGATCTCAAAACCCCAATATGTCAGAATGTGATAATAAACAGGGATAAGTTCTTTAAGAGCTAATATTTTAAGAAGTGATCATTTTACCTCAGTATGATTGGTGTCACAAGAAGAGGCAATTAGGAGACAAACACCACAAAACTGGAAGAATGCTTTTGGAGAGACATAGGCAGAAGCCAAAGTAGAGTCAAGGGGATAGACTTTGTAAGAAATTAACTCTGCTGATACCTTGGTCTTGGACATCTGGCCTCCACAGTTATAAGAAAATTGATTTCTGTTGTTTAGCCACCTAGTTTGCAACGTTTAGTGGTGGCAGTCCAACTCAACTAGAAACAGCTTCAGAAAGAAAAGACAGCAAGCTTGCTGACTGTAGAATTAATTTTTCTCTGTAGTGCCTGTGAAATGAGGAGGTATTAACGGCGGTTCAGTGGTGAAGGAGGTTATTGCACTGGGATATGTTCTCTCAATTTTTGCTCCAAGGTACTTTTACTGCAAAGATAAATTGACATTTAAGGCTCTTTCGAGGTGAATTGTTATGATGAATTTTGACACCTCAATCCACTTAAATTCAGTCCCTTAATGCAGTTAAAGCAGCAGAGATTATTTTTGGTCAGCTCTTCTTTTATAATCCCTTAAAGGTTGGACTGAGTGCTTTGAAGAGTAGGTACAACTGCCAGGTTTAAGGGCAAGGCCAATAGTCCTGTAGCTCAGCAGGGATGAAAGGAGTCTTTCCTCCATAAAACTCCTAGTGGAGGGAGACACTACAGTGCTTCTTCTGGGTGTAGAAATTATCTTCCATGGAGACTTTCTTTATTGCACATTTTCAGTTGAAATCTATGTGCTTAAGCTTCTCTGAATGTCTTCTCTAAGAAATGTGGCTACTACGTAAAAGTGCTGCTTAGTCCTGAGAAAGAAACTGGTATGTGATTTCATTTAGTGCTGCTCACGTGTTCATTTAGTCAAGTAAGCTGTTTAAGCACCATATTCCTCCTTATCCAACTGTAAAATTGAGATCCTAATATGAATTACCTCACAGAACTTCTCTGAGGATTAAATTTGATAATGTTCTCAAAATATTCAATGTGATTCTTGGTTTATGCGAAGGGTCTGCAGTGCTTGGGTGCTGTGTTATCATTAGATAGCAGCTAACTCAGCATAGGACTCCATAAGCCATTCTGCGTGTGTGGTGACAGACATGGCTTGTTAATTTAGCAAGCGCCATTCAAGGGGGACCAGGGAGAAGGATGCTCATCAGGCATCATTTACAGCTACAAGTATGTCTAATTGCCTTAAGTGTGAAACAGTCAACTGTTGCCTTTTTAAAGACTGTACAGAATAATGCTAAAACAGCATTGTGCTTGACATATTCTTGGCTAGTTTTGGTTTGTTTGCTTGTTTGATTTGTCACTGCCTTAAAAAAAATTTCCAGTTTCTTAATTACTTCTCCTGAATTTCAGGAGGGATTCTTTCTAGGTTCTCTAACAACCCGTCATCCCTTCTCAAATACTATTTCCAAGATCTCAGCATTTTCAATACCCAGACCTTTAATGTTTTTTCTATTCTTTCTTGATGTTTTTTTTTTCTTTTTATTGTGCACAAAGAACCAACATTTAATGTTACAATCTTTAGTCTTAAATAAAAAAAAATTCCACACAGCATAAAAAGTCAAACAAAGAATTATAGTGTATCTAACAAAAATGATCTTGGCACTAAAGAGTAAAAGAGTGGTCATGTAGGAGTAGTTGTTAAATATTCATGAAATATATTAAATAGTATTTACTTGGGCAAAGATTTCTATTATTTTGCATCCATATAAATGTTTTGTGTTGGCTATTTCATTTAGATTTCTAACATCAATTTTATATGAGAATTTTTTAAGACAAAACTTTTTTATTGGATATTTTATTTATTTACAATACAGATGTCATCCCCTTTTCCCATTTCCCCTCCCTAGAACCTCGTATCCCATCCCCTCTCCTCCTTTTTGCTTTTATACCATTTTAATTACATGCATGTATTAAGGTCAGTTCTAGGTTGAGGGTCTAGCAATATAATAGATCCAAAGAAGTAATTTTAGGCAGGGATCTAAATATTAGACTAGAACAAGGAAGCAGGCTTCAGACATGAAATGACTTTGGACTAGGACAGGGAAGTAGGCTCAGATATTTTGGTCATCCTGATAAGCTCTTAGAAACAGTAATCACAGGAGTAGTCATGGACTTGTGTTTAATGTCTTGCTTGTTCTTTGACTATTTGTGTTTATTGTCTTGCTTGTTCCTTGACTATTTGCATCTATTATATGAGAATTTTAAATCAAAGAATCATCCAATATGACATAGACTTCTACAAAGCAACATACTTATTTTTTAATTAAATTGTATATAGACAATAAAATCTATTTGCATTACAGATAAACTTATAAACTATTTAAATTTTATATATTTAGATCTAAATTAAGATTATACAAAGGAGAGTATGTGTATGTATGTGTATACTTATAAGACTTTATAATTCATAGGCAAATATTTACTACATACATATATACATATTTGTATACACACGAATGTGCTATACCAAAGAGTAAGTGTTCAATAGATGTTAGTAGATGGGATGTACAATATGTGTACTTACATTAATGTGGCAGGAAGTGAATAGGTTTTGAATGATAGATTATAAGAACTTAAAAAGAATTCATCCAGGTGCAATAGTTATAATAAAGAATGATCTTCATGATAGTTACTCAAAGGATAGATATGATAGAATGGAAATGACCAAAACTTGAACGTCTCTTTCTGGGTTGGATGGTCATGAATTAGAAATACAATGATAATGACTTATTGTATGAATCTGTTTGGATATTCAAAGTTAAACTGAGGTGAAGAATTATAAAGGATCCCATGCAGTCCATACCAATGCTGATGACTAATTTTCTAAATATATAAATGTGAGTCTGGGATAGTGTGGAAGAAGTGATCTCCCAGTAAATGAATAGAAATGAATTTGACAAGTCTAGACTATAATCTCCTTGTGTGTCAGCTAAGCCTGGGAATAGAAGTCTTTTGAGTCATAGTGAAGATTCTTATCCTGTCAATGATTCTGTCTGCAGATTATAGTGGACATGTCATCTACAAAGAAAATTCATGTGCCTGTGAGACAGAAGGAGTGAAACAGAAAAAGAGGCCTTGCATTTAGTAGTGTGAGGCAATTGTTACAAAGAAAACCTGCTTAGGACACTGTAAAGGCCTTATATAATTCGGTCTGAACCTTAGGTTCCCAAATTCAAAGGAATCATTTAATTTCTCCAGTTTAGCTTTTTCCCCTCATAAAACCTTTCCTGATCATGACTTCTATCTCCCTAGAGTTGATAAACATGTTTAATCTCTAAGAAAGTCTGGAAGACATGACTAGAAATATAACCAACCATACAACTAATTTCATGGTATGTTCTCAGCTCCACTATAAACATAGCAATGACCCATTTCCCTGACTAAGTTGAAGGTGTGGACTTCCACCACACCTCCTGCCACTCTATTTCGGGATACTACATATCTGATAGATTCTATTCCATTTGGCCCTATGAACTCATATGAAATATGTGATTTAGTATTATCTGCTCTCCTCATAAAGTACAGAAATTCAGGTATAGTCCTTATTTACTCAGTGTTCATAAAACTATGCATACCTCTGTGCAAATAAAGATGCTCAATAACAATTTACTGAATAATCCATTAGATAAAAAATAGGTAAAGCACTAGTGAGTCCCTATTTACTTGTGTATTTTCAAACCAGATGAAGGACAGATTGTTTCCCATTTTTTATTTCGACAGTGTCAAACATTAACAAAATCTATGACTTGAGTAGATTTATTTTTCTTTCTTTCTTTTTTTAATTTTGCATTTTACACAATAGACACAATGGGTTTCCAGCTTCTGTTTTCTACATAGAAATTTTCAAAATATTCTAATAATAAACCCCATGAAAGGTTTTGACTATAATGGCTTTCCACAGCTCCCACACAAAGAAACTCAGTTAAGATCAGGCCATAAATAAGACCTCAGTGCTGAAGCAGGGGAATGCCCTGGATATCCAAGCCTATTAAATGCATCATTTATTTTGCTACACATCTGTCATGTTCTGAAGGTCACATAACAATGCTTATTTCTTACGGCCCATTGGCAAGCTGTAGAATCAGAGGCTGAAGCAAGTCCTTGAGTCAAATACTTGAGATAGGTAATTGCCTTTCCAGGACTAATTCCTCCAGTTATGTTCACTGGATACAATCAAATCTTATGCCTTGGGTAAGGACAGCATGCCTGTAAGGGAAGGAAAAGATTTCTGTATACCTCATGCAGTCTCTGAATTAAATAATTATGTCATATTGGAATATTTCTGAACATGGTTCAGTTATTTCATCTCCTCAATTACAGTACAGGATATCTATCTATCTATCTATCTATCTATCTATCTATCTATCTATCTATCTTCTATCTATCATCTATTTATTTAATAGTTTGAGATGCCATTTATAATAATGAGTAGAGGATATACCTGTAAAGTAAGTGAATTTGGCTTTGAAATATATCACCCCAAGATATAGAATATTTCCAACTCCTGGATGATTCTCACATGGCTGCATCAATGTCACTTATATACCCAGGGCCAGTGACATAATTTGTAGGTCACAGCAAAAATGAAGGCAATGGCTCTTGGTTGAATGGTAAAATGAACCACATGACAGAACAGAGCTTTTAACCAAGAACTGAGATTTTTTTTCTAATGTCTATTAACCATGAAGCCTACTCTGATTATATTCCATATCACTGAAGACAGATACTATTTCAATTTCTTTTGGCATCTACCATAATGATTGACTTCATATAAATAAAATTAAATAGTACATATTTGTATATGTTTGTCCTTCAGGATAATCCCTGTGAGACTTGTCTGTCTTAGTCAGGGTTTCTATTTCTGTACAAACATCATAACCAAGAAGCAAGTTGGGGAGGAAAGGTTTATTCAGCTTACACTTCTATGTTGCTGTTCATCACCAAAGGAAGTCAGGACTGGAACTCAAGCAGGTCAGGAAGCAGGAGCTGATGTAAAGGACATGAAGGGATGTTACTTACTGGCTTGCTTCTCCTGCCTTGCTCAGTTTGCCTTCTTATAGAACCTAAGACTATCAGTCCAGGGATGGTACCACTCACAGGGATCCTCTCCCCTTGATCACTAATTGAAAATATGTCTTATAGTTGGATCTAATGGAGGCATTTTTTCAACTGAAGCTCCTTTCTCTGTGATAACTCTAGCTTGTGTCAAGTTGACACAAAACCAGTCAGTACAATTGATCCTTTGTCAACTTGACACACAAACATATCACTATTAATAAGCCTTAACCCTTATCTTTTATTTATCTGTAAGACTAAATAACTTTAAAAATCTCACAATCTTTGTAAATTTTTATATATTAAAATTTTAATTTATTTAAAATATTTAATCTTTTTTAAAATTTAAAGTCTTTTTATAATTAAAAGTCTCTTTAAAATATTTGTGGGCTCTATTAAAATATTTTTTTCTTTTAATAGGGAAAAATATCAGGGCAGTCACAATTAAAGTCAAAATCAAACTTTGTCTAAAATCGGGATTTACTTATGATCTTTTGGGCTCTTTTAAGGGCTTGGGTCACTGTTTTAGCCCTGTCCTCTGTAGCACATATCAAGTCTTTTAGGATTTAGCTGTCTGTATTTTACTGTTGTTGTTTTTGGTGGTCTTCACACGCCTTTGTCAGAGTCAGCTTCTAAGACTGGACCAGGTAACAATTAAGAACATATACTGAGTATTTACTACAAGACATCTCTTCAGGATATATAATATCATTTAATCATTTCAATAACATTTATGAGCTTGATTCTATAATTTCACTTAAGTTGCAAATGTGAAGACACAGACTTAGAACAGTTAGATGGTTTCAATAAATAAAATTATGATATTTAGTGGATGTGATGTGCTAGTCCTAGTGGATGCTGGTAATATCAGATACAGTCTGGGGTAGTATGAGATCTAATCTTAAAAGTAATAGTAGAATGCCATAAAACCAATATATACTTTTAACCTGGCAAAAGTAGGTTAGGGATTACTAGGCAGGAAACCTGGATTTGAACAAAGACATCTAGGTAATAGTACATTCCAAAGCTCTTTTCGTTCTCTTCTCTCCTTACCCACACACATTGTCTAGGTAGTAATACTTGTGTTAGAACATGACTTTCATTTATCATGTGATAGATGCTTGACTTGAGAATATGATGCAAGTGAAAGTCTTTACTCCCTGATACAGAGCAGAGCTTTCCCTAGGCATGTAGAAACCCAGTATGTTCCAATGAGGCTGCATTGTACATAGATTGGCTTTTCCTTAGGTATGTTTTCTTGATGCCCACAGCTGGTTGACCTAAATGAATAGATAATTACTCAGACTGTTACAAACCTTCCAATCCATTTGGTGATCCCTTTATTAAATGAAACAGGCCCTCATTCCTTTTCTGGATCTGCCTGTTAATAGAATAATCTCAAAGCTATTAGCATTTAAAGAGAAATTAGACAAAGATGTCCCGAATTGTCCCTTCTCTTGGCTCGTTGTGCTCATGGGACCCCAGCTTTAGCTAATTAGTCTGAAATGAATATTAAATGTACTGATCTCTATCAATTGCACCATGGGAAGAGTGCTTTTGTGAAAGTCACTTTATTTGCAAACTTTGGTTGCCTACATATCTAACCATATTTTTTTTAACAATCAGAAAGGTATTGAAAATATTTCAGAAATTAAAATGCACAAACACAGCACACACACACACAAATAAACACACACAACACAGAAATGGCATAAGAGTTTTCAGTTTTTTAAAATGGTTCTGTTTCCATGGTTTGGGTGTATTTCCATGGGAACTAACCAGCAAAAACTAAACTGTACCAAAACATCTCTTTCTTTCCCTGTTTTCCCAGATAATTTTCATTCCCCTCCACCCATGGTGTAATGCTGTGAGGGAGTAGCAGCTTTGAAAACAGAACTAGGCTCAAATTTGAAGACATTGATAAGTGGGCAAATAATCTCAACTCTAAATTTACATTTCTTATTTTTAAATATTTTTTTATTTTTACTTTGTATGTATGGGTGTTTGCCTGCATATATCTGTACACAATATATGTGCAGTTATTTGTGCCAAGGAGGCCAGATGAGTGTATCTGATCCACTGGAACTGAATTTCAGTCAGATATTACCACTATGTGGGTGCTGGGTATTTTACCCATGTCTTCTGGGATAGTAGCCGGTGTTTTTAATCTTTAAGGCTTCTCTCTCAAAACCTACATATCTTTAGTATCAGTGAACATTTAACATATAATCTGTCTTAAAAGGCTATAAATAAATTACTACACAGAACAGTAAATTCATTAAACAACCTTGGTTACTATTAATAATGAAGTCTATCACAAAAGCTATGAAATGTGGCATTTAAAAAGACATGCTTCTTTCTTGTCAATGAGTGTCAAAATTATTGGAAGTGAAAAGACTCAGTTTGGAAGTTGTTTTTTACTTTTGTTATTCTTCAAGAGACCGCAAAAAAGCAACACATAATAGGAAAAAAAATCATAGATTTGAATCCAAATTCTATTTCTGAGTTAAGATGTGTTCCTTAGTAGCCTTGGAGTTCAATATTTATCCTCTATCTATTGTCTGTTTACCAATCTTGTTTATATATCTTCTATTATGTCTCCATCATCTATTAATATAAAACTTATCAACCATCACATATTTATCTATTATTTATCGACATATGTATCATCTGACTGTTTTACAATGGGCCTCTTGTCTATTATACATCTACGCCCCTGTTTATTCTCAGACATCCGCAAATCAATCACATAATACTGAAAATAATGTACATTTGAATCCAAATATCTGATTCTGAGTAAGATGTGTTCCATGCTATCATTTGGAGTTCATATTATCCCCATCTTTTTTTTAATTTTCTTGTTTAATATGTTCAAATGGTTGAACAATACGATATATGAAGTAAAAATATCAACCATAATATTTATCTATTAAGCACTTGAAACTTGTGTATCACCTAGACTTTTTTTATAATGCCTCTTGTTTTTTATGTATCACATCTGACGACCTCTATTGAGAAATACAAGGTAGATAACTGTTCATTACTTGAGAAAGAAACAACTTTCCAGGGAAAATCATCTAACAATCTAACACACACACACTCAATCATGGAGGCTGTTTGGAGTCTTTCTCCTAATTCTTTGAAGTTCACATGAAGTCACAGAGTAAGCCTGTGTGGATTATCTTCAGACTGCGAACCATGCTACCTTTTCCTGCAAATTTAAAAGACTTGCCAGTGGAATAAAGAAGAAATTGAATATATTATATATATATATATATATATATATATATATATATATATATATATTCCCTCTTCTGAGGTTAGGAAATATTTTTTTCTAATCACCAATGACAAATTTGAGCTAGACATGTACATACAATCTCTTTAAGCCTCCAGCCGAGCAAACCTACATGGGGGCTCTCTCTAGACATTCTGACTCAGATTCCTGTACTCCGAGGCCCTTTCAATTCTCTAAGCCCTGCTTAGAGAACTGCAAGATTCAGAGCCCTCCTGCTGGTTCTGCTGAACTGGCTGCAAGTCCTCTTTAATTCCCCTCATCATCTGAGTCACATGATGTCTCAGTCACAATAAGGCACCTGTAACAACAGTGTCCTTGTCACCATGACAACCATCCATGCTGCTGGGTCTAGGCAGTCTGCACAGAAGGAGGTCCGTGCTTCCACCCTCCTGCAGGTGGGGCTGCTGACACAGTCCTTTCTGTGGCCACAGCAGCTGCCTTGGTGGCCTCTCAGCTCCATTCTAAGGGTGAAAATGCACTTAGTGCTAAAACTAAATTTCAGGAAAATGACCTTAGATGCTCCAGAGAGAGTTTCTGTGGCTTCAGGAATGCTAAGGGGGGAGGGGGGTCATTTGTTCTGTTATCACTGTCTGAGCTATAGGCTTTTAGCACATAGGATGCATTCTTTATTAGCAGGAAGAGGAAAGAAATCGAATCAGTCATTTTATTGAACTCTGTTGTTTAACAGACACCACTCTCATGGCTTTCCATTGTACATCCCTCCCAGCTGCCATTAGGCACTATCATCACATGAACATACATGGATAGTAGAGCACTGTGGGAAATGCAGAAGTTCTGAATAACAGATTCAAATGCAAGCTCCGCTCTTCTTCAAGTTTTGTCAATGGCTGAATTCTTAGAGGTATACTTTACCAACAGACCCACTGCCGGTTTTCTATGAGGATGAAAAGAAGAAAACAAATGTAACATGCCACTAATGTATCCAAGAAACAAATGCAGTTGATAGTGTTATGTATCTGATAAGTTTAGTATATTACCATGGGCACAGAAATACCAATAAGTCAAGATGAGGCAATGGACATCTTTGATGTGGAAGCAGTGAGACCTGACAAGGAGCTAAGATTCTTAGCAGTCATATGGCTACTGTCTTAAATTTGCTATCAGGACACAGTTTGGCTTTGCCTAGGAACTTTGTGGAAATGTAAACTATTTGGCCCCAAGTGAAGTGTACTAATTAGGACTTTAAGGATAGAGGCCAGAAATCCGTGGTGTATGTGGTGTGTGTGTGGTCTTTTACTTTATTTTTTTTCTTTACTTTTTTACTGTGTTTTTTTGGGAGGATGAGGTTCAGAGGACAACTTCAATTACTGGTCTTTGCTTTACTTAGCTTGATACATACCCCCTCCAGTCCTTCATTGCCTACTCCATGCTAGCTGCCTCAGGACCAACGGGATTTTGCTCTTTCTGCCTCCCATCTTCCCATAATAATCTGGGGATTACAAATATCTGAGCTACCATCTTCAGCTTTTACATGAGTTCTGGATATTTAACATGTTCATGATTGCACAGCCAGTACTTTGCCCACTGATGCATTTCTCTAGTGTTTTCTAGTAGATTTCTAAATCTACATTTTTTTTTTTTACCAACCCCTGTTAGTGTTGAGAAGCTCCTATTCTTCTGGACACAAATGTTCTTTATATCTTTATATTCTGCCTTTATATTTTTGTTATTAAGGAAGATGACTGGAAGTCTCAGAAACATATATTTGAGGGGAAAAAAGGTGGTTGTAGCAGGGGACAGAAGGGACGGATAGGTATATTTCATAGTCTAACACACACACCTATATTCCACACAATAGAATGAAAAATGTACATGCCATTAATATCATGTCAAATATACCCTATGAATGGTTCGTTTGAGTTAATCCCTAACTCAGCCCATGTACTCCTGAAAGTATCTGCAAGTATACAAAGTTGATTTCAGTAGAAACTAACTAGACTTGGAATTTCAAGAAATACCTGAACTTGTGCATACATAGAATGAAGACAGAATGTTCTCAAGAGCAAGATAGACATCACATGTCCCATAAAAATGACAATTTGATCAAAAGTAAGCTCTGTAATGATTGACTGAGATTGCTCTCCTCCTCTGTTGCTAGAAATATGGGGGAGTCATGAAAAAGTTGATATATGTTACTGGGGAAATAGAAGTCTCCCCTTTAAACTTATTATTCTGTTAATAAAATAATTTAAAAACAGACCCAAAAGAAGATGGAAAATAATAGTATTTGCATTGAAAAAAACAAAAAGCCCAGAACAGCAAGCTGTAAATATTTGCACTGTGTTGAGGCAGAAGGCAAAGAAAAGAAAGAGAAAAGGCCAAACCACTTGAGTTGAGTTGGCTTAGAGGTCAGGCATAGGATGGAAAGGCAGCCATATGGTAGGAAGAGGAGCTTTAGAAAAAGAGGAAAACAAAATAAAACCAACCTAACAAACAAATAGACAAACCTCAAAGTACTAGAGGAAACATATCTATGTTCTAGCCAACATGTGAAAGAAAAAGAAGAAAAAAAAAAGAAAAAACTATGATTTTTCTGAATCAATAGTCAGCAGAATAGACAAACTCCAAAGAAGCTCATGGATGCTCTGGACTGATGAGCCTAGGGTTAATTCACCGTCTCAATTGGATTAACTCTAAAAGGAGGAGACAATATCAAGTAGATTTCATTCTTCACAGTAACACATACCTATACAACTTGCTGCCTGGAAATGATATATAAACATTTTTTTTTAGGATGTTACTCTGCTGTCCTATCAAAGT
Organism: Mastomys natalensis; assembly: GCA_021653895.1. Classification (NCBI taxonomy): domain Eukaryota; kingdom Metazoa; phylum Chordata; class Mammalia; order Rodentia; family Muridae; genus Mastomys; species Mastomys natalensis. The sequence goes on from JAJTUV010000744.1 coordinate 502,818, forward strand.
GCTGCTTCTCTGAATAAAGCAAAACTTACCCTTTTAATTGATGCTTCTGCTCCTTGGTATCTAAAATTGGCATGCAGGAAGCTGTGAATTCTCATTTAAGGAATGTCTTAGGATGTCCTTAAAAGAACTGATGTATGTTCTCCCTCATATTAGACTTCCATTTCTCATTGCTAAAATGGAATCTCTGAAGGTGTGTAGTATATAAAGACAAGAGATATGTTTAGCTAGAGTGTTGATAACTGAAAGTCCAAATGGCATAGTCTCAGCTCTTTAAAATCTTCATATAAGTTGTAGGAAGCATGCTAAAGTGATCATAGGATGATAATAGAAGACTAGAGGGACTCAGGTACCAGACTCATTTGTTTTGTAACAATACTCACAGAAACTAACCAAGGTTTCATGAGAACACTCAATCTCTTCAAATAGCAGTACCCCACAACACTTACCGCCTCCTACTCAGCTCTACCTAGAGAATCCCTCTTTTAACACTGTCATGCAGAGGACAAAGCCTCCAGTGTGGAAACATTGGGCCCTTGGAGAAAAAAAACAATCCAAGTTATTCAACTCTCCAATTCTAGCCAGGTTGGAGAGAGTAGTCATTATTTTTGCCTTATTGCTCAATATATACTTAATATGTAAAGAATTTATGATGAGAATTTAGTGAGTATAGTGATCTAAGTTTTGATGAAAGGTTATGGATTATCAAAATCAGCATCACCTTCATCACTGTCATTAATACTACCACTATAATTGTCATCACCACCATTATTATAGTTAATATTATCACTAATATTAACAACATAATCTCATCATCACCATCTAATGTCAGCATACTACTCATAAAACTGATGAAAAAGTCTTGCAGTCACACAGTACAAGATGTCTGTTGGCCAAATATACTTGAGGATAACAAACTAAAAGAAGCATAATTAGAAAAATTAACAGACTCTTCATATGCCCCCTTTAAGGGGCATCATTTAGACCTAGATATCATTTTCCCTAAAACAAAACAGACTTCCATCTCCTCTCTGTGTCAAATGCTGATACAAAAGCTCAACTGTAGGGTATACATTTTCTCCCTTTATTTCATACAACCATATCAACACAGGACTCCCTATCTCTCAGACCCATTCTGCTCTCATTTTTTCACTTGTATTTATAAACTAACAGACCATATATTTATGGTTTTGTTTATGTTTTCTTTTTCTTCAAAAATGGAGTCTTGGAAAAGCTACAGATTAATACTTCTTTGTTTGTCTGACTTTGTTTCTACTGATGAGATAGTTGCTAGAATAGAAGACATTGGATATATGGTATATGAATGAGTGAGGAACGAATGAATGAATGAATGAATGAATGAATGATGCACAGGGTAAGAATTCAATGGATTTTTTTCTAGACTTTTTTTTTGGAGTGCTGCCAGTAATTAGTTCATACATTATGTAAATATGTTTAGAAAAATATCTTTCTTTGAGCATGCATTTTCCTAGGGAAAAGGTGGGATTCCGGTTCTGAAACTGTCATGTAGTTGCTGTCAGCAAGAAGTAGCTAGAGGATTCTTTTTGTAATTTTATACCTATATCTGTAAATTCCTATAAATGTTCACTGGGATTTGAGTGGAGATTTGCTCATAAAATTGACCTGATAAAGAAATTTCATGAAGATCTGCTTGTTGGAGACCACAAGACCTCACTTAGTAAGCTGCTCTGAATGCAAAATGTTGCTTAATTTATTGGATCAAGTGGCCACTGAGGACACATTATGAAGGGATAAGATGAATCTCTGGTTTTCAGTCTCACCCATCTTTAGTTAGAAAGATTGTCCTCCATACAACACTGATCCAGATGGGCTGAGAGGCAATGATGGAATGTTCAAAAGAAACTACAGTGGCTCAGCTCATGGGGAATCTTTCTGAGATGTGAATACTGAGGACTTTGGGTCCTTGGGATACTTTTGTGTTAAAGAAACTGAATTCCTTTCAAGTATGGTTATATTGAAAAGAGTAACAGCTTTGGGAGCTATTGTTATGCTCTCCTAGACCAAATGTGCACACCTTTCAAGTTAAAAACTCTATATTTGAAAATCTAAAGGCTGTCTCTGTGGACCTTTGTATTAGACACTTTCTATAGTCCACGGACAGTGGGAAGCTTTGGATCCTGTGTGGACTCTGCCCACATGAAATAGGCCAGACCCCACCAGGGAAAAAATGAAGAGTAAACTGCTGTGTGTTTGATGGAGCTGGGTAAGAATGGAGCAGGAGAGGATTAACATTTTCAGAAAACCATGTCTGAATGCAAACACAGAAATATAAGACAGGAAGTGATGAAGAGATCATTTACCTGATATTTCGATGTTTTGTCTTCTAGAAAAGCCTGCTTGACATATTTTTTCAGTGTTACTTTTTTTTTTAGATATAAACATACACCAGAGTCTAATCTTATAAATACATTTCTTCTTCAACACATTGTATGGTGCAAAATGCAAGGCACCTAAAATGGATGGAAAAATTGGACTCACAAATATATGTTGTCTCAGCAAAGCCCCAAGTGGAAACATTTTCATCAGATATATGCTTCACAGTTTTGTCTTTACTTTTCACTTTTGATTTAGGCATTCTGACATTAAACACACATTCCACATAGTGTTTATGTGATCTAAAGTTAGTTGCTGACAATATGGGAGAAGATATATATTTTCTCTCAAACACTAACTGTGTGTCAGAATCTTTGCTATGTGATAAAGACTATTTCATGAACATTCCACACCTATGAGAAAGGATTATTTCAATACTTTATAAGAGGAAGCTAATGCTCAGAGCATAAAAGTTATTTGTGCACATGTACCACGGATGTAGCAATCATGAATTGAACTCTTTACCTTTGACATACCCAAGGTCTCCATTAAGAAAAAAAAATTACTGGTAATTAATTTTGTTATGTGGAAAAATAAAAAAAAATAAAATTAAACATGTTTGTGATGTGTGATTACAACTAAGAGAGGAACAATGACAATGATGTCAAGCAGGAATTTCTGTAGGAGTGAAAATGTTTGCATCCAGGACATAATCAGGGCTTTTTCTCTCAGTCAGCTCTCCTCTTCTATCCTATGTTTGCATTTTAAATTCATTTGCTTTAAAAGTTCACCTTCCCTGCTTGCTTGCAATGTTGGGCAAATATATTTTTCCAGGTGTTTTCAATAAGAACATTAGGTTTTACAATCCGACTTTCAATTTTAGTACCCCATATTTATTTACATGGTATTGTAAGATTTAAAATTTTTGGTGTGTGTGTGTGCAAGAACTAATTCAGGGTCCCATGAGAAGTACCATAATCATCCATACTCTCTCTCTCTCTCTCTCTCTCTCTCTCTCTCTCTCTCTCTCTTCCCCCTGCTCCCCCTTCCCCTCCCCCTCCCCCTCTCCTCCCTCTCTCCCTCTCTTTCCCCCCTCCTTTTCCCCCTCCCCCTCCCTCTTCCTCTCTTCCTCTTCTCCCCCTCCTACTACCCTTCCCCCTCTCCCTCTCCCTCCCCCCTCCTCCTCTCTCTATGTTTATTTACAGACTCCAAGGAAAAACAAAAACAACCTTCTCAGTCTATATAAAGAACTGCAATCAGCTGAGGAATGCTGAGAGAAGAAATGTCTTCCCCAAGGGAAGTGCATATCAACTGGTTGTCTAATCCCAAATGGTCAAAACACACTTCAATCACATTATCCAGTCACTTCTTAACACAGTCACACCAAGGTACGGTATGCTTCTAAAACAGAAACCTTTATAGTACACACTAAAACTATATCCAAGCAATAGCACATGTTGAACATGTAAGTAATTTTAATTTTTAGTCATTATATTTAAGGACACAATCAACATTTTAATTTGCAAAAAAAAATTGAAGTCAGAGTAAATGTCTTCCCTGGAGCAATTTCTGAGGTTGGCTTAGTGAACTCTCTTTACTTCTCTACTACATTGATTTGTTGCTTTTAAAATGGATCGATCTAAATTGGAATCACACCATACGTTGATTTTCTAAGTTGTACTGGTACCTCATCAGCTTTGGCATCTATGATTTATTCTTAAAACAGTTTTTCTGTGTGATAGCAATGGAACGTAACCTCATTTTTTCAATTTGCATCTATCTGATTATTTGCAATTCCCCAGGTATTCATTTAGAACTTTCATTTTCTTTTTTACCATGCAAATAAGCAGTATTGCTTAAACAAATTATTTTATCACTTCTAGTATCCACAAAGGATACATGCAGATATCTACATATGCCCAATTTATTTCTATTTATATGAAAAAATAATATATATATATTTATGTATATAAAATATACGTATCTTCAAATGTGTTTGTATGTTTCATTCTATGACACATACAAATTTAAATGTTTGGTTTTGTCCTCAGAAAGGATACTGAAAATTATAAAGTACAATGGAGAACTCTAATTTTTGCTTTTATATAAATGAGATGACTCATCTTCCTGTTGCCTTGAACCCTCAAGCATAAAATAATACAATGGTATAGTCACTCCACTCTACTGAAGTGTTTTAAGGATTTATAATTAGAATCCAACCGTTTTCAGTTTGTTAATTCTTCTGGACACAAAGCATGTGGTTCCAGAACACAGATTTCAGAATTTTACTCACAATGATGGAACACTGTACCATACTTTGGGTTCAGAAAGACAGAGCCATGATTAAATTAGTTATCAGTTTTGATCCAAATCATAACATGTTGAATAAATTCTCAGGTACTAGAAAGATTGTTTAGTGGTTAAGAATGTACTCTGCTCTGAAAAGAATACTGCAGTTTGGTTCCCAGAACCAATATTGGATGGATCACAACCACCTGTCAATCCAGCACCAGGTGATGAAAACCTCTTTTGGTATCCATAAGCAACTGCGCTTCTGTGGACATACCCTAAGACAAATACACATGTATATATTAAAGATTAAAAATAACTTAAATGGTAATACATTCCAACTCTCATAGCAGCTATCATCCATTTAGCTATAGTCATTTAAAAGATTTATACATTTATGTGACTGTACGGGCAGAAAAAAATTCTTGTTGTGATCAAGCTTTTGTAATGAAGATGACATTTTATTTGTTTTTAGGGTTTTGGACATAGGAGACAGAATGGGTGATACCATAAAGGGTCTGTAGTAACACAGAATGAACTCAGCTGCCTAAGGTGCATTTTTCCTCAATGCTGGTGGCATGGAAGAGACTCCTGACTTTTATGTTGGTCATTGTGTTTGGAGAAATGCTGAGGCTGAGGAAGAATTGGGGTTGAGAAAGTAAGTACAAAGAGTATGTGGTCCATGTGTACCACCTTTTCCTCATGGGTGAACTCTGCTTGACAGTTAATCAGAATGCTAACACCTACATTTGGCACTACATCTCTCCCTTACAGTCAGAAAGTCTTATAAGTTACATGATTCACTTAGAAAATAATTATTTATCTTTTCATAAACTAATCACAGTGACAGGGTATACAATATATAGTTTTCTGCAATTATTTTTTTTTTGCTTTCCTGGGCTCAATGTACACATATCTGAAAGCGGCACTCCTATATATGAAACAAGAGGGCGAGCTATGTCACTAGGTTTACTTTCCGATGTCATATTGTACACTTCTTCAGCAATATTCACACCAAGCACTTACTTTGGTACAATGCCCTTCCAGTTTATGAATAAAAAAATGTGTCATCCATAATCTTTGCTCTGGCACTTAGTGCTTTAACCTCTTCTCCCTCATTAGGACACCACACTACACACACACACACACACACACACACACACACACACACACACAGGACAAGTAAATGTACAGGTGCCTAAAGATACATAGAGCATACTTCTCTGACAGAATTAGGAGCAGGTGGAGCTCCCAATTTTACATACTCTTTTACATAGGTTCATGGGTCATTGTAAAAATTCAGCTTTTTCCTGAATGTGATGGTTTGTATATGCTCGGCACAGAGGATGGCACTATTAGAATGTGTGACCTTGTTGGAGTAGGTGTGTCACTGTGGGCATGGGCTTTTAGACTCTCATCCTAGCTGCCTGGAAGCCAGTATTCTGCTAGCAGCCTTCAGATGAAGATGTAGAAGTCTTAGTTCCTCTTGACCATGCCTGCCTGGATGCTGACATGTTTCTGCCTTGATGATAATGACTGAAGCTCTGAACCTGTAAGCCAGTCCCAACTAAATGTTGTTTTTATAAGAGTTGTCTTGGTCATGGTGTCTGTTCACAGCAGTAAAACCCTAACTAAGAAACTGAGATTGATGGGATGAAATGTTTAGTTTTAATCAGGGCAAAAATATGTCTCAAAGTTTCATATGTGATTATTATCAGATGAGATAAGAAATAACTGAATAATGTCTTTATAGACACAGTTGTTACTTTTACATGATGAGCTGGTATTTCTTCTAAATTGAATTGCTCTACTATTAACATACTTCATTAGGTTTAAAAATCACCTGTGTGGAGGGGTTTCTGAGAAGGGTAGACAACTTACTTTGTATGCTAAGTCTTTAAGGATAGCTGCATCATCACATTTAAAGGGCTCAGACTTAAGTTGATGTTTACCTGTCACATATGTTTTTCCACTGGCAGGTTGACTGTGTGCCAACTTTTCAACACACACACACACACACAAACACACACACACACACACACCACACACACACTAAGCCAGCAGTGTGCACTATGAAGCTAAAGATAGCAATGGAGCAATAAAAATGAAAGACCCTGTCCTATCTAAAAGGACAAGTTCTTCAAATTAGGGCTGAATGTGCTTCCTTTTGCTGTTTGAGAAGTCCCTTGTCTGTCCTGATGAACTTTCAACTTTGTTTGTTTATTCACTTTTGACTTGTTTGATGGTTTTTTGAAAGCAAAAATGAAAGAAGGCAGAGATCAAGACTTGAGGTTGTGCTGAGAAATACTGGGTTTGGATTTAAGTGTTACTTAGTAACACCTTTTTCACTAAGTATTTGATATAGTTCATTTTCTGAAAACTTTTCACTGATTCTTTGTGAGTTTTACATTATGTACTCCAGTTCCCTGTATCCACCCTTTACCCTTGTAACTTCTCCCCACCAAATAAAAACAACAGAACGAACAAACAAACAATAACAACAACAAAAAGCAAAGAAAACTTCTTATCCTGGAAACTAGTATGTCAGTGTGTCCCACAGTACACTCTCTAGTTACACATGTTAATTTGCAGATCTTCATTGCAGTAGTCATTGGTCTGGTTAAAGATCTCTGGCTTCTGTGACACCATCAGTATTGGATCCTCACCAGACCTCCTCTGGGTTGTCCTGTTGTTATCTGTGTAATGATGTTATGGAGATACTTTAGGTTTGGATCAACAAGATTGGCTTTTTCACAAGTCCCTACTGTTCAAAGACAATATAGATTTGGGGGTAAGCCAACTTGTAGCTCTGAATCTGGGCCTGGGTGGTAGCTGAGCTGGTCAGCAGCTGGAAATCACTTATATGCATCACCAGGACAAGCTCTCCAGCTTTGCTCTGGCTAGGCTGCCCAAAGCTGTCACTGGCGGGGCCAGGCAGCTCTCTTGGTTTTATAACCCTTAGGATCATCTCATCCATCCCCAGGCCTCCAGAGCCAACTGTGTTGTGCTACACAGCCAAGGTACAAGGCCAACTCTCCCAAGTGCTTAAGCCTGTGAGGGGCTGGACCACCTCTCCCACATCGTAGGGGCTGGCTTACCTGTGCTTTCAACATCAGAACCAGCTCCACTGTGTTGCTCAGGCAAGGTACAAGGCCCAATCTCCTGAGAGCTACAGCTAGTGAGGAGGCAAAGCTAGCTCTTCCCCTCTCATGCCCTCAGGCCAGCTCTCCTGACTCCCACAGGTGCTGAGGGGTGGGGAGAGGCAGGCATCACCATGCACTGATGCCCCTCAGATGAGTGGCAGGCCCAGTTTTCCCATACTCTCACTCTTAGGGCTGGCTTACCTGTGTTTCTCTAGACAGGGTCAGCCATAGTTTGCTGCCCAGGCAAGATGCAGGGCTTGCTCTCCCTATTGCTTCTACCAGTGAGGGGCAGGAACAGCTTACACACCCTTAAGATCCCCCAGTCAGATATAGCTCATTCTTAGCAAAAAGCACAACAAAAACAAACAAAAAACAACAACAGCAAAACACTGACTTATCTTATGCAGTCATTGTAAAGGTGAGGAATAACCAAATACCTGTCAAAGGAAAGCACACTTTTAACAGACTGTGATTTAAATCCTAAGCCCCTTAAGCCCCAGGGTGTTAGTATTCTCAAGTTTAGCACATTTTGAAAATCTTCTTGATATGCATGTGATTTTGAACTTAGCCTGTGCTATTAGAGGTCAGAAAGGTGGAGTTCTTCTCACAGGGTCAATGTCTAGCTTTCAAACATAAGGACACGGTAACCGATGAAGGTCAGTAACTTTCTTTGGTAATTATCAAAACTGCTTTCTATTTTCCTGACTCAGAAATTCTGCAAACCCCTTGAGATGGGGCAACTGCTCGGCCTCTAAATACTTTGCCTTATTGAAATCCAGCAAACGCTCCCGTTGAAAGAGTTGTCTGGCCAGAGAAAACGTTTTCTCTTGTTTCTTAATGGAAAAGCAAGCCTGCTGATTAAAACCCAGTAATAGATTCCAAAGCTTCCTCTTGACAGAACATTTGCTTTCTCATTTCCTAATGAATTACTCCCCAAAGAAATTGATTGGATTTCAAGGCACAAGGCTCCCCAGAGACCTCCCAACCGCCACCATTCACTTCCTAAAGTATTCATCATTTTGATGCCTGTCGTCTGTGCCAAATGCTCTGAGTTGATCCCTTGGAATCCTTCACTCACCAACAATTCCTTGTTCTCTGTGATGATCAAGGGCAGTGTTGCCTGCAGTTGAATAGAGAGGAAAGCCTTCCGTTCCTGCAGATAAGACACTTTGCTGATGAAATACAAAGATACAATGCCTCTTACTAAACTATTACTGCTGTTGCTATTATAATTGCAGTTTACTCTGAGGTCATGAGTTATCGGATTATAAACACAAAAGTTTTATTCTTTCTTCTAAGAAAACTAGTATATAATTGATTTCTTTTTCTTAAGGTAGCTGGCTTCTATCATAATAACTCCATCTCCACCAACTGTTAAATCTCTTTATGTTATAGCAAAAAAAAAAAATTATTTTAACATTAAGACTCAGCCCTTTTAACTTGAAAACCTCAAATGTCTATCTGAAATAAATCTCTCCTTTTTCCTCTCTACCCTGTGGCAGCTTCCACCCTCATGCATCCCTTCTTCACTGCTGTAAGCTCCTGAGTATGGAGCAGAAAGGAAAGAGCAATGAAAATACAATACATGAGATTTTAAACTCCTGAGCTGGCTTGTGTTTGTTTGCTCACCTTTTGATTACACGTTTGATAGGCACTGGTAGTTTTCTTTTATTAAATGGTCTCCAAGCAACACCAGTAGACAATGAGTCTCTTGTGAGTCCCAGCCTTTTAATCTTGATGATGGCCTTATGGCATTTTCTCTGCTGTGTTCCAGAGTCCTCTGGAAGCTTAAAGTCCCAGACTCAGGCATCCCCATGGACTGACTCCTAGTAACTAGGGAATGACAAGAACCATCTTCTCTATTTATCCATGCTTCTGTGTTATTTCTCTTCAAGGATTTTTCCTCTGCTCTGGGAAAACCTTGTAGGCTAGCCAGATGTGAAACTTCCTAGGACTGAAATGAGTGCCTTTGGGCTGCCCTCACAAGGTACTGTGGTATATGTAGTAGCTTAAAAGCAACTTCTCTCACAGTTCCCAAAATTAAAAGTGTATGGTCCAGGTCTTGATGGGACAGTCCATTCTATCTCTCTATCTCTCTATCTCTCTATCTCTCTATCTCTCTATCTCTCTATCTCTCTATTCTATCTATCTATCTATCTATCTATCTATTATCTACCTACCTACCTATCCTTTGCTCCCCCCTCTCCCGGCCCCTTGCGACACTTCTTTTTCTGCCCATTCTTAGCTTCTGATAATGGCTGTTGATTTTTGGTATTTCTCAGCTACTGCAAATCTTCAGTCCCTGTTTGCTCTTCTCCATAACTATCTCTCTATGTCTTGTATGGGTGTAGGAGACTAGTCCATCTGGTTTTGACATTGCCTACTATACCCATGATAATAATGGCTATCATTTCTGAATATGACCACAGTTTGAGGTTCTAGGGGTTGAGAGATCAGCAAATCTTTTAGTGGAAGCACCTACCTTTCTCCTGAGGTACTCCCACACTTGATGATTAAGTCCAGTAGCTTTCACAAGTGGAACTATTCACCTAATTCCTTTCTCCTCCAAATGGAATATGCAAAGAAGTGGAATTTCCTCATGGATCTTGTATTCCGTGTATCGATGATACATTTTTATTGTCATTCAGTTCATCTAACATTTATTTATTAGTTACATATATAAGTAACATGTGCATGTATGTGTGTGTGTGCATATTTGCTTACCTGTAGGTTTATATATGGGGGAGGTATACATGTATGAGTGTGCATGTATGTGTGTCGAGGCCTAAAGATTTCACATGGAATCTTCCTCAATCTCTTTCCATATTATTCATTAAGGATGGATCTCTCAGTTGAACCCGGATATCCCTAATAAAGTTGAATATTTTATTTTGAGTACTGGAACTATAGGTAGACCACAATTTCTACACAAACAGAAGATGCTGTCAGATCACCAGCAGCTGTGGTTATAGCACTTGTAAGTCTTTGAACTTACAATTCTAGGGGCAGAACTTGGTCCTGTGGCAAGCTAGAAGGTGCACTTAACCACTGAGTCATCTTTTAATATCATGTTGGAATTTTAAAATATTATGTTTAGTTTAAGAGTTGTACTTTGGGACTGGAAATATAGGTCTGTTTGTAAAACACTTACATGACGCTACAATGGGAGAGGAGAACCTCCTCTTGAGAGTTGTCCTCCTGTTTGTGTTTAATGGCCTTGTTATACCAGCAACACAGAATTAGTGATAAAAAGGAAAATAATAATTAAAGAGGGTTCTGTTTTTAAGTTTTGATTATGCTTAAGTCTGTTTTCTCTGACCATGTTATATGTTTGGGAAGAAAATATGAGAAGGCTTTAAGAGAAGGAGTTATTATTTTAGTTTCCTACAACCAGGGCTTTTGAAATCATGTAAGCATTATACCCTGCATGCAGTTTTATAAGAAGGTAATCATAAACTTCCAAGATTGAGCCTGTGAGTTCTATATTCCAGTTTAACACATGGGAAATTGAAATGTTGAAAAGAAAAAGAAGAAATTGGTGGTTAGAGAATAGATGTGCTGAAGGAAATATATGGTTAGCTATCCAGACAGATACATTTTTATGATATTTATCAGAGCTTTTTCCCCCTTTTTCTAAACCAAAAATTGGGGGAAAAAAAGGGTTTTTTGGGGAAAAAAAAATTTGGGGTTTTTTTTAAATTTTTAAAAAAAAAATTTTGGTTTTTTTAAAAAAATTTTTCCCCCCAAAAAAAATTTTTTTTTTTTTTAAAATTTTTTTTTTTTTTTTAAAAGGGGGAAAAAAAAAATTTTTTTTAAAAAAATTTTTTAAAAATTTTAAAAGGGGGGGTTTGGGGGGTTTTTTGGGGGGGGAAAGGGGGGGAAAGGGGAAAAAGGGGGGGGGGGGAAAAAAAAAAAGGGGGGGGCCCCTTTTTTTTTAACCCCCCCCCCCCCCCCCCCCCCCCCCCCCCCCCCCCCCCCCCCCCCCCCCCCCCCCCCCCCCCCCCCCAAACCCCCCCCCCCCCCCCCCCCCCCCCCCCCCCCCCCCCCCCCCCCCCCCCCCCCCCCCCCCCCCCCCCCCCCCCCCCCCCCCCCCCCCCCCCCCCCCCCCCCCCCCCCCCCCCCCCCCCCCCCCCCCCCCCCCCCCCCCCCCCCCCCCCCCCCCCCCCCCCCCCCCCCCCCCCCCCCCCCCCCCCCCCCCCCCCCCCCCCCCCCCCCCCCCCCCCCCCCCCCCCCCCCCCCCCCCCCCCCCCCCCCCCCCCCCCCCCCCCCCCCCCCCCCCCCCCCCCCCCCCCCCCCCCCCCCCCCCCCCCCCCCCCCCCCCCCCCCCCCCCCCCTCCCCCCCCCCAAAAAAAGGGAAAAATTTTTTTTAAAAAAAAAACCAAATACTTTTTTTTTTTTTTTTTTTTTTAAAACCTTTTTTGGGAAAATTGGTTTGAAAAATGTTTTCCCCCACAGGGAAAAAAAATTTTTTAAAAAACCAAAGAAAAAAAAAATTTTTTTTAAAAAACGAAAAAAAAAAGGGGGGAAAAAAAAAGATTTTTTGGGGGAAAAAAAAAAGGGTTTTTAAAATTTTTGGGGAAAAAAACCCCCCCCCCCGGGGGGCCCCCTTTTTGGGGTCCGGTTTTTTTTGGGGGTTGGGTTTTTTTTTGGGGGGTTTTTTTAAAAAAAATTCCCCAAAAATTAAAAAAAAGGAATTTTTTTTTTTTGGACTTTTTTTCCCTTTTAAAAAATTTATAAAAAAATTTTCCAAAAAAAAAAATTTAAAAAAAAACCCCAAAAAAATTTTTGGTTTTTTGGGAAAAAAAAAAATTTTTTTTAAAAAAAAATTTTTTTAAAAAAAAAACCCCCCCAAAAAAATTTTAAAAAAAAAATTTTTTCTTTTTTTTTTTCCCCCCTTTTTTTAAAAAAAAAACCTTTTTTTAAAAAAAATTTTTAATTTAAGTTTTTTTTTTTAAAAAAAAAAATTTTTTTTAAAAAAAAAAAAAAAATTTTTAATAAAAAGGAAATTTTAAAAAAAAAATTTTTTTTAAAAAAAAAAAATTTTTTAAAAAATTTTTTTTTTTCCCCCCCTTTTTTTTTGGAAACTGGGAAACCTTTTTTTTTCCCTTTTTTTTCCCCTTTTTTTTAAAAAAAAAAATTTTTTTTGGGGGGGAAAAAAAGGGGGGAAAAAAAAAATTAAATAAAAAAAAATTTTGGGAAAAAAAACCAAAGGAAAAACCCTTTAAAAAAAAATTTTTTTTTTTTTTTAAAAAAATTTTTTTTTTCCCCAAAAAAAAATTTTTTAAATTTTTTTTTTTTTAAAACATTTTAAAAAAATTTTTTTTTTATTTTTTTTTTTTTTTAAAATTTTTTTTTTTTTTTCTTCTTTTTTTTTTTTTTCCCCCTTCCCCCCCCCCCCCCCTTTTTTTTTTTTTCCCCCTTTTTCTTTTTTTTTTGTGTGTTTTTTTTAAAAATTTTTTTTCCCCCTTTTTTTGTTTTTTAAAAAAAGGGGGTTTTTTTTTTTTTTTTAAAAACCAAAAAAAAAAGGGGGAAAAAAAAATTTTTTTTTAAAATTGTTTTTTTTCCCAAAAATTTTTGATTCTCTCATACAGTATATCTCATTTTCAGTATCCCTTCTTCTATTGCCCCTGTTGCCCCCTCTCGCTCCCTTCTCCATCAGATTCATTCCACCTCTGTTTCTCTTCAGAAAAGAGCCAGCCTCCCAGGGATCTCAGTCCAACATGGATAACAAACTACAATAAAACTAGGCATTAACTTTCATATCAAGCCTGGGTATCCCAGTAGGAGAAAAAGAATCCCAAGAACAGGTGAAGAATCAGCCTGCTAAGAGTCCCACAAAAACATCAAGCTAACAACCATAATGTATATGCAGAGGACCCAGAGCAGACCTAAGTAGGCTTTGTATTTGTGACTGCAGTCTTGGTGAGCCCCTATAAGCTCTGTTTAATTGATTCTATGGGCTATGTTCTGTACTGACAATTCTGGCAATTCGATTTATTAAATAAACAAAACAAAACAAAACAAAACAAAAAAAACAACAACAAAAACCAAAACAACAACAACAACAACAATAACAAAACCACACACAGTATAAGAATATGTTTTCATTTTAATCCTAAGTGTGAGATATGGGGCTGCTTCAGGTTGTCCACAGCAGCTGACTTTGATTTGCTTTGTGCTCTAGCAGGAGTGTGAATTTGCCAGCAGGAGACAATGATTTTGTGATGTTTGGAATTCTGGGACTTTTCAGAGGCTATATAAATGCTAGTACCCCAAGAGACAGGGTTGGTTATTGTTGGTAGCCATTTGTTAAGTAGTCGTTTGCAAAGAAGAAACAACAACAAGAAGAAATTAGATATCCTGACCATGAGAATCAAACTGGCCTCAAGAATCTCAGTGCCCCTAATCTACAGGAAATAGTCTAAGGATAACATTGCCCTGTTTCCTTTCTATCATTTTTTCCTCTCCTACTCATGTTAAGGGGTTGCAAGAGTGAAAGGAAAGATATGGAGAAGAAACAAGATGTCACCAAGTAGCAAACAATGGCTACAATGTTCTCCTGGTGTCATCCACCTCTCTGGTTCTTACAGTTCTTCCTCCCCTCTTCTGTGGGATTCAACAAGTTCCAAGGGAAGAGACTCAGTGGAAATGTCCATTTTGGGCTCTCTCTCCACCTAATGTCTAGCTGTGGTTCTCTGCATCTGCTCCCATCAGCTGCCAGAGGAAGCATCAAGATAATTGTTTTCTAGTTCCATCTATTTTCCTGCAAATTTCATAATGCCATCTTTTTAACTGCTGACTAATACTCTATTACATAAATGTAGCACAATTTTGTGACATCTAGGTTGTTTCCAGTTTCTGGCTGTTATGAATAAAGCCACCGTGAACACAGTTGAGCAAATGTCTTTGTGTCAGGATTGAATGCCCTTTAGGTATATACTCAATAGTGGTATAGTTCAGACTGGAGGTAGATTGATTCCCAATTTTCAAGTAACTGTCATATCTATTTCTAGAAGGTTTACATTCTACTAGATACTGCTATCCAGTTATACCAGTAAAAATTGTTAAATATGCTTTAGGTTTTATTTCATTGTGTCTTTTAGACTTCTTTATAAAAAATGAGGTGTCTTCAGGAGGGTGAATTTTTGTCTAGGACTTTGATTAGATTCCATTCAAGGACAGCAACCCCAGAGGAAAACTAACAGTGTCACGTAACCTGGACCCCTGGAAGCTCCCAGAGACTGAGCCACCAATCAAATAGCAGACACAGGCTGGTCTGAGCACTTGAATATTTGTAACAGATAGCTGCTTTCTGTGGCCTCAGTGGGAGAAAAGCACCAAATCCTGTAGAGACGTGATTTCCCAGGGTGGGGGGATGAGAGAGAGCTTTTTGGAGGTGAAGGGGAGGCAGGGAAGAACTCTGTCAGGGAGGACCAGCAGGGGAAGCAACATTTGGAATGTAAATAAATACAATAATTAATAATAAAAATGTTTTTAAAAAACCCTATTAGCCTGCCAAGTAAATCTTGAACAAAAAGACAAATGTTTACCAGATTTCAATCTATATTACAGAGCTATAGTAAAAAAAAAAAAAAAAAAACAGCATGTAACTTGCACAAAAACAGACTTAGAGGTCAATAGAACAAAGGAGAAGACCCTAACAAGAATATACACATAACAACCATTGGTATTTGACAAAGACGCCAAAGTTACACACTGATAAAGAAACATCTTCATTTAACACTGCTGGAAAAAACTAGATGTCTACATATAGAAGAATGAAATTAGATGCATATCTATCACCTTGTAAAAAGAACCAGCCCCAGATGGATAAACAACTTCAGTGAAAAACCTGAGATGCAGAAATGGCAGCAATAAACACAGACAGTACCATATATGATACAGGTGTAAAGAAAGTCTTTCTCAACAGAACTCCATTCACTCAGGAATTAAGATCAACAACTTACAAATGTGGCCTCATAAAACTAAAATTTATACAACATATGGTGAAATTAATTGGGTAAAGAGGAAGCTCACATAGTGTGGGAGAATCTTTGTGGGATTTATGTTTGTAAGAAGACTGATATCTAGAATATCAAAACTCAATGAACAAATATGCAAGAAAACAGATGTTAGATAAATCTATGTTCTTTGGTTGATATAGTATTTCATACTTAATGTTTAATATTTAAAATATTAAACATTAAAGTTACCATTGAAAGGTGTATAATTATTGTTGCCATTTTGTTTCTGTTTTGCTGTTTGTATTCCTTCTTATACTCTGTATTACAGTAATTATAGCTTCAGGTGACTTCTTTTTATACCATCCTGATACTGATTATTCTTCTCTTCAGTCTGATTTATTATTCCCAGCATTCTCTGTTGGGCTGATTTTGTAAACATAAATTCTTTTAATGTATTTGTAACATGGAAAGTTTTTTTATTTTATTTATGACAGATAGTTTTGCTGTGTAAATAACTCTTAGTTGTCATTTTCAGTCTGTATAGCTTGGATTACAATGTCCCATTCTTGTTTGGCTTTTGGACTGGGAGTTAGGTCTATCTTGTACTATATATAAATACAAAATAGTAATAGTTGTGCTCAATTTATATCCTAGACAAAGAGTTTTTTAATTGGACAGAAAGGGGAAAGTGTCATGGATAGCCCTGGGGTTGCTTATATTTTGATGCTAATTCTGCTTTCCCAGGAGGGACTGTGGACAAGGAGTGAATCACAGGTGACTTCTTGTGAAACTTCTCACCTTCACTTGTAAAATAAAGGTTAGAGCTAGTGATTGTCAGTGGAGGGGAAGGTGGAGCTGAAAAGTTTGGGGGAGAAGGAGGAGAGGAGGGAGAGAGGACAGAGAGAAGGAAGATGGAGGAAGAGCAGGATGATCCAGATTCCGTGTGGCTTTAAGTAGCCACAGGTAACTATGAATATCTTATAAGGGATGAATAATTACAGGATAATTTGTATTATCTAGGTGGCAATTTATATCATTATCAATTGCCTCAGATTATTGTGTGGGCATCTTGTGAATTCAGAATTCATATAAATCTGACTGATTAATAAAAGAAAAGAATTAAGCCATTGCAATCAAGGAACACAAAGAGTGGAACTTGTTAAAGTAATTATTTAAAATGGCGGCATTCAATCTGGCTTTTCTTTTTTTTTAAATTTTTTATTTGGATATTTTATTTACATTTCAGATGTAATCCCCTTTTCCCCCACCAGGAATTCCCTATCCCATCCACCCCTCCTCCTGCAATCTGGCTTTTCTTAATCAGCTGCCATGTTTCTGACTAGCCTAGGCCTGCAGCGAGGAGCAGGGGCATATTGCTGCTGCTCAGTTTATGCTGCCTACTCAGGCGACCAGAGACACTGGCCCTGCCACCCAAAAGACACCAGTGTGGGAGATGGCTCTGCAGTCTTCCATGCTGTCTCCTCAAAGCTGGGTTGTGCCCAGACCATCCCACCATCCACACAGGCCCGGTAGGAAAGGAGACTCTAAAGCTTAAATATTAATCAAAGGCTTTATATATTTGGTAATGCTCAATAACAATATGCCCACATATTTATGGATGTTTCCCAATTAACTAACCTAAGTAAGTTGTTACCCAAGACTGCTCTCAGTACATGCGTGGTCATCCATGGTGCTACATCTCTCTCCCTCCCCCTTCCCTCGCTCCTTCTCTTCCTTTTCCTCTTCCTCTCTTTACTTCTCCCACCTTAGCTCCTCCTACAGGAACTAAATAGTCTTTCCCAGGATAGACTCCCCAAATTCCTTATTCCAACTGTTCAGCCCTGAAGTCATAGACATACATGTAATATATATCTGCATCCATCTATCTGTCTGTCTGCTGTCTATCTATCAATCTATCTATTTATCTATATCTATCATCTATATCTATATACATATATAGATCTGTGCATCTATCATTTATATCTATATATATATATATCTCATATCATATATCAATATCTATATATCTAGATATGTAAGAACAGTTAAAGAAAATGAGGCCAGAGTTTATAAATTAGAGAAAAAGAAAGGGAAAAAAATACATGGGAAAAAGAGGGAAAATTGTGTAATTATATTTTAATTTCAAAATATAATATAATGATTAAGGAAAGAAATTAGTAGTTATTCTAATGGGTTTTTCATTCTATGTGGTGACAGTGAGGATTGTGGCTTTAGGAAACTCACTTGGCTATTACACTTTCAACAAGACTCAAGTTATATGTGGGGGTGGCAACTTTTCTTTTAATTCAGGATAGATAAGCCACATATATGAGTAATAAATTATATGTCGCTAGGTCTATTTTATCTTTTAGGACAAAAAAAGCTAAAAGCTTCTGTTTGCTATTCATGTAGGAGTACAGGAGTGAAGATTGTTCTACTCAAAACCACCATTTACTAACTCTGTGTGTACTTGGGTAAGTTTTCGAAACTTTCTGAGCTTCAGTTATCGTTTCCTGGTGGAAAGTTAATTCTACTCACTGAAGGCAGTTGTGCAGACTAAGCTGCATGTGAGCGTTGAGGACTTTTATAAAGGAATGGTCTTGCTGATAGCTAATTTGTCTTCAGTTCTCTACAACATCTTTTCATCTTCTCTTGAAAAATGGGCTTTCCCTTGGTCTTCCTCCTCCGCCAATACTCTAGAGTTTAAGTAAATAACCTAAGTTTCTCACAAAGTAACTTCATCAAAGTAGTGAGAAATACGTATTGGAACGTGGAGAGAAATGAGAACAAAGACCTGCACAGGGGAATTGGTGCCAGGAGCAGTTCCACCTCACGGTCCAAATCCATTTTCTTTAGATTGTAGTGGTTACTTTATCCTCCCTCTGTGTTTTTCCTTTCATTTCATCACTGTAGAATTTTCATTTCAACTCAAGGCTACAGAGGAAAAAAAAGTAAAAACAAAAATTAATTTAACTCCCAATTCAACCAGGTCTTTTTTCATCAGTTTTCCAGTTCCTTGTTCTATGTTTATATAAAAAAGTGTACAGATTGTCAAAAATATAAACTTCTGTAGGTCTCTATTGTTCTCAAGCACGTGATGTCCACGATTTGATCTGTTGTAAGGTAGGTCCATCAGATGAATTATTTCTCTTTTACAGATAAGAAATTGGCTTCAACCGATAAATGACTGGCTTAAGGACGGAGCTGCTTAAAGGAAGAGGGAGAGTGAAAAGAAGAGTCTTGATGGTACTTTAGAAAGCAGTTTCTTTTTCTCATCAAAATCACTCTTGATCAGAACTATTCAATAGCTTCTAAACTTCAACATGAAACATGACAGAATGTGAAGAACATCTGTTTTTTTTCTCACAGTAAAGTGCATCATACCCGTTTTAGACCCTGTTGAGAATGTCCTGGCCAATTTGGAATGTCTTTTCTTTTCAGTGTTAGGTGTGAGTCCTAAGCACTAGCTGGAAATAGTCTTGTAAAAAAAAGAAAATAAATAAATAAATAAGTAAATAAATAAATGGAGCTGTTTTCAGGACTTCCATCATTATGTGATAAGTACCTGCATTTGTATGTTATTTTCTTATATTATTTTGTAATTACCATACATAGTTGCTATTGATATTAGTTTTTTCAATTGCTCTGTGTCTTTTTTCAATGCAGAGGAGTGACAGTGCATGTGATTTGGGGTTGATTCAGGATATTTGATTTATAGTGGAAAAGCTCACAAGAGATTATAATATGTGCACAAGAGTGAAAATATGATTATATTTTTAAATAAATAAAACTTCGTGTTATCTCTCTATTAGAAATAATCCATTTGCCTGGCTGAGTATAGCTTTAAAGTGATACACATAGAATTTGAACATTTAATATTAAAACTATTTTGTATGAAGTGATTTTTGATAGCTATGATATAAATTTACATGGAACTTTTTAATCAAAATCCCAGCTCAAATAGATATTTTATACATATAACCATCGTGAAGCTGTTTCCTCAAGGCTGCAACATACCCTTCTGCAAGGAAGACAGATGTTTGTAAAACTCAGAAAGATACCACTCACAAGCCTTAGGGAGTCTACTAAACTTTACAAAATGCACAAATTGCTTCCACTAGGTCCTATGTGCAGGAGGTAATCTCTGGAGAAGACTATGGCGAATCTGCAAACAATTTATTCTCCTTGCTCATGAAGGAGAGGGATTTTCCATTGACACTTGTCTTTGAGATATCCATTTGCCTCTAAGTAACTGTTCAAGTCACCATGTTAAGAAACTTCCGTAAACTCATTGATTTACCAGGCTAGACAAGGATGACAGCATTCTTTGTTCTGCCATAGGTGGCCTACCTGAGTGAATAGACATTTATTCCCATCTCCCAAAGAAATGCTACACAATAATGGCCAACAAAATAATAATCTAAATTTCTTGCTTCTTGCGTGCACAGTTCCTTCAATTTTACTTTACCGAGTGTTTGACTTGATATGCAAAATTATTTTGCCACTTAAGATATATCAGTGCTATGATGTACCTTGGACTGATGCTACAGTCAATTTTTGATAAATTATATTACGTTCCATTTTAAAAAACAAACATCACATGAATATCCTTCTTCATATGCAAAGAATAGAAACCTCTAGGGCTGCAATCTAAAGAGCTGTAATCAGCAAAAGTATCTAAGAAATTAGGAGCATTCTCAGATTCTCAACAATCCTAACTGCAGCTCTAGAGCTACAACAGGGTGCTTTTGGTGATAATGAAGAAGGTGTGTGAAGAATTTCAAGACACTGGTTCAACCTGAGCCAATATAAACTGCTCAGTGTTAGGAAGTTCCACTGGATGGACACTAGTAGATAGTGAACTGCAGTGACAGTTGCAGATACACAAATAAAACACTACATTGAAATTCAGTCTGGAAAACAGAGGTTTCATATAACGGTAAGAATGAGAAAGCCTTATCTCTTTCACTGGACACATGTTGTTTTTATTCTCCTACCAGATGAGAAAAAAAGTATCTTTTCATATGGTCTGCACGCGTGTGTTTGCATGTGCATGCACTCACAAAGAAGTGGGTACTCAGTGGGTACAGGCATGTGCTATGACACTGTCCAACTCTAGCTCAGTCTCTGAACTAGTAGAAGGGGAGAACTAACTCCTGCAAACTGTTCTCTGATCTCCATATGCCCACATGGTGGAACTGTCATGAAATATTCATCTACTAATCACAAGATTCAAAGTACTATAAAATAGAAATTCAGGATTTCATAGGAGGGACTCATAGCAAAATCAAACAGTGTATAGGGAACTGTATTAAGACACTCCTTTCTGGAAATAAAATAGTCATACGAGGCAAATGGAGTGAGGGAACTAGGTGAGAGAGGGGTTGAGGAGGGAGATGGGGGGTTAGGGTCAGGTGTAAGAGAAGGCCAGGTGGCCACGAGAATGACTGGAAGTCAGTAACTGATGGACATGGTGGGGGGGGCCATCTCCAGGACTTGACAGAGACCTGGGATAAGGGAGGTACCCAAAATTAATGGGGCTAACCTTATCTGTGACTCACAGCATTGAGGATACTGAACCTGAAAAAGCCACCTTCTGGAGCCAGACAAGAATCCCAGTGGGGTGATAAGAACACTCCCACCCACAAAATATTTGACCCAAAATTTTTCCTGTCTACAAGAAATTCAGGGACAGGGGATGAGGCATAGAGTGAAGGAATGGCCAACCAATAACTGGCCCAAGTTGAGATCCATTCCACAGGCAAGCACAAATCCCTGACACTATTAATGATACTCTGTTATACTTGTAGACAGAAGTCTAGCATAGCTATTCTCTGAGAGCCTCCACTAGCAGCTGACAGAGACAGATGCAGACACCACAGCCAAAGAGTGGATGGAGCTTGGGAACTCTAATGGAAAAGTAGGAAGAAGGATTTCAGGGCTCCGAAGGGGATAGGAACTCCACAGGAAGAACAACACAGTCACTAACATAGATACTTGGGACTCTCAGAGACTGAACTATCAAACCAAAGAACATACATGGGATACACCTAGGCCTCCCTAACCATATGTAGCAGATGTGCAGCTTCGTCTTCATGTGGCTCCTGAACAACTGGAGTCGGGGTTATCCTAAAAGCTATTGCCATTACATGGGAAATGTTCTAGCTGGGCTGTCTTGTCTGGCCTCAGTGAAAGAGGATATACCTAACCTGGCAGAGACTTTATGTGACAGGATGTAGGGATACCCAGGGGTACCCACTGCTCAGAGGAGAAGGAGAGGGGGGTGGGGAAAATTTTGGGAGGGGTGGCCATGAGGGGGGCAGTGAGCAGGATGTAAAGTGAATAAGCAAAAAGAAGAAAAAGAAGAGGAGGAGGAGGAAGAGGAGGAGGAGGAGGAGGAGGAAGAGGAAGAAAAAATAAAGGAAAAAAGATAAAGAATCTCCTTTTAGAATAATAAAATGATGGATTCATTTGATTATAACTATGAATCTTCAAATATCATCAGAGGAGATTGAAATGCCTAAAATACCTAGTTGCTTATTGTGTACACAAAAGAACTGAAAGGCTTGCTTATAGTTTTGTTTTAATATCTATCAGTAGCATAAGCTGATTCGTTCAGCAAACATTTCTGATACTTCTGAGTGTTCAGTGTGATAAGGGGTGTCTCTGGGATTTCAAATGCTATGTCATTTTGAAGGCATTCAAAGTCACTCAATGAGCCTGTGCATGTCACAAATTCTAATACCTACACCAAGACAGACTTCTTTACTTTTATGGTAGGTATGTGCCTGAGACAGGAATATAAGAGAATGAATACTAGTAAATCCTGTTCAGAAACAATAAAATGAATGGAGAGCACACACAAGGTCTTGTTTCTTATTCATTTATTCTACAAATTGTCATTCTAAATGTATGGTTAGTTTTATAGTGGAATTCTTGGGAAAGTTGCTATAACATGCTATGTTCTCTCTCTCCTGGGAAAATATCACTTGCTACACAAGTTTTTAATGCACATGCACATTCAGGTGTATGATCCTTTCTATTATCATTTTGATAATTTATCGTCATTATTCACATTCTTATTAGCTCTTCACCTTGAGTTAATGTGACATTTCAGTGCTATGGAAAAATCAGTGAGGCAAGTTTCTCACGTGACTTAAGTGCACGTGGACACTATGGATAAAGGGATGAAAATGAACACACATACATACCATCCATTATTGAGAATCTTTTAAGTGGTTTTGAAAATTAGTGTTTTCTGCTGGGAAGGAAAGATTCCCTTATTGAATGACCATAACCTGAACTGAAGCTTGCTTTCTGCATAATTAGCTATGTCCTCACTTCTGATAATGATCCAAACTTTGGATTTAATTAGACTCTAATTGCTGTTTTAAATTGTCTCCTGCCTCAGACTTAGCTTGCTTTGCCATCTCATTCCATTTTTTTTTTCCATTTTCTATTTTCATTCTGGTATTGAGACCATAATACCTAACAAGTTAGTTACAAAACTTTTTAGCAAACAGTGTGGTCCTAACAAAACACAAAACACATTTTCCTGAAGCTACTTTTAATACTTACTTGATGATCTACAACACATTTGCAGGTTTTTTCTGTGTAATAAATACCCATGATCTTGCCATTAGGTATAGCAATGTAACTGAGTTTTGAACAGTGACATTTGGGTAGTAGTGTTCAGGGTGATAAGTAGTTTCTCTGGGATTTCTTTTTTTTATTAGATATTTTATTTATTTACATTTCAAATGTTATCCCCTTTCCCAGTTTCCCTCCAGAAACCCTTATCCCATACTCCCTCTCTGCTCTTCTATGAGGGTGCTCACTCATCCACATACCCACTCCTGCCTCCCTGCCCTGCCATTCCCCAACACTGGGGCATCCAGCGTTCACAGGACCAAGGGCTCCCATTGATATCCCGAAAGGCCATCCTCTACTACACATGCGGCTGGAGCCATGGGTCCCTCCTGTATACACTTTGGTTGGTGGTTTAGTTCCTGGAAGCTATTGGGGGGTCTTGTTGGTGGATATTGTTCTTCCTATGAGTTGCAAACCCCTTTAGTCCTTTCTCTAACTCCTCCATTGGGGACCTGTGCTCAGTCCAATGGTTGGTTGAGAGCATCCTCTGCTATATTTGCCAGGCTCTGGCATAGCCTCTCAGGAGACAGCTGTATCAGGCTTCTATCAGCAAGCATTTCTTGGTATCCACAATAGTCTCTGGATTTGGTGTCTGTATATGGGATGGATTCTCTAGGTGGGACAGTCTCGGGATGGCCTTTCCTTCAGTCTCTGCTCCACACTTTGTCTCCATATTTCCTCCCTTGAGTTATTTTGTTCCCCCTTCTAAAAAGAACTGAAGCATCCACACTTGGGTCTTCCTTCTCTTGAGCTTCATGTGGTCTGTGAATTGAATCTTGCCTATTTCGAGCTACTGGGCTAATATCGACTTATCAGTGAGTGAATACAATGTGTGTTCTTTTGTACTGGGTTACCACACTTAGGATGATATTTTCTAATTCCATCCATTTGCCTAAGAATTTCATGAAGTCATTGTTTTTAATAGCTGAGTAGTACTCCATTGTATAAAGGTACCACATTTTTGTATCCATTTCTTCTAGTTGAAGGACACCTGAGTTGTTTCCAGCTTCTGGCTGTTATAAGTAAGGCTACTATGAACATAGTTGAGTATGTGTCCTTGTTATATGTTGGAGCATCTTTTGGGTATATGCCCAGGAGTGGTTTAGGTGGGTCCTCATACTATGTCCAGTTTTCTGAGGAACTGCCAGACAATCTCCACAGTGTTTGTACCACCTTGCAATCCCACTAACAATGAAGGAATGTTCTTTCTCCACATCCTTGCCAGCACCTGCTATCACCTGAGTTTTTGATCTTAGCCATTCTGAGTGGTGTGAGGTGGAATCTCAGAGTTGTTTTGGCTTGCATTTCCCTGATGATTAAGGATGTTGAACATTTCCTTTAGGTGCCTCTCAGGTATTTGGTTCCTCAGTTGAGAATTCTATTTTTAGCTCTGTACCCATTTTAATAGGGTTATTTGGTTGTCTGGAGTCTAACTTCTTGAGTTCTTTGTATATATTGAATATTAGTCTTCTATTGGATGTAGGGTTGGTAACGATCTTTTCCCAATCTGTTGGTTTCTGTTTTGTCCTATTGACAGTGTCTTTTGCCTCACAGAAGTTTTGCAATTTTATGAGGTCCTATTTGTCGATTGTTGATTTTAGAGCAAAAGCCATTGGTGTTCTGTTCAGGAAATTTTCCTCTGTGACCATGTGTTAGAGGTTCTTTTCCACTTTCTATTCTATTAATTTCAGTGTATCTGGTTTTATGTGGAGGTCTTTGATAACTTGGACTTGAGCTTTGTTTAAGGAGATAAGAATGGATCAATTTCCATTCTTCTACATGCTGACCTCCAGTTGAACCAGCACCATTTGTTGAAAATGCTGTCTTTTTTCCACTAGATGTATTTAGCTCCTTAAGATCATGTGACCATTAGGTATGTGGTTCTTTCCTGAGTTTTCTATTCCATTGATTTACCTGTCTGTCTCTGTACCAATTACCATGCAGTTTTCATCAGTATTGTTTTGTAGTACAGTTTTAGGTCAGGGATGGCGATTCCCCCATAAATTCTTTTATTGTTGAGAATACTTTTCACTCTCCTGGGTTTTTGTTATTCCAAATGAATTGCAAATTGCTTTTTCTAACTCTATGAAGAACTGAGCTTAGAATTTTGATGGAGATTGCATTGAATCTGTAGATTGTTTTCTTCAGCAAGATGGCCATTTTTACTATATTAATCCTGCCAATCCATGAGCACGGGAGATCTTTCCATCTTCTGAGATCTTCAGTGTCTTTCAGGTCTTTCAAGTCTTCAAGAGCCTCAAAGTTTTTGTCATACTCATCTTTCCCTTGCTTGGTTGAGTCACACCAAGCTATTTTATATTATTTGTGACTATTGTAAAGAGTGTCATTTCCATAATTTCTTTCTCAGCTTGTTTACCCTTTGAGTAGAAGAAGGCTACTGATTAGTTTGAGTTAATTTTATATCCAGCCACTTTGCTGAAATGTTTATCAGGTTTAGGAGTTCTCTGGTTGAATTTTTGTGGTCACTTATGTATACTATCATATCTCTCAATAATGATATTTTGAGTCCTTCCTTTCAATTTGTATCTCTCTGCACTATGCCATTTTGAATGCATTCCTAAATCCTCTCCCACTCTTCTCTATTTTTATTCTTCCCCCTTTTGCTGGACAAATGCCTTTATCCAAGTAATTTTGAAAGTCAACTCAATTTTTCTATGGAATTGTATTTATTCTACATACACTCACAGACTCTCATATCTAAGAGATATAATTCTTCTAGTGAACTAATCTGTTGAGAATCAAGGTTAATCTGACATGAAACCTAGTGTTAGCTCACCCAAATATTTGACGACATCTTCCATGGATATCTGTATATACTTATATACTGTTGTACCTGTGTTCTTCAGAAAAGGGATGTAAACCTCATTGGGGTGTGTGTGTGTGTGTGTGTGTGTGTGTGTGTGTGTGTGTGTAGGGTGGATGGGAGGAGGGAGGGAAAGAGGAAGAGAAAGGAGGAAAATGAAGGGAAAAGGAGGAAAGGAGAAAGGAAAGGAAAGAGGAAGGAGCAAGAAGAAGCGAAAGAAGACAAAGAGAGAAAGAAAGAACAGTTCTGAGCTGTAGGCTAGAGATCAGGTATGCCATGAGATCTCAGTCTTGACAAAACTACAAAACTCCTCCCCCAAATAAATCTCTGTTGTGATGATTTGTTTAGAACAATTATCCAAGGTTATTCTATATTGACAGTAATTTCCTTTGCTTAAAATTAAAAGATTACAGATGTTAAATGTGTCAACAAAATGTGTCACAGCAATACGTTAGACTAACATTTGGGCAGATAATTAGGCACAATAGTCCAGCCAACATAATGCATTAAACTAATCACTTATTCTGCTTGGTCAGTCTCCTTTACTTTAATTCAAAAATGTAAACTCACTGTAACTATTGGAAACTTTAAAGGTAATAAGTATCTAAAACTATATAATTATTTTCTGCTAGAAATAACCTTACAAATATGTATCAGGAGTTACTATATGAAACCTGCAGTGACCAACCTGAGAAAATAAAAGTATAAAATAAATATGTAAATAAAGCAGAAAAAAAACCCTAAGAATGATGTTGCATCTACAGCACAGAGTTAGGTAGTCAGTTTCCAAACTTCTAGCATTGTATAAGAAATAATCAAACTGCTGTGGTTAGTTACAACTACTCTTTAAATTTTGAATTTTAATGTTTTACTTTGTTCCTAAAATAGTTACTATTGCAATCTAGAATTTCCACTAGAACTGATGACTCAGGAGACTTAACAAAGCCATTGTTCTACAAACAATAAAAATATGATGAGTAGAAGTTAGAGGTTGTTCTCCACATTAAAACTGGTTAGAATGGGGATGAAATGCTTGGTGAGGTCCAGGTGAATAGGAAGATATGAATATTTTCTGCAGTCTTAGTCTTGTGGGTAGCAGAAGACATTCAAATCACATAAGCAAATCAATTATTGGAATTAGGTCAAATACTTTCTAGAGCTAAACTAAGAAATCAAAAAACATTATTCGACTTCAGGTCTCATCTGTAAATTGAAAGAACTGGTTTCATGATCTCTAAAGTAGAATCGCATCATATTCTAATCATTTGCTTATAACACCTCTTGATTCTATGATATATGTCTACTGGGCAAATATCATCATCCTACTCCCTTTGTGGTTATGTAAAGTGTTTAAGGGTCCTTCCGGCTTCATCATCCTTTAATCATCCACATTGGAAATGGTAACAGCATCTGACATTTTATACTGGAATTATTAATTCCTTGGGTATTTCCACTGAATTTCACAGTGCCGTTCAGAGTTGGAATATTAAACCCAGGATGCAATGTTACACTAATTTTTGATGTCACACGATTAAAATGTGTCAGTGCAAGCATTCACAACCAGGTGTCATGACACCAGGGCACTGATGCTGTCATAAGTGTCTTGTCAGCTTTTACCATGGAAACTTTGTGTAGCACTGTGAGTTCAATTTTTATCTATCCATCACAGTTCTCTTTCCAGTTGTGCCCACTCCATGTCTCATTATTTCCCTGCCCACACCCTTGCACATATCGAATCAGTTTTTTGCCATCCCTTAATAATGACAGTTGTAATGCTTCTCCTTGCAAATAGCTTTTCACTTTGGATTCAATGGCCAATGCGAAGTTTTTATAGTTTGTAAAATCAGCAAAAGGGCAGCACATGGACAGAGCTATACTTCCTTTTTTTGAGACTTTGTAATTGGCTAGGCAATTTAGAGAAGAGGAGAGGAGTTGAAATGAAACATGGGAAACACAGTAAAATAGAGAAGCAGCGAGATTGCTTCTGAAGGGTGGTTAAATTGCCTGGGTCAGTGTCCTCCATGGAAAGCTAATGACATCTTCCCTGAGAAGGCTGCTTCTTTTCTGGCAATAAAAAAGCTCTTTCAGGACCATAAACAACCCTCTTCTGTCCCACCAGGGTCATC
Organism: Mastomys natalensis; assembly: GCA_021653895.1. Classification (NCBI taxonomy): domain Eukaryota; kingdom Metazoa; phylum Chordata; class Mammalia; order Rodentia; family Muridae; genus Mastomys; species Mastomys natalensis. The sequence continues at coordinate 531,166 of JAJTUV010000744.1, forward strand.
CTTTCTGTGTCTTAGCCTTACCCATTGTAAGATGCTTTCTCTACTAGGGATCAAATAGCTGCCATGCTACACTGATGGAACGATGCCTTCATTAACTTCCCTTTAGCAAATGTTCTCCCAAATAGACTCTCAGGCAAGTTCCTTATTATTGCTAAGTCTCTAACCAAGAAATCTGGTGCTTTTTACACTGTGGACTTTTGTTTGATTTGTGATTTCAGATACAAAAGATTCTAAATTAAATCTAAATGGTTTCACAAGTTTTTATGGAAATTCCCCCTTTTCCACATAGTCATAATGTCTAAGTCTACAGATCACTTCATTGTGAATCATTATGTATTTTTTATCTTTATCAACAAACACCTCTAGACCTAGGGAGCATGTCTACATGTTGTAGAGTTGTAGAATACCCACAGATATTGTAGATATGAAGGCCAAGGTAAAAGTATTTCAAATGTGATTAACTTCTTCACTAGTAATTATACTAAAGAACATAGATATTATTCTCTTTAAAAACTTATCCAGAGATAACCTCTATTCTCCAGCCATCTCTCTATCCACCTCCTAAAAACACCTTCAGCAAAGTGGCTGGATATAAAATTTACTCAAAGAAATCAGTAGTCCTCCTTTATACAAATGATAAATGGGATGAGAAAGAAATTAGGCAAACACCACACTTTACTATGCCAGTATAATATAAAATATCTTCAAGGTAATTCTAACCAAGCAAGTCAAACATCTTTATGACAAGAATTTCAAATTCCTAAAGAAAAAAACTGAAGATGTCAGAAGATGGAAAGATTTCCCATGCTTAGGGATAGGTAGGATTAACACAGGGAAACTGGCCATCTTACCAAAGCAACTTATAGATTCAATGCAATTCCCATCAAAATTGGAAAACAATTTTTTATTGACTTTGAAAGAGTAATTTCCAGCTATATATGGATAAAGAAAAAGATCCAGGATATCAAATGTAGTAAGTATATTAAAAATCCAGGTGCGAGGCAGAGTTTCTACCCACCTTTAACCATTTATTTTCCCAGATGAAAGCACACACAGCCTTTATATTTTTAAATATCCTGAGACAGCACAGTAGCTGGGCAACTGCTCCCCTTCCATGCTGTTAGAATCTACCTTCCCATCTACAACCCCAAGCCATCACTCACTATTTCTATGTTCCATCTGGCATGCTCTTAGCTTCAATTGGCCAGCGCACATGACCACATTTTCTTTACTCCTGCTCCAGGGCTACTCTGTCTCTCTCTCCTGATCCTTCTTCTTCCATGGCAGCTTCTTCTTTCTCTCTTCTTCTCTCCTTGTGGTCTTCTCTCTCTAATCCTGTGAAAACCTCCTCCCAGCCTATGTCTTTTCTCTCCAGCTATTGGACTATTGGCATATAATTATAATTTATTATTATTATTATTATTATTATTATTATTATTATTTTATTTACATTTCAAATGTTATCCCCCTTTCCGATTTCCCCTCCACTTTTCCATCCTCTCCCCCAACTTCTATGAGGGTGCTCCATCACCCACCCACTCTCTTGCCTCACTACCCTAGCATTCCATGGGCCTGCCTTCCCATCAATGTTATTCACTAATCAGAATTAACTTGGGGGCAGGGTCCCAGGACCTACTTGCAGACTTCAGGTTTCATGGCCCTGTGCTTAGCATTATAATAGACAATAAAGGACAAAATCAGAACAAGCAAAAACAATCCTGAACAATTAAAGAACTTTGGGATGAATCACCATTCCTAACCTTAAGCTGTACTACAGAGCAACAGTAATAAAAACTATGTGGTATTGGTACAGAAACAGACACATTGATCAACAGAATTCAGAAATAAACCCACACACCTATGGATACTTGATCTTTGATAAAGAAGCCAAAACCATACAATGGAAAAAAAGAAAAGATCTTCAACAAAGAGTGCTGGTCTAACTGGATGTCTCTGTATAGAAGAATAAAAATAGATACATATTTATTACCCTGCACAAAACACAAGTCAAAGTGGATGAATGGCCTCAACATAAAACTGGATATACTAAATCTCATAGAAGACAAAGTGAGAAATATCATTTAACATATTGGTACAAAAGTCAATTTTCTAAACAAAACACCAGTGGCTCATGCTCTAAGAGCAACGATTTATAAATTGGACTTTATGAAACTATAAAGCTTCTGTAAGGCAAAGGACACTGTCACTATGACTAAGAACAGGCTACAGACTGGAAAAAGATCTTTACCAACTCTTCAATTGACAGAGGGTTGGTATCCAAACTTTTTAAAGAACTCAAGAAGTTAGACACCAACAACCTAAATAACTCAATTAAAAAACGGAGTACAAGTAGGAGTGCCCTCACTCCTAAGCCCAGATATGAGATCACCACTAATATCCAATATATACAAAGAACTTAAGAGTTAGACTCCAGAGAACTAAATAACCCTTTTAAAAATGGGGAACAGAGCTAAACAAAGAATTCTCAACTGAGGAATACCAAATACCTGAGAAGCACCTAAAGAAATGTGCAACATCCTTAGTCATCAGGGAGATGCAAATCAAAACAACCCTGAGATTCCACCTCACACCACTCAGAATGGCCAAGATCAAAACTCAGGTACAGCAGATGCTGGCAAGGATGTGGAGAAAGAGGAACACTCCTCCATTGTTGATGTGATGGTAAGCTGGTACAATCACTGTGGAAATAAGTCTGGCGTTTCCTCAGAAAATTGCACATAGTACTACCTGAGGACCCAGATATACCACTCCTGGTCATATACCCAAAAGATGCTCCAACATAAACAAAGACACATACTCAACTATGTTCATAGTAGCCTTACTTATAACAGCCAGAAGCTGGAAACAATTCAGATGTCCTTCAACAGAAGAATGGATACAATAAATGTGGTACATTTACACAATTAAGTACTACTCAGCTATTAAAAACAATGACTTCATGAAATTCTTAGGCAAATGGATGGAATTAGAAAATATCAAGTGAGGTAACCCAGTCACAGAGAAACACAACTGTATGCACTCACTGATAAGTTGTTATTAGCCCAAAAGCTTGAAATAGGCAAGATGCAATTCACATGAAGCTCAAGAAGAAGGAAGACCCAAGTGTGGATGTTTCAGTCCTTTTTAGAAGAGGGAACAAAATAACTCAAGGGAGGAAATATGGAGACAAAGTGTGGAGCAGAGACTGAAGGAAAGGCCATCCGAGACTGTCCCACCTAGAGAATCCATCCCATATACAGACACCAAACCCAGACACTATTGTGGATACCAAGAAGTGCTTGCTGATAGGAGCCTGATACAGCTGTCTCCTGAGAGGCTATGGCAGAGCCTGGCAAATACAGAGGAGATGCTCTCAACCAACCATTGGACTGAGCACAGGGTCCCAATGGAGGAGTTAGAGAAAGGACTAAAGGGGTTTGCAACTCAAAGGAAGAACAACAGTATCCACCAACCAGACCCCCCAAGAGCTTCCAAGAACTAAACCACCAACCAAAGAATACACGTGGAGGAACCCATGGCTCCAGCTGCAGTGTAGCAGAGGATGACCTTTCGGGACATCAATGGGAGGAGAGGGCCTTTGTTCTATGAAGGCTTCATGCTCCAGTGTAGAGGAAAGCCAAGGTGGGGAGGTGGGAATTTGTAGGTGAGCACCCTCATAGAAGCAGGGAAGGAAGATGGGATGGGGATTTCTGGATGGGAAAGTGAGAAATAGGATAACATTTGAAATGTAAATAAATAAAAATGCTATTAAAAAAGTAAAAGAAATAATGTCATAAAATAAAAACAAATAAAAAAAAAATTCCAAAGTTCAAAATTAAAAAAAAAAAAAAAAAAAAAAAAGGAGTACAGAGTTAATTAGAGAATTCTCAATAGAGGAATCTCCAATGGCCAAGAAGCATTTAAAGAAATCTTCAAAATCCTTAATCATCAGGGAAATGCAAATCAAGACAATTCTGATATTCCATCTTACACCAGTGAGAATGGCTAAGATCAAAAACTCAAGTGATAGCACATCATGGTCAGGATTTGTAGCAAGGGGAACACTTCTCTATTGTTAGCAATGTTGTACAAAGTCTTTGGAAATCAATTTGGTGGCTTCTCAGAAAACTCAGAATACTTCTACCTCAAGACCCAGCTACACCACTCCTAGGCATATACCCAAAAGATGCTCCACCATTCCACAAGGACACTTGCTCAAGTATGTTCATAGCAGCTTTATTCATAATAGCCAGAAACTGAATACCATCTAGTCACTCCTCATGGATAAAGAAAATGTTGTAATCTACACAATGGAATACTATTCAGCTATTAAAAATAAAGTCATCGTGAATTTTGTAGGCAAATTATTGAACTTGAAAATATCATTCTGGATCAGGTAACCTAGTCCCAAAAGATCATTCATGGTATGTACTCACATTTTAGGCATAATGTACAGGCTACCCATGCTACACTCTGCAGACACAAATAAAGTAAACAAGAAGGAAGACACAAGCAATGATGCTTGGATCTCATTTAGAACGGGGAATAAAATAGTCATAAGAAGCAGATGGAGGGAGGGTCCTAGGTGGGAGAGGGTACTGGGGGAGTAATGTGGGATTTATGATCAGGTATGGGAAAGAACAGAAAAAATGGTCAGATGGCCATGAAAACGCATAGAAATCTGCCACTGACAGAGTTGGAGAAGTGAGGGACATCTCCAGGATATAGCAGAGATCTAGGATAAGGGAGGTGCCCAAGAATCAATGGGGTGACCTTAGCTGTGACTCACAGTACTGGGGATATGAAACTTGAAGAGACCACCACCTATAGTCAGGCAGGAACCCCAGTAGAGTGATAGGGACACCAATCCAACCACAAAACTTTCAACCCAAAATTTATCCTGTCTACAAGAAAAGTAGGCACAGAGAATGGAGCAAAGATTGAGGGAATGTCCAACCAATAATTGGCCCAACTTGAGACCCATCACATGGGCTAACACGAATCCCTGACACTACTAATACTGTTATGTTTGCAGTGAGGAGTCTAGCATGCTGTCCTCTAATAGACTCTACTCAGCAAATGACTCAGACATGCGGACACACAACCACAGATGAGCAATGGATGGAGCTCGGGGACTCTTATGGAAGAATACTGGGTATGATTGTGGCCACAAAGGGGATAGGAACTCTACAGGAAGACCAACAGCATCAACTAACCTGGACCTTCAGTTCTCTCAAAGACTAACCACCAACCAAAAAGCATGCAGGGGCTGGACTTAGGCCTCCTTTTCATATGTATCATATATGCAGCTTGGTCTTCATGTGGGTCCTGAACAACTGTAGTAGGGTCTATCCTAAAAGCTGTTAATTGTACATGGGATATGTTCCTCTAGCTGGGCTGCCTTAACTGGCCTCAGTGGAAGAGGATGGCCTCACCTGATAGGTCCCCCACCTGCTCAGAGAAGAAAGGGAGAGGTGAGGGTAAGGATTGTGGGAGGGGGCAGTGAGTGGGATATAAAGTGAATAAAAAGCAAACATAAAACCTCATCTGTTTTATATGTCTGTCAGGCCCCGGTGAGATGGCCTAATATTGAGGATAGAGGAATTTCAAGAAAGCACAGCATTTGGACTATAGCATGGATTTGTATGGCCAGTTTTAGAAAATCTTAGTGGTATTTGTGATCAAACAGAGCAGAAGGATTAGAAAAAAAATTGAAACATGCAGTTGGGCTAGAAATGATTACAGTTTTAAGTTGTAGACAAAGAGTAAGTGGCCATAACAGGGTTAGTACCTTACAAAGGAATTGAGTTATTAGTGGCTGGGAATGGATATCACATTGTTTCAGTGGTGTAGCCATTGCTAAGTCTCCCATGCTTTTATAAGTGACTTCATTCACATCCTTGTTCATGCAGCAATCCATATTAAACTTGGTGAGTCTTGAGTCTTGGTGTCCATTTACCTTTGTCTCTTTCTTTCTGTCTGTTTCTGTTTCTGTCATTGTCTTTGCATCTCTCTCTCTCTCTCTCTCTCTCTCTCTCTCTCTCTCTCTCTCTCTCTCTCTCTACACACACACACACCACACACACACACACACACACACACACAGAAGACATGGAAGTAGAACAGGAACCCTTTTGGAAGAAGAAATATTTCTGTGAGAGAAGGGTGTTGAAAGACTATAATTGGAGATTAAATTACTAAAATGCATCATATACATGTATAAAACTGTCAAAGAATTGAAAAAAATGAAAAAGACAAAAGGAATGAGGTATTGTACTTGATATAGTAGAAAGACGCCTTGACTCATCTCTGGAATTAAGCAGATCTTATCTATCACAGTAGGATCAAAGGGTATGGATGAGTAAATTAATTTAACCTATGTTCCCTTGAGAAGATAGCACTTCTGAGACACAATACTTGCACAGATCACTGTTCCCTATGGTTTATGTCATCATGCTAAACTACCAGGCAATTAAAGGGGGAATTGTTTGATAGTTAAATGGGCAACAGATCCTTTGTTAGTACACAGACTACAAGAGTTATGCAACCACTGAACCTACTCTCTAGAATGTCAGGCAGTAAGTAGCAAGTCAATATTGTGATATGTGTTGTGTTCCTGTATCTCAAGACAGCCATTGAAAGGGTAATGTGTTGAAGCGTGAGAGTAAAAACTAAGGTAGAGCAGTGACCTCAGGATGTTTGCCATGCCAGGGACTCCCCAGGAAATGTATGGAGCCAGCCCAAGAGGATGGGCAGAGTAGCTACAAACCAGAAGAGCATAATGTCAAGGCTTCATAAGCACGTTTGAAGTCTGATCTCACACCATATTTTGGATGCTGGGCATGAAGCTATGAAGTTTAATGTTTGTTCTGGTGCACTTTAATTTTTTTTATCTTTCCTTGTAATTCTCCCATTTCTCCCTTTTTAGAACACGAAACTTTACTCTGTGCTACTGTAACTTAGAAGTATGTAGATTTCTTTGTAATTTTATAAAGTTGACAGCCAAGATTTTGCCTTGATTACTGAAGCAACTTTGAATATGAGCTTTGAAGAGTTTTGGAACTATGAAGACTGGGGAGAAGGTGAACTGAAAGCATTTTACATTATCAGAGATGGAATATATGGTTTAGGCAGATATGTTTGGATATGAAGGTGATAATGGTTTGACTTGTGATGATTAATTTTGACTGTCAGTTTGATTTAATTACTAAAGGCATAGAAGATGAGTAATACCAAGTGATGGGTGTGTTTGTTTCAATAGGTGATTAGATCATGAGACATCTGACACCATGAATCATATAAGCCATCAATAAGTTTAAAATCAGAATTGATTATTAAATGGTGGCACGATTTCTTGCCTGGTTGGAGGCAATAAATCATGAGAGGATATTTTGGGGATTATGCTTTTCACTGACCATTTTTTATGATGGTTCTAGCCTGATTCCTGTGTCTCTGAGATGTGAATATATTCAGTCATAGTGATGTCCTTGAGCCAACTTCCATGAACTAAATCCCTGAGACTACAGGCTAAACGAATCATACAATTTTACATCATGGTCTCTGGTAATTTGATCACATCTATGCAAAAGCAACTGATATACTTGTATTCAACTTTGAAACACCTTATGTTTGGCTTCTTAGAAAAGCTATTTACTCTGTTATCATTTTGGTACACAATACTCTTCTCAGCCATCGTGGCTTTAAGTTATACTAATTATAAAAAATAATTAAATATACTAGAATGAAGAGCCAGGAGAAAGAAGTATTGCTGGAGACTTTAGTGAGTTCTGGAATTCAGGGAACCACTTTAAGTAAACCTGGCACAGAAACTTTGTGAACAATGTTTGAATGCATCTCATGACCATCTAACAAGAGGGATGGAGTGGGTTGTGTTATAAATCTTACATGAATGATTGCCAGCCTTCTTTACCCTCAGAAATATATTGTTTACTCAATTCCTCTGTTTAATATTTATCTGAAATGTTGTTATCTAAAGACTTGTAAGAGTCCATGATTCACTGAAGAATGATCCTTGGACTCAAGTAGTATGTAAAGGCAAAGTGTTTTATTCTGCAGAAGTCCATCATGCTGCGGTCTCCATTACTAAGATAGTGAGACAACCAAGTGAACTCATAGGCTCAATTTAAAGCATGCTAAGGGAATTCCTGGGTTGGTGACCTTATCTCATTGGTTCTATCTCTTAGGGACATTCCAAAACATTATTGTGACATGGAGGCTGGGGTCTGTCCTTGAGGAATTCCGGGGTAGGTGGCCTTATTTACTCTATTTCTTAAGAACATTCCGAAACTATTACCCAGGCATGAGGCTGGAAACTGTTGCAGACACATTGTCCTTGCTTCAGGTCAGGTGATGGGGCAGTTTATGACTAGCTGCCTAAAGCCTGGGTTTTTAGGCCTAATCTCCTGAACTGCCAATTTGAACCTGTAATGGAATCAGCCTGTCTGATCAGACTTACAGTCTCAAATTTCACTTATGCATTCAGTTTCACTATTCTAATGAGACTGTAGGGTTGCTGTTTATTTGCATTTGTCCCAATAATTGTAACACTTCTTTATCTTTTTTATTTTCTTGCCATTATGAGAAGTAGAGAATTCAACACTCTTTATTCTGCTTAAAGAAAGTTAAAAGCAGACTATAAAAACAAGGGTCTCCAGTCTTCTTTGTAAATGCCTTGAATGATGCTGCCATGGCTTGGGGAGTCATATATGTAACTGAGAGATGAAGTGACATCAAGATTTATTCAGCATTGCATCATCCTGCTTGTGAACTGCAGCATTCTTAGTGTCTTTATAGCATAATTGGAAATAATTTATGCTTAATGAAGTAATGATAAAACGATCAATAGAAAATGAAATAGTAAAATGTATTGTACTAGGCAAAGTAAGATCATTGGAATCTAACCCTATATCTTAGATTATAAGGATCTAGAGAATCCATAGCACAATTGCAAGATAATATGAACTTATTAGTTTACTCTCTTTTTTCATATTATTTCAAAGAAATTGTTGTTTGAATAAATTTCTAGGTAAATGATTATTATTTCCATCTTTATTCCTGGGTTTATATAACTGCATTTTCTAATGGGGAGATTTGATGGGGAGAGGAGAAGATTAACTTTACCAGAATCCAATGTCCAGAGAAGGGCTTTTTCATAGACTGTGCATTTGCATTCAAATCAAAATATCTCATTTTGAACCCTGATATTAAATTGTCTGTTTAAAATCCTCCATCAATTGCCTTTCAAGAAACATAACTTCCTTCTTTATTCAAATGATAAATCAAGAGCTCATGGTTCCCTTCTTTCCATTCAAATGAGGTGGCACAGATCTGCATTTATCAGTGGCAGACATAACCATATGGTATTAGTTGGGGAAAGCAATTGTTTGTTTTTCTTTATTAAAAAGAGTACATATGTACTGGAAACTTTCATTGAAGATGAGATATTTTAAGTTTTTTTATTAAATGAAAGAGATAGAACTTAATTTATTAGAGTAGATATGCTCGAGTGGCTATGTGTGTAATGCAATGAACTGATAGCAAGTGAGAAGTGTCTCTAGCCCAATGGCTACTGTAGACCTACAGTGAGACCTTAGCAAATTGGATATCAAGCTAAAGTAAGACCAAATGTATCCCAGTCACATCCAATGTATACAGGATACTCATTTTGGACCAGTAATGATTCTGAAACAACAATGAAGAGATACCTTTTCTTAATGGATAATCTTCTACTAGGGAAAATTGACATTTATGAAAGCAAAATTACAGTAATATAAGAGTCGTTGATATTTGAACAAATTCTATAGTCCTTAATATTGAACACATAAACTTAAGTCAATCAAGTATAGTTAAGAAAATCATTTGTACTTATGCAGGGAACACCAAGGACAGGCACGTGTTGATGAGCAGCTCAAAACACACACAGAGACAATGGATGGTGAAAATGTGCTGAAATACAGCATGATTTTCTTTCTGGCCAATGATTTTGACTAGAGATAAAGGTTGGTATGACCATCTTCTTCATTTTTAGTTGTAGTGAACACTGTTGTTTGGTCTACCTCAAGCACCCAATTCTTTCTCAATACATTGTTGCTAAATGAATGAGAAAATAGTGTAGCACATAGGGCAATTGTTATACTACATCATGTGTTCTATACCCTGAAGAGCAACAAGGACATGGAGAAGATAATATCTGAGTCATCCATTGTAGACTATACAACCTCACATCGGCTTTGTCTCAGATCAGCTGTTACTCATGTAAATTAATTATCTTAGGTAGGATTGATTGAAAACTCTCCAGGTACATCTAGCTGAAATTGCTGGATGTGTGAGTGGATAAGTCATTGATTGTTTTAACCTGTGTAATTTTTAGTTGTGGCTTACTAGATAACAGTATAAAGCTGTATCACTCTCTGTATCATTCCCTGACATATATCTCTAGTCTAGTTAATTACCTGGTACAAAATTAGTCAATTAATTAATTCATTAATTAATTACTTTTTATGGACTACAGCTTTATTTCTTAAAAGAACCACTTGAGGGAAATATTATTCTCATTATCCCATTATGTATGAAGAACTAAGTTTAGAGAGATAAAGTAACTGGTCTAAATTGCAATGCCAACAGGAAACAGATGGCATGCACAGATTAGGTTAAATCAAGAAGAATTAGTACAAGGACTACTTCCAAATGCATGGAGAGGAAGTCTATAATATGAAGTCTTGCATCCATCCACTGGTCTTGAAAGCAAAGAATAATAAACAACAACAACAAAAACAATACTAACAATTACAACACACCCATACACAGAGAGGTGTTGAGAGGATTACCTGCTTGCTTAAATGTCAGTAATTGTTAGCTTGGAACTCAGAGGCAGGGAGATGTGGACAATAAATGGCAGAGTCCTATTTTCTTTGTCTATTTATTTTTTGCTATATTTTCATGGACACATTTATAAAAAGTCTTAAATTTTAAAAATGTGCTTATGAATAGGATGCCTTTCTCATCTTTACAAAAATGCACCACCTTCTTGGAGAACCTGTTTAGAACTACAACGTTCATGTTCCTCTAGGCACACAGTGGGACTGAGAAGTCGAAGAGGGTTTCTGCAAGAATGACAAGCACACAGCATGTATTTAGCTACCTGGGTTTAGGTATCAGATGCTTACAATATGGGAACTGATTTCTAACTCTTCTCACACTCATGTTTCAGAATCAGAAGTGCCTAAAAATATCTTATGTTACTGATACGTATGTTAGTAATGTCCCTTGCACATTAGCATTTTTTTTAGTCCCAGAGCTGTACAGGAGTGTAGCGAATGTTTCTTAAGGTGAAAAAATCTTCTACACACACACACACACACACACACGCACATGCACACGCACACACACATGCATATATACATATGCTAGCACAAACATGATACATACATGCTAAGAGTATTTGATAACTCCATGTTTGACAGTATTTGATAACTGATAATTGATCTTGTTTTGAGTAAGATGAGTACCATTTTATCATTCTCATGAAAGAAGAAAAGGGATGTCATGAGATAAGGTTTTGAAACAGATAACTTCACTCTAGATGGTCAATTTTATTTTATAAAGTGAAAACAGAAACAGAGTGAATTTCTACTAAAGAACTTTGTTCTAATGGTACATAGAAAAACTCTGCATTTCTGGTTTGTAGTATGGATACTACAATGAGAAAAAGTAATGTTGTGTGAGGATCTAGTTCTCCCTTCTCTGCTCAGAGGTATGCCAATACTATCCAAACTGCTGCTGATTCCACTTTCCCATCTATCAGAACAGCAAAATTCTGTCAGTTTAGTTTATTTCAGACAACAGGAGCATATTAAAACCACATATTTATATGCACTGCACAAATCCTTTATTGTTGTTGTTATTTACAATATGTTTTCCTTTTCAACAAACTCAAACATTTGAGAGAGAGACAGAGAGAGAGAGGAGAGAGAGAGAGAGAGAGAGAGAGAGAGAGAGAGAGAAAAACAAACAAACACAAACATATAGCTTGTTTCTTTGAACAAATACTGTTACTCTTGATAGCTTCACTCTAAACTCTTTGAACATTGTGCTATGCAGAAAATTTACACAAGCTGACCACAAAGATCCTTCACCTTGTGTGATATTCCTGTGTGATTTTTGCCTAAAAAGCAAAACGTTGCATTGTGTGTAGCCCTGGGAGACCAGACTCCGAACAAGTCATGTTTGATTCATAAAATCCTGGGCTTGAATAATCATGAAGGGCAAGAGGAGCAGGGCCTGAGTTATATGATTTATAAAACACAAACCTCATTGCCTCTCCTTTTCCCCCCAGTGGACTAAAAGCTTAGGTTAGAGGAAATGGATCAAAGAAGTATAGAACAGAGTGACCTGCCAGTCTTCTGTCCTCATGTGGGTGGTCATTAATATACATCTCACTGTTCACAGGGAGATAAAAACCACATGGGAGTAAGAAGTAAAGGAAACAATGTTATCTCCATGGGGAACTTCAAATCTGTACATTGAGGTATTCTTTATTTTATAATGTTTACTTTTATTTTGTGTGTATTAGTTTGCCTCAGATGTCTATGCACCAGGAATATAGATACCCTTGGGTGCTAGAAATGTAACTGGAGTTACAGATGGTTGTGAGCTGCCAAGTGTTTGTTGACAGTTATTCCTTGGTCCTGAAGATCAACCATTGCTATTAGCGGCTGAGCTATTTCTCTAGTCCTCATTGAAGGAATTCTTTGATTTGCTTTTTTTTTTTCTGGCTAAATGAGCTGCTTAAATAGACTATGTAAGCCCCAAGTAGTACATTGACATAAACAACTCTTGTTTTATTCTCTAGTCACATACTGCATATCTCATATTGTTGTTTAATCTTTTTTTTAAGTACCCTGCACCACCAATGCTAATAATATACACATGCATCCTCAGAAGCTAGAGTCCTTATTCAACCTAGAATTTTACCTCTTCTTCCCTTTTCTGTCTTCTTTGTAATTTCAGAGTGGATGCTTCACGTTAGCTCTTGTTTGTCAATGTCATCTATAATCATGGCTAATATAATAGATCGACACAATTTTGATGCCAGCTAGAAGGGACACGTGACATGTTTTAACTTCTGAAACAATGCTATATTTTGTGAATGGTTTGTATTCATTTATATTATTCAGAAAACCCATTAAGGGCACATGTCTTAATGGTCCAGGCAGTTATAAAGTAGAAGCATAGACTTGATGTTTTAATCAACAGCAGAGTATTTCTCAATATTCTGGAGTCTGGGAGTCTGACACAAAGTTTCCATCATATTTGGTGTGTGGTGAGGGTCTGTTTCATCATCCTCTGAGCATCTTTGATCCTCACCTGGAAGAGAGCACAGAGGTAGGAAGTGTGCCCTCATGAAATATTTTTATTAACACATTAATTAATTTATAATAGGTTCACCATTTTGTGTGTGTGTAGTGTGTGTGTGTTGTATACAGGAATTAGAATTTCAAAATATATTGAATACAGGCAGAATTCAACACTTAACCTATAACAGGATATAACTATCATACCTTAATTTTACTTCTTCAGTTGTCATTTATACATTTTATTTACAAGATAACTTTATATGCAAAAGGACATACATGAATGTTGTTTATTAAAACATAAAATGTTAGTTTCCTTACAGCATTTTTAAACCATTGGTTTTTGTTGTTTCTCTCTCCTCTTTTCTCATTTTTCCTTTCCATGACCCTGCACTCTTATATCCCTAAGACCCATGTTTCTGCTTTCACATTCTAGGAGTCTTTTGTTTCTTTCCCTTCCTTACTACAGCTCATTCACTCCTCATGTTATTCTAACTGGTTTTATAATTTACACTCAACTTCAGAATTATTTCTATGTGCACAAAATTAAAAGCTAAGATCTGAGAATGAGATTAAATATTATAATTTTTGTGTTTTTTAAAATTAATCATCTAAGACACTTTGAATATCCAATCTATTTTCTATCAGTTTCAGTTTTCCTTTCAGCGAGTATGACTCCATTGTGTGTGTAGTGTGTGTGTGTGTGTGTGTGTGTGTGTGTGTGTATCACAATTACTTCTTATCAGTTCATCTGTTGATGAACATCTGGGATCATTTCTTTTCTTTGCTATCATTTCTTTTCTTAGCTATATAGTGACTTATTTCATATATTTTCATAGGGTTATTCCTGTGCTACCTGAGTTCTGTTTAGAGAGTTCTTCCTATGTTCATAATTTGAAGTCTGTTCTCTGCTTTCAGTTAGCAGTCAGAATGTTTCATGGTTTAAATTAAGGTCTTTATCCACTTCATGTACAGTATGGGAAGTCTGAATCTAATTCCATCTTCTGCAATTGGATACTCAGTTTTGCCTTCCCCAAATACTTAGCAGGCTACTTTTTTCCTCTTATTTTGAAGAATTGCTGAAAACTTATGAATCCTCCTACATTTGCAACTATATTTAATAACTGTCAGTGTGTGGTATAATTTTACATCAGGTATTATGATGCCTCCAGTGGTGCTATTTTTTCTTATGATTGCTTTGGCCACATGGGCTATTTTGTATTTTCATCTGATATTTTTGTGTTTTTCTAGTTTGGTGAAGAATGTCATTGTAATGCTGATGGAGGTTTAGATTGATCTGTATAACTTAGTAGTATAACCATTCTTACAATACTAATTCCTGGATGGAATACTAATACTTCCCATCCAGGAGTATGGGAGGTCTCTTAATCGATTGCATCCTTTTTCTTTCAATGTTGGAAATTTTTGTTTGCAGATATCTTTTACTTTCTAGGTGAGGTTTATTGCTATGAATTCTATTTTTCAGGGAGCAATTGTGAATAGGATATTTTTTTCTTAATTCCTTTCTCATCAAATTTGTTACTAATGTGTATGAAAGCTACATTGTTTTGTTTTTGATTTTGTATCCTCTGATTTTACTGAAAGCATGTATTAAGTCTTAGAGTTTTCTCGTCGAGTCTGTAGTGTATCTTAATATAGCCTCATGTGGTCTATAAACTGACAATTTTACTTCTTTTCCTATTATAATTCCTCTTATGTATTTCTCTCACTTGATTGCTTTTGCTAAAACGTAAAGCATTATGATGAGTAAAAATAAAGATAATTGTCATCCTTGCCTGAGTCCAGAGTTTGGAGGACATGTTTTTGCTCTTTCGCTATTTAGTGTAATGTTCATCTATAAATATGTTATAGAGAGAATATTAACTGCTCTGAGGGATGCACCACTCATTTTTAGATTTTTCCAGGACGTAAGATATGATGAACCCATGTTTAACTTTGTCAAAAGCTTTTTCTCATTCTTTTGAAATGATCATGACATTTCTGTCCTTAGGTTTATTTATATGGCAAATTGCATTTGTTGATTGGCATATACTGAACCAACATTGCATCTCTGAAATGAAACCTACTTGGTCATGATATTAAATTATTAAATTTTCCAGTGTTCCTGAGTAAAAATATGATTATATGTGTCTGAGCCTAAAAATATAGTAATTATTTTCACCATGAACTTCACTTTGAAGAAATTTACTCTGAAGAAATAATCGTGGCTAAGTTCAAACATAGCAAAGATCTTCTTAATGTGTTCTTGAATTTGGTTTGTAATTTTTTTTCATTAATTTATTTCTTTTTTCACTTTATATCCGATCGCAGTCTCCTCCCAGGCCCACTCTCAGAAACCTCTCCCCTATTACTCTCTCCTTTCTCCTGAGAGAAGGGGAATCTCCCACTCCCTTGGGTACCTGCCTGCCATGAGATATCAAGTCCCCAGCAAGACAAAGCACAGGCTCTCCCCCTGAGGCCTGACTAGCCAGTTCAGCAAAGAGTAGGGGATCTAAAGACAGACAACAGAATTAGAGGCAGCCCCTGCTCCAATTGTTAGGAAACCACATAAAGACCAAGCTGCACATCTGCTGCAAATGTGTAGGATGCCTAGGTCCAGGACCTGATGCTCTTTGGTTGGTGGTTCAATGTCTGGGAGCCCCCGTTGGCCCAGTTAGTTGACCCCTTAGGTCTTCCTATGGTATTTTTGACCCTTCTTGGTCACTCAATTCTTATTCCCCACTCTTATACATAACTTCCCAAACTTGGCCTGATGTTTGGCTATGGATCTCATCCTCTGTTTTTATCTGCTGTTGCATGAAGCCTCTAAGAAGACAGTTGTTCTAGGCTCCTGTATGCAAGCATAGCAAGGTATAATTAATGGTGTCAGCAATTGGTTCTTTCCCATGAGATGGGTCTGAAGTTAGGCCAGTAATTGGTTAGCTTTTCCCTCAATCTCCATTCCTATTTGTCCCTGTACATCCTGAAGGGAGGAAAAATTTTGGTTCTAAGATTTTGTGGGTGGGTTGATGTCTGTCATCCTCCACTGGAAATCCCTCTGACTACAGGAGGTGACATTTTAGTCTCTATATCCAATACTGTTAGGAGTCTCAGCTAGGGTACCTCCACAGACTTCTGGGAATCTCCACTGTCCCAAGTTTCCAGCTAGTCCCAGAGATGCATCCCTCCACATACACCGATTTTCAATCTCTCTCCCAGTCCTTTCCTGCCCTCCCTCCCCAAACCTAGTTCCCATCCCCATTCACATCCTAACCTCTTTCTCACCCAGTTCCTTTCTTCATTCACCTCCCAATGGTTATTTTCTTTCCCTTCTGAGTGAGATTCAAACACCTTTTTTGTTACTTAGCTTCTTCTGGTCTGTGGATTGTAGCACAGTTAACCTGTATTTGATAGCTAATGTCATATATAAGTGAGTACATATCATGTGTGTTTTTCTGGATCTGGATTACCTAACTAAGGATATTTTCTAGTTCCATCCATTTTGTTGAAAATTTCATGATGTCTTTGTTTTTAATGGACCACATTTCTTTATCCATTCTTCAGTTGAGGGACATCTAGGTTGTTTCCACGTTCTGGCTATTATGAAAAAGCTGATATGAATATAGGTGAACAAGCATACTTGTGATATAGTAGTATATGGGGTATATGCCCCAAAGTGGTGTAGCTGGGTCCCAATGCTCTGTAAAACCACCAAATTGATTTCCAAAGTGATTGTTCTGGTTTTCATTTCCACCAGCATGGAGGTGTGTTCCCCTTGCTCCACATCCTTGTTAGCATATGGTATCATTTGAGTGTTTGATCTTAGCCAATCTCATGGGTATAAGATGGAATCTTAGAGCCATTTTAATTTGCATTTCCCTGATAACTAAGGATGTTGAACATTTTAAAGTGCTTCTTGGCCATTAGAGTTTCCTCTGTGGAGAATTACTGTTTATCTCTGTACCCCATTTTTAATTGGGTTATAGTTTGTTGGTGTCTAATTTCTTGAGTTATTTATATATCTTGGATATTATTCCTCTGTCAGAGATGAGTTGGTGAATCATCTTTTCTCATTCTGTTGGCTATCATTCTGTCCTATTCATGATGATCTTTGCCTTACAGAAGATTTCCAGTTTCATGCAGTCCGATTTGTTAGTTATTGATTTTATTGCCTGAGCTATTGGTGTTCTGTTGAGGAAGTTGTCTCCTGTGCCAATGTGTTAAAGACAGTTCCTCACTTTCCCTTCTATTACATTTAGTGTATCCAAGTTTATATTGCAGTCTTTGACCTAGTTGGACCTGAGTTTTGAGCAGGATTGAAAATGTGTCTATTTGCAGGCTTCTATGTGCACATATCCAGTTGATCAGCACCATTTGTTGAAGATGCTTTCTTTTTTTACTATTATTTGTCAAAAATCAATGTCCCTAGGTTTGTGGGTTTATTTATAGGACCCAATCCAATCCAATCCAATATCCAATCCAATCCAATTGATCATTCTGTCTGTTTTTATGGCAATACTGTATAGTTTTTATTACTATTCCTCTGTATTACAGCTTGAAATCAGAGATGGTGATACCTCCAGAAGTTCTTTTGTACAATATTACTTAGCTATCCTGGGTTTTTATTTTTCTATATGAAGTTGATAATTACTTTTAGAAGTTCTATAAAGGATTGTGTTGGAATTTTGATGAGAACTGCATTGAATCTGTAGGTTGCTTTTGGTGAGGTCTGTCCGTTTTTACTATGTTAATTCTACTGATCCATGAACGAAGAAAGTCTTTCCATCTTCTGATATCTTTCTCATTTCTTACTTTAGAAACTTAAAGTTCTTGACATACAGATCTTTCAATTTCTTGGCTAGAGTACTCCAAGATATATTATATTATTTAATGGCGATTTTAAAGGATGTTGTTTCCCTTATTTCTATCTTGGCCCATTTATCATTTGTAAAGAAGGGTTACTGATTGTTTGAGTTGGTTTTGTATCCACTACTTTGCTGAAGGTTTTTATAAGCTATAGAAGTTCTCTGGTAGAATTTTTGGGGTCACTTATGTGTATTTTCATATTATCTGCAAATAGCAATATTTTGACCTCTTCGTTTACAATTCATATTCTTTATCTCCTTTAGTTTTCTCATTGCTCTAGCCAGAAGTTCAAGTACTATGTTGAATAATTAGGAAGAGAGTCAGAAGCCTTGCCTTGTACCTGATTTAATGGAATTACTTTAAGTTTCTCTCCATTTAATTTGATTTTGGCTATTGTCTTGCTGTATATTGTCTTTATTATTATTAGGTAAAGACCTTGTATCCCTAATCTCTCTAAGAACTTTAACATGAAGTGTTGTTTGATTTAACATGAAAGGCTTTTTCAGCATCTAATGTGATGATTATCTTTTTTTTTCCATTCAGTTTGTTATATGATAGGTGACATTGAAGGATTTGTGTGTATTTCACTATCTCTGCATGCCTGGGATTGAAGCCTAGTTGGGCCTGGTCAGTGATATCTTTGATGTGTTTCTGGATTCAGGTTGTACATATTTTATCGTGTATTTTTGGATTAATGTTCATGAGGAAATTTTGGTATAAAATTCTTTTTCTTTTTTGAGTCTTTGAGTACTTTATGTATCAGGATGACTGTGGTTTCATAGAATGAGCTTGTCAATGTTCTTTCTGATTCTAGTTTGTGGAATAGTTTGAGGAATATTGATATTAGGTCTTCTTTGAAAATCTGGTAGAATTCTGGAATTAAATCTCTGGCACCTGGGCTTTTATTATTGAACATTTTAGTGACTACTTCTATTTACTTACTGTTTATAGGATTATTTAAATTGTTTTCCTGATATTGATTTAATTTTTATAACTGGCATCTATCAAGAAAATTATCCATTTTATTTTGATTTTCCAATTTTATAGAATATATACTTTTGAAGTAAGTCCCAATGATTCTTTATATTTCCAAAGTGCCTTTGAACCCCTTTTCATTTCTGATTTTATGATTTGAATACTGTCTGTCTGACCTGTAGTTGTTGTGTGTTTGTTTTGGTTATGGGTTTGTCTATCTTGATTTTCTCAAAGTATCAGCTCTTGTTTCATTGGTTCTTTGCAATGATCTCTTTTGCTCTATACTTGTTCTTGCTGGGCCTGGACTTCCAGGGATGGCATTCCAGAGACCCATTTCATCACTAGCCATTACTCCTCTGACAGTTGTGTATCTCAGGCCTTGAGGATTCTACTTGGGAGCAATCCGAATCTCCCCCTTTCTCCTCCCATTTACTCATGTCTGCCCTGAGTTTCATGGGGGTGGTACATCCAGATCCATACCACCACCTGCCTGAAATAAACCCTTTTGGAACCAAGGACTTCCTCCTATCATTGGGGCCTTGAGGGACTGTGTAGGGGTATCCTGGTATCCTTCCCCCACTCCTCTGTCATTTGCGGCCAGTTCTGGCTGCCTGAAGCAACAGGGCCGGCATCCTGGTTGCTCCCCTTCCCCCTTCACCTCCTAGGTCATTTTGGCCAGCTACAGCCCAGCTGGCTTGCCTGAAGCCCTTCTCGCCCTAGTGTTACTTTCAGTTGCTTTTCTAGGGCTAAAAACTCCAGGCTGAGCCTGGAGAAACTGCGAGCCAACTCCCAGCTTCTCCCAAGAGCTGCCAGCTACATGACAGCTTCCACGTGTCTCTCTCCCATAACTCAGTCTCTCACACAGAACCTCACTCTTTCTGACTCTCTATCAAGCCTCTAAGTTTTTCTTCAAGGTTGACCTTTTACTTCTAAGAAAAACAAATGGGGAATACCCTGGCCTCTCTGCTAGACACGCCACATGGCAGTGCAGGCCCCTCCCCCACTGCTTCTAAACCCGCCATTAATGCCTTTTCTTTCCAACAGGAAGACCTAAAACAACAGTGTTTGTGCTTTTCAACCCAAAATTTTTTCGCCTTTTGTTACTCACAGGTGCCTTATAAGACAAATTTCCTCAAACACCTTTGCCTTTCCAGGATCTTAACGACAGATCGTGATGTGCTTGTTCCCAAGTGACTTAATGTTAATACTCAGCCTTGGCAGAAATCCCCATGCTGGGGTGCTGCTTTCCTGTTTTAATCATCATATAGGTGCTCCCACAAGTCCAGTGGAGACGCCATCTTCTGAAACCTGCCTGAGATGCTAAGCTGCCTTCTCCCAGTCATCTCGTCAGACTGCAGATTCCAGAGACACGCTGAAATCCAGACCAACCCACCTCCTGAAACCTGCCTGGGAGGCCAAGCTGTCTTCTTCCAGCCATACTGCCTAACTGAAGACTCCAAAGCTAATCCTACAGAAAACAGATCCAGACCTTCCAGCTACAGATAAACTCTTTTGCCAAAGTCAAACAGCTAAAGTTACATGTTAGTGAGGAAAACTTAATGTCTATCTAGATTAGTCAGATATTATTACCCTCAAACTGTATCACCTATATTCAATTGATTCAGTGATCCTTTTCCTTCCAACCCCACCCTCAACTCCCCTTACCCTGTGACTAATTGTGCTAACCCCTCTGGCCTAAATAGTGCTTTCTTTTAACTTCCTCATGCAAAATTTTTACCACAAATGACACAATGACCCCCCTTTTTTAAAAAAGTAAAGGGGAGGAGATGTGGGACTGTGTAAGGGTATCCTGGTTCTTGGCTGGGCATGGCCTAGAACCCCAAGGACTCCAAGGGAGAAACGCAGGAGTTTGGCCACGCCCCCAGAACCAGGGTCCTGAAAAACAGTCTAATCTCCATGGACCTACTTTGTTCAGTCACGAAGGCCATTACAGCCCCTCCCAATGTGCACAGGTAGAGGGTGTAACTACAGGCCTCAGGCCCTAGAGATTTACATACTAATGAAGGTCAGAGGGTGGAGCCAATTAACCATTCCTCCCCAGAACCTCCCCCTTTCTCCTCCCTACTTAACTCAGTCTGTCCTGAGTTTGGGGGGGGTACATCCAGATCCATCCACCATCTGCCATGACAATAAACCCTTTTGGAACCAAGGACTTCCTCGTGTCATTGGGGCCTGCCAGGCCTGCCGCCACCGAAGCCTCCAGCCACTGGAACCTGGGACCTTTTTTCGATATGTGAGACAGGCTGCCTGGAGCCTCCAGGCAGCCTCCACCATGCAGGTCCCGGGCCGCTGCTGCGTGGGCCTGGGCCTGCCACCGCGGCCCCCCAGTTTTTCCCACAGGGCCTGCCTTTGCCAAAGCTTCCAGCCTTTGGAACTCCAGACTTTTCTTCTGTATGTGGGACCTGCCACCTGGAAGCCTCCAGGACTCCTCCACTGCAGCCCCTTTTCCCATATCTTTGTTTCTAATTTATTGATTTCAGACCTGAGATTTCCTGTCATCTACTTGTCTTGGTTGTGTTTGCTTCCTTTTATTCTGGAGTTGTCAAGTGTGCTTTTAAGTTACTAGTATGAGATCTTTTTCTACTACTTTATGAAGGCACTTAGTGTTATGAACTTGCCTCTTGGCTGCTTTCATTATCTCCCATAAGTTTTGATATGTTTTGACTCCATATTCAGTGAATTTTTGAATGTCTTTAATTTCTTTCTTCATTTCTTCCCTTCAGTTTCCATGAGATTGTAGGCTTTTTTAATTGTTGAATTCCAGTTTATCTGTGGTGATCTGATATGATATGGGGGGTTATTTCAATTTTGTTGTATATATTGAGACCAGTGGGGTTCAACAGAATTGCATGTGTTCTCCTGACATCTATTGTATGGCCAAGGCTCTCCCTGCCATCCTGAGGAGCTTTGCAATGCCCCAGGAGTGTCCAGCCAATACTAGGGACAACCACATAGATAAAGGGCAGCGTAAGAATAAAATCAACAAGAGCCAGGGCAATATGATACCACCAGAGCCCAACTATCTTCCTACAGAAAGCCTTGGATATCCTAACAGCTGAATCATAAGAAGATAAATTTAATCTAATCTTATAAAGATGATAGAGGCCTTTAAAGAGGAAATGAATAAAAAATCCAAGAATAGAAAATGGAAATTGAATTAATAAAGAAAACATAGACTAGAGGAATCCTGGGGATGGAAATCCTAGGGAAGAGAACAGGAACTAACAAAATGAAAGAGATGAAAGAGAGAATCTCCAGTATAAAATACATGCTTGAAGAAATAAATTTTTCTGTACCTTCTTACCCCTGCCTCCAAAAGTCCTAGTTGGGGTCCCAAGCAACATTATATCATTACTTTTATTTTTAGATACCTGTTTGTACCTAAAGCAAGAGATAAAAAAAGTTTGGATTTCGGTGGATGAGGAAATGGGGAATAGGGGAAGATCTTTTGAGGGCAGAAGAAGAAATCATAATCAGAATATAAAGTATTTGAAAATCTACCTTAATTAAAAAGAAAAGACAAATGCTACAATTTTTCTTTTGTATGCAAAGTCTAGATTAAAAATTATATGGAGAATTTAATAGCAGGAGACCAGGAGAAATGGGAAAGGTACAAAGAGAGTGTGATGGGTGGGTGAATGTGAACATGATATATAAAACAAGAAAGTTATAAGGCAAGTCATTATTTGTGAAATAGTGCATGTTTATAATTATTAAATGCTGCTTTATGCATTTACAAATTCTCTTCTTTGGCAACTGATTTTCTTCTTCACTTTAAAATATCTACAAAAACATAGCCACTTTTAAGGGAGGCTTTGAATAGCATCAAGGAAAAATAAGTGCTAAATATAAAGCATGTTGTGGAAATTCATCTATGACAAGCTCCTAGAGACTGAAAATGTTTCACCCAGGAAGACACATAAATTTCTTTCTGAACACTAGCATGGTGCAACACATATGTTTGGTGTTGGTTGGACTGCATTTTGAAAGATTTGCCCATTTTCAACTTTCAAACAATTCTATCTCTAATGTAACTAGCTATTTCTATATGCTTTTACATGTATCAATTTTATAAATATTCATAACCTAATTTGTAGATACAGTTTTCTGGGAGCATACTAACTGAAAAAATACTGTATCCAGAGATCAATGTATTAATGACATTATGCATAAAAATTAGTAAGAGGAGAATTTTGCCCACTAAACACTTGTAATGTGTTTTTCTGTTTTTTTTTTTTTCACTGTTCAGGTTTATTTGGTTTCATTGTCATGACAGTTGAGAGGTTGGTTCCATCATCTACATGTAGATCTTACATTTCACATAATATTGAATATACACTAAGACACACATAATACATAAAATATCCTGTAGAACATTTATGCTCAAGATATGCATAATGGACTTACACACTGGAGCCAGGTTATAACTAACTGGGAACTTGTTGGCCTAGTCATGTTTGGTATACTGCACAGGGCATCAATGCACCAGAGTCACAGGATAATCGAAGCCTGCACACAGTTGGGAGTGTGTCTTGGAGACAGTGGCACTGTCACACTAACCAGGTTACCACTACAAAAGTACCACTTGGCAACAGAATAGAGCTGTGGAAACTGAGATTTTTGCCAGACAACCGCAACACAACTGCACTAACCACAGGTCAGATGAGAAGTGTGTGGTTTCCATAGAAACTCCGCTGCAGCCTGCACAGTGAAGTGCTAGGACACTGGGAAGACTTTAGAACTGCAGTCCTTCTGGATCCCCCAGTGAGTGTCTGACTCCTCTTCAGGTGAGCCTCCTACTCATAAATCAGTGTCACCCTCACAACATCCATGATCACATTTTGTCCCAGAACACATGGGACACAGAGAAAGGTATCATCATTGATTCTATAGAGAACCTTAATCATAGTGGAAATGGGATATGAGGCATAACGTTCTTCATTATGCTCTCAGCCAAGTCTGCCATAGAGAGGCCAATGGTCCAGGATGTGTAACCTTGATCACCTCATACGCTCTGTCAACCACCTGCTTGTGAACATCCTTCCACTGCTCCTTGTCTGCATTAGTGCCCAATTCTGGGTTCAGAAACTTCAGGGAGACACCAGCAACATTCACACCACTCTACACAGGCACACTGGCATCGCCATGCTCTCCCAGACCCACCCATGACAGCTCAGTGGGTGAACTCCCAGCCTGTCTCACATCAGGTAATGGAATCGAGCTGAATTCAGATTGCAACCACTTCCAATAACTCGGCTTTTGGGAAAGCCACCTATTTTCCAAGCCACGTAGGTCAAAGTATCCACTGGATTTGAGACAACAAGCAGCTTGTAGTGTGGACTGTACTTCACAATGTTGGGAATGATGAACTTGGAGATATTCACATTTCGCTGGACCAAATTGAGTCGGTTCTCTCCCTCTTGCTGACAGGCCCCCACTGTGATAATGACCAGCTTGGAATCTGCAGTCACACAATAGTCTTTGCTGGAGACAATTTTTGGTGTTTTAAAGAAAAGGTTGCCATGCTGGAGATCCATCATCTCTCCCTTTAGCTTGTCTTCCATGACATCAACAAAGGCAAGCTCATCTGCCAAGTCCTTCATTAAGATACTGATGGCACAAGCCATTCCAATAGCACCAACCCCCAAAAGCTGTAATCATGTTCTGGAGACAAGTTCTTCCTTAAGATTCACAATCAGCTGGTCCTTGAGAGTTGCCATCTTGAACTTTGAATCTTTTGAGACCGCGATGCATCATGGGAAGCAATGGGCAAGCAGCAGCAGTGTGACCTGGGCTTGGTGACAGTGGCTCCAGCACCTTGTTTTTCATAATTATTAATGAATTGGTACAATAAATATGGAAAATGTTGTTTCAGTATATTGCTTAGTAGCTAGATGGAGAAGGCAAAAGAAACCTATCTTACTGTGTTTTGAGAACTCAGCTTAAGCCAAACAGATGATGGGGGAAAGAACAAAAATGTTGGATGGAGGAAAGAAACTCTTTTACTATCACTTCATATTCTTACAATGCATAGATGGCACTATCTTCTGGAAGCCTAGACACTTACTTGTTTATTTTATATTTGTCTAATATTTACCACTTATTAGGGCATATGTTGGCTGTTTTGCTATAATTATGACTTTTTCTTTTCAATATTTATTTGTTTAAATTATGTGTCATAATCTGAAGAAATCAAGAATGAGAAAAATGAATGAAGATGCCATTATAGGAAGAAATAAAGCTTGCCAGAGTTTGAATTATCAGCCACTAACAACTTGGTGATCTTCATCACACTCTGTTACCATTCACAACCTTATTTTCTTTCAAAATCATCATATGTGGATAATTCCATTCCTTATTGTTTGTTACCAAAGATACTTTGTTTTTGTGCAAGACTAGAGCATTTGTAGAAGTGACAGGCTGTGGCCCATCTCCAGGTAATTAGTTTCTAACTCTATATTCAGTATTTTTTCTAAGATAGATGCTTTCTGATTAATTTCAAACTATATAATTGAGGTATAGAATAGCCTACACTCATTTTCAAAACCCAGGCTGTGTTTCTGTGTGTGTGTGTGTGTGTGTGTGTGTGTGTGTGTGTGTAGTGTGTTTAACAGCCTTTCCACTATTTGATGCAAATATTACTGTCTAGATCCCAAAATGTCCAAGTTCTTGACCTTTTTCTCAAGAAAAATGAAGCATTGCACACAAAGAGCAAAGAATTTTAATCCAAGAGTCATGTGAAAATACAAGGGGGTAGTGTGTACCAGGGCCAGGGCTCAAAAATCATTGAGTTCGGTCTTCCTTTTATAGGGTAGAGAAGGAGAAGGTGGTTGCTAAGAGTATGGTATGAGTAGTGTTCTGCTTTGTAGACTTACATTATGTAAGTTCTTCACAGCACAGATCCTTTTGGTACAAAATGATACAAAGAGGTTTAGTTTTGTTTTTTTTTTATCTCAAAGTTCATTTTAAGGACACAGTTTGATTCAGTATGCATGCGCCCCAAACCAGTTCACACTTTACTAGTCCAATGCCTCTAGTTTCTGAACAGGTTCTAGGATATATTTGACAACAAAAGGCGAATTACAAAGTGTTCATGGAGAGCCATAGGTAGAAGTGACTGGTGGCTCTCTTTGAAGAGGCTATGTGAATTTCAGTGCAGGTTATAATGCCAAAGGTTGATAAGGATTTTACTGTAAAAAGTGTGTGTGTGTGTGTGTGTTGTGTGTGTGTGTGTGTGTGTGTGTACAAGACAAGCAAGATTCTGGTTGCCAAGCTGTTCCTATACTTTCTTGCCCCCCACACAACTATATATTCCTATAATTAGTCTAGTGTTTTGTGTATCCGGGTCAGGCTAGATTTAGGTATTTTAGGCAATTTGACTGTCTCTTTACAGTTTAAAATAAGTTATACAAATATATGAAATAAGTGAACGTGTCTATCATCTGATAAACCTCTTTTTAAATAAATACAATTTTTCCTTTTAAGTTAAAATGTAAATACATCATGTATCCTCTTCCCTTCCTCTAACAACTTCTTTGTACCCCTCCTTTAAATTCATGGTCTCTTTTCTATTGTTATCATTATATATGTTTAAATGAATAACTATAAATATACAACTGTTATGTCCTGCTTAATGCTGCTTAAAGTTGGCTGACAACTTTGAATTATGTAACAAGTTAGGAGGGATACTGTTTGTTCTCCTTTCAAATAGAACTTAGTTGCCTATAGTTCTTTGTCTAGAGATGGGGCTACATGAGATTGCTTCCTTCTACAACACTATGTCTATTGGTATTTCTATTATTCAGGACCTGTTTGAGCAACCATATTGTTAAGCACTCATGGATATATCTTTCTTGTCATTTTCTAGGAGATAATATCTCACAGTAGACTTTCCGGTCTTCTGGCTCTTATAATTACCTTTCTGATCCCCTCTTCCCCAGTACTCGTTAAACACAGGGCACAGGTACAGGGTTATAGATGTTTCCACTGGGACTGAGTACCCTCCATTCATTTGTTCTCTGCATTTCAGCCAGTTATTGTTTTCTGTAATGTTCCCCATTTACTTCAAAGAGAAGCCTCTCTCCTGAGGCATGGGAGCTACAGTTGTCTGTAGTTATAAGAAGTATTTAGATTGCAGTTAGGAATTATGATAGTTTATCAAGAGTCATTAGACGGTTTTCTAAAAATACATAACATCACTAGCTTGAGTTATTTGGGTAGGTTTCCAATATCAAGCATGATTTTCCTCCTATTGAGTGGACTTTAAGTCAAAGGTTAGCACTAAGAAGGAGAGCCATTATTATACATTTGGGTTATTTTGTCATACTGGTCATTGTTGTGGTTCAAAGGCTGAATAATACTATTTATGACTTCCCTCCCTTGGCAGATTGCATAGCAACTCTCCATGGAAATTTCTTGCCAGGGAGGCTTTCAGGTCAGATAAAGTTTAGACCTTCCACATCTTATGTCTGAAGCTCTTAATGTCTTCAGCAATATGGACTTACTTTCGACCTTGTAGAAGTAACCAAGGGCAACAGTAATAGTCTATAATATTTTGAAAGCCTTTGGATCTCTCTGATGGAATACTCAATGATGGGTTCCCCATGCCTAATACTTTGATAAAATGTTTTTGCACATTTAAGAAAGCAATCAATCAAGTAAAGAGAGAACCCATTTAGTAGGATAAAATATTTTCTACCTATACACTTGACAGAAAATTAATATCTAGAATATGTAAAGGAAAACAAATAACCCTATTAAAAAGGTCTGGATCTGAACAAAAAGTTCTCAAATAAAGGAATAAAATTCTATAAGAATTGTAACAAAAATGGTCATCATCAACTTTTCCTGCTTGGTGAGCCCTCTGGACCACGCCAATCTACCCTGAGCAACCTTCTATCCTAGGGATGTCCACTCTTCTTCCTCCTCTACTCCCACTTTATCAGACTGACTCCTGAACCATACAGGTAATCTGCCCTTCATCCACCATCTTCCTTGCTCTCTGAGGTCTCTGGGCCAGACCAAGTTGACCTGAGCAGCATGCTAGTTTAGCCAGACCTCCATTCTTCTGCAACTTCTCCATCCACCTTCATCAAAACTGAGGCTCCTGACTCATATAGACCCATAGAGATGGAACCATACAGCCTAAGGATATCCATCACAGGCCTTCCATACCAGGACTATCAAGATTCATGCCCCTTCCCAATATCTACTACAACAAGAACATCTAGGAACCAAAACCATCCAGATGGCTAAAGGCCCTCTAAATAACCCAATCAACAAGAGCCAGGGCAATATAATATCTCCAAAGCACAGCTGCCTTCACTATAAAAAGCACTAGATGTCTTTTTTTATTACTATTATTAATCATTCCATTTGTTTCATCTCAAATGATATCCCACTTCCCTGTTACCCTCCACAAGTCCCCCATCCCACAACCTCCCTCTCCTCTCTCTCTGTTGCCTCTATGAGGGTGTTACCCTACCCACCCACCCTCTCCCACTCCATCTCTCCAGCATACCACTACCCTAGGGCATCAAACCTCCACAGGACCAAGCCTCCCCACTCCTGTTGATGTCAGACATAGCCATCCTCTTGCTGCCTATCTATCTGGAACCATGGATCCCTCCCTGTACACTCCTTGGTTGTTGGTCTAATCCCTGGGAACACTGGATGGTCCTGATGTTCTTCCTATAGGGTTGCAATCCCCCTCATCTCTTCTAGTCCTTCCGTCAGCTCAGTTTGATCGTTCACTCCAAGCGTCCACATCTGCATCGGTCAGTTGCTGGCTGAACTTCCCAAGGAGCAGCCATACCAGGTCCTGTCAGTAAGTGCCTCTTGGCAATGGCAACAGTGTCTGGTTTTGTGTCTGCAAACAGGGTGGATCCCCAGATGGGCAGTCCCTGGGTGAATCTTCCTTCAGTCTCTGTTCCATTTCTTTGTTCCTGTTCTTCCGTTGGACATGAACATTTCTGGCTTAAAAACTTTGGCCCCATCCCTTGACCAGGGGCCGTGCCTATGTCCTGGAGATGGTCTCTACAGGTTTTGTCTCACCTTTTGTGTTAAAATCATCCCCATTGGGTACTGGGAGGCTCTTATTTCCCTGGTGTCTGGGACCCTCCAGTGGCCATCCCATTTTCTTATGCCCCCTCACTACATAGTTTTATTCGATTTTCTGACCCTCTGTACCTTTCTCTTGTCCATCCAGTACAGGATACTGTCCTCCTTATTTCCTCCCCCTCCTATCTCCTTCCCAGGCTCCCACCCTCCTCCATCTCCTGCCATCATCCTGTTCCCCACTCAAGGTAGGACTGAAGCATCCATACCCTGGTCTTCTTTCCTCCTAAGCTATATATGGTCTGTGTGTTGTATCATAGGCATTGTGAGTCTGGAGGGTTATTATCCACTTATCAGTCATAAGTGTCACTGATATGTATGTTCTTTTGTGTCAGGATGATGCTATCCTTTTTTTTTCTTTTTTAAATTTACATTTCAAATGTTATCCCCCTTCCTAGTTTCCCCTCCATGAGCCCCCATCCCTTCCTCCCTTCCTCTTCCTCTTCCTCCATGAGGGTGCTCTCCTAC
This sequence comes from Mastomys natalensis, assembly GCA_021653895.1. NCBI lineage: Eukaryota > Metazoa > Chordata > Mammalia > Rodentia > Muridae > Mastomys > Mastomys natalensis. Next base: position 560,985 of record JAJTUV010000744.1, read on the forward strand.
CCACCCACCCACTCCTGCCTCAGTGCCCTAGCATTCCCCTACCTTGGATCTTCAAGCTTCCACAGGACCAAGGAGCTCCCCTCCCAGTGATGCCAGATAAGGCAGTCCTCTGCTATACATCCAACTGGCACCATGGGTACCCTCTGTGTACTCTTTGGTTGGTGGTTTAGTCCTTGGGAGCTTTGGGGGTTCTGGCTGGTTGATATTGTTATTCTTCCTACCAGGTTGCAACACCATTCAGCTCCTACATTTCTTGCTTTGACTTCTCCATTGTGGTCCTTGAGGTCAGTCCAATGTTTGGCTGTGTTCATCCACATCTGGATTGGTCAGGCTCTTGAAGAGCCTCTCAGGGGACAGCTACACCAGGCTCCTGTTAGTAAGCACTTCTTGGCATCAGCAATAGTGTCTGGGTTTGGTGTCAGCAGATGGAATAGATCCCTAAGTGGGGCCGTCTCTGGATGGCTTGTCCTTCAGTTTCTGCTCCACTCTTTGTTCCTGAATTTCTTTTTGACAGGAGAAATTCTGGATTAATATTTTTGAGGTGGGTGGGTGGCCCCATCCCTCAATTGGGGACCATGGCGATCCGCTTGATATGATATCTACAGATTCTATCTCCCCTTTGTTGACTATTTCGGCTAATGTCCTCCCTGTTGGGTCCTGGGGACCTCTTGGGTCCCTAGCATCTGCATTTCTAGTGGCTACCCACACTCAACTAGGCTCCCCTCCCCAACTTCTACAATTTACCTTCAAATTTCTGACCCTCTGTATTTCTCCCCCATCTTCTCCCACATATGAACTGCCCCACTTCTCCCTCCCTCTCCCCTCTCCCTCCCAGACCCCTCTCTCCCCACTATTTCCAGAAATTATTCTCTTCATCCTATTGGAGACATGGGTACCCACTGTGTACTCTTTGGTTGGTGGTTTAGTCCCTGGAACTATAAAACCTACACTTTGATGTGATCTTTCTTCTTGGGTTTCATATGGTCTGTGAGTTGTATTGTGGGTATTCTGAGTTTCCTTTTGGCTAGTTGGTGAGTACATACCATGTGTGTTCTTTTGTGACTGGGTTACCTCACTCAGGATAATATTTTCAAATTCCATCCATTTGTCTGTGAATTTCATGAAATCATTGTTTTTAATAGCTGAGTAGAACTCCATTTTATAAATGTACCATATTTTCTGTATACATTCCTCTGTTGAGGGACATCTGGGTTGCATGGGTCAGATAGTTTTAGTGTAGAATTCTACCAGATGTTCAAAGAAGAGCTAATACCAATACTCCTCAAACTATTCCACAAAATAGAAACAGAAGGAACACTGCCAAACTTCTTCTATGAGACCACAATCCCCCTGATACCTCAACAAAGAGAGAACTGCTGACCAATTTCTATTATGAATATTGAAGCATTAAGACTCAATAAAGTACTCACAAACTGAATCCACAAACACATTAAAGACATCATCCATCAAGATCAAGTAGGTTTCATCACAGGGATGCAGGGATAGTACAATATATGAAAATTCATCAATGTAATCTTTCATATAAACAAACAAATCACATGACAACCCATTGGATGCTTTGATTTAATGCAGCACCCCTTCATGTTAAAGATATCAGAGAAATCATAGATACCAGGCACATATCTAAACATAATCAAAACATTATATAGCAACCCAACAGCCAACATTACACTAAATGGAGAGACACTTAAAGCATAAGACAAAGTTGCCCATTCTCTCCCTATCTATTCAATATAGTTCTTGAAATTCTAGCCAGTTTTTGCTTTCATGTGATAAATACATGTTACAATGCTTATGTATATGTATGAAGCATACTCTGATGCTCTGATTCATGTGTCTATTATGTAGTGATCAAATTGGGGCAATTAAAATATCCATCACCTCAATGTTTTATCACTTATTTATGGGGTATATATTTAAAATCCTGTTTTTTAAATGTTTTAAGATATAGACATAAAATGAATTATTGTTAATTACATTTACTCCACTGTTTTGTTAAACAACAGGACCTATTTCTCTTCTCAAACTATAACAATGAACAAATTGATGAATCTATACAGTAAATTTGCTGTAATATGAATTATCTGATCCTTCTAAATATTCAATTCTGATGATTCTGGCACTTATATGTTGTTCACTATAAGTCACTGTCCCATTTAAGTGATGAGAGCCACCACTTTTTAATATTAAAATCTTTTCCAGGTATTACTGCCAGGATAATACATGAAGTTCACACAGAGTATTTCTGTGTCAGTATACTCCCCCATTCTGCCTTGAATTCTACACCTCATGGAACAGAGCTGTTTGATTACTCCCATAATATCTTGCTAGCTGTAGTTTGCAGGTGCTACATATCCTATATTCTCTGAGTAAGTTTGAGTTATTCTGAGACCTAGTTCCTGTTATTAATCTGGAGGTATCAAAAGGAAGTGTGAATGACTGCCAGGAATCCAGCATAATTTTGTGTCTTATGTTTTGGAAGAGAGGCCATTGCATATTTCTAACAGGACTTCACTTTAGCATAGAAAATTTGCCACTACACTGACTTCTTTTTAGTACCAATAACCCAGCTTTTAATTTTTGACATGATGATTTCTGATTTTCAAAGTGTACCTGGTATTACTAATTGACTGATCAAATTTTTGCTTATGTTTCACTGATAAGAGCTGTCCCACCTCAGAGATATTGACTAAGACTTAAAGAATGACCCATAGGATGTATTCAATGTGATCTAGAAGTCTATGGCTGACAGAATATTTATTTATATAATCATTTACTTGCCCATATAGGATTCATCTGTAGATTCTTCCTGATCTCAGCTCCTCTTCATAGAGGTTTAGACTCATCTAGTGTACTATGACTGATGGATTGTCACTCCTGGACAAAAAGGATTACTTTTGCTTCACGGCAAGCTGAACTTAAGTGTGGACTTCTGCTCTTGGGATATTTCTGATCTCTGCTCTATTGTTTTCTTGGTCATTAAACAGCAGTTGTCCTCTGTAGCAAACCTTTCCATTTTCACAACCCTAATGTACCTTTATTAGTTTAAGCAAATGCTGTTTTATTATGCCAAGGTTTATGACACACCAAAAGTATTCCTTTTTAATGATGTAGCTCTGTGTAGATACTGTGTTAAGGAAGCTCTCTGTGTAATACATGCAGTTATTTTTAGAACCAAACTTGCCCTGAGCTCTGAAAGTAGTTTCTATCTTCCATCAATATTTTATTTTACTATCTCTCTTAACCTTTTGTGCTTCAGTGTTCTAGAGGATATCCAGATGCATCAAAGAGAAAACAAATCAGAAATTGTATTTTCATGCCACACACATATATGACAAACACTGTAGAGAACAATTATAAATCAAAAGGGAAAACTGTTTGTAGAGTCATTTACAAGAGCACAAAAGAGGAAGTATATGCTAATATATATGAAGCAATAAGAAGCCCAAATGGGCTTAAGGTTTGATACTTTATTTTATCATTTCTCTGTATATTTGTATGCAGTTTTCTCATTGCTTTAGATGTCATATTTGGTTTGTGCTGAGATATTTGACTCACATCATTTACAGATGAATTTTGAAGCATCCACCAAAATTCGTACTGAAAACTACCAGAAGTGTTGAATAAAGTTATTTTCTAAAAAACTCAGCTATAAATGGAAGTTTTTAATAAATCATCCTTTGATATTTTTTCATTAATTTATTTATTCACTCACTTTATATCCTAATTGAAGCTTTCTTCCCTCCTCTCCTCCCAGTCCGGGCTTCACACTTCCCCTCTACCCATTTCCCTCTCTCCTTTAGAGAAGGAAAACCTCCCATTGGGTACCAGCCTGTTCTGACACACTAAGTTACAGTAGGACTAAGCCCATCCTAGCCCAGCTAGGGGAAAGGGATCCAAAGGCTGGCAACAGAGACAGAGACAGCTCTTGCTCTAATTGTTAGGGAACCCATATGAATATCAAGCTGCACATCTACTATATATGTATAGAGGGCTTAGATTCAGTCCATGCATTCTGTTTTGTTGGTGGTTTTGTCTCTGGGAGCCCCAATGGACCCAGGTTAGTTGACTCTGAAGGTCTTCTTGTGGTGTCCTTGATCCCTCTGTTCCCTCAATTCTTCCCTCTTCCACAAGACTCCCCAAGCTTCATTTGACTGTGTGTTTCTTTATCTGCTTCCATCAGTTTCTGAATGAAGCCTCTCAGAAGACAATTTTGGTAGACTTCTGTCTATAAGTGTAGCAGAGTATCATTAATAGTGTCAGCAGTTGACTCTTCCATGGGATGGGTCTCAAGTTGGGCCAATCGTTTCCTCAACCTCTGCTCCATCTTTATCTCTGGCCATCTTATAAACAGGACAAATTTTAAGGTATAAGGGTTTGTGGGTGGGTTGGTGACCTCCTCCCTCATCTGGAAGTCCCACCGGGAAACTTCATATAGTGGAAGGTGGCCACTTTAGGTTCCATATCCACTACTACTAGGAGTCTCAGCTAGGATCACCCCTATACACTAATGGGATCCTCCCCTGTCCCAGGACTCAGAGAACTCTCCTGTGGGGCTGGAAAGCAGTACAAACCTGGGACCCTGTCCAGAGCAAGAGTGAAGTCAAGATGTCTCCAAATCCTTACAACCTTTTTTTTTCTTTTATTGGATATTTTCTTTGTTTACATTTTAAATGTTATCCCATTTCCAGGTCTCCCCTCCAGAACCCCCATCCCATCCCTCTTCTCTCTGTCTCTCCACCACCCACTCACCCACTCCTGCCTTCCCACCCTGACATTCTCCTACACTGGGATATCAAATCTTTTCAGGCCCAAGGGCCACTCCTCCTACTTATGTTCAACAAGGCCATCATCTGGCTCATATGAGGCTGGAGCCATGCGTCCCTCCATGTATACTCTTTGGTTGGTGGTCTAGTCAGTCCCTGAGAATTCCTAAGTGTCTTGCTAGTTGACACTGTTGCACCCCATATGGAGCTGCAACCCCCCTCAACTCCTTCAGTCCCTTCTCCAACTCCTCTATCTTGAGGACAGCAGAAGTAGGACTGCTTCCTCCCTGCTCTGAGCCTAAATGTCACAACACACCTAGCCTTATGACTCCTGCCTCTGTCACTCTTGAGGTAGTCACATAACTTGGTGGCCTGGTTTCAGGTTAAACTGCCTCTCTCCTTCTAAGGACATGTCCAGCTAGTAACTGGGATACCTCTTCATGCAAATGAAGCCTCTGAGCACCTCTGTCCCAGCAAATAGTCTACTTTCACTCTGAAAACCCTGTCCATTATCCAAGAGCCATATAATCTCTTGTTCTCCCCAATAAAGAGGACTGTTTTACTGAAAAAAAAAATCTCTAAAAATGGCTGTATTTTCTACACTTATATCTATCTAGATCCTCTCTAATACAAATACCTGGCTAAGCATAAGTTTTTCAAGTCCAGCCCCCTGCCAGTTGTGATACAGGGGAAAAGCAGACCTGAGCAATACCCTCTGATTCCATTCTCTCTCCCAGCCTTCTCTCCCCACCACTCTCAGATGCTTGATTCCTGCCCCAGTTATTTTCCCCAACCTATCTCCCATCCAGTTCCCTCCCTCCATGCACCTACGCTGTCTATTTTGTTTCTCCTTCTGAGTGAGACTCAAGCATCCTCCATTGGACCCTCTTTGTTACTTAGCATCTTTGGGTCTGAGGCTTATGGTTATCCTATAACTTTATGGCTAATATCCATTTTAAGTGAATACATACCATGTGTGTATTTCTGGGTCTGTGTTGCCTCACTCAGGATATTCTCTAGCACCATTCATTCGATTGTAAATTTCATGATGTCCTTGTTTTTAATAGTGGAGTAGTATTCTATTATATAAATGTATTGCAATTTCTTTTTCTTTATCCATTCTTCAATTGAGGGACTTTTAGATTCTTTCCAATCTCAGGCTATTACAAATAAAGATGCTATCCACATAGATAAGCAAGTGTCCTTGTGGTATGGTTGAGCATCTTTTGGGTGTATGCCCAGAAAGGGTATAGATGGGTCTTGAGGTAGAACTATTGCCAATTTTCTAAGAAATTGCCATCTTGATTTCCACAGTGGTTGTAAAAGTTTGTGCTCCCACTAGCAATGGAGGAGTGTCTTCCCCCCGTTCCACAACTTCTGCAGCATGTGCTATCAACTGAGTTTTTGATCTTATCCATTTTGAAAGGTACAAGATGGAATTTTAGAAAATGGTCTTTAAATTATTTTTTAGAAGAATTATATACATTTCCATGCATCCACACATGCATTTAGTGCCAATAGGTGCAGATGGGGCAGGTTGGTGTTTTTTATTACTTTTACATACTTCTATAATTTTTCACATAAGAAACAAAATAAAATTTCCCAAGGTTATGGTCTATGGAAATTTCATTTTTTGGAACTAGTTTACTGCAATATCTCAAAGAAGAACATTAGTTTTTTTCTTATGAATATTAAGGTTAAGAAACAGGTAAAAAGAAAACAAGACTGATTTCTCTAGTAAATATAGATGCAAAAAGTTCTAAAATAAAACATTTACAAATCTATATTCTTAGGTTTGATCTTGTCTTAGTGTCCTAGACTTCTTAGATGTTTTCTGTCTTAAACCTTTTAGAGTTAGCATTCCCTTTGAACAATGTCTTTATTTCTTCAAGCATGCCTGAGATTTTCTCTTCCACCTCTTACATTTTATTGGTGATGCTTGTATCTAGTCCCTGTTCTCTTCCCTAGAATTTCCATCTCCAGGATTCCTCTAGTTTGTGTTTTCTTTATTGATTCTATTTCCATTGTCTGTTCTTGGATTGTTTTATTCATTTCTTCAACCTGTTTGATTGTATTTTACTGTATTTCTTTAATGGATTTATTCATTTCCTCTTTAAAAGACTTTATCATCTTTATAAGATTGTTAAATTCATCTTCTTGTGCATCAGCTGTGTTAGGATGTCCACGGATTGCTGTAAGAAAATAGCTGGGTTCTGTTGTTGCCATATTGCCCTACCTCTTGATTTTGTTCTCACCCTGGCGTTTAGTCATCTGGTTCTCCCTAGTGTTGGTTGGATGTTCCTGATGTTGGCAGTACTCCTCATGGAGGCTGACACAGCTATGAGCCTGACAGTGGAGCTCAGGAAAGAACAAGCTGCTCACCGCTGCTGGCTATACGCTAGGTGGGCCAGACATGCAGGAAATTTGGGGAAGATTATCTAGTTTGGATGTTCCTGGGGCCTGATAGGCCTCCACAGGAAGGCAGGCAGAGCAGTAGGCTGAAAAATAGAGCTCAGGGAACAGCATGCAGCTCACCTCTCTACTTGTTTTTTAAAGGATGGTCGAGTATGTTAAGACACACTAAGGAATCTGTAGAATGTCATATGACAAAGCCAGGATGGAAAATATGCTTCTAATTTCACTCAAGTTTTTGTTCTATTGTATCATTTTTATGGAGAAAGCAATAAAGGAAGAGGAGAGGGATGATGAAAAAAGAGAGAGATTGAAAGTAATAGAGACAGAGGAAAGACAGAGAGGAAGATTTTATGAGAGACAGAGTAAGATATACATATATACAGTCTGACAGACAGACAACAGACAAACTATACTTCCATGTTTCTATTTTATGATCTTTCTGAAAACGTACACTGGGAAAATGTCACAGCACAAATATGAAGTGATAATTCTCGAGATGCCACAGTATGCTGCTAATTTCTCTCAAGGTTATCCTAGGCATCTTATCTGATGACACACATCACTTTTCATAATTGTTTGCATACTTTATGTATTATGGCAACTATGTACGTATGTTCTGATATTGTAAATTGTTAAATGATTTACTTAGAAGTGGCTGAAGCTTACTTTGGTTTACAATTCTGAAATTTGAGTCAATGGGTATTTATACCTTCAAGTTTTGGAATGTCTTCTGAGGAAGCACATTATGAGAGTCCATAGTGGCAAAACCTCTGTCGGTAGTAATGAAATTGTAGACTTATAAGAATCTTCAAGAGCATGTCCACAAAATTTGCAGATTCCCCACATTTTAAAGGTTATACCACTTCCAAGGAGTGAGTTGTGCTTAGTGGCAGCTATAGTGGATCTTCGTAGTTGTCTTTAATCATTTCACAGGTAACCTAAGACATTAATGAAGCATACTTCAGAGTTTATCTGGAGAAATGTCTTTTGAGTGGTTTAACAGAAGCAAAGAGACCAAATATGTCCTGACTGTTGATGATACCATCCCAGATACTCGGATGTTCAATGTATACAAAGAGGAAAATGAGATAAAACAAAAACATAACAGAAACTGATAACTTGCATTCTCTTTCTCTAGTTCTTGGTCCATAAAGATGTGATGAGCCCTTGAGGTGATGTAAATAGTCACAACCAAATACTCCTGTTGTTATTAACTCTGTCACTCCTGTCTTGTCATGATATGGGAAAATGCAAACCTTTATCTTGTATACCATTCTTTGTTAGGTATTTGGTTATAGTTAAGGTAAAATATAATTAATCCATGAACTATGACTTTTTCAGGAAAATAGTCTGAATGATGAGGAACCCCAGACCAAGGAGAATCTGTATTAATTAGTAGCACAGGCTGCTTTCTATCTAGTTAATGTTCAAGGAGTTTAACCTTGAGTATATTTTACATGCACTTCTTAAAAATTGAGATGAACATCACAAAATATGTAATTTAAATTGTAGTATGTACTATGTCCATCTCTCCCTCTGTAGGACAATATTGAATAAGATCTCAATATGCTTTAATTTCACTATTTCTCTTTTATAGTATTATTCCTAAATTAATTTATGCTTTCTATAATTAACTGCTGAATGCCACTCACATTCCCACATTACACTAAGCATTAGACAGAGCTATCAGCAATGACAGAATTAGGCTTAGATCTTTTAAGAAGAGGGCAAGAGAGAGTTCATTGAAATAACAACACAATTAAGTTTAAACTGCATATAGCAATGGTGACTAAAATACATTTGGAGGATAATACAATGTGTAATATTTGTATGAAAAGTTGTGATTGACCTAGTCTGACTCTTCTGAGGAAATAGTGAGGAAATGGTTTGAGAACTAAACTGAACAAATTAAATAGGTGAAAAATGGCCATAAGTTGTGGATTTCAAAAATATGACAGGATACATAAAGCCCTGTGGTGACAATGAATGTGTTCAGTTTAAAGATAAAAAGAAGGTCAATGTAGGCAAGCTTAGGAGTGTTGGGGTAGGAGTAGCAGGGAGAGTCACAGTGGGAAAGGATACTGAAGCAGGAGTGGGGAGCTAAAACTTGCTGAGCTATATTAATTATTTTAATTCTATTATAAGGGCAAATACAAAGAAAATGAAATGAGAATGAAGGCTTTTAAGCAGAGGTGACATTCTGCATGCAGACAAAATGAGAATGAAAATCAGGATGCAGAGAAGAGGATGAATTAAGGGGAGCTAAGGAGGAATGCAAAAAAAATAAATAAATAAACAAAAACAAAACAGAAAAACCCCACCAGAGTATTGTTAGGATAATCCAAAGAGGTGGGAGACTGTTTAAACCAGGCTGCAGCTGCTCTTGGGCATAGAAGTGGAGACATTCAAGGTGGATTAAGGAGATATGACATTCAGGATTTCTTAGTTGTGATGGGAAAGGAAGTTGTCAAATATGACTGACAGCCATCAGGCAAGCAGTAAAAGATTAAAAGAAATGTCATTCATTGAGAACAGGGCACATAGGAAAATACTTTAGATTTTGAAATGCCCAACAATTCTTCCCCTTCTGGATACATTCATTTGAAACTTTTGATTAACATGTGAAGAAAATATCTGGAGATCTGCTTATTGAATCCTCAGAGGAGAATTGATAATGATCAATGTAAGCACAGAGATTGAAGCTTTGGGTGGAAATGAGCTTCAAATTATTTACTATATTTTTAGATAAAACTGACTTAGGGGAATTTAAATAGTGTTGAGAAAATATGATATTGAATACATGATTGAAGTATTAGGAGAGGAAAACTGCCCCATGAAATCAGAAGAGAAAGGGAAATATAGAATAGCTGAGAGCCTTGAATAGTGGGGAGGATGTTTTTGGGTGACAAGCAGAGAGGAAAGAAAGCTAACAGAAAGAGCAAAGTAAGCTTGTGAGGTGCGGAGGGTCCTTTAGGAGAGGGGGGTGATCTCAGACAGGGTCAGAGTTGTAAGGCAACAAGATTAGTTACTCGGGGAAAATGTCTATTCCCAGAATGTTTCCAGTTTCTTTTACTTTGGAAGCAGAAACTGTTGCATTCATTTGCTTATTTATGTGAATTGGAGGTACTATTTAGCTTTTATGATTAAAGGAAAGGCAAGAATAGTTAGCTATATTTAAGGTAAGCATTTTGTCTAAAGGTGTTTAATAAAAATGATAGGGAAGGAAGTACTTGATAAGACTTTGAAAAATGATGAACTGAAGAAATGGGTTTTAAAATTACCCAAGGGAACTTTATTGGAAAGCAAGGTAAGGTTTTATGGAAGAGAAGGTTATTGTAACTGAGAAATTTTGATTTGAGGCACAGATTGGGCAAATAACTACAACAGAAAGGGATAGACAAAGTGATCTGACATAATAGAAGATGATTACTATAGACTTTAAACAATGGGAAAGAAAGGAGTTTCTACAGTATTGACATGAGAGGGAAATAGGACTTGGACATGTATTGAGTAAAATGGAGGGTAAAGAAAAAGAGATTTTGACCAAAGAGTTTTTGGGTAATGACAAAGAATTCTAGAGAAAGTCACAGATCAAAACATCTGTCTAGAAACATGGAATTGGTTATAGATTCTGACCTAATAAGGAAAAGACAAGACAAACCATGAAAAGTCACATGCAGCAAAGAGTAAGAGAAATATCATTCATGAAGAACCAGGCAAACAGAACAAATATTTTAGAACGTGGAATGGCCAAGATGACTCTTCTTGGACACATCCACATGAAATTGTTTATGTGTTTATGTGTGATTAGCTAAAGATATGCTTATCCATTTGGCCATCCTAGATCTCAAAGTTGTCATGTATGAAGACAGCTATCAGTTGGCAATCACTCTCTATGTCTCCCACACCAACAGTAAAGTTTGAAACAGTCAGTTTCAAAGATCAACACTGAATATTAACTTGAACATACTACTATATCTACCTAGCAATGAGGCCCATGTGTAACGGATGCAGAAGAGTGGGAGCCACTTTATTTTGAGAATGAAAGAGAGCTTCATTTTGACCTAGTAGTGGTGACGGCCCTGGGGAGTTGGGCTATTTTTTCTAAGAAGGGTATATCCCATTTATGAAGAGGTCAAGTGAGATTTCTAGACTAGAGCAATAAATTTCTCCCATACCTGTCATATTGGATTCCAAACTTATGTTCCATGACGGCCAGAGTTTATCATTGTTATCAGTCTTACGACCTCTTCCCAGAGCACTACTTTGCATTTTTAAAATGTTACTTTACATGATGGAGTTGTGGTTGATAAGATATAAGGGAACGTATGTCTTTTATGGTTGAGATGAATAAGCATATATGGTTTGTGTGCCTCTCAATGTCTTTCTTTTCTTTGTTGGCTGATTGATGCTAAGACAACTTATGGACTGAAGATAATGGAGCAACTGCAAAAATCAGCTATCTTGAGTTAAATCACTAAACCTTCCTATCAGATTCTTTTATGAATAAGAAATTGGTTTTGTACCACAGTCTAAGGTTCCAGAATTTCTTTATTTACTCTACCTTATTCTGAATAACATATGTGTGTAGATTTGGTGGTGCAGACATACTCAACAGATCTCAGGCTTACTGCAAAGGCAAAGCTCTCTGTTCTCAAGACTGGTATATGGAGGAACATCATGAAACTATATCTTCAGAAGAAGGCTGTTTATCCATCAAGGCAAAGGATTAAAAATAATTTGAGAAGCTAATATGAAGTTAAAATAACAGGAACCTATTTATTTTAGAACACTTTTTAAAGAGATGCAGCTGAACTTGGCATAGCGACACATGCCTGCAATCAACACAGGAGGCTGAATTGGAGAATTGTTGAGTTTAAGGTCACTATAATTTACACAGACACTGACTCAACATTTTTTTTAAAAATGAAAATAAAACAAATCAAGATAAAAGGGTTAAATTTTTGGGAAGTAAATATTGTTCATAACAACTTAAAATCTAGGAAATACTAACACACTCTGATTCCAGACCTGCAGACAACCACAGAGCTCTAGGGCTTAGAGACTTAACAGAAGAATGGCCTGGAAAGTCCAGGCTTTAAGTTGACCTGATTAAACAGTGGTGGTACTGGGCCTCATTGCTGGAGGCACTGTGTTGTTCCTTGTAGGGTGATGACTGCTGGCTCTTTACCTCCAGTGTCCCTGAAGCCACAGTGGTAGCAGTTCTAGCAGCAGCCATGCTTTGGTTGCACTTGATGACAGTGACAAGGAATTTGATTCTTCTGAATTGTGTGTGTGTGGTTTTTTTTTTCCTTCTTGGACTGACTGTTCTTCTCCTGAGGCTATTCAAAGGACACTGTGTCATGGAGGTGGTCTCTTGATTCTTGAAGCATCTTCAGGCCAGTTACAAATTTCTTTATGATGCCATTAGAAAATCCTGATTCTGACAGCTGTTTCCTGAAGATACTGTCTGTGATATTCTCAAGCTGCAGAATTGCTTCCTAAGGCGATATAATTCCTTTCAGCCTTGTTTCACTCTGAAGGCCTTAATTTTATTTCCCTTTAGCCATAAATGTCTTCTCTTTCTCTAGGCAGCCTTAGAATGGCAGTGATTACTACACCAGTCAGGGCTCTTTGTTTGAAGGCCTGATGCTGAACGTCCCTCTGATCTTGGAATCAACAAAACATGCTTTTCCTGGGAGAGTGGATAGTTATGCTACTACAGATAATGCAAAATACGCAACTCCACTGTGATTGTGGCTAGAGAATTTTAATGAAATCTATGGTTTATTTTTGCATGAGGAATAATCTTGGTACTAGCTTCACTTCAGTATTGTACTTTTAAACTTTTTCATTTTCTCATTTCACAGATCTTTTTAGGTTAGTTTAGAGCTAACATGTTCCTTGTTTGTCTCAGCATAAGTTTCAAAGTGATAAGAAGTCTTCTGTTAGAAATAATGAAGAACATATACAGACAAAGAAAGAAGGAAATAAAAAATTAAAATAAAGAAAGGAAGGAATTCTTTGTCAGTCTTCCCATGGTCCTTACTCAGAATGCAAAGTTTGATTGAGTCTCCCTGACTTCCGCTACCAATGTGCAAATGCTATAGTCACTGTAGTTGGAGTAGCCCCTAGTGCATGCATACTTGGGAAATAAAATATCAGAGAAATAACTCTTCTTGAGGGTATTTATTAGTAACTTTCAGAATTTGAAAAAATATATTTTATGCAAGGCCTAATACACTAGCCTATAATCCTGGCTATCAGAAGACTAGAGGGAGGAGTGTCACAAGTTCAAGGCTAGGCAAATTTGAGAGTCAATTTCAAAATAAAAACTAAAAGAGATTGACTGAGAAGATGTCTCAGTCAATACATTGCTTGCAATACATTGCTACAAAAGAGGTACGATCTAATTTCAGATCCTTAGAACCCATGTAAACAGTTGACTATAACACCTTGTGTTTATAATCCAATTGCTCAGGAGGTGGAATCCGGAGGATCCCTGTAATCTATTTTAAATGTGTGCAAGTGCGCATACGCACGCACATACGCAGACGCAGACACACACACACACACACACACACACAAACACACACACACAAACACACACCACATACCAAAAGACAAACAATAATAAAAATGGAGCTGGGGTTACAGCTTAGTTATGGAGAACATGGATTACCCTCAAGTGTCTGGAGTAATTCTATGAATTGTTCTTTGGCTCTGGGACACTGAACTGCCTCTTCTATGTGTCACTCATCTAGTCTTTTGTTGTGGTTCTTGTCACTTCCTAACTGTGCCCTTCCAAGTGTGTTTTATACTCAGGTGTGCCTTTGGTGATTGCTCGTTTAAGGAGACAGAAAATGAATGCATATTCTGGAATGGCATTCATTATGCTATTGTTTGTTATTTCTCATTTCTCAACTTCTTTAGACAACTGATTATATAGTTAATTGAATATTTCAAAATGATTAGTACAGGATATTTTGAGTGCTCCCAACTCAAAGAAATGATATCTGTCCAATATAATGAATAGGCTAATTATCTTGATATGGTTGGTGCACTTTCTATGCATCCATTGAAATATCAAGCACTTTACTGCACAGACAGGGAAAATTATCAAGAATTAATAAGAATTTATTTGTAAAGTTTTCTGTTTCTGAATGTTGATTGAATTATTCTCATTTACACTGTTTGTCGGAGCTTTAACATTTTTTAACTTTATGCTCCATTTGTTTTCATAGTTTGGTAAGTGATTGGGCAGTTTGGGGGGCGTTCACTAAAAATGTCATTTATTCTTAGTTTTGATTAGGATCCAGGTACAATTAGAATTCTATTTCTTTAGCATGTTGAGTATCCACTTCTGAAAGGTCAGGAAAAATAGTATCTAATTTCCTTTAAATTCACGTTTGTTTTTTTTTTTTTAATGAACAAAAATGAAATCCTGATGATATCTTGCCAAATTTACAAGTCATACAAATCAAGAGTGTACATGTCCTTGAGAGTGTAATGAGTGAAACATGAAAATAGAGAAACTGACATTTAATCTAGTAATTTCTCCTCCTCTTCTTTCTGCTCCTCCTCCTCCTCCTCTTCCTCCTCCCCCATTCCTCCTCCTCCTCTTTAGCGCTCTCCTTTTTTTCCTTACAGTGCTGGGAGTGATGGTGAGTTTCATGCTATCTAGGTCAGTGCTCTCCCTAGCCTTTTACCCAGCCCTAATTTCTTTTTCGCTTTATCTGAATGTGCATTATGTAAAAGTATCATCATCATGAGTGTTTGATCATCAAGATATGCATATAAGATGTGTACATCTTTCCATATGTAAGTTTATTTAAATTTAAGTATATATTCTTTAGCCTTCAATCTGACATTAATGAGATTCAAAGAACTATCACATTTGCTAAGGAAGGTGTAGCATATAATCACATAGCTTACTATAAATGTGATAAAAATAAAGGCTACAGAGCAAACAATGGCATTAATGTGACTGAAGTGATCAAACATCACCTAATAAATAAACAATAGGTCTAATGTTGCCTCTTCATAAGTTCTGCTTTATAGTACATAAGTAAAAGCATATTAGTAGAAATATAACTGATGATGGATATAGAAATATCAACAGTAAAATATACACTGTGTATATTTCTCAGTAAGAAAGATATATCTTATTGATTGATGTGTCTCATCACTACACAATTACTGGCATATAGAACAAATTTAGTAGTTGATATTTTTTTTTTTTTTTTGGTTTTTCGAGACAGGGTTTCTCTGTACAGCCCTGGCTGTCCTGGAACTCACTCTGTAGACCAGGCTGGCCTCGAACTCAGAAATCCACCTGCCTCTAGTAGTTGATTTTTTAATTTATAAATTTATCTTCTTTCTAATTTAACATTTTTAAATTTAAAATATATCTCTTATCTTTTTTTTCTGTTTCCCTTTCGCTATCCCTCTAACTCTTCCTATGCCCCTGCCCCCTCTTTCAAATTAATGGTGTTTTGATTATTGCTGTTACATATATATGTTATATATGTGTGTGTGTATAAATATATTCTGTGAAGTCTTTAATGTGACTTATATGCATATGATTTCAGAGCTGACTGTTTTGTTTTAGGTAACTAATTAGGAGGCTTATCCCTGGGAGAGGCTAATTATCCTTCTCTCTGAAGTCTTTAGTTACCTGTAGTTCTTTGTTTAAGGGTGGGACCCATGAGATGTCCTCATTCTGCAACAGCATGTTTATTTACATGCCAAGCACTTTTATTCTCAGAGTCCTCTCTCCAGTCCCTCAAAAATTTTAGACTTGAATATAGACATTTAATTTAGTCAGAAGGAACAGTAGCTCCATCAGATACTTTGCTATAGTTGCTAATTCATGTCCCTTTATTTATTCTGGGTACAGCCCTAGTCTGATTCACAGAAGTCAATATCGGGAAGCCTTAAGAGAAAAGAGGAGAAACTAGCTTCACTTTAGAGAGTATACATCTATTTTTTCAGTTCAATAAATTATTTCCAGTGTGCAGTTTACACATCTATGGCTATAGTGAGGAATTCCCATGTGGTAGGAGAATGCAGTTTCCCCACAAAAGTGCTTGTAATTATGTAAACCTTATGAGAATATTGAGGAGTGGGGAGTGAGGAGTGAGTTGAGGAATGCTTATCAACATGAAATGCAAAGTGTAAGTACCCGGGGGAGGTGATGCAAATACTAATTTTCTCAGTACCACTGATAAATTCACCAGTCACCCTGAAGACAGCAGCAAAAGAAGTGTAATACTATCCCAGGTAGATAAAGGTTTTGTCACCTCTTGAATGTCAGGTTCTAATTGTACTACACATCTAGGATTGTCTAACCTTCCTGCAGCTAGAATACCCAGAGCAGTTTTATGAGCATAGTGTTAGACATAATTCCTGAACAGAAGTCTTCTCAGTGTCAAACCTCCACTTATACTACAGCATGAGTTTTGATAACATCTGAGATTTGATAATTAAAATACACAATAAATACTGATCATGTGTAACTCATTATAGCTGTTAAAGCAACATTACTTCATCCTATTTTAAGTTACTAAAATAAGTTTTAATCATCTACTTTTATAATCTCTTTTTATTACAACATGTAAGTAGACTAATTGCCATGTGGCTTAATTCTAATTTCTGCATTCATGCAGTCAAACTAAAATGATAGCAATGAGGACGCCACCTTGATGTTGTGAATTGTGTATACATCTTCTGCTTGTCCATTTTATCATTTCTTGACTGTCCCTGGAGGTGCTACTATTTGTTGATTTCTACTAATTCTTGTGTTTTCGTATACCTTTATTAATACAGATTACACAGAGTAATTGAATAGTTATGTAGATAATAGGTGGGAAGGTAGATGCATATGTATGTACATCCACACATCTATATATATTGTGTAAAACAGACAAATACATTCATTTAATATGCAGTACAATTTGTGTGAAGTATGTTCATAACTTTTAATTTTCAAAACAAAAATATTTAGTATATAATATTAAATGTACCATATGGAATTAGATGTACAAATGGTATTAAAATACCATTTGTAAAAACAAAGTCAGTATTCATCTTTTATTGGCTTATAGATTTTATCACGTTTACAGGACACATTGTGTTACTCAAAACTGTCAGATGGATTGCTGAGGATATAGGGTCTTAGTGACTTCTTAAAGGCCGAATTGTGACAAAATTCTAATCTTTTATCCATTCAGTCATGTATTGTTAAAGAAACAAATCTACCTAAGGGGAAACCGAATTTGTAAGACAGATTTTGACAAATGTTGAAACAAGTAAAGAATTATACCCACAATATCAAAGACTAACTCAGCGTCATTGTCACACACATCTCAAGGAGACTCTGGAAATAAATAATTTCTTTCTATTTCTAATCTTTTTTTATTTCAAATTTTCAGAACCTCAGAAAGAAGTTCTGATTTGATCTTGTTTTGAATATTTGTTTAAATTTTCTTCAGGAGTGTGATTGGCCTGCTCATTAGTAGTTCTATTCAACTATGTGAATAGAAGAGAATTGAATTCTCCTAATGTAGTAGCATTGCAAAGCATTGGTAGATGGAAAGTCACTAACAAACCAGTGTCTCTATAGCCTATATTGTGGTTTTTCTGTTTTTAATTCACATGACTCTTCCACAACAGAAATGGATTGTTTTGTTTTCTATAACCAGCAGTTGTGAAAGCTGAAGACAGTGACACCCAGGTCAAACTTTCTTTTATACATGCTGTAGGAGGAACAAAATACTCACAGGAGGAAATATGGAGACAAAGTGTGGAGCAGAGACTAAAGGAAAGGCCATCCAGAGACTGCCCCACCTGGGGATCCATCCCATATACAGTTGCCAAACCCAGACACTATTGAGGATGCTGGGAAGTGCTTGCTGACAGGAGCCTGATATGGTTGTCTTCTGAAAGACTCTACCAGAACCTGACAAATACAGTGGTGAATGCTCACAGCCAACCATTGGACTGAGTGCTGGGGTCCCTGATGGAGGTGTTATAGAAGGAACTGAAGGAGCTGAGGGGTTTTGCAGCCCTGTGGTATGAGCAACAGTGTCAACTAGTCAGAACCCCAGAGCTCCCAGGGACTGGACCACCAACCAAATGATACTCATGGAGGGACTCATGGCCCCAGCCACAGATGTGGTAGAGGATGGCTTTGTTGGAAAACAGTGGGAGGAGCAGCCCTTGCACCTGAGAGGCGTTCAATTCCCCAGTGTAGGGGAATGCCAGAGATGGAAGGTGCCAGTGGGTGGATGGGTAGGGGAGCACTTTCATAGAGGCAGGGGGAAGGGGAATTGGATAGGGGGGTTTCTGGGGGGCAGACCTGGAAAGGGGATAACATTTGAAATGTAAAGAAAGAAAATATCCAATAAAAGGTAAAAAAAAAAAAAAAAGAACTCTGAGAAAAGAGATTTGGATGGAGTGCAACATTTGGAATGTAAATAAATAATTAATTAAAAAGAAAAAGAAAGAAAAAAAGACCCTGTTATGATTGTTACAATAGATGTATTTTCAATTGTCTTTATCAATAATCTCTGATGACTTTTATGTTTGTGAGAATCAGTTAGGTGCATTTCTGGTTTTTTATTTCAGATCCAACAAATTACAAGGCAATTGATAAATGTAATAATACCACTGTCATAGTTATGACTAATACATGTAAGATAGTGGGCTGTAGAGTCACAAGAAAGTCAATTCTCCTGGTTTAAATATGTCAGAATTCACATTATATTCCCATTGTGAAAGGGAGATTAAGTTCTTTGCAGGAAGGAATGAAACAGTCTGATGAATTTTTAACACATATCTCATGACCTAAACAGAGGGTTAGTGCTCTTGATGTTTGTGAGAAGAACAGAAGACAAATGACAAGAGAAAATAAGACAGAAGAAAGAAAAAGTAGAGGAAGTAGAAGAGATTTGGTTTGGGAGTTGGGTATTCTGCTAGTAGTCTCTATAATGTATTGCTAATAATTTATTATACCAGTCAACATGTTCACCAGGCCACAGTAGATAAACATTTAAGTCATACTTAACTCTGAAGCTATCCAGGTTATCTTACATGCCATACTCATTTGTTCCCAGAATTGATAGTTAAGCTACATGAACTAAGTTTATTTATTGTCAAATTGTTTGCCTAACTCATAAAAGTTATTGTGGGATGGAAAAATAGCATGAAGGTAAAGTAACACACATGGATTCATATTTGGATCCTAACTCTTAAATAAGCTTGGGAAATTTGATTATCTCAAAGCCTTAATAAAATCCCCATTCCGTTGGTGATGATACTTATCTCATAGTCTTATTGAAGAGTGAAACAAATATGTAACATTTCTCATACACACTGGTTAATTGAAAACAGTTGTTCAAATTTTCTCATAGGGCCACAGGGAATACAAAAAAATTAAGACTCTAACAGTAATTTAATTTCTAACCAGAAAGCACAGTACACAAAGAATCAAACCATATTTGTGAAAATTAGAAGTCATTTCAACATAAGGTTCTACAAATCATTTCAAGAACAGAATTAATCAGGAAACAAAAATAAAACCTTGAGATCCCTAAGGCACTCAATATAGTTTTTAAAAGTCTTGCTTTCCCCCCAGAGTCCCTGCTCTCAGATTAACATCAGATTCTTATGAATTACAACATCAGGGTAAGTAGTTTGTTTCACTCAGTAAACAGTAATCTTAGATATGGAAAACTTCCACACTATACTCAAGTAAGTAGCTTATAAAATATATTCTAGGGGCACATATCCTTTAATTTATATATTCCAGGATTGACAACTAGATAAACCAGATATATCCAGTTAGAAATAACCATGGTGATTTTGCTAGAAAGAGTATTATTATTAACCTGATACAATCAAAGAAATATCTTTCTTTGTTTTGGTGAGATCAGATTTGAGACTTATTTGTGACTCTTACATTTCTTTAAATATGTTGGTAAATAAAATATAAATCAAGGTACATAAATTATAAATATACATGTATAAATATAAATAAATATAAAATGTGTCCTTGAATCTCTTAGCTAATGTTTTGTGAGTTTACTCTTCAATATACAAAGAATACAAATGTATTCTTTCAGAATACATTATGCAGTCCTCATTGTGTCTTCCTATCTAGAGAAGTGTTTGACACTAAATGGATGCTGAATTAAAGAAGGGATGCCACTTACATCAGAGTCAGATTCTTAAAGATAAGAGACAATGCTTCTTTTTAAAGCAGTTATCAATAGTTAACTCATAATAGGCATGTAATAAGTGGTGTTGACACAAATTAAAGAGTTGGATATCTATCATGGATAGATAGGATTAACATAGTGAAAATGGCCATTTTAGCAAAGTCAGTCTATAAATTCAATGCAATCACCATCAACGTTCCAACAAAATTTCTCTATACCTTGGAAGAACAATTCCCAACTTCATATGGATAAATGAAAAACCCAGGAAAGCCAAACCAATCCTGAACAATAAAAGAACTGTGGAAGGAATCACCATCCCTGACCTCAAGCTGTACCACAGAGCAACAGTGATAAAATTGCATCATATTGGTACAGAAACAGACACATCAATCAATGGAATCCAATCCAAGATCCAGAAATAAATCTATACATGTATGGGTACTTGACTTTTGACAAAGAAGCCCAAAATCATACAATGGAAAAAAGAAAACATCTTCAAAAAATGGTGCTGGTCTAACTGGACATCTACATGTAGAAGAATGAAGAATAAGAAAAATAGATCCATTTTTATCACCCTGCACAAAACTCAAGTCCAAGTAGATCAACGACCCCACCATAAAATCAGATAAACTAAAACTAGTAGAATTGGAAGCAGGAAATGCTCTTGACTGCATTGGTATTGGAGACAGTTTCTTGAACAGAACACTAATGGCTTAGGCTCTAAGATCAACAATTAATAAGTGGGACCTCATGAAAGTACAAAGCTTCTGTAAGGCAAAGCACACATATCAATAAGACAAAATGGCAGGCTAGAGGTTTGTAAAGGAACTTCACTAACACTACTCCTGACAGAGGGCTAATATCCAAAATTTATAAAGAACTCAAGAAGTTAGACACCAACAACCCAAATAAATCAATTAAAAAATGGAGCACAGAGCTAAACAGAGAATTCTCAACAGGAATCCCAAATAGCATAAAAACTTAAAGAAATGATCAAAGTCCTTAGTCATCAAAGAATTGCAAATCAAAACAGTTCTTAGACTCCATCATATATCCATCAGAAAGGCTAAGATCAAAATCTCATTTCATATCACACTATGATGAGGATTCAGAGAAAAGAGAACTCTCCTCCTTTGTGAATGGGAGTGTTAAGTTGTACAACCACTTTGGAAACTAGTCGTTTTCTTAGAAAACTGGGAATAGTTCTACCTTAAGACCATCTAAACCACTCCTAGGTATATACCCAAAAGATGCTCTACCATCCACAAAGACACTTGACACAAGTATGTTCATAGCAGCTTTATTTGTAATAGCCAGAAACTGGAAACAATCTAGATGTCCATCAACTGAAAAACAGATAAAGAAAATGTGGTATATCTACACAATAGAATTATGTGAATACTATTCAGTTATGAAAAAACAAAAGCATAATGAATTTTTCAGGCAAATGGATGGATCTTGAGAATATCCTCCTAAGTGAGGTAACCAAGTCCCAAAAGGACATTAACGATATGCATTCACTTATAAGTGGATATTAGGCATAAAATGCAGGATGCTCATGCTACACTTCTCAAACCAAAGGAAGCTGGACAGGAAGGAGGGCACAAGCAAGGATGCTTGAGTCTCACTTGGAATGAGGAATGGAATGGTCTTGGAAGCCAGGTGGAGGAAAGCAACTGGGTGAGTAAAGGGGTTGGGTGTGAGTTGGGTGGTTTGTTTTCTGTTGTGGGGAAGAGGATGGAGGATGGTAGGATAGCCATGAGAATGAATGGAAATCTGCAGGAGGCACCCAAGAATCAATGAAAGTGTCCTTTGCTATGACTTACAGCATTGGGGGTATGGAGCCTGGGGAGGTTACCTCCTGAAGTTAGCAGAAACCCCAGTAGATCGATAGGGACACCAACCTACCCAAAAACTTTCAACCCAAAACTTATCCTGTCTACAAAAATGTGCAGGGATTGGTGTTGGAGCAGAGACTTGAGGAACTACCAAAACAATAACTGACCCAACTTGAGACCCATCCAATAGGCAAACACCAATCCTTCATGCTATTAATGATGCTCTGTTATGTTTGCAGACAGGAGTCTAGCATATCCGTCCTCTGAGAGGGTGACTCACACAGATGCAGATACCCACAGCCAAAGAGTGCATGGAGCTTATGGACTCTTATGGTTAGTATAGTAGCAAGGATTGCAGACCCCAAGGGGATAGGAACTACACAAAAAGACCAACAGAGTCAACTAACCTGGACCTTTGGGGCTCTCAGAGACTGAACCACCAGCGAAAGAACATACACATGCCTGAGTGCTTGACCTAGGCCTTTCTGCACCTATTTAGCGGATGTGCAGGTTAGTCGTAATGAGGGTTCCCAAGAATTGGACTAGGGGCTATCCTAAAAGCTGTTGCCTGTATGTAGGGTATTTTCTTCTAGCTGAGCTGCCTTGTCTGACCCCAGTGGGAAATTAAGTACCTACCCTTGAAGAGACTTGAAGTGCCAGGGTGGAAGAATACCAAGGGTGCCTCACTTGCTCATAGGAGAAGTGATGGGGAAGAGGGGAAGGATTGAGGAAGGGTGACTGGGATGGGGATGGGGGAGTGGGGCAGTGAGTGGGAGGTAAAGTGAATAAATGAAAAGGAAATTAAAAACTGCATGATATATAAAATGTCAAGAAGGAAAGAAAGAAAGAAGAGAAAGAAGAGAAAGAAGGAAATAAGGAAAGAAAGAAAGAAAGAAAGAAAGAAAGAAAGAAAGAAAGAAAGAAAGAAAGAAAGAAAGAAAGAAGAAAGCAAGAAAGAACAAGTAAAATTTATTAGGGTGCACATTTGGACCATAAAATATACCTTAACTAAACTGTCAAACATTTAAATGATCCATGCTTTCAAATTACACAGGAATTTAAATAAAATGTGTAAAAATGACAATTAGAATTAAAAGCATGATTTGGATAGTAATGACATATCTCCTAATTATACATAGAACCACTTTCCAAACTCAGCAAAAGAAATATTCAAATTGGAAAATTACATACAGCATTTCCGAATGTGTATGACAGAAATGAAAGCTGTGTGTAGTTGCATGGATGGCAACTAAAGCACTTAGTGATCTCATCACAACAATCTCAGCATATGCCACTTGTGGGTATTTTGTTGTGTCTCTTAAGCTAGCTCAGGTAGTTTGTTATGATTTCCCAGTGGATGAATATGGGGATGTTTTAGTGTTTGAAAATTGATTAGTGCATCATGAGATATAAAAAGTACACTAGGTCAATATTTACATGAAAAGTGCATGATAAAATACACATCTGTTCATTAGAAAACTCTCTGAAAGCTTGGAATATAGGGAATCATGCTCAACTTAATGAAGAATATCTGGATGAAAACCACACTTATTACTTAAACCTGTGGCAAAGGAATGATACCCTCCCACGAATGTAAATGCAACAACATGCCCTCTAGGACTTTCCAACATTGGAATAAGCTATGAATACAACAACCTGTCAATGAAAACAATTAAAAGAATTTTGGCTAGTTTGAAAAACAAAACTATGTTTGTAAGTGACATAATTATTTATATAACAATTCTGAATGCTTTGACAAAAAACTCTTAAAATATTAAGCAATAAAATAATATCACCAGATACAAAGTTAATAAACCAAGTCCAATGGACTTTTTTATGCAACCATGAAAACATGGATAGTACAACAAAGAAAAATATATTTTATGGGATAATAAAATAATTATATACATAGGATTAAGATGTATCAAATATATAGAATATATATGAAGAAAACTATGAAGCTCTGATGATAGGTATCAAATGTTATGAATAAATAAAAACATATTATGACCTCATGGACTGAAGTAAAATTTGACATTTTTCCACAGGACCGACAGCTTCACTAATTCTTACTGAGATTCCAGTAACCTATTTTTGTGGTCATAAATCAATTGAGTGTATGTTTATATGGAAAACAAGGGATCAAGAAAAAAGGCATGGGAATGGGTAGATAGAGTTGTTGGGAGGTTCTGGGAAGGACTCAAGGAGAGGGAACCATAATGAAAATAATGGATTTTCAACTAAAGAAGGGGGGAAAAGGGAATGGGGCAATTCTCATTAAAAATGGAAGAAGGTGGATAAAATAAAATGTAAGGGATTTCAGAAACCCATACACAGAAATGAAGTCATTCTGGAAAAAAGAAACAAAATTAATTCAGTGAAGTAAAGATAGTATTTTAAAAATGGACTTGAAAACTATTGTATGTGTGTATGCAAAAAAATTAAATATACAAATAGAACTTACATGTTTATCACAAAAATATTAACCCAGCATGTTTCACAGACCTAACTAAATATTAAATGTGAAACTATGTATCATCTAGAAGACAACAGGACAGGAAATTTAATTGACTGAATATATGATGAGACTATAGATATTCTGTTGACTGCATAATCCCCAAAAGAAAATCTGATCAATTAGAATTTGTTAATATAAAAAAAGAGAAAAAAAAACCTATTGCTCTATGAAACATAATAGTAAGTCAACAGAAAGGCTCTATGTCCTATCTCACAGTGTAATCCTTTCACTTGGGTGTGAAAGCAGGTATATCCGGGATTCAGTATAATGCTCAGCTACATAGTGAGTTCCAGGACACTTTGAGGTGCCTTGTCACACACACATAAGTATGAAACAAAAAGATGAAAAAACCCAAGAGGAGTTAAAAACTGACATAGGACTTGTTTGGAAGGGTAAAATGCATCCTAAGGAATGCATGTATCTGTAGACACCAACTCAACTGTGGGTGATAAAATTGTTTCCTGTTTTGCATTTAAAATGAATATTTCTGCTGTTCTCTGTTTACTCTGAAGAGGAACAGTTGTGTTGATGAGTAAAAAAGCCAGGTTTCTAATTGATTAGATAGAAAATTAGAGATGAAGGGACAGAATAATGCCTGTACCAATAGAAGAGAGCTGAAGACATTGTTCAGAGCACATGCTTCTCTTTCTAAAAATATGTCAGACAGATGGGGAAATATTTTACATATATGTATACCTGGATCTCACTGTTTTTAACTTTTGACATATCCTAAACCTAATACCCCTCCCAATAGCAATTAACATTTCAGACATGCAGATTTGGCTTTCAGTGCCCCTCATTAATAAAAGTACCGAAGTTGGCTTCTTATACTTATTCTTGATTATTGGTAGTCTTCCAGAGGCACAAAACATGAATTTTTTTTTATAAAAATAAAAAGGTGATTTAAAAATAAAAAGTGGAGCCAACTGAAAGTACTCTCAGCAGTTCGGAGCAGGAGAGATGGCTGAGAGGTTAAAAGCACTTGTTGCTCTTTCAGAGGACTCAGGTTCGGGTCCCAGCACCAACATGGATGCTCTCACTCAACCATTTATATGTACAATTACAGGCCATTCTGTGTGAGCTATTGGCATCAGCTACCACCTTGCATATGTACAGTAGTAAGCTTATCTATATACATATCTATAAAAAATAAGCCACACATGAGTTTACATTAATATTCATATGTCTAAATAAACTGAAAATAAGCTACTACTGTGGAAACGAATTAATTTGGATTAAATTTTATCATTGAATTTCCTTTTATTTTTATATTACAATTCTTAAAGGCCTAAACATTTTGCTCTTTTTTCTGAATATGACATTGAAAGTATATTCTGAGAATGGTAATTTCTAAAGAAATTGCTGGGTTTTTAAAAATAGTGCCTTTGCCTTCCTCCTTGCTCTTTTCTTATATTTTGCTTCTTTCCTAGAAACATCATTTTGCCAACTAAGAGGATTGTTTTCTCCCTCACCAGTGAAAACCAGGTCTCTGGGTTCATGGAACTCTTCTCACTGTTTTTGCTGCTATAACTCTTACTATGGGCAGTAAGTACATATCAAGGACTAGATGCTAAATCCTTATTGATAAATGAGAAATCAATATATCATCTGTACTTGCATCTTTATTAGTTTTTTTCCAGCTACTTGGAAAGATACTAATTGAAGTCATGGGAATTAACAGAGACTCTAAAACTATATGGTGTCAAAATAAGATCAGAGATTATTGAAGAGATGAGGGAAGGCCCCAATAAATTAGCATCAAGAAGGATCATAAATTCAAGATGGGAATTTTAATAACAAACATTGGAAGAAAAGAATATTAAGCTGCTAAACTTACTAGTCAGAGGATTGTAGTAAGTACAGAAAGAATCTGAGTAGGGAGAATAAACCACATGGGTTCTAACAGATCAGTAAATGTGCTGATTGGTAAGAAATTAAGCCTGTGTGTGCTTATTATAACATGATTGACTGTACATATAGAAAGTCATTTCATATATGATACATTTAAGGATGTTATGGCACACAATAAATACTTGCGTTGTCCTTTATATATTATAACAATTATATTGTAATGTCTACAGTTTGACATCAACTGAGAAAATCTATGCAGTCCTGAATGTTCAAGTAGTCTTCTGGCCCTTTCTCATCTTAAGGATAATGCTGAGCACAAATAAAGTATTTCTGTTTTTTAATGAGGATCCAAGAAATGAACTTAAGAAGGAGTTGAGCTTGCTAAGCAAGGACTTTATGACTAAGTTACATCCTCAACTCCCACAAATCAAACATTTACTATCTGGCAATCCCCTCATGAACACTATATTGATGGCTCAATGTTTCCATTCAGTTCCCAGAATTCCTTCCTAAGACTCTTCCATTGCTAAAACAAAACAAAACAAAACAAAATCCAAACAAAGTCAAAAGAAAAATGAGTAAGTATATATACTTGAAACACATAAAAATAACATTTATTTTTAACCCGTTTTTTTTATTGGATAGTTTCTTTATTTACGTCTCAAATGTTATCCCCTTTCCTGGTTTTCTGCCCCCTGAAACCTCCTATTCCATTCCCCCTACCCCTGCTTCTATGAGATGTTCCCCCAGCCACCTACCCACTCTCACCTCCCCACTCTCGAATTCCCCTACACTGGCGTATAGAGTGTTCACAGGACCAAGGGCCTCTCCTCCCATTGATTCCAGACAAGGCCATCCTCTGCTACATATGAGGCTGGAGCCATGGGTCCCTCCATATGTACTCCTTGGTTGGTGGTTTAATCCCTGGGAGCTCTGGGGTATCTGATTGGTTGATATTGTTCTTCTTCCTAAACAACATATTGTTTTTTTTTTTTTTTTAAATGTGTGTGTGTGTTCTGAATGTGTGTCTATGTGTATATGCTAAGTGTGTGTGATACATTTGTTCAAGTGTCTGAAGGTGCCAGACAAAAGTGGCAGAGTCCATGGAGCTGTAGGTATAAGTGCTTCTGAACTTCCTACATCAGTACTGGGAACTGAATTCTGCTTTCTGGAAGATAAATAAGCATTCTTACCTTGTGAGCTATCTCTCTAGCTCTGGAAAGTTTTTAAGGGTAGAGAAGAAATTGTTTTTAAACTCTGCAATGGTTTTGGAAGGGTAAACAATAATTCTAGACTAATTTTAAATCCCTGGATAATTTAAAATGTACCTTAACTTCCTTTGTTTTTATGAGGTTCAAAGCAACTCTGCTAAGAAACAGTGTATATTATTATTTTCAGAAGAGAAAATGAAGCAAAGTTTTAGGCTGGATTTAGACATTTTTCTTATTCAGTTTGTGTGACTTTAGTCAAGTTGCTTGGCCAGTTCTAGCTAAAGCCCTTCATCTCCAATACTTGCCAATACATCTAAAACAACTGAGTGTCCCTAAATTAGCTTTTCATATTGCTTTGTATTGACATGCCAAGAAAGGCAGATGCAGCAAAAAACATGCCATTGATAGATTAAAGAAATTCTAGAAATAAAGCACAAGGAAATTGATTAATATCATATTAGAGACTAAACTCTTTTTACTGTACCTTTGATATAAAACAGAAGCATTTTATCTTCACCTTTGGTATAAAACAAATTCTAATATTGAGTAGATTTTTTTATTAATTACACACTATACTTCATTTTGAAATTCCTAATATATTCAAGAGTATTTTAATAATGATATGCTGGAGATGTGCTGTGAAGCTTAAGTCTCTCCAAAGGGAGTGAAGATCTTCACTCTCTCAGTAATAGCATAGAAGAATTACTCAGTTCTCTTTATTTGAAAATCCCAGAAAATTGAGGAAAGATAATGAGAATGTATTCTCAGCCTTAATGTAGCAATCCCCAGCAGAGATATTCACATTTTTAATTATTTAACGATGTCATTTAAATATTATCTGTCCTCTATGAATATTTCATGTTCATCAAAAATTCCCTGAAAAAGTAAAAATAACCTGCACATTTGTTAAAGAAGACACTATCAGGGATTACATACAAAGAGCATTTCACTATTTTGGAACAGAGATTTGTTTTTAAACTAATGAATCCAGGCAATCATCTGATACCCCAAAAGTACACAGACTTAGAACATGTTACAAAGACCATTAAAATGTGGATAAGTAAGGAAAACAAGGTAAAAGTATTCTCACTGTCCAGGTCAGATATTTCTGAGGAGGTTGGGGTGCAAAGAGGACTCTCTGTGAAGGAAACATGTCATATTCACCAATACTAACATTTCTCATCATTTCTACTAAATAATGAAGTAACATCTTTCTTCTAGGTTTCTACAGGAAGCCCTTAATCTCCAATATGACACTTCCATTTGAGAGCCTTAAAGATACCATGAAGGCTATATAAGAGACTAACTCAGTGTGCTGGGCCGGT
Source organism: Mastomys natalensis (assembly GCA_021653895.1). Taxonomy (NCBI): domain Eukaryota; kingdom Metazoa; phylum Chordata; class Mammalia; order Rodentia; family Muridae; genus Mastomys; species Mastomys natalensis. Next base: position 590,150 of record JAJTUV010000744.1, read on the forward strand.
CTTCCTGTTAGAAGGAGACAGCAGGTATGTCACAGGGAGGAGTCATCTTCACTGGCTTCTTGATTGTGGGCTTTCAGCACTGAGATATGTAAGACAATGTAGACTTGTGTTTGTCCACAGAGTTCCACCACACTGATGGGCATTCCACAGGCTGATGCTTTCCTTTCACCCACCCAGCTGCTGAATTTCTGATTTTGAACATGGGCAGTCTGCTTTGGAAGCTGGATAATAATATTGTTTTGTATCTTTCAAAAGTGTTCCCTAATAGCACCACACTGTGTTGATCTTTTTGCAATATGCTTTTATTTTCAAATTCACATTGTATTTCAGAGAATTATCTGGCTTGATTCCTATAATTTCACTTTAGTGCTTTTAACTCAAAAGTATCCCATTGTGTAACCAAATAGTAATTATTTATCCATTTATCTACTGTCAAAGCTACAAGTTGTTTTCATTTAATGGCTGTCAAATAATGCTGCATTAACCATTATTACATATATTTTCCTCGGCTGATCTATGTTTCTGTGTAATAGGAATTGACACTTATTTAAGGATGTAATACTAAAAGACATACCAATATCCAACTCATAGGTTTATAATGTGGATTGAGACTGTGTATCTAGGGTACTCTGGAGAAGGTTAGACTATAGTGACTAATTAATATTTTGTTAAAATTATTAATTTATATTCTATTTGCACTTTAAATAATCTTAATATTTCTCCCAAAACTTCTTAATATTTCATTTTGATTTATATAATAGACAAACTGGAAGAGAATCAGTATTTCCCTTATATAATTGACTTTTCTTGAAATATGCTATCTCCTTAGGAATAACTATTTTAGGTTATAGATTTACCACTATGTTTGCTATATTTTCTGTTGCTGTTTTAAATGGATACTTTATACTTTATTATGAAGACTGCAGATATATTAAGATTAAATTGTTACATGTACACATGCTACATCAGTGTTTTGGTGTTCTTTATCACAAACACTATTTTATGGAGCTGTACGTAGCCATCACCTGAAGGTGCTTTACTGATCAGCACCACAGAGAATGGAGAACAACATGGTATGTCTTTGGCTCATACAAATTATGACATAAATACATTAACTCAGCACTCGCATCATTGCTTATCTTGATAAATATGTGCAAATATGTTGCTGCAAAATTTACCGATAATAAAATACAAACATAAAATAGGGTTATTAGTTAGCGTGAACCGTTTTAAATTCAATCATACTTAAATTAATGTGAATAAGGTATCAAGAACATCTTTTGTATCTAATATGTTTAATTTGTCCTCAAATGTGCAGGGATGCCAAAGACCCAATTGGCAGTTTGCTTTGGATTTGTAACCTCAATATGAATGGGCTTGGACAGTGTACTTCTAATAAGAGGTTCTTCCATTCTGCCTTATATTAATAAATTTATACACAGCATTGTGTGAATGAGTCTAATAATCCCTCTTTCTTTGATGAAGCTATTATTTCATCACATGAGTGTACTGTACATTAAAAAAAACCTTTGCACATAAATACATACTTAGATGTTTATAATTTTTGCTTACTAGGTTAAACTTAAGCATTTTTCTATAGGCTGTACAAACCTTATACTTTATTTATCTCTATTATAAAATTATCTCAAATTACTGGTTCATGGGAATTTCAAATGTGTACAATTATAGGAACATGATCAACAACATTTCCCACAGTTTGAACATTGTATTTGCACCACTCATCCCTCGAGACTTCCTGCTGCCCGACACCTTGATCTTTGGTTTTATCTATCCTTTCCTTTTTTGTTCTTTGTAGTTCTTATAGTATAAGTTGTATTTTTCAGGTAATGATACTGAGATTTTTATTTATTTTTGCTTCTTTCATAGAGTCATTATTCACAGACACTCTTTCTCACAAGTTACCTTGTGTTTATACTTTGAGGTGTAGGCAGTCTCTGTCCAGATAGCACATAGATCTTAGAACTATTTCTCCCAGCATGTGACTGGTCCCTTCATGTTCTTAATGATGCCTTAAATGGAAAGTGTTTAATTTTGATGAAGTCTTATTTGTCATCTTGTCATTTTATGGTTATTGCTTCCAGTAACCTATTTTTGCCTATTTCCACATTGTGAAGACATTCTCTTATGGTTTTTTTTTTCTGAAGCTTATGTTATTTATTTAACTTGTGGACCTTTAAACCACTCTAAAAAATCATCTGCATGTTATACAAGGCACAAATGAGATTAATTTTTAATACAAACGTTCAGTTATTTTTGCATTATATGATGATTTTATGCCTTGTTTAAAAGAAGTAGTTGTGGCTATGTAGGTCTGTATTTGGAATTTATGTTCATTGCAATGATTTAATGATTTGATTACTCTAAATCATTAAATTATCATCAAATTTTGTTACTATCCCTTCAATTTTTCAAATGTTTTTCAACATTGTTTCAGATAGTTTTTCCTCTTCTATGTCAAGAAATACCAAGGTATATCTTTTAGATTTACCTTGTAGCTATCTAGAAAGGAGATGGATGCAATTCTGTAAATATTATTGGGGAAAGTTAGCAATGTAACAATATTAATACTAAGCGTTATCATCTGTTAATGTTTTGTATAGTTCCGTTTCTTTTGATCTTTTTATTTTTTCGTAACAAAAAATTAGTTTTGCCTTTCCCGTTCCGGCTTGAGCGAACCAGGCTCGTGGGCCAGTGACACCCAGAAATTAAGAGGTTTTTGGAACCTGGGAGGTCGCGGAGGGCTGCTCGGCAGCTGTCATCATGCCACAAAATGAATATATTGAATTGCACCGCAAAAGATATGGGTATCGTTTGGATTACCATGAGAAAAAGAGAAAGAAAGAAGGTCGGGAGGCCCATGAACTTTTAAAGAAAGCAAAAAAAAAAAAAAAAAAAAAGATTGCCCTGAAGGCTAAGCTCTACCATAAACAGCACCATGCGGAGAAAATACAAATGAAAAAGACTATTAAGATGCATGAAAAGAGAAACACCAAGCAGAAGGATGATGAGAAGACTCCAGAAGGAGCAGTGCCTGCCTATCTGCTGGACAGAGAGGGGCAGTCGAAAAGAAAAGGCAGGAAAATGGGAGGTCCCTCTACCCAAAGTTCGTGCCCAAGGAGAAACAGAAGTACTGAAAGTTATTAGAACAGGAAAAAGAAAAAAGAAGGCATGGAAGAGAATGGTTACTAAAGTCTGCTTTGTTGGTGATGGTTTTACAAGAAAACCACCTAAATATGAAAGGTTCATTAGGCCAATGGGTCTACGTTTCAAAAAAGCCCATGTCACATACCCTGAGCTGAAGGCTACTTTTTGCCTGCCTATACTTGGTGTGAAAAAGAATCCATCATCCCCATTATATACAACCCTGGGTGTGATCACCAAAGGAACAGTTATTGAAGTGAATGTGAGCAAGTTGGCGCTTGTGACACAAGGAGGCAAGGTTATTTGGGGAAAGTATGCCCAAGTTACCAACAATCCTGAAAACCATGGGTGCATAAATGCAGTCTTGCTGGTTTGACAGTGACATCATACAAGTCTTTCCATTCACTACGGAAGACTACACACTGTCAGGAAAACACCATCGCTGTGACCTTTTTGAACTACCATGCAGCCTTACCCCATGTTCAGGCATCAAGAACTATTTATTAAGGTGTTAAGGAAAATAAAACACTCTATTTTATAGTTTAAAAAAAATTAGTTTTGAGTATAGAGGCTGTCTTAATCAGAATATCTATTCCTGAATGTAGTAGTAGAAATTATTTAAACTGCCAAGTTTGTTGCAGTAAATCTCCTACCCGAAGGAGACCGGTAAAGGAAGACACAACTCAATAATTATTGGTATAAATCGCATGCCTAGATTGGGCAGATTTGCCACTACACTACTCTAATTCCCGGCTATGAGATCCCTTATAACTTACGGTTCATCCAGGTTGAGTCTGGTGACAGCAGCGGCTTCCTTCTGCTCTGCTTCCTTCTGCTTCTACCTTCTGCTTCTACTTCTTCTTCTCTCCTGTCGACTCTCTTCTTCTGCTTCCGCTCTGCCTTTTATATCGAATTCCTCTCACTCTCTCCTCCCCTAAGCCTTTTTCTCCGCCTCCCCGTCTACTGCCCAATCTCTGGCTCTAGCCTTTATTTTACAGGTTTTAATTGGACAGAAGGTTTACAAGACGTCATCTGTGTACAGATTCAATCATCCTCTGCCGCCCCTCCCAGGAGGGTGGAACTAGGATCAAAATACAAGGCTGAGGCTATCCACTGGGAACTAGGATCAAAATGCAAGGCTGAGGCTATCCACAACACCTGCACAAACATCATGACCAAGAAACAAGTTGGAGAAGAGTATTTTCAGCTTACACATTCCACATTGCTGTTGATCACCAAAGGAAGTCAGGACTGGAACTCAAGCAGGTCAGGATGCAGGAGCTGATTCAGAGGCCATGGAGGGATGTTACTTACTGGCTTGCTTGAGTTCCAATCCTGACTTCCTTTGGTGATCAACAGCAATGTGGAAAGTGTAAGCTGAATATACTCTTCTCCAACTTACTTCTTGGTCATGATGTTTGTGCACGAATAGAAACTCTAAGACAAATTGGTACCAGCATAGTGGAGTATTCCTGTGACAACCTCACTGTGTTTTGGAGAGAACTTTGGAAGGTCTTTGGAACTTGGGGCTAGAAGAGCCATCCGGTGTTAAGATGATCTATGTTAGCTTGGAAGATAATGTTGAGAACAGTGCAAACAGTGGAGGCCTGGCTTGTGAAATTTCAGAGGGAAGATTAAAGACTCTTATCAGTACCATTGCTGTTTTGATTGTGAATATTCTATGTTTTTGGTCAGCTGGGGCTGAAGAATGAGCTGTGATTAACAAGATTCCAGAACTACTAAAGCACAATCTTTGCATTACTGGGACTATTGATGCTAGTTAGCTGGAGCTAAAAAATTACTGGTGAATAAGTAGAGAGCAGCATCATTGAGGTGAAATCTTCTGGGAAGTATTTTCTGGGAGCACAGAGGCTGCGTTCCAGAGATAGCCAAGGTTGTACCTTGTTCTGTGGCTGGACTTGGTAATGTGTAAGAGTCCCCAAGGTGGTACTGGTTTGAAGGCATAAAGAGGTCATGAAGAGCAGCTGAGGCTTGGCACTGTGAGAGGTCGTGGAAGGCCATTGGTGAAGAAGTTGCAGCCTCAGTTGCAATTGATGGCCCAGAACTGAAGGGGTCATGCAAAGGATTTGAGGCGTGGCATCACGAAGAGAATCTATGAGAGGCTATTGGGTGAATCCTAGTAACAGCAGGGACAGTAGTGTTTTGGAGATGCCAGTGTCATGAGGTGACCACCAAGAACAGCAGCAGCAGTGGAGTACAGGCAGCTGAGCCTAGAAGACAAGGTGTATGCTACAATGGGAAGGGCTGGAGAAGTGACTCAAGTCCTTGGAGGAGCCCAGAAGATCATGAGTGGATCCCAGGCATTCGATGGTTTGAGTTTGATTTTGCTTTTGATTGTGACTTTGCCCTGATATTTTTCCCTCTTGAAGGAAGAAAGTATTTTAGTGGAGCCTACAGTTAAGAGACTTAATTGTAAGAAAGACTTTGAATTTTAAAGAGTTGGATATTTTAAAGGGATTGAAATTTTAATATGAAAGTATTTGCAAAGACTGTCTGACTTTTAAAATTATTTAGATCTTGGGGATGAATAAGAAAGTAAGGGTTATAGTGATGTTTTTGTGTGTCAAGTTGACAAGGGGTCAATTGTACTGGCTGGTTTTGTGTCAACGTGACATATGTTGGAGTTATCACAGAGCAAGCAGCTTTAGTTGAAAAAATTCCTCCATGAGATCCAGCTGTAAGGCATTTTCTCAATTAATGATCAAGTGCAGAGGGCTCTTTTTGGATGATACCATCCCTGGGCTGGTACTCTTGGGTTCTATAAGAAAACAATCTAAGCAAGCCAGGGGAAGCAAACCAGTAAGTAACATCCCTCTATGGCCTCTGCATCAGCTCCTGCTTCCTGACCTGCTTGAGTTCCAGTCCTGACTTCCTTTGGTGATGAACAGCAATGTGAAAATTGTTAACTGAATAAACCCTTTCCTCCCAACTTGCTTATTGGTCATGATGTTTGTGCAGGAATAGAAACTCTGACTAAGACAGAGACCTTATTACTTTTTATAGGTTTTAGTATGTATTCATTTTTGTAAGCTATTATATGTGGAATTCATTTTCATTTAATTTTAATTAATTACTGTTAATATAAAATGAAAATATTGTAGATTATATTTTTGTTTTATAAACTTAATAAATTAGCCTCTGTTAGTTCTGGTAATGTATGTTAATTTGTGAATTTTCTGTATAAAGCCTTTGTTAACTACAAATACTTTTAATTCTTACTTCTTTCTATATTTGATCACTGCTATCTATTTTTCTTATATTACAGAGACAAGATGAATAATATGGTTTTGTATACATATTCTTGATACAGAAAAGAAGATTTTAAATTTTTATTGTTAACTTGATACTACAAAGGGTTTTCTGAGATAGACAGTTCTTTTTTGGGGAGGTATTTAAGTAGCTCAATTTTATTTATTTATTCTTTTGTTACTTCTTACATATATAATATCATTTGATTAAAATCTCTGGTTATTATTTTTCCTTTTTCTTTCTTCTTCTTACCAAAGACACATAACTAAGTCCCTTTTCCTCCTTTGTGTATGTGTGTGTATATGTGTGTGTGTGTGTGTGTGTGTGTTTGTGTGTGTGTGTGTGAGTGTGTTCATGAATCCGCCTTTCATTAGAGTTGTCTGAATGAGTATGAATGGAGAGTTATGTGCCTGTGTGGTGGGCTTATAGGACATGAATGTTGAAGACAATAGTCTTGTGCAAGTAGTTCTTGTTTCTGTGAATTCATGGGTACATTATCCAAGTCATATCCTGAAGATATAATCGTGTAGCATTCATTCTCTTTTTTTACCTCTTACAGCCTTTCCATAGCATGGGGAATCCTATAGATGCCCCCTTTAGAGTAGAACCCAATTTATCTAAATGCTTAACATTCAATACCATTGTAGAAACTGACCAAAAGAGAAAAGCACAAAAACAGTTTCTCCAAAGGATAAATGTTTTATTCACTGTATACATATAACATCTTCTATATGCCAGATGTTCAGATGTTGATATGGTTTATTCCTAGCATTGGCATGCATCCTTAGTTCAGAGAGTGCAAATTTCTACTATATATGTCTATGTCTATGTCTATGTCTATGTCTATGTCTATGTCTATGTCTATGTCTATGTCAATATATCTATCTATATAGATATAGATATAATCCATATGTATATGGATTTAGTTATCCTGCTCACTTAACCATTTTCCACAAATGACATCAAGTACATGGCACCAAAGTAATCATATATTAATTCACGGTCTTTGACCCAGATAATCACAGAGATTCATCAGGTAAATGGAGAAATATCAGTGTTTAAGATGTGTAATGGTTTGTTACACAGGTATTTACAAAGTGGATGTACTGTGTTTAAACCAAAGTAATTAGCTAGCTGAAAAGTCTTTAATTAGTATATCATTTAAATTTAGATTTAATATTGTAGCTATTAAATTACTGCTTATTACAGATAAATTTGAGTACTTAAATCAAATGCAATTATGTGGAGTTGAATGTCTTAGTGTGCTTTATTATTATTTTTTACTAATGAAAGTTAATTAAAAGTTGGAATGTGTAACTTACTTGTGTATACAAAGTTAAATTATTAATTGTTATAAATACCAACTCAAGAAACATCACAAATGCAAAATTTGAAATCATTTTGCTTATATATTGGTAAAGGAAGCACATATATTAAAGGGAATAAATATTCCTACTATTATTGTCTGTTGTAATTGAAGATATCTAAGTTCCAACTTCAGCTATTCGTATTCATGTCTTTAGGATTTTTGTTTGTTTGTTTTTGTTTTTTTTCTAAAACAAAATTGTTTGTGTTTCTGCCCAAGATGTTAGAAGACAATGAATCCTGAGTAGACTTTTTATGATTTTGAATTAGTGTTTTCTTCCATTGGCTATTATATTGGAGCAATTGTCAATTCATATGTGTTTGCTAATATAAATGGTTGTATTTATTTAATTTATATTTTGTACAATATATTTCTTTACTACCTACAGAAACTATGCAGGTGTATTAATAAAACCCACCACTTTACTTGAGAATTAGGAAATTTTGTTCATTAAAATTTTGACCTTGATTTACTAAATTGTCTGTCTTTAAACAACAAAAATGGTTTTTAAAAATTCTTAATTCTTCTGATTAGGTAAAATATATTTAAAATCTCATTGGAAGTGCTTAGATCTGTAGGATTAAAATTCAGTTAATTAAGCACTGAATTAAAAACACAGCATGACTTCTTTTAACACACTAACTTTAATATTCAAATACAACTGCTGTTTTTTTTTTTCCTGTTGCCAAAAATACTACCTTTAGATTTCTGAAGGAACTATCTCCTATCTTGAAATAGCTCTTGATGATGAATTAACTCTCCTCTTGATCTTTCAGATTTAATTTTTTTCCAGAAATATGTTCTGATTCTTCATCTCCCATTGGTTACTCTTTTGGTAGACTTTCTATGTCTCAAATGTAATAACTACCAACAGTATCCATATTAATAATTGTTGTATATATTTTATTATATATTGCTTTATATTATATATTATTATATAATAGTATATACAGTAATAAATATTGGTATAAAATTGTCATTTTTTAAAAATTTTTATTTGTTGATTTTTTTTTTATTCCCTGTGCATTGGTATTTTACTTGCATGTATGTCTGGGTAAGGGTGTCAGATTCCCTGGAACCGGAGTTACAGACAATTGTGAGCTGCCATGTGGTTGCTGGGAAATGAACTTAGGACCTCTGGAAGAGCAGCTAGTGCTCTTAACCTATCTGAGCCATCTCCCCAGGCTCAGTTGCACTTTTCTTATGTCCTGTAAAATTTTAAAGTTAAGATGGTGTCAGGCAGAACTTCTTAACTATGTTTGTGTTTGTTGTTTTACTGTTCCTGTCCTTCTTTGCTAGTACCCTGATTCGTGTTATTTAAAAAGAATATAGTTATCAACATTTGTTTTCTGGAGCTTTTGCTGTGACTCAGGGAGTTTTCATCATTCTGAGCTGCTATGACAAATAGCAATCATTTTGCAGCCACTCATTTATATAAACAATTTATAATCTAAATGCTCGTAAAATTTTTACCACTTAGAGGTGATATTTGGACTGTTGTTTTTGTTGTTGTGCATCAATTCATATAGATAACTAGAGTTGACATTTAGATTAAATTCCTATTCAAATTACCTTTCCATGTCTTGAAATACCAGCATTTCAAATGTATTTAGTGTGACTACGTTAACTTTAATATAAATGTAAACACGAAATTAACCTATCAGCTATATATCTTTACTTTATGCTAGTCCCCAATAACTACCCAGATAAACCAAGATTTACTTAAAACTCACCTCAGTAGTGGAGCAATCAAATGATCTATTTTTACTTTCTATGCTAATCTGGTTACTTCTCGGCCCCATCCCATGATACTTCCATATTATTATTGATCTGGCTCTTTGAAACCCTTCATGGCTCCAGTTCCTTCAGCCTACTGCTTATGTGAATCTCGGTCTCTCCACTTTCCTTCCTCAGCCTAATTCTCTATTCTGCTCAGCCATTGGGTGACCAGCATTTATTGACAAGGCAGAGAATAAATAGTAGGAACTCTTTACACAATCTTGAGATAGTAGATTCTTGGCATAAGGGTCTAGACTGAAACAAGATATGAGGG